>JAXQQM020065678.1:0-636966 GCA_034641835.2 Pinus albicaulis
GCAGCCGGAGGCTATTATCGACACCAGGGAGAGGCAACTGCGGAGCAGGAAAATCAGAGAATTCTTGGTGAGATGGAAGAATTTGCCGGATGAGGATGCCACTTGGGAGGATGAGAGGATCTTACAGCATCCATCACTTCAGTTGCTTGAGGACAAGCAACGTTTTGTCGGGGGAGACTGTAATATTCCCAATTAGCTTTGCTAATTGGAATATTTCATTTTTGCTTTATTTTGCCGCTTTAGCTAGAAATAATAAATAAAGTGAGAAATAAGAGGGGTCACCTCACTTTAGTCACCTCACTTTATAAATAAAGTGTTCTTTTCCTAGTTGATCGACGTTATAACTTAGAGAGGGGGCCTTGGGGGTCCACATGAGTATGATGGGGAGGCATCAGGCTGACCCAAGGTTAACTGCGCAGGCCAAGGAGAGTGAATGACGCAGTTAAGGTTTTGGAGGGAGTTTAGCATTATAAAAGGTGGGGTTCTCACCTCATTTGGACATGCATGATTTGATATTGATATTGAGAGCTAGACTTCTGTCTGCTTCAGCACGCCGGTTGTTTAGTCGGTCTGCAGCACTGTTTAGTGCAACCGAGTGTCTCCGTTCGGAGATCTCACCCTTAGCCTCGGGGACTTCGAGTGCCTGCCCTGGTAAGGTTATTTTTGGTTTCACCCTTAGCTTCGGGGGACTTCGAGTGCCCGCCCTAGTAAGGTTATTTTCTGAGCTTCATCTTTCAGTTTCAGTGGCAAGTAGCAGCAGTTTTCTGGTGCAGATTTAGAGAGGAGGAAGCCCTTCTGGTGACTGCGCAGATCTTAGTGGCAGGACGCTGTTTCAGGGGGAGGAAGGACGCAGTTCAGATCTGGGAGGAAGGACGCTGTCCCAGGGGAAGGAAGGACGCTGTTCCAGGGGAGAGAAGGACGCAGATCTGAAGACACATTGGTAGATCCAGCCTTGGAGATTGCAGATCTGAGGAGATATTTGCAGATCTAGTTCTGTAGGGTGCAGATCTGGAGAGATAGCATTAGATCCAGCTTGAGAGATTGCAGATCTGAGGAGATATTGGCAGATCCAGCCTAGATCTGAAGAGGCTTACCTATCCAGCCCCTTGGAGGTTGGGCAAGACCCGAGGAGATATTGCGTATCCAAGATAGATCCGAAGAGATAACAGATCTCATCAGGGGGACGGTATCCGGGAGGGATAGGACGCAGATTCAGATTGGAGGCTTCGCATCCAAGATCTCGAGTATTATAGGACGCAGACATCCATCAGTGGAGGACGATCCGATGAGCGTGGATCATGAGTGGGGCCACAGCGTTGCTTCCAAGATTCCTAGTCTGAGGAGGCCATCCATTCATCCGGAGGTTTTGTGACCTGTGCACTCCATCTGTGCCTCGCGCCGTCACTAAAGGTATGCCAGTTTATTGGTGAGGGCTTGGAGGACTGATATCAGCATCTTCTAGTCTTCAAATTTCATGGTTCCATTGCATTCCATCAAGAAATTTCTTCTTCACTTCTACTTAGGACGCTGTCTGGTTGGTACTCATCATTTGTTCTGAGAGGGTCTCCACTTGCCTAGGGCAAGGATAGGTGCACTCATTCTGATTATTTTGTACTCCTCTCTATGTACTTTCAGATTAATAAAATGGCTTAGTTTTCTGGCATTCTATGTGTACTTGTTCCATGATCTGGTTCCAGCATTGTATTTTCTATATCTATCTGGCATATTTCTGTGTATTACTGGTTATTTCCCTTTGGGGATATTACACACCGTGAAGAGTTTTGTGTTTGTGTTGACCAAGGGAGGAGGGTCAACCTTGGGATCCTACTCATAAAGTTGTCTTGCATAGTCGAACCATTTAGAAGCTGTAATGTTGTTTTCAGAGTACACCTTTTTCGGTTGGAGCTCCTTCCAGAATAATTTGGGGTTATTTTTCCCAAGGAATATTAGTTCTTCTCTCCTTGAAACCATGAAATCAGCCTTTTTCTTTCTTACTATCTGTTTGTAAGCTTTGAGCTTTATGTTATTCGTGTCTGATTCCATCCACCTTCTCCTTGCCTTTTTGCATTCCTCGTCAAACAAAGCATTAACCAGAAAGCAATTTGTTTTAAACTTCTTAATTTTTGCTCTTTTGCACTCCGCAAGTGCGCTTTGAATTAAATGTGTTAATCCGTGACTATGAAGGCCATGAAATTAGATTTCCTCCTTCTTGAAGAGCCTCTCTAGCGTTATTTTGAAGATATTACAATTCTCTGGAGTCAAAAGAATTCTGCCCTTTGGGCGATTTTGTTGAACACACTGAGTTTTGACCCTAGTTGCTTCTTTCCGGTCCAAGAGAAAAATAAATTGGCTTGTGATCTGATTTTAAGTCCCAAATTTGATCTCCAATCAGTACTTCCTCCATTTTCTCACACAAACTATGCTAGCAAATTACACAATCTACTACACTTGTTCCATTCTAAGTATTGCAAGTGAAATTACTGGACTTTTCCCATCTAGTCAAACCATTACAAATGACTAAATTGAAAGCCCCACATAGCGTAGGCAATTGTTCTCCAAAGAGATTGCAGCCTTTATCCTCTAAAATTCGTTCCTATTGATGATTACTCTCTTCTGTAAGCCAGATATGGTCACTGTCTTCTTTACAACAAAGAATGCTAGCTTGTTCACCTACAGTTCTAGCATTCAAATCCCCCACTATAAGGACTTCACCTAGCTGAGAATATATTGCAATATTTGTTTTTAGGGCTGCAAAGGGATCTTTGTGGTCAAGCCATCTACTTTTGTAGATTTTTGAAACTTGCGGCGCAAAATAGCATGCTGCAATTCTGATGTGATTTCCATTCTCTGATATTTTAAGCCAGACAAATTGCTTATTTGGGTCTTTTTTTTCTAGTTGAAAGAAACGACCATCTTTTTCTCTTACTATTACCATGATACCCTCGTGCCCTTTGCCATTCCCTACTGCCTTGTTTCACACTGCTATCTTCCAATACCCTTCAAACAAAGGTGTCTTGCACCCTTCATGCTCATGTGTTTCTATGAGGCAAATTATGCCTCTACCTTGAGCAATAGGCCCTAACCCAGGTCCTTGTCTCCATGGCTAACCCTTGCAGTTCCAACAAACTAATCTTAAGGAAACCTGGGTATGACTTGATTGCTATTTGTTTTGACATGCAAGACTCACAGTTGAGTCTTTGTCCCTGCTTGCCCATACTGACCTTGCTTCCTCATTTCTTGTTGAAGAGCCTGCTGCCTCTTCTTTGTTATCGTTTTGCTACCATGTTTTGGAAAGAGGTCCAAATTGCACTATCACAGCTTTACCTTTATAAATCCATGCTCGTTTTCCCTCATCTCTTGCTGCCCTTACTTTTGTCATTTCGTCCCTCCTTTCCTCTTGTTGTCTTACAGTTAAATCTTCTTCTAGAAAAAACCAAGAACCCCTCAAGAGTTGCTTCTTGCTTAGAATGATATCTTTATCACGCAAGTTGGGCATGATGACTTTTATGGGCCTGGCTCTCTCACCGCTAAGCTTACCTACTCTCCATGCTTGACATATTTTTCCTTGCCATTGGAGCTTGTCTTTCAAGAAGTCTCTTGCAAGGTCAAGAGTACATTCATTTTTCCCATAATCTTTCACCTCTTTAATAATTATGTTTGTTGCTCTATCCTGTCTTTCCTTACTTTCTCTATCTTGCATGTTGTGAACCTGAATGTTTGTTTCTCCTTCCCTCTTAGCAGAATTGCTAATAACTTGAACCCAGGTTTTGGAGAGTTTTGCGGAATCTCCTTTCCTCTCTTCTCTTGATGTCTCTTCATTGTTGTCTATTTGAGAAACTTCTTTCCCCTTATCCTGGGATGGTTTCGCTTTCATAACCTCTGTATTCTCCACTGCAAATTTTCTTAAGGAAACCTGGGTACTACTTGATTGCTATTTGTTTTAACATGCAAGACTCACAGTTGAGTCTTTATCCCTGCTTGCCCATACTAACCTTGCTTCCTTGTTTCTTGCTGAAGAGTTTGCTACCTCTTCTTTGTTATCATTTTGCTACCTTTTTTTTGGAAGGAGGTCCAAATTGCGCAATCACGACTTTACCTTTATAAACCTGGGATGGTTCCACTTTCATTACCTATGTATTCTCCACTGCAAATTTCTTCATGTTTTGCACCTCCGCTTTTATGTGTTGCCATTCTATTTTCCCTATCCGGAGAGCTTCTTGTAGCAATGACACTTGCTCCTTTAGAACTTTGTTGCTTTCTGCTAAAGCCTGGTTTTCAGCTATTATTATATGGATTGTGCAATCTCTTTACAGCTCTTTAGCTTCTATTACTTCCAACCTCTCTTTTACATTTAACAGTTCTTTCACATAAAGATCAGATGACCAAGTGAGAGGTGTGGATGTGGGACTATATAAGGCATAATCATCAATGAATTTTCCTTATCCTTTGGACTTGTTGCCACATGCTTGCAAAGAGGACTTCTTTGAATGTTGTTTCTTGCGAAGGACCAGAGTACTTTCCCTTTGAGACCTTTTTTTCCTTGTCTGCTCCCATTTTAGACGAGCTAGTCTCTGTTTTAAAATGACCCGATACTATTTGACATTGACCCAAACCCACTTCTCAGTTTTGGCTGATGAGGCAATTTTCACTTGCCCTATATAATTTGTTTCCACGGGTTCTAAAGTTTCTTGTCCCATTATCATGATGATATTAAGGGAAATCAAAGTCTTTGCCCAAAACTAACCCTTTGTTTTATGCTTAACCCTTCAATATCTGTTGGTATGACCACTGAAAACTTGTTGCTCTTCCCACTGTCCCTGTCCTCTGTGCTGCTCTCTCCACTATCCACTATCCACTATGCTTCTCTCTCCACTCGAGTTAAGTCGTTCCGCTGGGAATTCCATGAAAAAAATGCCATTTTTTTAAATTCTGCCAAAATTGATGCAAAATAATATTTGCAGGTAGAGATCACTGACAAGAAAACGAGTACAAAAGCTATAAGCGTTGGAACAAATCTTTGCCAATGAAGCATTTAGAAGCACAATTGACCTCTTCTATTGTTTTAAGATGAACGATGAGTATTTTATTTGCAGCCTCACATAGATGCATTCAGTTGGTCCTGGTTCCTATTCTCCAAATCACAAGCCGAGTTTGGACTTCCATTCATGTAAACAAAAATCTGTAAATTATTCCCTTGTTCCTTTTCTTCAAACACGGAACTGAACTGAATGGTTGAGATGCCTTCCACCGTCGTTGCAATAGAATTCCATATCATCAGAGACCAATTGTAATAAACTTATGTTGATCATATATAGCAGTACAAATGAGTATTTTAAAGCTAATTATACCTATTGTAATAAAATTATGCTGATCATACACAGCAGTACAAATGAGTATTTTAAAACCATGAGACGCAGGCCATCATGGCATTTATTGCATACATATATCCCTCCACGAGCCATGAAACCCTCTCGGCCCTATCCACATCAAGATCTACATGAGTAAAGAGATTGTGCCACCGTGAATTTTCCATACATGTCGTTCTTCTAACGGAGGCGCATTCCTCAAGGCGCTTATTGAATAGATAATCCTCATAACCATAATCATGAAGATATATTTAGCAAACACATTTCTTCTTGAGTTTTAAGCACCGGATTTCTAGAGAGCCACCATTTCTCCATAGACATAGACAATAACGAGCACCTTCCATTATCGTTTTGAGAAGTATTCTCAGCTTCCCCTGCCATGGATCTCCCTCGTCTCCTGAGACAAGCTTCGTGACAACGATAGTGATAGTCGATAATTTACAAGAAAAAAATACTAATCCTTGCAAATGGTTTAGCAAATTGGGCATTTGCTTGAGCATGTGTCCCACAAACAGTAAATAGATAAAAGCTTTTGTTATGGATAAGTTCTACAAATGTACTTGGAAGAAGAAGCTAAGGAGAAAGAAAAAGTATTATATTGAAGAGTTTAATCTCACTCATAATCATCAACAAAATGCGTACATAGGGGCCAATATTTCTTGAAGAGACAAAAATCTTATTGCTCAATTAAGGACTAATTCTTATCAACTCCATTATGAAACAAGACGTTGGAAAAAGCCAAAAGAAGTGTGAAAGGAAAGAGTATGTATTTTTTTCTCTTTCGAAAAAGTGGAAAGAGAAAAGCATTTCATTTTAGAATGTGAGACCATCAAAGATAGTAGGGAAAGCTATGCAGATATTTTGAATGCTAGCTTATCTGCATAGCTTTTGGGATAATCTATTCAGCGATATTTTGGTTGTTTGCTCATCTATTCAGCGAGGGGTTTGTCGAGAAGTTGGGAGAGTTTATTGTGAAACTTCACAGGAAAAGGGCGAATACAAGAGCCAAATAGAGAAGCAATTTTTCTCATAAGCTATCTTTAGCCTCATAGACGTTAAAATAATTTCTTCTTCTTCCTATCATCACCAAACATTTCTCAATATAAAATTATATTTAATAATAATATATTGAATTTATAATTAAATAATCCACTAATAAAAATAAATAAATATTTTGAAGTAAATGAAAATAAAAATAAAATATTATTATTATTATTATTATTATTATTTCAATTAAATGATTAAAAAGTTCCTACCTTTACTATTATAGCTAATTAATTAATTAAAAAGTTCCACAAGGGTTACTTGCACATTAAACTTCATAAGTACTTCTACTCATTGAACGTTCTAGGAAATTAATTAATTAAAAAAGTTCCACGAAGATTTCTGCATTAAACTTCATAAGTACTTCTACTCATTGAACGTTCTAGGAAACTGTCCTTAAGACTAAGACATAAAAGAATATAGAATTGTTTTAAGATTTTTGAAAGTTTTTTTATTGTATTTTTTTAGATTTATAGAAATTATAAATTTGATGTGAAAAAGTTTGCAAGAATAAAAATGCTTTAGGGTTTTTTTTAAATTGCTAAATCCATATATATTAAAAAAACTAATTTAAATAATACACAAATCAGATTTCACCTTAAATTAATTTACCAAATTTCCAATGCCAAATGTTCAAAATAATCATACTAAAAACAACTCCAAAAAATATAAACTTAAATACCTAAAGTTCAGGGTCCAGTATCAAAAGGTTTCAGAAAAGTTTTTTTGTAAATTTAGATGCGAATGGGATTATACGGAAAGAATTCAGCAAAGCTCAGTGTTCCCTAAGCAACACGCATCTTCACATTAGTTATCAATTGAAATTGAAACTTCCTTAGTCGTTGATATCGAAATTTGTGAGTAATCGTTCAATGTTCAAGAATTTGCATTGTTTATTGATGTTGTGATGTTATATACCATTTAAATAAATATGTTACATATAAATTTTGTTTACAAAAATATTTCACGACAGTGAATTGAACACTTATTTTGTTTTGTTTTTGTTTTTTGTTTTTGTTTTGTTTTGTTTTGTTTGTTTGTTTTGTTTGATAGCATATGTAATTTGTAGATACATTTGTATAATCTGTTTTTTAGTTTATTGAGTTGTAGTGATAAATATAAGGTAAATTATTTAAAAAAATAATGCAAAAATACAATTAATTGAGATATTTTTATTATTAATAATGTTTTAATTTTTAAATGGTTGAAAATTTTATCATAAATTTAGTGATCAAACTAAGAGTAGAACAATTATTTCTAATTGTTAGTAACCAAATCATTCTTATTCAAGAAAACCACGTTTCTAGAATATGCTGGTACTCCTAGAAGACAGTTTTAGATATCCAAAAAGTCAAACTCTTAGCCAATAGGAGGAAAATTAAACATACTCCAATAATATTCCTAATTTTATTTTCTAAATTATTTTATTGGTTAGTCGTTCTATGGTGAAAGGATTTGTCAACTCCCATCGACAACCTGGTGATGCAATTAACACTATGATTAAAAATAGAAGCTCTCAATCCATGACTTAATTTGGCATATAGACCCTTTTTTTTTAAATGGAGTTGTCTAAGGAGATGGTGGAATTGTTTGGATGGTTAAAATTGACTGTTGGGATTAAAAAATTTAAGAAATTTTAAAGCAACAGTGTTTGAATCATGATTTTGTTGCTGGAAAATAAATTTCGCACCATCAAAAACTTCTAAAACACCCAAAATATTAAAGTTCGATAATTATAACGTGAATTTATAAAAATCCTACCAGATTTTTTAAAATCTTACCAAAATTTCCATGATTGTCAAAGTGAAAAAACAATCTAATTAATAAACTACTGCCTTTTGAATCAGTTAATCTGGGAATTTCGTCAACCAATTTTGCTAGCTAATTACACATGTACAACTATTCCCGTGACATCTGTCTTTACAACGATAATTTCCACTCTCCATTTTTGCAACTTCACTCTACGAGTGAGTTCCATGGCCGCGAGGAGATTCGAACTCGCGACGCAGGGTGGAAGCTTTGAAAACTGCGGATGCCGAGAAATGGGTTCCTCGACCGTAAGTTAGAGATGCTACGAGTGATTATATAAGAGACACCAGCTTGCTGGATTTTGTGATTAAATCGTTGGCTGGCAAAACGAGTGGTGAGAGGTCACATTTTGTGCAGGGCCGTGAATCACAGCGCCAAAGTCATGGATATCTCAAACAGGATCTCAGCTCAGCCCCTCCAGGGCATATTTCCTGGGTCTCTAATAATGCGATCCGTCAAAAATGCGATGAGTTCGATTTGCCACACCTCAACCACAGGATTTCTGGAACGGTAGGGCTTCTTAATTCCTCTTCAAGATCCAGCAGACACACTGTTGTTTCCAATTGCAGCATTTCCGGAAGAGTCTAAGAGTCGCATCATTTCAGAGATACACTTTAACAGTTGTTATTGGATGGAGCAATATTGACAAATCTAGTGACGACAATTTTCTCTCAATGTTAGTTAGATAGGAAACATAGTTACATAATAATTACTTTGTATATAATGTAGCCTCGTTTTTTCATTATATTATTAAAATACAGCGTAATTACAACGTAAAAATATAATTTAATATTTTTAATGGCATTATTGTTTTGTGTAAAATGTGTTTGATTTTTAATAGTTTGGTTTATTTGTAGGTTATAAATTTTAGTTAGTATCAGATACGGTATCTTAGTTTTTCTTTTCTGTTTTTAATTTTTAATACAAGATTATTAAATTAAAGAAATTTTAGACCAAGAAAATAGTTTAAATTTAGGTTATAACATTAGTTGTGTGTTCAATTTAGCTTTAGGTGAAAGGAGGTTAATTAATTCAACATTAAAGTGAAAAATCTCTTGTTGTTTCACTTGATACCAATATAGTTAAAAAGGTATTTTAATCACTTGATACCAACATGCTTAAAAGGCATTTTAATTTGATAATATTAGAGGCAAAGTATAGGATATATATATATACAATAGTGTTTTGTTTTTATTTATTAAAATTTGATCATATAAGTTTATTTGGTTCTTATATAATATAGTGGTTTAAATCTCTGTTAGTCTTTTTGGGTTTTTTAATTAAAATTTGATTATATATATATATATATATATATATATATATATATATATATATATATATATATATAATTTAAATTTATTATTTAATAATTTTTATTGACATATTTTAATTTATAGATTGAATATTACATTTTTTCTGGTTAGTTTTAACCAAATTAATCTATAGAATTCAAACTTTTCTGGGTTTTTCAAGGTATTGAATCTATTTATGAATTCAAAAAACTTATTTAAACAACAAAAACTCACAATCTTGTTTGAAATTGTATTTCCCAAGGGGTTTTTGAAATTGTATTTCCCAAAGGGTTTTTGAAGGTGTTGAATCTATTTATGAATTCAAAAATCTATTTTAAACAACAAAAAATCATAATCTTGTTTGAAATTGTTTTTTTTTTTTTTTTTGTAACTGAGGCTAAACTATATTGATTCAAAATAAAACATTACATATGCCACAGGCTGAGTTGGTAAGCAGTGCTTAACCAATCCCAACCTTGTTGCTTTCATAGTTGTGTATGTATGGGGTTGCCTCCTTGGAGGAAACCAGCCCTGAAATAACATAAGACAAAAAATTACAAAATGTGTCATGGGACCAGTGAAGGTAAAGGTTCTATGATAATAGCTGGAATAACAGAAAACTAGAAAACGTTAGTCATGGTGCGTTTGCATCATCCTCTGTATATCTAGATCTTCTTCCTCGATAAGGCAGGCATACTCCTGTGTTATTGGCTCCTCTTCAGCAATAGGTCTGTGCGGAGGCCTAGAGGCAAGTGCGCAGAAGATGGGAGTGACTGGGTATTCAACATCTGACACCTACGTCCAAGTGCCCTCTGAGTCCATTATCCAAATGTCGGTGTCTTCCCCCTCTACCTCCTGAACCGGAAGAGGCTCGGTTTTGCAGGGCCTGGGGTGCTCCTGGTGCGCAATGGTGGATTTCCTTGGTCCGCTTCTACCTCTCTATGTTTCATGTGTGGGGGCTTCCTCCTCTTGGTCGTGTGCAGGGCTTTGGGGGCATCCCTGGCATGCCTACCCAAAGAGGAGCCCTTAAAGGACTCCAAACGATTATCGAGCCCTCGCTGGTAGCGTCCGAGGAACGCACCTCACCTATGATTGTTCTTTGTCGCAGTCTCGGAGCCATGGGATGTTGAAGCGGAGGGTAGGTGGGGAAATGAGAGGTATGGTGAAGAGGTTCAAACTAGAGACAATGAGTGTGCAACAAAATGTTGTTGGGCAGGGAGGTGTGCAGGTGGAGTTTGCGCACCTGGGAGAGCTTGGTGATGAGAACACACAGTCTGGATAAACTAGCAAGGCAAAGGGAGCTGAGGTGAGGCGCGCATTCAGGGAGGTGCACGATCAGGAGGGATCTATGCAGCGCGACTCTGGGGAGGGAGCTGCGCAGCAGGCAAGGCGCACAGGTGGCGGTTGTAACTGAAACAGAAAAGCCATAGGGAGCAGACTTTGAGTAACACTACACAAAAGAGCTTCTCCCTTTGTAGGCTTATGGCACAAGCACAGATGCTGAGCATTATTATGACACGCTCGCAGGTGCATGTTGCACCAATTTTCATGAAGGAGCCTGTACTTCGAGTTATGGAAGAGTGTCATATGCATTTGGGAGCTTATTCAAATGATTGCAGCTTAGAGGAACCACACAGGGTGGTTGCTAGCTTTGTGTATCTTCTAGTTGCCTTGCCCTCGTCACCTCATGCAAATTATTGCAAAGAGGTGGATCCGCTTAAAGTGAGGGCCTGCGTAGCAGATCTTCATCATCTCGAGCGTGGGAGAGGTTGTGACCATACGTGCATCCCACTTCACCCACATCCAGGGTTGTTTGAAATTGGATGGTCGGATTTCATGAAAAATACTATTTTGTCTATAAATTAGACTAGTTATTTTGTCTATAAATTAGACTATGCCATTTTTATAAAATTTTATATAAAATAAGTTTTAAAAAATTAATAAATTAGAAACTTTGTTTTTTTATTATTTTGAAATTTGTTAGTTTTTTTTATTATCTTGAAAATTTTTAATATTTTTTAATATTTTTAAATTTGTTTATTTATTTTGTGATTGCTGGAATTTTTTTTGGGTTAAAAATGGTATTTTCTTAGATTTTTTCCTATTTCTTAAATAATTAAAAATAAAAAATAATATGGCAAGAAAATAAATAATAATTATGTGTATAATCTTCTACATTAACAAATAGGTAAATGCTTAGTTAATATTGACAAATCTATCCAAGATTGTCAAACTCATGGATCTAATCTCTTGTGTTATGTTGCATTACAATTTTCAGTAAAATGATCTATGATGTATTACGAAAACCTACATATATGCTTTGTTGCCTTCACCATTTTCATTAAGTGCAATCCCCTCATATTTATGACCACCATTTTATTAAAAAAAAGTGATACACAACAATCAATGTAAAGCTCAAAGACAGTTGCATCATCCAAAATTTAGTCTTCAAAACCAAAGTTCACCTATTATTTGTTTGATTATGGAAACCAAAATACAATTTTTTCAATTTAAGAATCCTATCGATCTCTCTTTGCACCTTCTAGAAAAATTGCTAGTTTCAATTTCTCGAGATCAGAAAACCAAGCTATGCATAGGGTTAATAAAATTTGTATCTTGATCACGACCTACTTGCTAGTTTTCATAGCTTGACATACAATTTTCTTTGATAATGTACCTGCTAAATAATCTGATGTGCAACATTGAAATCGATAGGGCTACCAACTAAGTTATTTATTATTGTTTTTATTTTTATTTACTTCGTAAAATTGAATTTGTTTTGTGCTTTGTTGATGTGTATCTGAGTATAGGACAAGTAGAACTTAAACTTTGCACATTTAGGCCATAAGCATAGTAATTTACCAATGAAAGTTTGAATCTGATTATTCTTCACCGTCCTTAGTAATCTTGAAGATTACGCACCTAATAAAAATGCCTCCAATAGGTTGTAAACAATAAATAACAATGGCGTGAATAACCCAACATCCTCACAAGTTGTTTGCACATTGTGTAAATAGAAATTAAGTTAACCATAAAGCTTGTGAACCAAATTTCCCATCACGTCTTGCAATAGAGGTTTGGACAACAAATAGAAACTGGTCGGTGGCACAAGGTGCGCTGCTCAAGATGGGGAGTCATGGGGACCTAGTACTGGAAGACTCACAGAACTTGGTTTTGAGTATTGGTACTGGTAACTATAAAAACATTTTAATGGTGAATAGCGATAATTTTTAGATATATACTACCACGAATTCTTCGCTTATGTCCACAGGTTCAAATGTCGTATGGAAAAGTTGGGATCATCCCATGCACACTCTGCTACCCGGGCAAGCGCTGAAAAGAGGGCAAAAACTTGTTTCAAATTCATCTACGTCGAATAGAAGTGTTGGTTTTCTTCTGGGAGGGTTGGTTTTCTTCTGCACAAGCTCAATCTGGGAGCCTTAATGGTCTATGGGGTTACAAGGGTTGGATTACCAAGGCATTCTCAAGCCCTGCTTTTATAATTCCTCGTCTACGAAGTCCCTCCGAAAACGGGACAGAACAATGTCACAAACTGGAGAATGGACTAGGAACTGGACCCATCTAATAAGAATTGCCTACTATCCAGAGCCTGTGGGCCTTATGGAATCTGTTTCAATGACCAGTGCAGCTGCCCAAGCTTGGGACACAGGATCAATTCGAGAAAATTCAATCCCTTGACGTGACACATGGATGTTATAGAAGCGCTGGCAAAACCTCGTGTAGCTAGACGTCATTGATCCACCATTTCATGTTCATCAAAGATGTGGATTAATATCCCAACGACTAGCTAAACCCTGAAGCGGGCTCTCCATGGTTGAGAAATGTAGTGGCCTGTGAAACTCCAATTGCTCCTACAATGTTGCTTTCTTCTACATCAATTCCTCCTCATGTTACTTTGGAGACGACCCATTATTGACCCAGAAATTCACCGCGAACAAGACCTATATCAAGGTTCTCAATAAGTTGCCTCCTAATAAGAATATATGTAATAAGTATATGTATTATTGAATAAAACTTAATGGTGATTGCAACCATATCAAGGTTCTCAATAAATTGCCTGCTAA
Source organism: Pinus albicaulis (assembly GCA_034641835.2). NCBI lineage: Eukaryota > Viridiplantae > Streptophyta > Pinopsida > Pinales > Pinaceae > Pinus > Pinus albicaulis. Next base: position 13,597 of record JAXQQM020065678.1, read on the forward strand.
CTAGAATATATGTAATAAGTATATGTATTATTGAATAAAACCTAATGGTGATTACAACCTTTCAACATAGCAGATACTTATATAGGTATTGACTAGCCACGAAGGTGAATGGTCACAACTTTTGAACACTTCATAATTAAGTTATTGATTAATTTAAATATTTAATTTATTATTAATATTATTATTTATTTAATATTTTTTATGAATATTTTATTTATAGCATTTCCACCTCATTTAGAGATGCTTTGTCTTCAAAGCACAACAAAAAGGGTTTTCTCTAGTTGAACATGTTATTATGGAATGGCATCTTTTACATTGACATGTTTGTGCCTTGTGAGTTGGTGAAGTTCTCATGTGTATTTGCACTTTCCTTAAAGCTCGAAGTCTTAACACCATATAATTTATAATGTCGTCCTTAGCAATTACACTCCATTAATTTTTTTTCATGGTTTGTAGTATAGCTTCCTAATTGTATTAACCATTCTGCACCTAGCATTCTATCCATTTATTTGAGTAGTGGGGCAAATAAATATGTTTGCAGCTACAACTCTTGTATATGGATTGAAGGTTTATGACACTCTCCTATCTCTTCAAACATTTTCCCATTAGCGACAGTCATGGTCAGGTCCTTGATTGGGCATACACAAAGGTCAAGCTGTTTAGCAAGACCAATTTTTATATAATTATGATTACTAGCAGAATCTACTAGTATATTGACATTTTTTCCTCTTACGATCCCTTTAAGCTTCATGGTTTTAGGGCGTAATCTCCTCATCATGTTTGCTGACAGTGTAGTAACCTTAATGTTCTTTCTTCTTGGAGACTGGGTTCTCTGCTTTCGAAGGTGTGGTCGAATGTATTTTGTAGTTACGTGTTGTATTTGGCCTTTCAAGAATTTCTTCCTTCATAGTGATTTTGTTGGACACATGAGATTGCAACTAGTGATGCTTCTTATGCTGGTTCTTCAGGATCTGAATCCGCTTTGTGCATTGTAGTGATTTCTTCATCAAGTTCTTGTACTTCAACTTTCCTTCCATCTACTATCTTATAGTAATGTAAGGACATGTCTTCACATTTATGTCCTAGTGTCCAATTTTCTCCACACTCGCAACAAATATTTTTCTTCTTTGTCCATTTTTCTGACTCATTACTTGAAGTATCTGACTCTTTCTCAACTTCATAAGTATATAATTTCTTGTTAAGACATATGTGTCGTGACGTCCATTTTTCACCACAATATTTACATTTGTTTGTTTCATTTTTATCAAGTATTGTTGTTGAAATTTGCCTTCCTTGAATGATGGTATGTTGAACTTATGTTTTTGTTCAATAAGCCTTATCGCATGTCTAGATTCTTCAATAGTTTGAAGTTTGTACAATTTCATTTATGCACGAATATAATATTTAAGTCAACATCTATATATTTATGTAATTTTTCATTAGCAATTCCCCTTTGTCTTGTAGCCAATACTTCCCATTCATGGATGTTTTTGCTTACAGGCCCTTTTTGTTCGAGATGAACAAATTTGTTGTAGACGTCATATTCTTCTTTGTCATAGAATATTTTTAGCAAAGCATCCACAAAATACTTCCAAAGAAAGGAATGGGTGTCACATTTGTCGGACCACCATAGGAACCAATCACATGCCTCTGCTTCAAAATTGTTGGATGTGGTCATGATTTTTTCTTGTTCACCTATTGGTTGGTTTGATTCAAAAACGACTTCCATTTTATTAACCCATACAATAGCTTAAAGGCATTTTTACTATTGAGAAACAATGGAAAATCCTATACCATCTTATTTTGGGAGCTCCTTTTTAACAATTTGATTCAAAAATGGCTTCCATTTTATTAACCCATACAATGGCTAAAATTGTGTTACAATGAGGCTCATATGCCTTTTTATTATTGAGAAACCATGGAAAACCTAAACATCCAAAAACCTAACCCTGGGAGATGGAACACCAAAATTTGTTGGGTCTCGTTGAGGTTAGTTGGTACATAAACTTCCCAGGGTTGTAGCTTTTGCATATGATCTTCATTTGACGTGTGCAATACCTCGTTAGAAAGATTTATTCGAGGAAAACAACTTTCAACTGCAAAAACCTAGTTAAGCTAATTGGTCTAATCATTTTCCAAAAAAAAAATGTTGTTTATGACCTCAAAACAACTCTAGAAGTTTGGGACCCGAAAAACTACCAAAAATAGTAAATCGTGCTACAATTAATGAAGCTGAAAGAAATAATGTTGGGGGTCTAAGTGGAATAGGTGGGTGGCCACCAATATCCACCTGGATTATTCCTCCCCCCTTAGGAAGCAATGGTCCAAATTGTGTTGAGTGCCTCATTGAGATGGGTAAATTATTGTTGAATTGGGTCCCTGGTAAGCCACTTGCCTTGGTGCAAGAGCTGGCTAGCTTTGAAAACCCGGTACAATTGGATCCTCTATTATCGAGTGTTCTTGATTTATGTGTCCATGATTTGATCAGTTGTGTCCTATTCCATGCAGTCTAGGTTAAGACTTGTTGGTGTTAGATGTCCAACAATGTCTAATGTGTCCAACAATGGCGGAAAACATGGTCGAAAGCAGTCCACATTGAAAATTGGGTGCAGGAAAAGGAATGGGGAAATGTTGAGCTCGGAAACATTGTCTCCCATAACCTTGGTGATGGTATAAGGATCTTATCGAAGTAGTTGGAGCTTTTGATGGGCTCCGGAAAGGCGTTCTTTATACAAATTCAACCAAACAATGTCACCCATTTGAATCTTATGTGGCACCCGATGTTGACCATGTCATTGCTTGTACTTGGCATTAATTTATCCAAGATGTTGTGAACCTGTTGGAAAATGTGTTGGATGCGTTCAATAAACCTGGTTTCTTTATCAACCTCAGACTGTAGATGTGCATATTCTGCCTGTGTAGTCACACGAGGCATGACAACATCAATCAAGCACAATGGTTGAAATCCTAGACCCAATTGAAAGGGATTGCAGCTAGTCAAGCTATGGAGAGCTCTATTATAATTGTTCTACACAAAGGGAAGGCTCTCATCCCAGGAGAGTGGATGCTTGGAGTTGTACATGCGTAGTATGTGCATTATCATCTTATGATGACCTTTGTCTGGCCATCAGTCTAGGGATGGAATGCAGTCAACTTGGTGAGCTTGGTGTAAAATAATTATCATAGGCTTAAATAGAATGTGCTCAGGAACCTGCTATCCCGATTTTGTATAATGGTACATGGGATCCCAAAATGTATCGACACGCATTGAACGAAGAGTTTGGCAATGTCTTTTGTTGTGATACTCTTCTTGTAGGTTGTCAATATAACCATCTTATAAAATTTGTCCACAACCACAAATACATTGTAATTACCATGCTTGGTAGAAGGAAGGCGAGACACATATTCCATGGAAACAGATTCCCTAGGTTGGCTAGGAGTAGGCAGAGGAGTGTATAGGCCTTTCTTCTTAATGGTTGGCGTGACGATGGCACATGCAATGCAAGATCTAAAATATTTTCCAACATCATGTCGGATTTTGGGCCAATAAAAATACTTATGTAATATTACCACAATTTTCTACACACCAAAGTGTCCTACGACCCAACTGTAGTGTGTCTTCCAAATCAACGTGGCACACTCGCTTGAAGGAACACAAAGGTGGCTCAGGTACCATAATAATGCATCTTGGAGATGGAAGTCTGGAACTTGCTTGCCATCCACTAACATTTGGTATGTTGTGGCGAACTCTAGATCATTTTTTTATAGTTGCAACCATCTAGAGGTCTCGTGGCCACAAGAGTTGAGAACAATAGTTAGTATTGTACCTAGGGATTGATTGAGGCAATCTACAAAATTATTTTTGTTTCCCTTCTTGTATTTAATGTTAAAATGGAATTGTTTCATACATATAGACCACTTCCATTGGTGATAGTTCTGCAACTTCCTTTGTATCTGTATAAACTGAAGAGGTCGATAATTTGTGTGGATGATCGTCTCCTTCCCCGTAATGTAATTTTTCCATTACCGACAAAATTACACGATAAAATACACTTCTTTATCATAATTGTATCAGAAAGTGTCTCACTATGATAGGCCACCGAATGCCCTTGTTGGGTGATAATTTCACCAATGTCATAGTCAGAGGCATCTGTCTCAATTTTAAATGTTTGTTGTAGGTTTGGAAATGTGAGTACTAGTGCCGAGCAAAGGTGATGCCTCAGCTCAATGAATGCCTTCAGTTGGGACTCAAACTAGGAAAACTTTTCTTTCACTCTACCCTTGGTAACCTAACTCAAATGCCAAATGATATGAGAGAATCACAATACAAACCTCCAATAAAAATTTGCACAACCCAAAAATATGTGAAGCTCTGTTAGAGTGGTCGGGGCTGACCAATCCAAAATGACTTGGATCTTAGTCAGATCGAAATGCATGCCTTGCTCATCAATAGTGTAGCCTAGATATTGGACCTAGCTCATGCCAAAGTTGCATTTCTCCAAGTTGGCACATAGTTTGTGTTGCCATAGGGTTTGAAGGACCTTCCTAATGTGTTGCAAGTGCTCTTCCCAACTCTTGTTGAAGACCGAGATGTTGTCCAAATATAAAACCACAAACAAGTTTGTGAAGGGATGCAAGATGTCATCCATCAACCTCATACAAGTTACAGGGGAATTTATCAACCAAAAATGCATGAACAACCACTCAAAAATTCCCTTTTTGGATTTGAAGGCAGTCTTCCATACATTTGTGGGTTCTATTGGAACCTAGTGATAGCCACACTTCAAATCAATCTTGTTGAAATACTTGGCCCATTGAGCTGTTCAAGAAGGTCATTAATCTGTGGGATTGGATACCTATTCCTAACAATGATTTTGTTTAGTGCTCGATAATCAATTCAAAGCTTCCAAGTCCCATATTTCTTTTATACAAGTACAATAAAACTCCCACAAGGTGAGGAACTTTGTCAGATGTGCCCTTATTGCAGCAACTCCTGGATCTGCCGCTTGATTTCTTCATTTACCATAATTGAGTGGCGGTATACCGACCCATTAGGTAGAGGTTCTATGGGAGTCAAATTGATTGAATGCTTGAACTGACAGTGCAAAGGTACTTCTGTGGGTGAGGAGAATATGTCCCTGTATTCTTCCACGACCTTATCTACCTACTTATGTTGCATGGAGGAACCCTTCCCGGGGGCGATGGGTGTGGCCATGATCTTCCCCTTACTTTGAGAGTGAATCATAAAGAAAACAAATTTCCCAGACTGGAGATGATTTTCTTGCATTGCTTAGCATATATTAAAGAGATGGCAGTGTGCGGAGCTACTTCTAGTATCCTATATAAATTATTTCCCAAATTAATAATAACAGTGCGAGGCCTAGACTCGTACACAACATGACGCTTCCATAAATATGGTTGGCCTAATAACACATCACAAACTTCAAGAGGAGAAACATCACACGATGCCTCACCATGAAGGGCTTAATGTTGTAGGGAAGATGACATTGTTGGCTGACGCGAAGATCTCGTCCTTGGTGGGGCCACCCGACGATGTATGATTGCAGGTCTGGTGTGATCTATAGGCCCAACCGCTTAATGACCTCTGCTGATATGAGGTTATTTTGGCTCTTGCTGTCAATAATGAATTGTAGCAGAGACCCCTTGACCCACACTTGTAAGTGGAAGAGATGCTTTGCTTCCTCTGGATTTTCGAGCTCAATCTTCTACACCTTGGTGGTGGCAACATTGGCGTTATGCTCTGCATCGATAATTTGCTTCCATTTGTCATTCCCCTTGTCGATTTTTTACTCAAAGTCAGAACATGCATCTGACTATGAAGCCTTCAGCTCAACCACCAGTGACTGCTTGGTGTGACACTCACTTCTGTTGTGAGTGGAGCTATTGTGGAACTCACACCACTTTCTCGTGTCCTTCGTGGTGTTATTCTTTGCTTTAATTTTCAATGGGTTGTCTTGTGATCTGAAAGGATTGCATTAGTTTGTTGTGCTAAGTGTTCTTTCAGCTATAAAACATGTACATATTTGTCTCCACTTGTTTGCTTAAGGAATAAGGAATTTAACCATGAACCATAGATGAAATTATCAATTTTAAGCATGTCAATAAGCCTAAATAACAATGAAAAATAGTGTATAATAGAGAAATAACATCACACATAAGATTTACACAGCAGGCATGATGAAGCAGTTCACCCCTTCTGGGCTACATTTGCTGGTCCAACTCCCAATGGCATGTCCCTTCTTTTCATTATGCTTAAAATTGAAAATACATGTGTTTACAAGCCTCCAATGGTTGTTTCTCTGCACCAATGGCTCCAAAATGCTCAAATTAGTCTAAGTAGACTATGGTTTCACCCAAATTGGTCAAAAATTGACCTCCCTAGCCATTTTCCCAATGGCAGCTACAAATTCTCCACTAAATGTGGAGAATTGCAGTTTAACTGTAGTTAAAATAGCAATCCCGCCGAATTTTAATGGTGTGCTAAACCCCCACCATGCTAACCTTCGAATTTTAAATGGAACGGTTTAAGAAGCAGGCGCATGAGACAATACGGATTGACTTCCAAATGTTACAGTTTATACAACTGTTGGACTACAACCTCCGATAACAAACCACACATGTGATGTTTACACTCCGCTAGAGTTTACGGGATTAATTGTCGATGTTTACAACAAATGTTATGGTTAAGATATGTGACCACAAATTGTTGGGGTCGTCGGCGGTCTCCCCCCCCCCTCTCGCCCCAACATTCAAACCTTTAAACTTTATAATAATGGGGTACGCTTATAAGGTAAGCAACAATGTATAGTGGACTTGGTCAAAGTCTACACGAGCGTGCCGAAGGTCATGGGGTCAAACCCCCTGGACCCCAACCATAATTTTACAACACAGTACAGGGGAAACGTGGTAGCTTCAGGGCTGGCGACGTGTCACCCGTTCATTGGCCCGAAGACAAACTCGTACAACCCTTCAACAAACTAGGAGGCGCCACGTGGAAAAATATCACTGGTCTAGAGAATGGAATATTATGAGAATATTCCCCTTTTTGCTGATGTACTTGCATGCTGACTCGGCATCCCAGTCACCCCGTCACAAAATTTTAGATATTTGGGAAATCGATCAGAATGCGATATCTCCCTCATACGACATCGGTTTTTAGAACCGTTCACGTCACCGGAATCAAAACGACGAGATCTACCCCGTTGCTCAGGTTCGGTATAGTTTCGAGCACTTTCAATTTTAAGCAAAATTCATGATCTCCTGATCACACCTCCCCATTGAGAAGCTTTTGGACCCCAAAATATTTTTATTACTTGTTCGGTAGATGAGGGTACATCTCCCTCACCTTTCCAACTTCCATCCACTTTGCCTTGCTTGGCTTACTACCTTTTATCCCAACTCGAAGGTAGTCGACACTTCCCCGCTTAGATGCTCTTCTCCTCCTGTCAAGGATGGTATACTGCTTGAGCTCATCCAGAAATTCTGGCGAGAAATCTTCAATAAAAGGCAGTTGAACATCACTCACTTGATCATCGATCAAAGGGGACTCATACAAACGTAAATTTTCAACATTAACAACTAAATACATTTGCATATATGAAGGCAAGTCAAGTTGAAATTCATTGTTACCAACTTTCTTGATGATATTGAATGGAACATAGTGAATGGGCTTGATCTTTTTACCTTCTCCTTAATCATTTCTTTGCTTATGTGCAACCATACCTCATCTCCTTCTTGAAACTTGTGATCAAATCTATGTTTGTCATGCCTCTCCTTGTATTTGCTTTGACTCTTCTCAAGTTGTTCTTAAACTTGTTGATGAATAATCTGAATTTTCTCAATGAACTTTAGAGCCTTGTCAACATCACTATGCCCATCAATTGCAACATCCTTCTCAAAGATGAAGTCTAATGGCGATTTCAACAAATACCCAAAGAATGCTTCAAAAGGTGAAGTATTTGTAGAAGAGTGTTTTGCCCGGTTGTAAGCGTGTTGAATGTAATGCAGTTGTTCATCCCACAACTTGGGATGTTTGCTGCAATATCCTCTCAATAGATGCACAACGGTTATGTTCACCACCTCGGTTTTTCCATCAGTTTTCGAATGAAAAGCAGTACTCTTTTTCAACTTTGTGTCCATCATCTTCCAAAGATTGGACCAAAAATTCCCAATGAACCTGGAATTTGTGTCACTATGTAGATGCGCCACTGTTTTTCTTACCCCAAAGTGTCCAGCAATAAGAGACAAATGAGCCTCTCTCATAACACTTATCCTCTCTCCTTGTGGTATACACAGCTTGCCCAAATGAAACAGCAAATTGTTATGCATGTGATAATCATTTTCCTCAACTTGATTCCCTTCACTCAAACTAGCATACACATCTTGAAAACCAAAAACATGTGCATATTGTTCTATGTAACTCTCATGTACAATAGAATCATTTTTAAGTAAAGTAGAAGAACTTATGATTGGCCTTGAAAGCATATCAGCAACTTTATTGAAAATACCTTCTTGTACATTATGTCCTTTCAATTGTCTAAAATTTTTCCAGTTCATTATGGCTTTCTGCATATGAACTAACGGATAAAACTGTTGTTTTATTGAAGTATTGAAATCAGACCATGATAGGATAATCTTACCATGCTTCTTGATCTCCTCCTTTGTCTTGGCTTCCCACCAAACAAGTGTTGCACCTTCCATTCTCAATGAAGCTAGTTGGATTTTGGTATCATCATCATGAAGGTTTTGAATTCTCAAATAGACCTCCAATTGCCTAATCCAATTATCAATCTTTTATGCATTGACTTCACCATTAAACATTGGAAATTCAAACTTAACATCAAGTTTTAGAAAATGAATTTTACCAATGTTATTTGACTTGTGTGGCTGATGCACTGAAGATGAAGTAGAGGATGACGATGATGAGGGTGAGGATGGTGACTTTCCACTGCCTCCATTTCCTTCATTGCCCTTCTTTGATGTATATTCATCATTTTGATCTCCTAGTGATACATGTATTTCCTTGTGAAGTTTGGATACTTCTCCTTCTAGTCTCTCATTCCTTTCTTGATAAAGGATTCTCACCATCTCAGTAATATCAAGGAATGCTTTCCTGAACACTCTTTCTTCTTCTTTGGGATCCACCTCTTCGTGGATTTCTCCTTCTCCTAGAGGCATGCTTAATGTTGCTTCTCCTTCTTTTGGAGGTGAACTGGGTGGTCGAGAATGTAGCAATCTTGCCCTCCTTTGTCATGGCTCACTTTGAGACCCTCTTGCTTCCACCAATTTGCCTTCTCCTCTCTTAAGCTTGAGCCTAGTAAGCATGTGAAAACTTGCAAACAGTTAAACAAATATTTGCACACAAAAACACCAGAGAATAAACTCTAGCTCTAATACCAACCTGATATGAAAGGACTGTATTAGTTTACTGTGCTAAGTTTCCTTTCAACCCACCTTGGTTTTGTCCTTTGTTCTGTGGTTTGGGGTGTCTTTTCCTTGCTTCGGATTCACAGATCCAAATTATTGCTTCTTCTATTTAAATTTTTGCTTGATCTCGACCGCATATCAGTACGTGGCACCAAGCAAGGAGATGTCTAAGAACTCCATTTCATCCTAGATGTATTTGTGTAGAAAATTACGATACTTAAATACCGGTTATCACTCATAATCCTTGATACCCAACTTCGTGCAAAGGGTATGAAAAATATTTGTGAACTCGGACACATCTTGGTCCCTTCCCTGCCGTAGTGCATTCCATTTTATGTACTTATCTTCATAGCTCCCGACATGGTAATATTGTTCCTTGACAACATCTCAGAAATAATTCCAAGTCAGTGCAACTGAAACCAGTGAGAGTTCCTTCTCGTCCCTCTGCTCAAAGTATTTTTCCCACCAGACGTTGACGTAGTGGTGCAACTTTGAGGAGTGCAAAAGTAAAATTTTCCCTATTGGAAAAAAAATTAACCAAAAAATATCCTTCTAACATATTTAACCATTTATCTATGACATCTGCATCTATCTGACCTTTAAATATAGGAATTTAAAATTTAACTTGTACCTTAAAGGGAGTGGTGCCTCCAAGGTGGTTTTCGGATGAAGATGCTTCACCCATTGATACCAACCGCTCGAGGGCATCTTCTAGCAATATTTTGAAAGGATCTCATGCTCCCTCGTCTTTATTTTCTTCCGCCATGGGAGGCTGTGAGGGTCGGCAAGGCCAGTATTGCAAGGGTTCAACCAGGCCAAGTCTTAACTCCTTATACCTCGACCTTCTTGGGGACATTCACAAAAAAACATACACACAGAAAACCTCTTTGATGCCACTAATACAGATTTATGCAACAATAACAAAATATATATATATATATATATATATAATGAAATACAACTTAAATGGAAACACAAAGCTACAACAAAAACTTAACTTCAATTCATTAATAACAAATACTCAAACTATTTACATGAAAAATGGAAATAAACTAGCTTGGAAGATGGTAGTTTATCTTTGAGAAGAGATGTGACAACTACATGCCTTCTGAACTATGTTACAATGAGGCTTAGAGGAATTTTTATTATTGAGAAATAATGGAAAAACTTAAACATCCAAAAACCTAACCCTAGAAGGTGAAGCTCCAAAAATTTTTCGGCCCCATTTAGGTGAGTTGGTACAGGAACTTCCCAGGGTCATAACTTTCACATACGATCCCTGTTTGATGTGTGAAATACCTCGTTAGAAAGATTTATTCGAGGAAAACAAATTTTGAATACAAACTCTTGCCAATAGTTATGGGTTTTCTCATTTTCCAAAAAAAAATGTCATTCAGGGCCGCAAAATGACTCCAAAAGTTTAGGACCTGAAAAATCGTTAAAATTAGTAAATTGTATTACAAGTAAGGAAACTGAAAGAAACAATGTTGGGGGTCCAAGTGGAATAAGCAAGTGACCACCAATATCCACCTAGACCAACTTACAGTTATCCTTTCCCTTGTGTCGAGAAGTTAATTGTGTGGGAGTGAGGAGAAAACACATTTATCCAGACTCCCACACAATCAACTTATGCACAATCTCTGCACACCCACACAATGCATAATGAACTTCCTGTGAGGCAATGCATCGATGGTTTTCTTATTTTTTTAATCGATATAAAAATATGTTACATTTCTTTGTAACTATGATTTCCTTTTTTTAGTGATGTAAACTATGCTTACATTTAGACTATGCTTCCCTACATCACCTACCATATCTGTGCTTTCAATTTCAAAGGGTTTCATTTTGCCTTTTGATTCTAGGAGGTTTTATTTTTTTAGTGGCTACAATGACTTCGTTTTTATTATATTCCACATGATGCAATAAAGGGAATATTAAATTCTTTCAAAAGCAATGTTTTAATATTGGTGTCCTAGAGGGGTTTGGCATACTGGTTAGTGTAGCTCCCATTGAAGCGAGTTGAGGAAGTGCAATGAGCTAGTGCAGTGAATAATATCGGACTGACTTTCTTGTCATACTGTTTTGGTTAACTATTTTTATTATTCATTCTGATTTCATCCTGGATTTTTGAACTTGACTGTTACTACTTTCCACTTACACTGGGGGAGATGGTAAACGTGCTCGTTGCTGGTACATGAAAATTCCATGCTCTCATCATGTGGGGAAGATTTTGTGCATTCCTGGAAATATTTTTTATGGTATATGTGGAGACGGGGGAAAACACGAAGCCCATGAGTCTAAAATATCTTTGGCATAGGTGGTTTGAAACCTTCATCATTTCTCGACCTTGCAATATTTTTGGCTTCCAATTCTGTAACAAGTGGTGGCAGATTTATGGATGTTACTATTTTTGTTGTTGCCAGTGACGTGTGGATAGAAATGTTTTATTTTTATTATCGATCCTACATAGTATACACTCAAGCATATATATTGGCCATTGTTGTGGTGAGAGATATACACATGTGTGCGTGAGTCGTTCCATACATGGTTGTCATTATCTTGGGGGGTTTGTGATTTTCAGTGGGTGGTCGAAGTGCGAGGATGCCAATGCGATGTGATGTTATTCTGGTTGAGTTTTCTGGGATACTGGTGGTTCAAACGGTATTCCAACCAATCCAAATTTGCTTAGGCGGACACATGCTGGGGTATTTGGGACTAGACGGGTGATCTGACTTGTCGATTGTTGTAATTCCTTGGGATTGGGTATCTTTATTGCCTGGTTAGAATACCTATGTACATCTATTCTTAAAAAATACTATATATATTTCCTATGGGTGCCTACTACCTGGACCTACATTGGGATCGAAGGCCAATACATATTTTTCTATCCTTCTTATATCTAGTATATTTAATTTGGACCATTGCCATATTTGGAAGTACGAGGTGTTGGGTATGTGTTATATTCTTTCCACGACTAGTCACGTGCGCGGGGGGGGGTGATAGCCCCCCTTGTACGTTGTGCCGGGCGTAGCAGGAGGGGCGGCAGCCACCCTTGTCGGGGTCCGGGGCAGCGCCCCAGGAAAAAAAAAATTGTCCTTATTTTCCACTAGGTGGACCCGCCCATGGTTTTGTGCATGGGTTTGCACATGGTTTTGGGGCATGATGGTTTTCGATCCCTGGTATTTTGTAGATCCGGTCAAGGGAACTACGCTTATGTTCTAATCCATGGTTAATGGATTGGGGTTTATATATGCTTCGGCATGTATATATATGTGTTGTAACGCTAAAAGGAATATAATGAAAAAGCAAGTTGGTCGTCCCGATTTGGGACCCAGGGGAATATCTCTGTGTTTATCTATTTTATGTTTTATGCTCTCGCTATTGTTTATTTTTCTGTTTTTAATATTCATTTGCAGATAATTTATGTACAGGGTTAAAACCTACATTTGGTATCAGAGAAGTTTCGGCTTCAAGGGGGTGCCTTTACTGCTGAGGGGTTTTTTGCTTGGGCCTGAGGTAGACCCTGTTCAGTGGGAGATCTGTGGGATCGATTCTTGCGGTGAAAGAAGATGGCGAGCGACGGGAAGATAGAGATCGAGAAATTAAATGGTTAGAGTTTTGAGTTGTGGAAGCTCAAGATGGAGGATCTGTTTGTGGATAAAGATCAGTGGATCGTGGTAGATCCATATATTAAACCAACGAAAATGTCAAATGAAGATTGGAAGAAGATGGATCAGAAGGCAAAGAGCACAATACAGTTGTGTGTCTCAGATTCAGTATTGTTGAATGTATCTGGGGAAGCTAAGGCGAAGACCTTGTGGGACAAGCTAGGGACTTTGTACCAATCTAAGTCTCTGGTGAATAAATTGTTCTTGCAGAAAAAGATGTATAACCTGAGGATAAAGGATGGAGACTCGGTGACATAGCATCTGAACGCCTTCAATATTATGGTAAGTCAGCTATCATCTGTTGATATTAAAATATCAGATGAAGATAAGTGCATCAGTTTGTTGTGTTCTCTACCAGATTCGTGGGATAGTCTGGTTATTGCAATAGGTAGAAATACAACTACCTTGAATTTTGATGACATTGTCTCAGAATTTTTACCTGCTTCGGGAGAAATGTGATGGAGAAATATGAGCAACGAATTGAGATGCCTTATCCGTACGAGGAAGGTCCTGCACGAGAAACAAGAATAAGGTTTCGAGTAAGGATATAAACTGCGTGACCTTAAACCTCTCAGAAAGTTTGTAAAGGTGTACGGGAAATCGGAAAGGAAGGCACCACAAAAGGATCCGTATGCATCTAAAGCCCCAGAAAGCAGGGGTGATCCTCATGATGCCCTCCGCAGAGGCGAAACCTCACCTCAGATGAAGGTGGGGATGTATTTGGATTTTCTTCAACACACATGTAGATCATGAGTCATGGTTGATTACCCTGGGTGGGTATCCTTTCACTTCACCCTCATAGGGAGTGGTTCTGCAGGTCAGAAACAGTGATGGCGGATCCTCTCTTGCTGATGATAGGAAGGCCAGAATCGTCGAACGTGGAAAATTCAAGCTGAAGCTGCAAGGTGGAAGGATTAGAACACTTCCTAGTGTTCTGTACATTCCTGCATTGGCCAGAAATCTAATTTATGTAAGCAAGATGGATGATGCAGGTGTAAAAATAGTGTTCTAGAAAGATACCTGTATGATGGTTCAGGTAGCACTGGTATTAATGCGGGGAGTTCGGATCGGAACCATGTACAAGATTTAGGGCAGCACTGTTATTGATGGATGCAATAGTTTTGTGGTTCCCGAAAGTGGAGTGGAAAGCCTAGCGGTCTCTGGAGAAAATACCATTTTATGGCATCAAAGGCTTGGACATATTGGAGAGAAGGGCCTTCGGATACTGCATGGAAATGGTATGGTAGAAGGTATGTCTAATAGCTCTCTAGATTTCTATTTCTGTGAACATTGTGTATATGGGAAGAAGAATCGAGTGAGTTTTCCTTCTGGTGCTAAGAGGGCGAAAAAAATATTAGAGCTTGTGCACAGTGATGTGTTTGGACCTGTGTCGGTTCCATCATTGGGTAATTATGTGTACTATGTTTCATTCATAGATGACTTCTCGAGGAATACATGGATATATTTCTTGAGGAAGAAATCTGAAGTCTTTGACAAATTTAAAGAATTTAAGGCTCTTGTGGAAAACCAGACAGAGAAGAAGATAAAGGTGCTGAGGATAGATAATGGTGGGGAGTTCTGCAAGAAGGAATTTGAAGAGTTGTGTAAGAAGTGTGGTATAGCACGGCAGAAGACTACTCCATACACACCTCAGCAAAATAGAGTTGCAGAAAGAATGAACAGAACGTTGATGGAAAAGACAAGAAGCATGCTCAGTGGTACCGTGTTAGGACAAGAATTCTAGGTAGAGGCAGTGGAGACTGCATGTTACTTGGTTAACATATCACCTTCATCAGCATTGGACGATAAGACTCCACATGAGGTATGGACTGGTAAGAAACTCTCTCTTTCACATCTAAGGGTATTTGGATGTGATGCATATGTACATGTTCCAAAGGAGAAAAGGACCAAGTTGGATAATAAATCTGAAAGGTGCATCTTTATTGGGTATAAGGATGATTTAAAGGGTTACAAGCTTTGGAACCCAGAAACAAGGAAGGTTGTGTATAGCCGAGATGTGGTGTTTAGAGAAGTGAAAGATGTTGTTAAACATGAAGTCCTATCAAAGGAACCTGAAAAGATAGAGTTTGAGCTAAAGGAGGATGAATCAGACTCTACAACAGAAGAAGACTCAGAAGATGAAGAGCCACAAACTCCAGCTTTGAGAAGATCAGTTCGGGAAAGAAGGCAACCAAAAAGGTATAGTCCATCTGCTTTCTGTTCAGGTTTTGCCTTAACTATAATTGATGATGATCCCAGAACTGTCAGGGAGGCAGTAGATTCAGAGGATGGAAAACTCTAGAAGGAGGCCATGGTTGATGAAATGGCATCCTTGCACAAAAATGAGGCATGGGATCTGGTGGAGTTGCCGGCTGGAAGGAAGCCCATTGGGAGCAAAAGGGTGTTTAAGAAGAAGATGAATGTAGAAGGCAAGGTGGAGAAATAAAAATCTCGGTTGGTAGCAAAAGGTTATTCCCAAGTGTCGGGAATTGATTTTGGTGATATTTTTTCTCCTGTTGCCAAAGTTATTTCTATTAGATTACTTTTATCTGTTGCTGCTGCATTTGATTTTGAGATAGAACAGATGGATGTGAAGACAACATTTCTTCACGGGGATCTAGAAGAGGAGATCTACATGAAGCAACCTGAAGGCTTTATGGTGAAGGGTAAGAAAGAACTAGTATGCAGGTTAAAGAAGTCTCTGTATGGGTTAAAACAGTCACCAAGGATGTGGTATCAGAAATTTGATACCTATATACGGGGACTTGGCTTCACCAGAAGCAAGGAGGATCACTATGTTTATTTTAAATTAATTGGTGACCGTGTTATTTATTTGGTCTTGTATGTGGATGATATGTTGTTGATTGGAAACGACAAAGAAATTATCCAAGATTTGAAGACCCAACTGTTCTCCAAATTTGACATGAAGGATCTTGGTGCTGCAAACTATATTTTGGGCATGGAAATTAAGAGAGATCGGGCAAAGAGGACGCTTTGGTTAAACCAGAGGAAGTATGTCGAAACTATATTGTAGAGGTTCAATATGCAAGATAGTAAACTGGTGAATGTTCCGATTCCTGTAGGTGTAAAGTTGTATGCTAAACAGTGTCCCAAGACACAAGAAGAAGAGGAGGATATGTCCCGTGTTCCATATGCAAGTGCAGTGGGTAGCCTGATATATGCAATGGTATGTACTAGACCATACATTGCACATGCAGTGGGAGTATTGAGCAAGTTTATGTCAAACCCAGGGAAGGAGCATTGGACATCAGTGAAGCAGGTTTTCCGATATTTGTGTGGCACTAGTGATTATGGCTTGTGCTACCAGGGAAGACCAGGATTGGAAAGAGTGCTATACATTCGTGGTTTTGTTGATGTAGACTAGGCTGGAGATCTCGACCAAAGAAGATCTACAAGTGGGTATGTGTTTAGCCTATTTGGAGATGCAGTCAGTTGGATGAGTAAAAGACAGTCTGTAGTGGCACTTTCAACTATAGAGGCAGAATACATGGCAGCCACTCATGCAAGCAAAGAAGCAGTTTGGTTGCAGAGATTGTGCTCAAGTATGGGGTTGGTGCAGCAAGATATAAGGATAGACTGTGATAGCCAAAGTGAAATTTTCTTTGCTAAAAACCCTACTTATCATTCAAAGACAAAGCACATTGATGTTCAACATCACTTTGTGAGATATATGGTTGAGGCTAAAAGGGTGTTGTTGGAAAAGGTGACACTTTGAAGAATGTTGCAGATGCATTGAAAAATTATATGAGCACTAAGAAGTTCTCTTGGTGTAGAGAAACAATGGGTGTTGCAAAGCTGGGCTAATAACTCATCTCTCCTGTGGCTCCCTGCGGAAAGAAAACAACAAGTGGGAGAATGTTGGGTATGTGTTATATTCTTTCCACGACTATTCACACGTGAGGGGGTCATAGGGGGGTGACATCCCCCCCCTGTTGGGGTCTGGGGCAGCGCCTTAGGAAAAATAAATAAAAATTGGTCCTTATTTTCCGGTGAGCGGACCTGCCCATGGTTTTGTGCATGGGTTTGCACATGGTTTTGGGAAATGATGGTTTTCGGCCCCTGGTGTTTTGTAGATCTGGTCAAGGGAACTACGATTATGTTCTAATCTAGGGTTAATGGATTGGGATTTATGTATGCTTCGGCATGTATATATATGTGTTGTAACACTAAAAGGAATATAATGAAAAATTAAGCTAGTCATCCCGATTTGGGATCTAGGGGAAAACCTTTGTGTTTATTTGTTTTATGTTTTATGCTCTCACTATTGTTTATTTTATGTTTTTAAGATTTGTTTGCAGATAATTTATGTACAGGGTTAAAACCTACACGAGGTCCATTTATTTTTGCCTGATTCCCACCAAACTGTGCATTTATATATATTTTTGGCTGGTGTTGGAGGAAATTGTCATTCCTCCTTCCATTCGTTCGTGGGGATCCATGGTGACGGGCCTTTACTGGCACTTGACATTCTACTGGCAGATTTTACATCGGTCTTTATGGCACATACAGGTGATTACCTGGGCACCCTAGATGTGGATATCTCGGGACAGGAGGGCATGCTGGAGGCTATCTGGGTGGCAGAGGGAGATCAACATGCATACACACATGGTGGACACATGGCGATTAAGAGAACACCAGAACTTGGGCTACTCAACAATTCAGTGGGTGGTACAAGGGGGTATGTACACGACCGGACTGGCCGTCCATCGAATGCACACAAGGCTCATCCAAAACTGCATCAACCGACACCTGATACAAAACTTCTCAGCTTCGACTACGACGTCGCGTGGGATAGGGTGGCTAGTTTATGAAAGTGGGCTCTAGTTGATCATTGGTTTTTTGACAGGGAGAAGGACCATGATATGCATCTATGGGTTAATGGACAGTGGAGCAGACTACTTGGATACCCACCTAAAGTTTGCAGGTTGATGAATGGGTGGCTTAGTTTCCATTTTATGTCGTAGGAGGACGTCGCTCGTATTTTGGATATTCCATGGGTTCGTGACCAATGCTTCCTTTCACTTCACACTTGGTATATTTGGTTTAATCATAATACAAAGGTACCACAAAATCATTTGGTTAGGGTGAAGTTGCCTAGTCTCCCCTTGGAGTTCTGGACAAAGCACATCCTGGCTGCTATCGGTAACTCTATGGGTTGGTTCATCTATACTGATCCCAAGTGTTTGGGGCATCCTCATAAGCGAATCGCTTGAATTTTAGTGGATTTTGGGTTTGTGGGTGGGTTACCGACGCAGTTCAACCTGGCCTAGGATTTCGCTATACATCGACAGCGACTGGACTACTGGTGTATACAATTTTTATTCTTACTTTTCCATAGTACCGGACACCTCCTCAGGTCATGCCCAAATCACCTTTGTTCTAGAAGAGTCGGACATCCTGTTCGTGAGGATTTGACGTCTTTTCCTTCCTTGGTTACAGGTCATGATCCTATCTCCACTGGTTATCCACGTACAATATCTGTCCCTTCTTATCATGATGTATTTCGTCCAAAATGTTCACCCACATCATATGATATGGAACCTCCTATGCCTTTGACGGACACTTTGCGGCCCTCCCTTATTCGTTGTTCGTTGTCACTTGGCCATTTACCCTATGCATGTGCAGAGGGTGTCTCGTCGCTTACTAATCCATGTGGGGATGCACCCGACTCTATTGTCTCCCATTCTGTTTGCCCGCTTCCATCTGTGGTCACTATGGAATCTCCCCCTCCCCTCCTAGGGACCATGACCACTCCTCCATATGTCTCTTCCCCAAAATCTCACCTTGACCCTTCATGTATCTCCCCCACTATCTCTCCCCAAAACTCAGTGCAGCGTGACCTGGCGATTTTATTTCAGAACCCAGATATGGACCTCTCTGACATCCCTGTTCATCATTGCAACTCTGCAATGCCACCCTTTCATATCAATCTTGGCTCTAAGTAGAATGCCACGACGCACTAGAAAGGTGGTCAGAGGAGATGGGGTAGTTACAAGCAGGTATCTCCCACTTATGATATGCCAAATATCTATGAGGTTCCTATCTCCACCATTTTTAACCAGGTTTTTAGAGCACTGCGCCCCCCCCCCGAAACACTTGATTAATTATGTCTCCATTAACATTCATAATTTAGGGGACCACCTTAAATTTCTATCCCTAAGGAACTTTCTTATTTTTTGCTACCCATTTTTAATCTTGTGTCAGGAAACCATGACATACAAAGAGTGGGTCTATGCTTATTTTGGTGACATGTTCCCCCAGTGGGACATGGATGTTGTGGACTCCCGGGGTTTATCGAGAGGGTTGGTGGCATTATGGGATCCTCAATTGGCTAACTTTCATGCTTTTAAATTATTTGATGGCATACTTCTTACTAGTTTTGTTTCTTGCTTCCTGAAGCACATACATTTCCTTAATCTATATGCACCAAACTCTGACTACTTGACCTTTTGGCATTGGATGGATGATTGTGACTTACTCAAGATCGGCTCACTTATACTTGTAGGTGATTACAACGCCACCTTATCCTCATAGGTACACTGGGGCCATCCGTTCAAGGGCAACTAAACGTTTGACAACAACCTATTCATGGAGAACCATCTCCGAGATATCATCCCCAAAAAACTCTGCTCGACCTAGTACAACGGGCAGACGAGGGACGAGTTCATTGGGAAAATACTTGACCATTTCTTGGTGCATGAAAACTTATTGGAGCATATGGGATGTGTTCTCTCCCCAGTGGAAAATATTCTCATTTCTGATCACAGACTTATCATTCTCGATGGAAGGTGAAACAACCTACTTGGGGGATGCCCTTCAAATTTTCGCATATGGCTGGAAGACCCGGAATTTCACAGCCTAGTGGTTAACCAATGGATTTCCTCTAACCCTACATCCTTTGTATCTCCTATGGCCTCCATGGTGGCAAAGCTCAATGGTTTGAAGACAATAGTGAAGTCATGGGAACATGGTAAAAAAAGTAGGCTCATGTTCGAATTGACTGATATAAATGTGGATCTCAAGGGGGAAATTCGGATACTCGACTATCAACAGGATTCGCACTGTATATGGGCATGGATTAAGTTTTTGGAATGCCGCAAGAGGGAGATATTATCCATTCAAGAGCAGGCATGGCGTCTTAAGAGTAGGGTGATATGGATTATGGATGGTGATAAGAATACAAAATACTTTCACATGATTGTGAATCAAAGGAAGAATAGAAATTGCATTTGGGTGATTTCCAATGATGCGGGCGAAGCTGTACATTCAATGAAAGATATACAAGTGGAGGTTGTGTGACATTTACAGGCACTGTTTTTGGCTCGGCCAGGGATACATATTAAAGTTCGACTATGGGCATTGGAGGAGTATCCTCTCATGTTTGATTATGCACAAAATTTAGCTATTTTCCGGGAAGTAAAATGTGAGGAGGTACTAAGGGTACTTAAGAAATCTGCACATGATAAGTGCCTGGGATCGGACGGTTGGTCAGTCGAATTTTTCATTTCCTTTTTCTAGCTCTTGGGGGAGGACCTCACTCGGATGGTGGAGGAATCTAGGACTTGAGGGCACATCTCTGGTGCGATTAAATTCACTTTCATCATGCTCATTCCAAAGGACCTTGCTCCCTCAACCTTTAATGACTTTAAACCCATATCATTATGCAACATCACGTACAAGTTGATATCTAAGGTCATTGTTGAGAGGACAAAGGCCACTCTTTCAAATTTCATATCAAAGGAGCAATTTGGTTTCTTGCATAATAGACTTATACATGACACGGTGGCCATTTCACATGATGCAATTCACACTATGCATACAAGGAAATAGAAGGCTATTGAAATGAGGTGGATATTTCTAAGGCATATGATTGTGTTGATTGGGAGTTCCTCTGGATCATTCTGGTCAAAGTTGGCATGTATCCACAAAACACGAAATGGATTATGTGTTGTGTAAATTCTATGTTCCTTGTGTTATCATCAATGGACTTCCCACGAATTTCTTCAGGGCGGGTATGGGACTTCATCAGGGATGTTCCCTTTCCCCTCTCTTGTTCATTATGGTGATGGATTGCCTCATTTTAAAGATCAGGAAGGCAACCAAGGAAGGAAAATTTTCAGGGATCAGGATCTGCGGTTTGGTGAATACTACTCATAACCTGTTTGTATATGATATACTGATCTTTGGTCATACGGTGATGGAACACTGGGCTTACCTACACGATATATTCTGAAATTTTCGGAACGTTGTGGGCATGGTGGAAAATACACACAAATAATTGATATTACACACCGAGGAGGCTGGGGATGTTGTACCACAAATTGCCACACTATTCAATTTCAACTGTGGATAGATTAAGGAGGGCTTCATCTACCTTGGTTTCTGGCTGAAGCCGGCTAGTTATTGGGTGGTGGACTGGCTATGGCTCATGGAAAAATACTGGAGGAAAATTCAACATTAGTGTAATGTTCCAAATAGAAATTTTACAACAATATAAATAACATGCAATAAATCAAACACATAAATTTCACTCTAGCAACACAGATACAAAGAATATGTCGAAAACACCCAATTTTATCAATAATATATGGCTGGAGTACAAAATGAGATGGAAGTGGTGCACTTTTGCTTGCCCACAGCAAGCTATAGGCCTCAAGTGATCATATGTCGAATGGCACAGCTACTGCTACGCTGCTCCTCTGAAAGATTGCACAATCACCTAGTTTCTACAACTACTAACTGATTTTGGCACTGAATTTTCCCACCAAATAATGCTCAACCATATCTAGGAATCTGGGAAGGTGATCCTTGCCCAAAACCCAGAATAACCCAAAAATCTCTACTCCAAATTCCAACCTCCAAAATTTGACCTTCCTATGTGATGGGCCTCTAAATTAGACATAAAATAAGGCCCATATAACCTTTCTTAAGCCCATCTACCTTCCTTATGCACATAAAAGGATATTTTAAATCTCTCCTTCTACACTTAATAATGTTTTCTTATGCTTTAATATTTTCTTAGGAATTTTTAAAGAGAATTGCATATTTGTGCCTAATATTGGTTATTTTTGTAGAATATTGTGAGAATATTTGAAAAATTATACAAATTTGGTGAAAGAGATGATTTAGGGACTTGCTCCCTGCCACTAGAAGATCAATATTGGAGAATAAATGAGCATAACATCAAAAAATTAGGAAGAAATCTTCGAGATATTCAAGGGGATTGTCCGCCCTCGTTAACTCTCAAAGGCAACCAAAGGATCCTCATGAGATCCCCCTCCAGAAATTCGAATTTCAGAGGCAGCCAAGCAACTCAAGGCCAAGTGTACTCAAGCCATACTTCACTTGGAGCCTCCCGCAAATCGAATTCCAAGAGGCAACCAAGCAACTGAAGACGAAGGGCACTCAATCTATATTTACCTGGAGTCAAAGTGGACTCAATCACCATTTTAAAGGGAGTTGTTGGTAGCTACCCTGGAGAATAAGTAGAGCAGAGCTAGAGCTAGGATGGAGTTAGTTAGTTAGTTAGTTAGCCAGTGGGTTGATTCTGGTTGATTCTCCCATTCCATTCTTCAATTACATTGTGCTCCATTCAATGTAGTCCATTCCATTCCATCCCATGCCATTCATTTTCCATTCTATTAGGATTTTGTTGTTTAAGACCTTTGGTATGTAATAAGATTTAATTTTTAATGCAATGAGTAGACAAACTCCATTTTACTGATTTAATTCCAGAGAGCTGGGCTCGTGGGTTAGGGCCCAACCCATGTGCCTCAGCTTCTCCATTGTTTTTATCCTTTTCTTTCCGCCATTAAGCTAGCTTTCTTTCTGTCATTCAAATTAGTTTTGCTTCTATTAGTTTCATTGATGCTTAGTTCTTTCTTTCAGTGTGTTGTTGTGGTTTTTATTTACTTATGAGTAATAGAGTAGAGGAGAAAAACCAAAAAGCTACGGATCTATACTTCCCTTCTCATCTCTTTCAACAGAGCTCGAGGAGGGTAGACCTTCTCACAGACCCAAGAACTGCTTTCTGTTTTATCATGCATTCTTTTCTGTTTTCTCGTGCATAAATTCGTAGGTTTGTTTGCAAGAATTAAGGTTAACACCCCAAAGCATCTCTGTGGCACCTTTCCGCTTCAATTTCCATCTCTGTCTTCACGGCTGAACATTGTTTTTACGCCTCCATTGCCTCCTATTTTCCACTCATTCTAGTTGTTGCTCCTACCTTTTTCCCTAAAAACACTCGAACCATTCAGCCGCCTTATTCCTTTGTTTTTATCAGTCACGGTTGCCGCACCATTTTTCATGCAAATGGCTTGAAAACCCATCGAAACCTGACCTCCGCCTTTCCTCCTTGAAATCATCGTTGTCGTACTTCGCGACTTTTCCCTTTTACTTTAACACTTATCGCTTGTTGTAGATGATTGCGATATTGCGATATCGCAAATCACACCTTTCCCCTTTTCTCTTTCGAGACTTACCGCAAATCGCATCGCATCGCCTTGCCGCAATTGCACTTCGCATTATTAAGCATGTTTTGTTCGCACTTACCACTCCAACTGTCAATTGCGATATTGCGAAATTGCAAATCGCACCATTTACCTTTTTCGCATAACACTTACTGCTCGTTCCACCGATGCGATAACTCCGCCACGTCACTCGTCGCACTTCGCATTTCGCTCCTGCTCCCAAACAACACTTTAGTTATCACAACCTTTGTCCTCTATCGCACTCCGCCATCACACTTTTTGAATTATTATGCTCCAAGGCCTCTTTGCGCTTCAACAAAGCTTTAATCCGGTTTAAACCCCCGCTTTCCACTCCTAAGTCTCATTTCACGTGTTAAGACCTCCATTAGCCTCTTTAGCCCTTTTTCTCCCCTCCAAGCTGCAAACCACTCTTTTTAATGAGAATTAATTCATGGATAGCCTAGTTGCATGGATAGAAGCATGGTAGATAGATCATAAGATAAGTGGAGTGCATTTAGCCGTTTGGCCAAGTTAAGTGTGGTTTAAGATTAGTTTCCTTTCTGCTATTTGTTTTCTACAAATTAAATTAGTTTCCTTCATGTCATTTCTTTTCAGCAATTTAATTTAGTTTCTTACAATCATTTCCTTCCTGCACATTAAATTAGTTCCATTTCTATCATTTCCTTTCTGCAATTTAGTTTATTTTCATTAAAATGTGACATACTTCACTGAGAACCCTTAGAAATAGCACCCTTTCGTAAAGTGGAAGAGGATGATATGAACATAATGCATATGTCGTGTATATAGCATTGTCACCTACAAGTTTGTATGAACCCCGGGTTGATAAAGTAAAGTAGGGCAGCCCCTGGATTTGCAACACTCTTGGTGCAATACCAGGTCTCACCACTTTTTGGTGCCGTTGCTAGGGAGTTGTCTAGTAGATGCTTTCATTTTGTTTTAGCATTCTTTTCTGCTTTCCTTTTCATGTTGTTTTTGAAATATTGAAAAATACAAAAAATCTGATTTTCATACCTCATAGGAGTAGGGATACTCAGAAATATATATATATATATATATTTTAAACACTTCTCCAATACCAAACCCCCCCTCCCCCCACTTGACCACGTGGTGCAGTAAGAAACACGTCACCATACACTTTTGAAGGAAGAAGAGATGGACAGATATGATGACAATGAAGAAGATATTATTGGGTTTCCCATTCAAGATATGGACATTAGTGTACCTATGAAGAACATCCCTCCATCTTTCCTTCCCAATTTCCATGGTATGAGGACAGAGGATCCGGAAATATTTCTCTTTGAATTTGAGATACTTTGTAGGTCTTATGGCTACTTATCACACACTCAAAAACTAAGATTGTTTCATGTGACATTTAAGTATAGATCTCTTAAATGGTTCATGAGTCTAGGTACTAATTGAATAATATCATGGAATGATATGCAAAAGATATTTCTAGAAAAAATATAAAGATCGTGATCTTAGAGAAGAAATTTTTAGAATGAACCGAGAAGAAGATGAGAGCCTTGAGGATCTAATAGAGAGGTTCATGTATAATGTTAAGAGGGAAAATTGCATCATCTAGGATTTGACACACTAAAAACCCTCTTACTTAGAACAATTAGGGATGAGTGGATTGATCTCCTTGATCTCATAATTAAAGGAGATGTATATCAATTGTCATTTGAAGAAATTTTTGAAAGATGCAAGTGCATATCAAGAGGAAGGGAAAGAGTAAGTAAATCAACATTAACATTGGTAAGGCAAGATGAACTTGGAATTTTGCTTGATAACTTTAAAACAGAAATTCTTAGATATCTAAGTGAACAAGTAGAAATGTTAAGAATGCAAAATGAGCAAAAAGAAGATGTTGATATTTTTGTTATCCATGCAAAATCATATGCTACTAAATGTTGTTCACCATTCCCTAGGATCAAATAAGTTTACCAAGAAGACAATGGAGCAAGGAAATCACCAAAGAAGTTATGTTATGTAGCTCCAAGGAGACCCTGGCAGCCTAGTCAACTCGATATGATGCAAGGACCCACTTCACAATTTCAAGCTTATCCATATCCATCTCAAACTAATTGGGACACACTCCCTCCTTGGAAACCTTGGTCATCTCAACCCCAAAACCAATCTTGGCAACATGGTTTGCAAGAACCTTATTTGGGAAATCCACAATATCCTCAATATTCCCCTCAATATCCTTCGTACCCAACTCCATGTTATCCCCACCATCCACCTCCACCACAACCACAACCTCAAACACATCCATCTCACATATCCGCCCCCACTAAACTACCTGTACCACCATTTCCAAACCCATACAATGAAGTATCTCAGCTCACTTAAAATGTTGAGGTACAACACTTCCAAACATTAAGAAAATCTCTTCTTTGCAACGCCTTTCTTGATCTAGATAGTTCATAAAAGGAATTGCCAAGAAGAGACCTTCTTAATGTCATTACAGGACAACCTCAAGAAGAAATAGATTCAAATGAGGAGATCAAAGAATCAAGTCTTGCACTGGATGAAGAGCATATATCAGAATCAGATGTTGAGAGAGTTCCCTCATGTTTACCAGCATTTCCTCCATGTGTTCAAGAGAACAATCAGCAAAAAGAGGAAGATTTTACTGCCATAATAGAAGAGGACATCCAAGATGATCCAACTTATAAAGTGAACCAGGGGCATCACAAATATATTGACATATGGTTCCAAACAGTAATTAAGTTGCAGCAACACACTCTTCTCCAACAGTACTTGATATAATCCCAATCAAAGAAATCCATCTCTTATATTCAGGTACATGTCAGAACATGTATTCCAAGTGTGCACCTGATTTTAGCTGTCATCTTGATGTGCACATGGCTCCATTGGAAGTATTCCTATACTTGAAAAAGGTTTTGTTTTTTTCAAGTAGAGTAGGAAAGTGAAAAAAAAAAGGAAAAAGAATAAAATCTCAGGTGAAAACCTCTTTTGAGGCATCTGAGATTGGCTCACTGATTGAAAACCTCCATGGGGTGGTCATTGGGTTGAAAAAAAGAGAGGAAAATAACAGATCCTAGGTGAAAACCTCCTTTGAGGTGCCTAGGCAGACCTTCTAGTTGAAAACCTCATTGAGGTAGCTAGCAGGCCTTCAAAAAAAAAAAAAAAAAAGAGAAAGAGAAAAAAATGTATTTCTCTGTTATGTCTCTCTAATGAATGCAGGTGCTCTCCAACCTTTGCAAGCATAAAATAGGAAGTTGGCAGAAAAAGAAAATTTTATTAACACTTTAGTCAAAGGTAGTTAAACTTGGACTTCCTCCTCCTGGTTTCAGAAGCTTCAAAAGGACCTCAAGCAGATTATCATATGCAACTTCAGAACAACTTCAACAGCCATATCAGTAGCTTCAATATCACATGCAAAAACAAATCAATGGTAAGGCTCAGGTATGCAATTATCTAACCCTTTCTTCGAATTTATTTTAGATTAATAAAACATTAAAAAGTGTGAAAAGGAAAGTTTTTTTATAGCAAAAATAAATAGCAGAGCAACCTCAACCTTATCTAGCAACTAGCCTCACTTTTTCCACCAAGAAGAGGAACAAGAAAAAATAAAAGGACTTGAGAAAGTAGTCAGTAACCAGTTCATTGTAACAGAAGACAAGGAGTGCCAGGGGTAACCAAGGGTGAACTCAGTTCACAGAAAAATAACTGTGAATTTAATTTGCATGCAATAAAAAAAGGAAAAAAAATTAAATTAAAAAAAAAAAGGAAAAGAAAAGAAAAAAAAAATCAAACAAAAGGTGGATCAACCACCCCTTGGCATGCAAAACAGAATTTCTTAAGGCATTCGGGGACCTCCATGAAGCACCTACGAGAAGAAATTCAAGAATAATAGCAGGAAGATCAGTAGGAGGAGCAATGCATGGGCAAATAAACAGAAAATAAAATAAGCCAGCATGCAGGAAGAACCATAAAGTGGGGAGGATGAATAGGTTGCTCAGAGGATGAGCAATAGTTCCAGGAGGGGGGTGATGATGGGCCTCTAAATTATACATAAAATAATTCCCATCTAACCTTTCTTAAGCCCATCTACCTTCCTTATGCACATAAAAGGATATATTAAATCTCTCCTTCTACACTTTTTTTCCCAGGGAAAAAGTCGTAATTTTTCATTAATATTAATGAAAAATTACATGTTACATTTTACAGATAATAACCAGTGTGTCCATGGTTCTATATCATCTCCAAAGAGGCAAATAGTTGTCAGATAATAAGCTAATATCAGAGAAAAAACCTAAACCTAATCACAAATATGTACAAAAAAAACATGGTAGTAGCTGATATTAATAATGCTGAAAGATAGAGTAGTGTCAGCATGACAAAATATAGATCGCCAAAAATGATGATGAAAACATAATTGCAGTCATGGAGTGACTGTTCCCATATCCTGTATGTCATCTATGAAATGTTGATGATAAAATTGGAACACCTACGCCCCATCATGCTCAATAATAAGCCACCGGCCCCATTCTAACTCCAATGCTTCTTTGGAAAGTTTGTCTGCCACTTGGTTCCTCTGCTTGTAAATGTGAGTGACAGAGATAATGTCAAAAAATTATTTCAGTAGATGCACCTCCCTCAATAATGTAACAATTGTGTGTGAATGGCACTGTGATTGTGAATTGAACCAATTAATTACAATTTGTGAGTCCTCAAATATCTGTAATCTGTTGCATCCTTTTTTTTTCGGGCGAATAGTAGAAGAAGCCGAAGGCTAAGGAGTTCAGCAAAATTATTAAACCTTCGGTCCTGCATCCATTTTAATGTAAATAAAATGAGTGGCAACGTAAACGCACCCCCCCCCCTGTCATTATTACCCCATGATTGTTTGATGCACCGTCAAAATATGCCCATGGGTAAGTGTGGTTAATAACTTCAGGGATGATTTCCTTTCGGTGGGTGGGATGATCAGCATCAGGAATGAGTCTATAAGTAGAAATGATGGTATAACAAATGTGATCCCATACCACATGCACCCCATCGAAGGTGAAACGATTCCGACTAGTCCACATTCCCCAGGCAATCGTCAATGGTAAGTTTCGAAGTTTGGCACAAGTAGCAGCTTGCCACCACGCTGATATAGATGTGTTGTGCCAGGTGAGTGAGGATCCCAGTTCTTGTGTACCCGAGCACCATAAATCCTCGATAACAGGGCATTCGAAGAAGAGATGTTGGAAATCTTCTGCATGAGAAAAACAAAAACAACATCTGGATGGACCCTGAATGGCCCGTCTGTGAAGATTGTCAATGGTAGGAATGCAATTTTTGAGAATGCACCGCATGAGTAGTCGTGTTTTGTGAGGAGCCTACATTTTCCAAATCGAGTGCCACCACCATTGTTTATTTGGAGGTTCCCTAGGTGCACAGAGAGTGATATATCCTGCTTTCGGGGAATATTTACCACTAGGCGAGAGAGCCCACAAAAGGTCATCCTCATGTTCAATGAGCCCAATGTGTGAGGCATGTAAAGCTTTGATGAACCGATTCCAGTAAGGTTGACCATCAATGGGAATATGAAGATCCTAAGATGATAGCTAGCCTTGTGCAACCCAAGTAGTCTGGTATGGATCAACCACCTGTGATAGATATAGATATCCAGCATGTGCTAGATGATGTATGATGTCTTATGGCAGTTTGAAATTCTGCCCACTTCCCGACCAAGAGTCCGCACCCAATCAAACCTTAGATCTCGATCCGATGTGCCATGTCAAACCTTGTTGAATCATATGGGAAGACTTTAAAATGGCCTTCCAGATGATCGAGGATCCCAGACAATGCTGAATGGAGCCTTTGATCCAGTCCAATGTAGACCGGGGAGTGATGTATTTGGAGAAAATTACCTCTTTCCATAGGCTTTGTCCAGCAACAAGGTGCCAACCCAATTTTGCAGCCAGGGAAGTCGCAAATAAGGAGAGATCCTTAAGTCCCCAGCCGCCCCAATCGTTAGGCATGCTGATATGATCCCAAGCCACCCAAGCAAATATTCACTCTCTACCAAAACTCCTCCATAGGAATTGTCTGCAAATCTGTTGAATACGGTTGGTAACACCCTTAGGAAGCCATGCGAGGGACATCTAGTATACAGGAATGGCTTCCAAGACATATTTGATTAAAACCAATATGCCCGCCCGCGAGAGCCACCTATGATGCCAGATATTGATTATGCGCTCCACCTTGGCGATCATTCAGTTCCAATCCTTGATGTGATAGTCATTTGGCTTAAGGTGAAAACCAAGATATTTTAAGCCTTTTTCAATGAATCTGTGCTCAAATGGGAAGTTCCTCATGGCATGCCCTATTTCATATGCCAAACATCTAGTCAATATTATGGTGGACTTTCTGTTGTTGGGAGCCATACTAGTAGCTTTGCGGAAAATTTTTAAGATGTTATCAAATTGAGAATTGTCCTGACAAGAGCCATCCAAAAATATAATAACATCATCAATAAATAATAGATGAGTCGGTTGTAAAAATTCATTTAATCAAATACCATGAATGTTACCATCATCCTTTGCCAATTTCATAAGAGAAGAGAGGCCTTCCATAACAAGAAGGAAAAGGAGTGGTGAGAGGGGGCATCCTTGCCTGAGACCTCTTCCAGCATGAAAGAAATCAGTAGCTACCCCATTTATAAGGATACCGAAGGTGGAATTCATGATGCAACCCATAATCCAATTAGTGAAAGAATGAGGGAAGCCCGTTTGGATGAGAATAAGGTGAATGTATTTCCAATTAACATGATCAAATGCTTTGGCAAGGTCAATTTTGAGAATGGTGCTCTTGAGTTTTTTTGTTTTAATGGAATGCATGACCTCTTGTGTAGTGCCAATGGCTTCTTGAATCTTTCTGTGGTGGAGAAATGCAAATTGTTCCTTGGCTATATGTGAAGAGAGAATGGGTTTAATACGATTTGCAATGATTTCGGATATAATTTTATATATGCAGCTACAGAGGGAGATAGGTCTGAAGTCGTGGAAGGTAGATGGGTGATCGAATTTGGGGATCAGAGCAATGAAAGTGGAATTGAAACCATCATAAATTCGACCAGTTGTTATGCTTTCTTCGATGACCAGAAGGAGATCCCTACCAATCAGTTCAAATAAATATAGATAGAATTCGATGGGCCATCCATCTGGCCCAGGACTTTTTTCCTTCTTAAACCACTTTAATACACCTTCAATCTCGCCCAACGTAACCAGTGAATTGAGATCCTCCAATTTCTCCTCATCAACAAACCTGTGAAAAGTGCGAGCAATGTGCATAATTTTCGGCAGATTTACATTGAGTGGCGCTTTGTATTGATTTGAGAAATGTTGGATTCCCTGTTCTGCAAGCTGAGCATGGGATTTGGCCACATATCCAGTATTATCAGATATTTCCTAGATGGTATTGATGATCCTTCTGCCTTTGGCACTCTGTTGAAAGAACTTGGTATTTTCATCTCTGGATTTCAACCAAATGGCCCTGCTTTTTAATCGCCACTCCTCCTCCCTTTTACGGAGGATGGAGGCTCTAGTAGTTTCCAGAGCAATCAGTTGCTCTTTTGTAGACGCGGTATGAAAGCCTAAGTAATCTGGACCAGTAATATGAGTAATTTCCAATTTAGTCCTTTTGAGCTCCTCCTCCTCGAGTATTATTTTGTCTCTAGCCCATCTAATAGTGTTTGCTTTGATATGCTTGATATTGTCATTGAAAACTCTAGCAGATTCCCGGTCCGGGAATTGATTGAAGTGCTGCCACTCCTTAGTTACCAGCAATTGGAATTTGGGTTCCTGTAGCCAACCAACATTAAATTTGAAGGGAGCATGGGGTTTTTGTTCACTAGCCATAAATTCCAAATAAATCGGAGAGTGATCCGAGGCTCTGCCCGAACCCACGTAATGACAGCATAATAAGGAATCGATCAAGTCTCTGAGCAAAGACCGCCTCCCCTGTGCGCCTGTTCCTCCAAGTAGGTTTCTTCTTGTGGATATCTATATCAATTAATTCAACCAATTCTAATTGATTGGTGAAGAAATCCAATAGAGGATCTGGAATGGTTTATGGCCCCCAAGATTCCGAGATGCCAATAGAGAAGTTTAGAAACCCGCCAATAATGATGTTGTTTTGTTGGAGTAGAGTGCATCTCAGCAAGGAGTCCCAAAATGCCTCTCTGTGATTGCAAGGACCATATACATTGATCAGGGTAATGGTAAGTTCAAAATCACAAGTGATAACTTCCGCACCAATGGCACCCACCCAACCCCAGTAGTTCATTAACCAAGTGATCTTGTTGTTAATGCCTAAAGCATAACCCCCCGATCGACCTCGGGCATCAATTGTCACAAATGTCCAATCCGGAAGGAGTGTAGATAAGATCATGGAAATGGAGGTACCATCCCCTAATGTTTCTTGTAGGAACAGAGCATCAATGCGAGTAGTGTGTAGAAGTCTCCTGAGTGCCAATTTTTTGTCTGGGTTGGCAAGGCCCCTATTGAGATACATTAGATAATGAAGAAGATAAATAAGAACAAACAACAGGAGGGGGTGGAGAAGTACCCGGTATAGGAGCCGATTCCCTCTTAGTAGTGAAGACGACATGGCTGTGCATCCAAGCTTGAGTAATCAACCAATTCGGTAGCATCACCTCGAGTTGAGATTGAGCACCCACAGGGTCCACCTTCGGTGTCAAGGCAACACATACCGGGTCAGTTTGTGTCGCCATCTGCACCACTGTTTTGGTGAGGGGAGCCACACCTCCCATGAGAGGGCATTATTTGCAGAGATCTCCAACCAATGACACCGTCGACATCTAAAGGGCACCCCCTCATAATCCAGACTGTTGCCAGACCATGCCATTGAAGAAAATGTTGTAGTTATCATGAAGACCATCCCTTGTGTCCAGGAAAACCAAAATGTGAGCGACGGATATGTTTCCCGTCTCCATATAGGATCTGTCATGATCAATATAATGACCAAAATCCTCCCCAATGCTGCGGAGGGAGGCTTCATTCCATAATTGCAGCGTCAGGCCAAGCAAACACATCCAAATCGGTCCAGCCCCGGAATTATCCTTATTCAGATCGAATAGAGGGGGCCAATGCTTCAACAGTACTGGATGCATCTCAATGTGCCAATATTTGGATAAGACCCAGTCCACCAAAGCTGGCTGAGAGAAAGTGAAGGCAAACCAACCCCTGTTCATGGTCAGTACACCAGGAAAGTGTTCCATGTGTTGGTCCATTCCTTCCCTTCTAGCTTCAACTTATGTGTTAGAAAATGGGTATGAATTATCTATACTTCCACGACCTCTTCCTCTGCCTCTGCCATGACCTCTATGCAAGACCACTCCTTGGTACCTTCATGGAATTACTTGTTCCTGTTACCAACACTAGCCAAGAACATGCTTTGATACCACTGTAATTTTCCAAATAGAAATTTTACAACAATATAAAGAACATGCAATAAATCAAACACATAAATTTCACTCCAGCAACACACATATAAAGAATATGTTGGAAACACCCAATTTTATTAATAATATATGGATGAAGTAAAAATGAGATGGAAGTGGTGCACCTGGGCTTGCACAAGGAAAGCTACAGGCCTCAAGTGATCAAATGTCGAATGGCACAACTGTTGCTATGTTGCTCCTCTCAAAGACTGCGCAATCACCCAGTTTCTACAGATGTTGGCTGAGTTCGGCATTGAATTTTCCTACCAAATAATTCTTAGAAAATTCTAGGAATTTGGGAAGGTTATCATTGCCCAAAACCCAGAAAAACCCAGAAAGCTTTGCTCCAAATTCCAACCTCAAAAATTTGACCTTCATATGCTCGACCCTCCTCTAATTTCGAATTCTGCTACTGTGGATGCTACAAAAGATTTCAGCACTCCAAAACTCCGACAAACCTCCAACAATACTCCTCCAAACAATCCTCCATCTCCTCTACTCAAAATACTCCAACAAATACCCACACCAATTGTTGTCCACGAGATGACTGCACAATCACTAGGTGAGTGACACAATTTTTAAAGAGGTGATACAAGGGACAGCGTATCTCTGATCCGCAAGGGTTGAGGCTGCTCCAAAACTCCAGCAATCCACCAATAACTCCTCCTGTAGCAGCTCTAGAAGATTTCCTTCACCACTCAGCACCAACACAACAACTACCTCTCTCCACTGCACAGTCACAGCTTCAACTGCATCCCCAGCTGCTCCAGGAAAGCGTGGAGACTATGGCTACCTCAATGAATCACAAAAATATGAAGAATACCCTCCTTTAGTGGAACTCGAAATCCATCGGAGAAGGGGTGAGCTTCTCTCCTCGGGAGGCTCCTATGCTTAACAACACAGTGTTTGGCTCAGCTAAACAACTAAGGCAATTCAAAAATCTAAATATGAAAATGATGCCCAAGGCTTCCTCAACCCTTCCTTTTATAACTTTCCACCATGAAAAATTGTGGGCCCACTCCATGCATTTTGATTTACCCAAGGGAAATCGATTTACCTTTCTTCTCCAATAAGCTATCTTGTGGGTCCTAACTTCCACTTAAACTTTACTTTATTCTTATTTCCTATATTAGCCACAAAAGGTACTTTATTTTATTTAATTCAAAATGGACAAAATTGTATTTTCCAAACATTACAAAGGTTTAGGAAGGAACATTACAATTGTTCCCTTCGATGGTTATCCATTGGAGGTAGGTATATAGTTGCAACCACAATACTTTAACAACTTGTTGTCTATTGGGCACACCTATACATTCTTCCTGCGACAATTATTCGAAGATTGAAGTCCATCATGGCACACTTCATTTGGACGGGTGGTTGGGATGGACACAAATATCACCTATGTAGCTGGGATAGTATCACTCTGCCTAAGGATATGGGGGGGTGGGGCATATTGGATATTAAATTCTTTGGTTTCGCATTACTGTTTAAGTCACTATAACGCGGTCTATACAACTCTAGTGATTGGCATCAAATTATCACACATAAATACTTGATGCAGTGCAATATACAATTTTGGTTCAGGGAAGGCACATTGGGTAAGAATTTTGGGTCTTGTATCTGGCTCGGTTTCCATAAAATATGGAATATCTTCTGCAATCTTCTGTGTTGGTCTTTTGGTGATGGCCGACACATCTTATTTGGCGTTGACTGCATTGGGGGTTTTCCGGAAGGTGCCAATCTTACAGAGGAAGTGCTACAACGACTTCATGTTAGGGGTATTATATACCTATCACAATCTATTAAGTAATGGAGGGACGAGACGCCATACTGGAAGGATGCAATAGACTCGAGTTTAGTGGGACATGATGCTACTATTTGGGAGGACTACCGGGTCTTGGTTAGGAATGTTGGACTACATCATAACCATAGAGGGGACCTGATTATATGGGCGGGTATATTCATACATGGTGCGGTTCAACTTTGTGATATGTATAGGTATATCATCTCAAATACAAGGTCTATTCACGAAAGATGTTGGTTCACTATTGTTTGGAAGGCGAGAATCCCATACAAAGTCATCATACATAATTTAATTGGCTCATTTGGAAGAATAATAATTTGAACTGGGAAATCCTGGAGAGGCGCGATAGGTACTGCCCCACATGCTGCCCATTTTGCCTACATGCAAGTGAGAACAACACACATATATTCTTTCAGTGCAGCTTTGCGGTTGAGGTATGACACATGATATGTTCTTTTTTGCAGGTACAATATTTGACATACAACAATCTTGAGGACTACATAATATGGTGGAAACATAGATACAAATCGGACATACACATACCACTATGGATGACTTGGCAACTACGGCTTAACAAGAACAAGCTCATATTCGATGGTACCTTGACATGCACCTCACTTGCCACTTATCGCATCTTAAAGGCTTAAATGGGTACACATATATAAAAAAACATGCACACCCCCAAGGATCTCTCACATAGACTGAGACCACATGATATAAAATTTCCTACAGGTTATTTCGATGGAGTTGCCCAACAACATAGCTATGGTTGTGTGGTTTGGCTCAGAGTGATCAACGAAAGTACTACAAAATATACTGAAACTATGCCACTGGTACTAAAAACAAGGCTGAAGTTGTCGCATTATGGGGACTTCTTTGGATCTCCAGCCAACTGACTATTGGCAACTTGGCCATCTTTGAGGACTCCAAAGTTATCATTAACTGCATGAATCACAAGAACAACTTCAACCCTCCTTTGCTAATTAATTGGATGGAACATATTGAAAAACTTCACACTACCTTCCAAAATGTATCCTTTACTCATATTTGCATGGAACAACATGGGGTGGCGAATGGTCTATCTAAACAAGGGCTTTGGATCGTGGGTGGACTGATGCACTAACTCTGTTGGATGTCGATTCTATCATTGCTCAAGGCACCATCACTCTGCCGCGATGACACACACCAGTGTCAAATTGGTCAAATTGTCATACGTTTGTTAGTTTTGGATATTACATGTTGCTAGTTATATATAGTTTCTTTTTGGTAGAATATATCATAGGCAACTATTGTACCCTCTTTGTAATTATGCCTGACTTGCTTTAAGATGGTTTGTATGCATCTAGTTTTGTACCTGACTTCGATTTTGGTGACGAGACACTGTTATATAGAGTTTCACATGTATTGCATCACTTCCCCATGGTCCTAACACATGGCTGATATTTGGTAGATTTATGAGACAGGTGAATTCTACCACATTGCCACATTTCCTGATTCTGGCAAATGAGGATATATATGATGTATAAATTACAGTTATTTGTTACAATATTGCACCCGCACATAATAGAAGCCATGGTTTTTTTTTTTTAGGCTGAAAAAAAAAGATTGGTGTCCTAGAGATATGTCTCTCTTATTCAACCACTTGTAAATATGATAAGAATTATAGTTCTAAAATGTTACATATCCATTTTTGTTTATATATGTAGATTATTTTTACAAATATTGGTGTTTTAATTTTGAATATTTAATTGAAAGTGAAATTATTGATTACTAGATTGAATCTCGAGGCATGCTGCCTTCTGAAGCAGCCTGAAAGGGATGCGAAGAGGTAGGCCCACCAACCGGTCAAGGTTGTTTGGGAAAGAACTAGACCAATGCCATTAGCAGTAGGGCATGCAATAGAAGAAGTGTCATTCATGGGTGGTAGAGCATGATGGTAAGTGGTTAATAGAGACAACCTGAGTGGACTCAATGGTTAAGAACTTGTTATTTATCTTCGGAGGTCATAGGTTCAAAACAGGCGGGGGTAAGGTTGTTTATTGCCTGCAATGATCAGCTAGAGAGATAGATGCCCTCATTGCTAGACGCCTCCATCCTTGCGATGTCATAAATTTTTGGTATATGTAGCGATACCCCCATTGCTGGATGCCTCATGCTCTGCCTCGAACTCAAATTTGTTTCGAGTTATTCCCAGGTCCATTTTAGTTTGTGATGTAGCTTATCTTTATTACTTCTAACCATACGATCGTTGTGTAGATCACTGGTGCCAAGACCTATGAAGACCTTGTGCCAGGCTTTAAAGTTTTTTGCAACAATCAGTATTCGACATCAAAGGTAAAGGCCTAAAGCTCAAGTAATATTCCAAAATGATTAAACAATGTCTTCACGAATAATGTAATGTTTCGAATCTGGGCCCTCAACGAAGCTATTTGCAAATATCGGCCCACTAAAGCTATCAACATGGAGTTCTCTGATTTGCAATTCCACATGGAGTTCTCCGATTTAAAATTTTGTTACGAGAAACCAACATTCCATGTTGGACAGGATTCCGGGGCCAAGGAGGGTGCCTTGGCCACTAATTTTAACCTTCGCACTCGGTGCTCAAGGTTGTGGAAATTTGTTTTGCAACAGTGTGTGTTCTTACATCATTTTGGGGAAAGCAATAACATTACATTATGGGGGCAGAGCAATAACATAATAATGTATCTGTTATTTATTTATTTATTTAAATGTGAGAGCATTTAGAGACTGAATTGCTACTCATAAAATTATTATTATTATTTATTTATTTATTTATTTTTAAATGAATTGTCATGCATGCACTAAGAAATACCAAAAATAAAATGAGTTGTCTCTAGTGCCATTTTTTAGAAGTTTTTTCGGTGTATATTTCAGGTGTAATTTTTTTACAATTTTTTTTTGAAATCATAAATTTAATGAATAAAATGGATAACCCGTGCACAATTGAAGTGTCCTAGGATTTTTCAGGATGTTGAATCCATATATATAGTCAAAAACCAGTTTAAATAACACAAATCAAAATTTAACGCCATTTTTTTCCACATCCTCCACTTAAAAATTATGTTTTATCAATTAAAAAAAACTAGAAATAAATTATTTTTGAATTAACAAAAAAATATAAATTCAAAAACACAACAAAATCAATACAATACTATAATCCCTAACTAAACAAAAACTAATAACATTAAATAATTATAAAACAATACCCCTTTCCATAATTTAACCATCTAACAACTTCCCCACAACAAACAAACAAACAAACAAACAAAAAAACCACAAAACACATAAGCATCGTCCTCCATAATCTAACAATCTAACAACTTTTGGAAAAAAAAAAAAGAACACATGAGCCGCATCCTCACCTTCAACTATTAAACTTAGAAAACAAGAAGCATCTTTGTTACATCACTCTGATTGCACACAGTGCACTTATTAAGTGTGGGCCCAACTACTATAAAGCATAAATGCCATATTTAGTCTTTTGCTTTATGGTGACCCTCCTTATCATGACGTTGATAGGCTCAACTTTATGTACGTTAACTCCATTCAAATTCCATTAAAGAACACCACGAGGAGAATGAGATTAGGTTTTGGAATTCCAAATGAAATATATGTCATATGATCTTCATCAATTCTAAATATATTTGATACATAAAAATAATTTTATGATTAACAATTTTGTGATGCTATATTATATTATATTGGAGTTTGGATATTTTATTTGAAATTATTTTAATATATATTTTAATTAATAAACAAAACATTAATTTTGGTTAAATTTTAGCAATATAATTTTAAATAACACTGTAATTTTTTGTTATTTAAAATGTATTTTTTTATTTTTTATTTTTTATTTTTGGGATAAGGAACTCACTTTTTGTTGAAATTTGGTTACCGGATGACAGGTGGTTCCCTAAGGCTTTGATCTTTGGCCTATGGAAAAGTGTCCAAAAGAATTTAATTTTTCTCCTAAAGTGACTTTATAATTTTATAAAGTCAAATCTAATTTAAAAGTGACTTTAAATGATAAAGTTACTAAAGTCTAATTTTAAAGTGACTTTAATAAAGTCAATGTAAAATTAGAAATGAAAAGTGACTTTGGAAATAAATGACTAAGTGGGTCTTTATTAAAGTGGGGTGAATTAAAAAATAGAAAGTGAGATTTAAATGAGCATTTAATCTCAGCCCTAGATCTCAATCTATTTCAGCCATTGGATTTAGGGATTCCCCAAAAGTCACTTAGGGTTAGGTTAAAGGAGGAAAAGGAGGAAAATGTCATTCATTCTTTCATGAGCAGATTGGGAGAAGGAGAGAAGGAGAGCAAGGGAGATTTCTGAGCAGTGAGGAGAAAGAGGGCAGCTGATAGAGATTTCAACAAAATCTGTACAACAGCAAAGAGGCACGGTTCCCAAGGAAGAAATCCGTACAGTAGAAGCTTGGCACATTTTTCGAGGGAGAGGCACAATTTTCAAGGAAGACCGTACAGCAGCTTCAGCATTTATTTCTGGGCAGATTCTAGGCACGAAAATCGAGGAGAGAGACTGCTGGTTGGTGGCACGAATTTCTATAAATCCATACAGTAGCCGTACAGCAGCTTCAACACAGATTTCGAGGCAAAGGAGCATGGAAATCGAGGAGGAGGGTTTGTTATCAAATCCGTACAGTCTGTACAGTAGTACGACCGTACAGCTGGGCACACATTTCAAGAAAGTCAGTTTAGCATTTAATGCTATAATAAATGTTGTAAATTTTCTGTTTTGAGTTTTTCCTATTTGGCACGTTTTCTAAGGCGGAGTGAATGCACGAAAATCAAGATAAGTACAGTTGTTTAGTTGCTGAAATTTTTGCTGTAATTTTTGCCTCACTGTAAAAGCATTTTCAGAAATAAGGAGCTCTCAAACTGGTTTTCCCCAAGAGTTGTAGGGGGTTTTTCCAGGGTCACATTAAGGGTGAAAATGTGAAGCTGGGTTACACTTTTTGCCATTTTTTGAGAAAAAAATTTCATTTTTTTTCGGTTCTTTAACTTTCTGCAAACTATAACAATTTTTCTGTGTAGAATTTCATTTTGCGATAAAAATAAAAGTTGTGAGAAATTTTGTTAGCTTTCTATTACTTATTTTTTGAAATTTTTTTATGCAGATTTGATATGTCAACTTAGCGTTTCTTTAAGTGTGTGTTTCTTAACAATCAAAGGATTCATAAGAAGTCATGTTATGACGCAATGTTGTATTCATTGAAAATTTGTGTTTTTGAAAAAACAAAATGTGTTACAACAATCTAGACAGAGTCTACTTTGTTTTCGTCATATTTACAAAGCCAATGGATGCATATCATAATTACTAGAATTTTTTGAATTGGTCCAATACAAAAAACTACGTATTTTTTATATGTTTCGCGTGGCAACATATTTCTTAACATATAAGTTATAAACTAAAAATCTAAAAGCTACCCATTAGAGTCAACGGACCAATGTAATGCCCTATAAATTTTTTCAATTTTTTTTACAATGTATTTTGGGAGATACAAAATTTTGATTTCACTGAATCACAATGACCCTCATAAATTGTTTGCACCCATTTTATTAGAAAAATAATTAAAATTAGTAAACGTTTATGAAATTCCATAAAATTTATATTTCCTGAAAGTAGATTCAATTCTGAAAATGCTTGTCTTGGTTCCGACAATTAATTAACAACCTTTCATGGAGTTTAATCAGTCCAAAGTTGCAGAACCGTTTTCAGAGCCTGGTTTTGCGTAATTGGTGACGCGTTAGTTCGGCCGAACTTTTAGTCCAAGTTCGGCCGAACTATGTTTTCCGCTTACGAGTCGTTAAAACTAACGTCTTAATAGTTCGGCCGAACTTCTTATCAAAATTTCGGCTGAACTATTGTGTAACTCTCCGTCGGCCGGAAAATTTTGTGGAGCCCCCTACAAAACACACATTTCGCGTCAATATAAATTGCCGCGAAATGATTCACAATTTTCGCACATTTCGCACTTCATTTCATTTTACAACTTGGTTTGGGTTCAAAAACTTTTCTTCAAAGTTTGGGTTTAAAGAACTTTTTTGGAAGACATTTTTTGGAGGCGGCGTGATTTTTCTTGGAGGTATGTACGTGTTTTGTGTTGAAATAAATCTTTTGAGCTTCTTTGTTCAAAAACTTTTCTTCAAAGTTTGAATTTAAAGAATTGGGTTTAAGAGCATTTCTTGGAAGCAAATTGATTTTACAATTTTGGATTTAAAGAATTTTTTTGGAAGACATTTATTGGAGGCGGCGTGATTTTTCTTGGAGGTATGTACGTGTTTTGTGTTGAAGTACGTGTTTTGTGTTTTTTAAAGTGTGTGTTTTGGATTAGATTACGTATTTTTTTACAAAAAATTTACACTGAAATTTTTTAAAGATTTTTTTAAATTAACTCTTTTGTCATATTTTTTGTAATTGAGTTATTGTCTAATTTTTTGAAGGAAATTTTTTGAACCTCATACCCTATTATCATGGGAAATCGAAGAACTTGTGTGAGAAAATATGATCGAAAAAGAGACCCTGAGGAACGTAGAGAAGAGAGGAGACAATATCGCAAAAGAAAGTTAGAAGCCCTCTCAAATATTGAAGAGGAAAATCAACCTCAAGCAGAAATTGAAGCAAGTATGTAAATGTAAATATTACATGATCTATTGATATATATTTAAAATTTTCCTAATGTAAAATGTGAAGCTTAATTTTTATTTGATGAACTAGTTTGAAAAATATTTTGTTTGATGTAAACAGACAGAGATATTCCTCAAAATATTGAAGAAGAAAATCAACCTCAAGCAGAAATTGAAGCAGATATGTAAATGTAAATATTATGCTCTATTAATATATTTTTAAAGTTTTCCCAATGTAAAATGTGAAGCTTAATTTTTATTTGATGAACTAGTTTGAAAAATATTTTGTTTAATGTAAACAGACAGAGATACTCCTCAAAATATTGAAGAAGAAAATCAACCTCAAGCAGAAATTGAAGCAGGCATGTAAATGTAAATATTATGATCTATTGATATATTTAAAATTTTCCTAATATTTATTGACATATTTATTAATTTAGTGATTTATTGAATATGTACTATTTTTTCGAATATGTACAGATGAAATCGCTATCGATAATGAGATGTTAGAAAATGTCGACACTCACACATATGGAGATAAAAAACCTGACCATGTTATACGATATCGTGTCGATAGAATTTTTGAAAAGTATTTCAAAAATGAGCAAGTGACAGTTCAAGCTCAAATGTTGAAATGTCTCCTATCATCAAGGAAATTAAAAGAAGCGACGACACTATTGGGTATTCGAAAATCAACCAAAGATAAAAAAAAATGAAAGAAGAGGTGATAAAAAATATGAGTAGTGCTATAGAGTCAATTAAGAGATCTAGAGATAAAGATGTTTCAAATATACGTAGAGGAATACAGATGGAAATGGTTTCACCAAGTACTCAAGAGAATCGTTTGAATCTAACATCTATGGCACGAGCACTAGGAACCTCGCGAAAAACTCTGCACAAACATCGAAAATTTCGACTACAAATAGATGTAAATGATGAACTCGCTTGTTGGAGAGCTATTTGTAGGAAACCATACAAAGATAGACTTGGAGAAGATGTTAAAAAAATAATATATGAATATTGGAAGAACAATTCGCGTGTTTCACCGACTGCAAGACATGTGATGCGAAGAAGAATAACACGAAATCAATACGAAGAACATGAAAACATCTCTTGGAAACCACTCAAATAGAGTTATTCAACAAGTTCAAAGAAGAGAATCGTCAAATTCAAGTTTCACTCAGTGCTTTTGTTCAACAAACACCATGGTATGTAAAACCTATCACCGTACGCGACACTTGTTGTTGCCGTTATCATGTGGAATTTGAGTTATATTATGACACATTCCTTGATTTCGGTAGAACATTATGGAAGGATTCACCTCCTCCTTCCACTATCCGTGAATTCATATCTCAAATTCTATGTGAAAGAGAAAGCGATGAACTATCTTACAAAAAGAAATGTGTTGGTGGTAAAAAATGCGATGATTGTGGAAATTTGACTAAATTTCAAAACAAATATCGTATTAATATAAATGATCAATCATTGTCCAACATGAAAGTGAAATGGAAGAGATATGAATATACCAGTACATCGATTCAAGGTGCAGATAGTGTTAAAAGAATCGAATTATGAGAAGACGAAATTTTTCTAATAGACTTTTTGAGAAAGTTTGAAGCATAAATTTACAAATACACCATGCATTCCAATAGAGCTCGATGGCAAGACTTGCAATTCAAAAAATCTCGTGAAGTTTTTCCACCAGGAACCATTTTGTCAGTGATTGATTTTGCAGAAAACTACACATTTGTTCCACAAAAAGAAATTCAGAGTGAATACTATCACTCTGACCAAGTTTCCATGCTCGTCCATATTCTATATAGACATGCTGAACAAAATGTCGATCATATAGAAAGCACGAGTGAAAATCGACATATCATTAAAGAATATCACTTTTATATCAGTGACGATCGTACACATGATACATGTTTTGTACAACATTGTTTTGGAAGAATTTACGATTCATTGAAAAATCGTGGAATAACATTCAATGAACATTGGATATGGTCAGACGGATGCGCAAGTCAATTCAAATCTGCACGATCATTTTTTTGGTTGTGTTGTCTTCATAAGAAAACCTGCATTAAACATTGTTGGAATTTCTTTGAGACTGGCTATGGAAAAAGAGAACATGACGGTGCAGGAGCATGCATAAAACGAGTACTTCGAAGATATCAAATGAACCACTCTGCACGCCGACTTGTGAACGCTGAAGAAGTTGTTCAATGGTGAAAAACTGCTCTAAGCCATGAGATTAACCCATCAAGAGAAGTGCAAAGGTACATTCAATTTAATTTATATTGGAAATCTAATTTTAAACATTGTACATTTATCATGCAATGATTATTTTTAATTGTATTTTGATATCATATTTACAAATTCTTTTTCTAATTTTCCATATAAAGGTTTTTCCGGCATATTGGAATCGGAGACGTAAATAGATCAATTGGAAATGAAGTTGGAACAATAAAAGGGACTCGAAAATTGCATTCAATTCAAACAAAATTGTCCACAAATGTGTTTGCATTGGATAAAAGAAAATATTCTTGCTTTTGTGATGTTTGCATAGACAACACAAAATCCAATGACGTCTGTGAAAACAAAATGTATGTGAACGATTGGAAACATACAGAGCTAAATACAAAGGGAAAAATCTCTCGTTGCAATGTTTTGAAGAAATGCAATCGCAGGAAACTACAATATCATCCGATGGTGACGAGTTTCGATCTTATGAGAAGGTAACATTTGAATTACTTTCTAATGATTTAAAGATCTATAAATAAATTTAAATATGTATAATTTTGCTAAGTTTATTTTATTGTGCAGGAGATGTTTTTTTTGTAATTGCACCTATTGACAACGATGAAAATTTGAAGTATTATTTGATGTGTTACATTGAACGAAAAAATGAAATTATTAAAAAACTATAATGATCACGGATTTCAATATGACAGAGGGTCAATTACACTGAAAGGTTATTTTTTCAGACAAACTCATCAAAGTGGAGACTTAGTTTACTTTGAAGACTATGAACCCGATTCCATAAGTTTTCAATATAGTCACTTGGTGTGTGCAACACACATAAATTTGATAGAAGTTCAATCAAAGAAAAAATCGAAAATTAAGAAATGGAAAATGTCAAAATCCGATCATGAACGGATTATTGAGGATGGAATTCCATTAGAATTTTTTGGAGGAAGTGTCCAACAA
This sequence comes from Pinus albicaulis, assembly GCA_034641835.2. Classification (NCBI taxonomy): domain Eukaryota; kingdom Viridiplantae; phylum Streptophyta; class Pinopsida; order Pinales; family Pinaceae; genus Pinus; species Pinus albicaulis. The sequence goes on from JAXQQM020065678.1 coordinate 58,388, forward strand.
TTTATTATCTTGGATTAATTAAGTTTTAGAACTTCCAGTACTCAACTAAAAATTGAGCTGCTTATGTTATTTGTGGTTTGCACATGTTACAAATTCTTTGGGTACAAGCACGTGCTCTAGTATCAACTGAAAGTAGTTTTTCTATACATGTGCATTGATGAAAAATGTTATATGTATTGGATATATATATATATACATATATTATAGAATGAAATTAAGTTCTTGTATATCAGTAACCGACCATATGGTACAAATTATTTCACTTTATTTTGTAAGGTTAGATTCGGTCCCCATATGGCCTAGCCTCCAAGGGACGAGATAACAAGTGGTTGTCCCCACTTGCCCGAATCTCAGCTTTAAGTACAATTTTACTGTTTATGTTAGGTATCTTACATGATGTCCTAGCCAAAGATAGATTCTCTTTGTTTCAAGTTTCCAGTAAAATTTGTCACCGAATGACCTGCTCGAACTCTTGTAGTAAACACCATACCTTATCTCTCTTGCTCTCCAATATTATTAGGTTTAATTATTATAACACAAAAATCGCTCTACATTGTCAATAATTTTTTGCGCTTACACTGAAATCAATGAACACTATTAATCCAATGACTTTACAAGTAATGTACCATCATACATGCAATTATATCAAATTAGAAATCAACATATACAATGAAATCAATGGGGATTGTCTTGTTACAAGTAACATAATTTGAATTTACCATATGTGCAAATGTAGGTTGAAACCATCCAAAACTTTAAGTTGTAGATTGAAACCATCCAAAACTTTAAGTTTTAAAACCCTTTTGATTATGTATTGTGCAACATTAAAACATTAAACATTTAAAGTTCATTAAATATCACATGCAAAATGTAGATTGAAACCATCCAAAAATCGAGTTTTAAAAACTTCACATGCCATGCAAATTATAATTCAACTATCCAACAAAAACATTTAACAAATTAAATATCACATGCCAAAGTTGTTTCAAGTTTCTGGCAAAAGTTGTCACCGAATGACCTACTAGGATATTATAAATTTACTAGCTTTGTAAGATCATTTGGCATTCGAAAAAATTCGAAAGTCTTAGACTGTCAATCAATTTAAAGTATCATTCACCCTAAGGAGTGTAAAATATTCAATGTAGGTTGGTGACGATGCTCACTCCTAGCTTGAAGCAGCTCCAATGACCAATTCTTTAATGAATTCCAATGCACTAGACTATTCTTTAATCAATTACAAATAGCATTTATTGTGATCAATCTTAAACTATTCTCTTCTTCTATTCTTATGGTCACCCTTATTAGTTTTGTCATCTTTCCGTATCGATTATATTAAAAAGAAAGTAAAAATCATAAATCATAAACCATTTAAATATTTAAATAGCTCGAACTCTTGTAGTAAACACTGGATACTGGTTTAATTATTATAACACAAAAATCGTTCTACATTGTCAATAATTTTTTGCGCTTACACTGAAATCAATGAACACTATTAATCCAATGACTTTACAAGTAATGTACCATCATACATGCAATTATATCAAATCAAAAATCAACATATATACAATGAAATCAATGGAGATTGTCTTGTTACAAGTAACATTTCAATTTACCACATGTGCAAATGTAGGTTGAAACCATCCAAAACTTTAAGTTGTAGATTGAAACCATCCAAAACTTTAAGTTTTAAAACCCTTTTGATTATGTATTGTGCAACATTAAAACATTAAACATTTAAAGTTCATTAAATATCACATGCAAAATGTAGATTGAAACCATCCAAAACTTGAGTTGTAAAAACTTCACATGCCATGCCAATTATAATTCAACTATCCAACAAAAACATTTAACATTCAATATCACATGCACCAAATGTAGTTCAGATGACAACATTACTTCACATTCACATGCCAAAAGTACTAAAACCATCCAAAAATTAAATAAAACAAATTATATAATAACAATGTAATAAAATATGTCAAAAAATTGTAAATCTCACTTGAGTATCAAACTGTATCAAGTTTAACAAATTTTAAAACCATCTAAATTTTGAAATCAAATCTACAGTAAATCATGTCCATCAAATGGAGGATCTAGCGTCTGGGTCTCAGTCCGCGCCCTATCTTGTGAATAGGAAACCTACATACACAATGCACATGTACTTGAACATTAAAATTTGAAGTTTTAAAAATGAATGAGAATATATATATCTAGAACTTCATGCAAAAAACAAAATATTTAACAAAAAAATCATGCAATACCTCGGAAGGTTCCCTCTCCATTTGATGAACAGGTTCTGCCATAGAAACATCTGCAGTGGTAAACTGTACAATATACATGTACAGTTATATATATATTAAAAACTTTCAAATGAAAATGCACGTGTACATATATAAACTTATTTTCAATAATATTAAAAAAAGGAACTAAAGACAACTTGTTCAAATGCTGTGGATGTTCCTATCTCCGTCGCTAGAGTCCCAGGATTAAAAAAATCTTCTATAGGAACCTAAATTCAAAATTTTTTAAATAACTCAAAATATATATCTCAATTTTTAATGGAACTTTTTGACGTAGAATATATATATATATATTTAACTTTTAAACATAAATTTTAAACTTGTGAAAAATTGTCCATACTCGTGGCTCATCTCCCAATGAAGTAGAAGGTATATCTCCTAAGGAAGAAGAAGGCACCGCCATCCCAAAAACATCAGACGAAATCGGTACCTGTTAAAACATTTTATCAAATTATATATATATATATACATATATATATATATATATATATATATATACATACATGTACATGTGTGGCAACAATTATTTATTTTAGAGTCACTTAAAAGACACTAACATACAAGTGCCAACATATCATGATGGTCAAGCCCATCTGCATTGTTTGAACCGGAAGTCTCGAACGTAATATTAACATTTTCATCACGCATCATGCCTGAGAACTGCAAATGGTGTTTTAACATATAATCATACATTAAATTAGATTAATGTACACATACAAATAAATGTATACATGTACATACACATGTATTTATTAAAAATTGTACACATGTATATGTAAAAATAATTTCAAACCCTAAGGTCACTAACACATACCGTTCCGGTGCCCTCTTCCTCATGAAAAATTAGGTCTTGCAGACCATTGCGACAATTTATTGCATATGTTTGGAGATCTTCAACATCCATGTTGTAAATCTCCTCATCTGTACGATAAACAAAATTGGTACGTGCATTTTCACGTGTTCTTTGTCGATTTAAACAAAGATCGACTCCACTCAATCCGCTCTGAACATTGTCGATCATAACATCTCTTGCTTCTCGACTTATTTGGGAAGTCACATCCAACTCTGATCGCAGAGTTTCGACTCACCAATGGTGGCTCACGGCGAGGCAACTCCACATCTCGCTTAGCACCCTTACGTTGACATAATCGACCTCTCCCTGGGCCAAAAAATTCTGAAGGAAGGTCATTATAGTCGGGTTTCATACCCAAAAAAAATTCTGCATAAAACATCTGTGCAAAATAAACAGGAACCTCATCGTTCCATGGAAGCCTTCCAAAGGCCGCAAGATGTCGATCATACAAATAAGCAGCTTTGTCTGGGTGCTTGAAATACTGCACCTTCAACATTTTTCTTTTTGGCCCTTCCTTATAATTAAACATTGACTTAGCATCTGCTCTCGAAACTCTTTGTTTTATGTCCTGCCATTTATCGGGACCTATCACTGTTTCTTTTCTCTTTCTCATCAGTTCTACAAACGAATCAGTCGTTGGCCCCAAATTTTTGTACACTTTTACCATTTCACTCAATGAATGTGTAACTATTTCGAGACTTTGTCTACTCTCAGCAGGTAGAGGCAAAGCCTCGAGATCTCTTTGCAATTTTGCATGAAGGCTTTGACACCTTTGTAAGGTGCATTCCGCCATGTTCGTTTCCCATGGTATATCAGTAATCTCAGCCGGATAAGTTGTGTTGGGTTGACAACCTTCTTCTTCAATGTAGCGCGCTGCCCTGCGTCTATTTTGACCATTGGCTCGAACATTTTCAGCCTCTGCATATATATATATATATATATATATATATATATATATATATATATAATTTCGTATATTAGAAAAAACACGTGTAAAAAAAGTTGTACAAATTTAATGAAAAAATATTGAAATTGATGGCAACCTTGATGTTGTTGGTTAACATCTTCTCCAACATGACCCTCCTGAGAACCAGACCCAGAATGACGTTGCTGAGAACCAGACCCACAGTGACCCTGTTGAGAACCAGCAGTCGTTGATTGGCCTTCGGGGGAATAAATATCACCCCCTTCCCGCAACTTGCTACCACTCATACCTCGACCGGTTGAACCTTGGCCACGCTCCATGGATGGAGTAGAAACCCTTCTCCTCTTGCCTCCTAAAAATTAAAATATGAAACTTATTAACAACTAATTTCAATCACAAAGTTAATAAAAAAATCAATTCCATATGTACACACATGTATGGAGATTTAAGATTATATTTAAATACCGTGAACATCCTCCGATCCCTGAACCTCCATATGGGATTCGACTGATCTTCGTCTTTCATCCTCCATGATATATATCTATTGGTCGACATTCACAAAATAGATTTCAAAAAATCAATTTGTAATTTAGTGTACACAAATTATGTAGAACACAACTTTCAAAGCAATAATTGATCATGTGTGAAACAAATTTTAATCGAAAAATATATTATAAAAATGATAAATTCACCGAATTGCGCTTTACATGGTGGGAGCACACTTGGTATAAAATTTACTACTTATACACTTTAGTTTGTGGGAGAAATGACACATGTACATAGTTTACCTTAAAGTTGTTGTGTTTTACGGATATTAAAATGAAGAACTTCTATTTAGATCCATTCCAGAGATTGACCGTAGGGGCATTTACTAGATATGTCACCTTTCATAAAAGATGAGATCCAGAGGCTACCTGGCCCTTTACAGACTCTGCCTATAGAACTTGTAGAAGTAAAAACTAGAGGCATTAACAATATCAAAGAACATTTTCATGCTCAGACATGGGAATGTTTCTCTTTCCCTACGCAAAAAATAGTTCAAGGTAGTTAATCTTCATAGACATGTCATCAAGCAAGTCAATGTGATCATCCCCAACTTACTTTTTATGAAATTAGGCTTGGAATCCTCTACAACCTGGTGGATAGAGTTGAATGGGAACTAGGTTGAAAGGCCTTTACAAAATACATGGTAGTGAATAGCACTTACTAGGTTATGCCAACAAATAAAGTGGGAGAAATGTTTTCTCCTCGAGGTTGTCCAATTGGGTGTGTAATACCAACTTCACACATTTCCAATCAAACCCTTAAGCTTAAACTTATGTAGTTTGTCAATTTTTATCATATATTTTTGGTAAGGGTAAATGTTTTTTATCTATAGTACAAGTCATGAGTTCCCCAATTTTACCTTATATGTAAAGCATGGTTCTAGGATTACTACAATTTGTACTTGGTTTTTTATTGCGACCAATCAAACCCTTAAGCTTAAACTTATGTAGTTTGTCAATTTTTATCATGTATTTTTTGGTAAGGGTAAATGTTTTTTATCTATAGTACAAGTCATGAGTTCCCCAATTTTACCTTATATGTAAAGCATGATTCTAGGATTACTACAATTTGTACTTGGTTTTTTATTGTGATGATGCCCTATCTCAATCTAGACATAAGTGATGATGGTCTTCTCCAAATCAACTCATGTATCCTCATTAAATTTATACAAACATTTCAAATTCATATTTTCTTTCATAAAATTCTAGGAATATTAGAAGAATCAGTAAAAAGTGAGATAACCATCTCAATATGCCCCCCATAATTCATTTTATAAAAGATAAATTTGTAAAATCCCTTTCAGTAATAATGGCCGTTATTAATTAATTAAAAAACATAATATATAATAAAAATTTGACAAATAAATTTTTTGATGAAAATGTGCTATATGAAAGTAAAGGTTTAAAGGAAAACATGTACAAGGCATAGTTGAGCCAAATTATTATCTATTTATTGAAGTAGAAAGGACATATAATTATTACACAAGTTTAATTTACATTCAAATGCTTCTTTGATTTATCTCCTATAGCTTAACGTAATGCTAGATATATAATTTAAGTTGAAGGCCCATGAGATAAATATGACTTCTATGTGACATTTGTATTGAATCATCTATTTGTTGTGTTATATGAACATAATTGGTGCGCATATCTAAAGAGTCCAAATGCTCATTCAAGACCATATATGTAATCCTCATCTAACTTAGCTAGGGATTTGCAATACTATATTTGAGTTGGCTAGCTCCATTTCAAGATATTATGGTTATCCAAGAGGGGATATAAAAAATGAAAATAAGGATGTTGTTGTAGGTTATCCAAGTCGGACATAGAACCAGTGGAGAAACCTAAGGAAAACCTATGTTTCCAGGTCGAACCTTTGTAGAGGTTCCAGTACCTGAGAGTAAAATCCAATTTGGGGCTGTTAAATTCTAATTGTACTGGTAATTGTGCTAGGGGGGAGAAATAGGATGCAATTTCCTCTTCTCACGATTGGGAGTCTTGTTTTTCATGTGGATTCAACCAAACATATTGTACATATTAAACGAGGACATAATTATTACACATTTTTAATTTACATTCAAATGCTTCTTTGATTTATCTCTTATAGCTTAATGTATTATGCTAGATATATAATTTAAGTTGAAGGCCCATGAGATAAATATGACTTCTATGTGACATTTGTATTGAATCATCTATTTGTTGTGTTATATGAACATAATTAGTACGCATATCTAATTTACATTACTTTAATATGTCATGCTTCTTTAATTTATCTTTTATAGATGACCGGAGCATCCCTTTTTAATCTATCCCTTTTGACTTCGGATATGTGGGCAATATTCATCTGTATATTTTTCTATCATAAAGCAGTGAGTAAAATTGTATTCCATTTGTGTCAATGTTAAGGTTAAGCACATGGATTAAAGTTTTATATATTAAAAGAGGAGGCTATGTATTACATATGGTCTTGAATGAGCTTTTGGACTCTTTAGATATATATCTAAAGAGTCCAAATGCTCATTCAATACCGTATGTAATCCTCATCTAACTTAGCCAGGGATTTGCAATACTATATTTGAGTTGGCTAGCTCCATTTCAAGATATTATGGTTATCCAAGAGGGGATATAAAAAATGAAAAGAAGGATGTTGTTGTAGGTTATCCAAGTCGGACATAGAACCAGTGGAGAAACCTAAGGAAAACCTATGTTTCAAGGTCGAACCTTTGTAGAGGTTACAGTCCCTGAGAGTAAAATCATTAAATCTATATGGAAGGCAAGAAGGATTATATCCCCTTAAGCTTAAGCTTATATAGTTTGTCAATTTTTATCATGTATTTTTTGGTAAGGGTAAATGTTTTTTTTATCTATAGTACAAGTCATGAGTTCCCCAATTTTACCTTATGTAAAGCATGATTCTAGGATTACTACAATTTGTACTTGGTTTTTTAAGAATATATCAAATAAATTTTTTGAGAAGCAAATATGGCTTGTTCCTCAACAACATCCCTGAGCATGGACACATCCTTGACTATCTAAGGACATAATGATCGAATGAACCATTTACATAAGATATCATCAGGGAGTTTGGTTTGTATTAACCCCTTGCGACATCACCAGTCATGGATGTGATTAGAAATCAGTATGGCATCATCTTGTTTTAAATTAGAAAAGAGATCAAAATCGATGCCATACCTCATCGGTAACTAAAAATGAGTTAAAGGAGTTTGAGCTAACGACGAAAAATTAATGTAATATTTTTTGTCTAATTCAATATACATTTAGCATCATCTCTAGTTAAGGTGCATTAGAATAGACGTAGTTTAATGGAATCATCCACGAAATAATTTTATGACCACCACAGATGATAGGTAGTAATGCACATTAATGGATTTTCTCTAGAATTCCCTTCAAATTTGGGGATATTGGAAGGCAACTTGGAAGGTATTGGTGGCCACCAAGGATCATGATGAATGGGGTCATTAGTTAACTTCTCCAAATTTGAAAGAAAAATGGAGGATAAGAAAGGATTATGAATTTGACTAAATATGATATAGGAGGATGATCACCTTGAACAACAGTGAGGTCCCCCCATATACTAATTCTAAGGATTAGGAATAGTAGGTTAGGAAAAACTTGGAGTAAAAATAATTGATCCTATAGGATAACTAGAGTTAACTACCATATATGGTGAAGATAAAGAAGTAGGCATAGGAACACTAGGAAAATTTGTAATATCCATATAAGATATCAGTCAAATGTCCCAAGAATATGTGAGAGGTGTCAATTGAGGTGTAGCTCCTACCATGTTTAATGGTGGCAATGATGACATATCAACAGAAAATTCAGATGCAGAGGGCAAAGAGGAACTAACATCCTTCATTGGTAAAATAGGAATGTAAGTGTAAGTAGGTGTAGTATTGTCTGGGTTTAGCCACAATAACTATAGTTCTAATGGATCAGTCAAAGGTGGATTTACAAGAGAGCCATAATTGTTCACCAATGTTTTGATGGAAACCAAATCACTACAAGGAGGACTAGGTATAGAATCCATAATTATATTTTTGTCTAAGTCTTGGGTAGTGACAGGATCTATCCGAGCAAGAGATAAAATTCCACCTTGTTCAAGAGGAAAACTAACGATATTGGCAATTAAAAAAAACAAATTTGGCACTTAGAATTTCCATAACGCTTATAACCCCATCCTTACAATTTTTATAATTTCCATGATGAGACATTTGAATTTCCTTCCCCATATTTCTTGTTAATGATTATAACCTTAAAATGGCTAGTATTGGTTTGTCATCATCATCTCAAAATGACCTGGTAGATGAAAATTTACCATGTCAATCATCATCACTTCACACCATCTCATACATGACCCCTTCACACCATCACTTCTCTACCTATCCCATGAATGATTGTGACAACAGGTGAATAAAATACAATTTATAAGCAGAGGATAGTTTCTAGTTTGTCCTCCTCCATCCGCCCCATAGCTAGTGATTTCTCAATTTTCCACTTCCAACTTTCTATTCTCAAAATTCATTAGCAGCTAATTTTATCGATAGCCACACCACTATACATATAATTATCATATACACTACTACATTAATGAACTCTACGTTGTTTGTTATTGTAAAGTCCAATAACAAACAATTTTAATTGAGTTTAGTAGTGTATATAACAATTTCTTTGACTTCCAGGTGTGTTGTGACTATTAGTAGAATTAACTACCAAAATGAATTTCCAAAATAAAATGTTGGAAGAGAAAAAATAGGCAATCACTGGATATGGAGTGGGTGGAGGAGGACAAACTTATAGTGATCCCTTCCTTATCAAATTTCCTTTATTCACCTAATGTCACTATCAATCATGGTCTAGGTAGAGGAGATGACCTACCATAAATTCAATCATATAATGTGTAGAAGGGTCATATGTAGATGGTGTGAAATGATGATTACAAACATGGTAATTTTTCATCTACTAGGTCATTTTGAGATGATGATTACAAACCAGTGCTAGCCCATTAAAGGTTATAATCATTGGTGCCTAATGTGGGGTGGAAAATTCAATCGTCCCATCATATAAATTACACATATGTACTTAAATTTTCATCATAATCACAAACTTCTGTGAATTGGGAACTAATATATGTTAAAATTTTGTTAGACTAATATATATTAGAAAATTCAACCAATATATAATAGAATTTTGATAGATTGTTCACGATTTAGACTTTAACTATTTGGTGAAATCCAACCATATAGAACCTAAAGATTATAATGTAGAGCCATTGGGAATACCTTAGAATCAATTCTTTACAATTGAAATGCATACAAAATACTTCAAAGAAATGGGTAGGACATGCTCAAAATGTGTTGAAAAATGTATTGCATTATCTCACAAGCCTTTATATTGGGGCAACTCATCCTTTTCCAAAATCATGAAGCCCAACTCCTCTTCCTGTTTGGTGGGTGAATTAGTATATTTATGTTCATAGACTTGTAGTTAGTAAAAACATAATTTGATTATTTGTGTCTATTTACTTACATATTTTTTTATGCTGGTGTTAGCTAGTTATGTCATCTTGGCTCAACTCGTGGGCTCTATTTTTTATTTTTTATAAAGTTAGTGTATAGGGTGGAGCATCCCATACTTTGGTTTTGTTTTGATATACCTCTTATGAATATTTTGATATTTTTTATAAAAATATGCTTAATCCTAAGATTATGTATTGGTCTAGTTCACATACTTATAGACCATGACATTCTATGAAGCTTTTTATGTGATGTAAATTCAGTGTTAATTAAATATTGTATATGCGCTTAAGAAAAGAAACCATTACATATGCTCTCATTATTGAAAATGGCACCAAGAAAGGATGTTCTACATGGTTTCAATTCAATCTACCTGGATGTTCTACATGGTATCAAAGCAGGAATCACTCTAGAAGAGAAGAATATGAGCTTGTTCTATGCAGGTGAATCGAATTTGCAGATCTACTCTTCAGGACTTGTAGCAGGATCATGATGTATTTCTCTGCTTTGAGGCTCGAATATGCCCTTGAGGGTAGTTCAAATTACATAGATCTGATTATCAAAAGATTTCAGTTTATGGTGACTCCGATTTTATTATCAAACAGGTAAAAGGGGAATACAGGGCCAAAAATTCAAGGATGCGAGCATATCACAATGTTGTCTTAGACACTCTCAAAACTTTTTCTGAATATATTTTATCCGTGATTCCTAGAAACTAGAATTGTATTGCTAACTCTCTTGGTACTGCAGCGAGCATGTTTAGAATTCCAATACATCCCAATAGGAAATATGAAATTAATGTTAAGCATCACCCCTCTGTTCTAGATAACCTTCGACATTGGCAAGTGTTTCAATATGATAAGCAAATTAAAAAATTTCTGTAAATGGAGGAAGAGTTCGTCGCTTGTCATACTAATGGTGCTTTCTATGATCAGGGAATTAATGCCATAGAATTAGAAGTCATACAGCTGAAAGAAAATTCCATTCCAAGAGGTCTTATACCTTTGGAAGAGCTCTTCGATCAAGATGATGTCGTGAAGAAACCAACAATGGTCCCCACTAAAGCGAGTTGAAGATATCAACATTGGCACAACAAAGAAGCCCAATATGGGAAGTTATCTAAATCTTTAACTTTGGAAATCAAAGGTAAATACACAACACTTTTGGCTTAGATAAAAAATTGACAAATAAATTTTTTGATGAAAATGTGCTATGAAAGTAAAGGTTTAAAGGAAAACATGTACAAGGCATAGTTGAGTACAAGGCATAGTTGAGCCAAATTATTATCTATTTATTGAACTAGAAAGGACATATAATTATTACACATGTTTAATTTACATTCAAATGCTTATTTGATTTATCTCCTATAGCTTAATGTATTATGCTAGATATATAATTTAAGTTGAAGGCCCATGAGATAAATATGACTTCTATGTGACATTTTTATTGAATCATCTATTTGTTGTGTTATATGAACATAATTGGTACGCATATCTAAAGAGTCCAAATGCTCATTCAAGACCATATGTAATTTCCTCATCTAACTTAGCCAGGGATTTGCAATACTATATTTGAGTTGGCTAGCTCCATTTCAAGATATTATGGTTATCCAAGAGGGGATATAAAAAATGAAAAGAAGGATATTGAACCGTAGGTTATCCAAGTTGGACATAGAACCAGTGGAGAAACCTAAGGAAAAACTATGTTTCCAGGTCAAACCTTTGTAGAGGTTCCAGTACCTGAGAGTAAAATCTAGTTTGGGGCTGTTAAATTCTAACTGTACTGGTAATTGTGCTAGGGGGGAGAAATAGGATGTAATTTCCTCTTCTCACGGTTGGGAGTCTTGTTTTTCATGTGGATTCAACCAAACATATTGTACATGTTAAATGAGGACATAATTATTACACATGTTTAATTTACATGAACAAATGCTTCTTTGATTTATCTCCTATAGATTAATGTATTATGCTAGATATATAATTTAAGTTGAAGGCCCATGAGATAAATGACTTCTAGGTGACATTTGTATTGAATCATCTATTTGTTGTGTTATATGAACATAATTGGTACGCATATATCTAATTTACATTACTAATATGTCATGCTTCTTTAATTTATCTTTTATAGATGACCAGAGCATCCCTTTTTAATCTATCCCTTTTGACTTCGGATATGTGGGCAATATTCATCTGCATATTTTTCTATCATAAAGCAGTGACTAAAATTGTATTCCATTTGTGTCAATGTTAAGGTTAAGCACATGGATTAAAGTTTTATATATTAGATGAGGAGGCTATGTATTACATATGGTCTTGAATGAGCTTTTGGACTCTTTAGATATATATCTAAAGAGTCCAAATGCTCATTGAAGACCATATGTAATCCTCATCTAACTTAGCCAGGGATTTGCAATACTATATTTGAGTTGGCTAGCTCCATTTCAAGATATTATGGTTATCCAAGAGGGGATATAAAAAATGAAAAGAAGGATGTTGTTGTAGGTTATCCAAGTCGAACATAGAACCAATGGAGAAACCTAAGGAAAACCTATGTTTCCAGGTCGAACCTTTGTAGAGGTTCTAGTACCTGAGAGTAAAATCCAGTTTGGGGCTGTTAAATTCTAACTGTATTGGTAATTGTGCTAGGGGGGAGAAATAGGATGTAATTTCCTCTTCTCACGGTTGGGAGTCTTGTTTTTCATGTGGATTCAGCCAAACATATTGTACATATTAAATGAGGACATAATTATTACACATCTTTAATTTACATTCAAATGCTTCTTGGATTTATCTCCTATAGCTTAATGTATTATGCTAGATATATAATTTATGTTTCAGTGTCTTATTATAAAGAAAATAAATATGGTAGAGAAGTTCCCGTGTCTTACTATTCAGGCATACATATTTTGTAATCTTTTAGGAAGAAACACATGTTCTTAATCATTAGGCCCACTTAACCATTCTGATATGTAAGAAGACAACATAAATTTTTTATAAAAAAAAAGAAAATGACATTTATTGAGATGTATAAGCTTTTGTATCTATAATGAAGAAAGAAGCACAATATCAGTTTGCTTCTTTATTAAAGATATAATGAAAAAAGAAACACAATATTGGGTGCTTCTTTATTAAAGATAGAGTAAATAATAGTTAGTCAAATAGATAGAATATTTTCCTTGGATTTCTCTCCCTATTTAGTCAAATATATTTATGGTGCCTAAAATTTCAACAAGCTGGTTTTCCCGAGAGGTTCAGGGGGAAGACTTAATTGATGTAAGAAGTTTGGTTACAGTTTTGTGAGAATCGGGGGCCGAAAATGTCTAAATGACTTCTATGTGACATTTGTATTGAATCATCTATTTGTTGTGTTATATGAACATAATTGGTACGCATATCTAATTTACATTACTAATATGTCATGCTTCTTTAATTTATCTTTTATAGATGACCGGAGCGCATCCCTTTTTAATCTATCCCTTTTGACTTTGGATATGTGGGCAATATTCATCCACATATTTTTCTATCATAAAGCAGTGAGTAAAATTGTAAATTCCATTTGTGTCAATGTTAAGGTTAAGCACATGGATTACAGTTTTATATATTAGATGAGCAGGCTATGTATTACATATGGTCTTGAATGAGCATTTGGACTCTTTAGATATCTAAAGAGTCCAAATGCTCATTCAAGACCATATGTAATACATAGCCTCCTCAACTAACTTAGCAACGGTCTACCTCCATATTGGAATGGTTTTGCAAGTGGAATCTATACTAGAAAATATACTCCATCTTTTGAAGAAATTTTGGCTTTATGTGTTCCAAAAGAATCCACGTTGAAGGAAAAATATGATACCAAACCCCATAATGAAAATTCTGAACAATTTTCTATTAGATTAAAGAGAAAGTTTTGGTAAGTTGGATCTCATCAATGCACAACGACAAGAAAAAGTCTAATGGAAACAATGGTATGTCCAAGGTTAAATGTTTTATTTTTCATTATTTTTAACACATCAAAAGATATTTTCCTAAGAAATCAAACTCCTAGGGTAATAGAGGAAAAAAAAGGAACGAAAGAGATGAAGCACATGCAGCAAAGGGTGAAGAAGTTGAAAATAAACCCATGCATGAAGACATTAATTAATGACCTCTACTATGGAAGAACTTGGAAGGTGCCAAGTTTTCTTTCAAGTTTAGTTTCATTTCTTATTAGAAGATGACAATCAGAATAACAATTGCAATTATACCTAAAGGATGAAAGTTTCTTTTTGATTTCAGAAGTTTGAAGTTATAAATTTTTATTTTAAGAAGGCGCATACAACTTAAAAGATATTGGGTCATCAAAAGTTGTGAACATATCATCCCACAAGATACAATATTCTATAGTAGTCATAACATTCAAATATTTTAATTTCACCATGAAGATTTATAAGAATTCATAATGTCATTTAGAAAGAAAACACCATAAGAGTAGCACAACATAGAAAGATTCAAGGTCATTAAGAAGAATCATAGGGATTACTTCGAGCATGATATTTGTTTGTAGTAGCAATGAAGATAAGAATAAATCAAGCATTGCAATAGAGATCAGGCATTTCAAAAGAAAATCGAGATTTTAACAAAACATATGGAAGTAATAAAGGAACATGGTAGATATTATATACATAAAGAGAAAGAAATTCAATAGTATATCTTGAATATAATCATTGGAAGGGAAATATGGAAGCTAGTTTCAAAAAGAGGTTTCTCTCATATGAAATAAAATAAGGTTACTCCTATTGTGTAAAGGAAGTATTCCGATCAGAAGTTCTTGCTATCAAGATTCAACAAACTTCCAGGATGGACTTATGGACATCATATTTAGAAGGAGTTGGAAACAAGAAACTATATATGTTGATTAGATAATTTACTTTTAGATATTTGGGAAGAGACTTGAAAGATACTTATTCCAAAGAAGGTTGTTTATAGTCTACAAATAGATGGCAACATCACTGTTTAATGTCAACCTCCCTCCATGATATGTGTCTGTTCAAAGCTTCCAATGACTATAAATATAAAATCGAACCTTTCATTTTTATCATCACAATTCAGTTTTCTCTGAGATTTTTGATAAGTAAATATAGATCTCAGCTCAGATTTGGGGACACTAGACAGAAAACTCAGTTTAGGGAATTTAGATCCCTCACTAGAGCTCTGATATTGTAGCAGCACTAAATTGCAGGCATGGACAACTGTAAGTACAATCATTAACCAAACATGTGATCAGAAGTACCCTTAGAGTGTAGAACTATGATCATTTTGGGTGGACAGCAGCGAAATCTTGAAGCCACGAACTATGCTCATAAACTGAAACTCAGACTTGTGTTAAAAGTCATAAATGTGACCTACGATCACTGTTCTAGTGACGTATGATAAGTATAAGGATTGCAGTGATAAAACCTCAGATGAATGATACTGTTTCAAGTTGCAGTCTAGCCTTTAAAGCTCAGTCCTATGGAATTTAGCCTATGAAAAAATAAAACATACCTTTGTGTCAATATATTGTAATAACACATTTGTGGAGGACTAGAAAAAGAAACTAAGGAAAGATTTGTGATGACAAAGCTGTGGAGTGGTCACTTAACTGTGGATTATCATCATTTCAGTGATTAGTGTTCTATGTGGACAACTAGTGAAGGGTTGTACAAGTTAATAATTTGAAAAGTCTTGAACAATGTGTCTTGCAGCGTATTTAGACAGCGAGGCATTGACATTTCTTTGAAGACATTCCTAGAGGCTAGTCTAGACATTCCCGAAGCAGAAAACTTGAAGATTATAATAAAGCATACATCATTGAATATACTCTTGGAATCATCTTGGTTTGTTATCTTGTTATTGAGCTATTGAAACAGTTAGCAAATAAAATCTGAAGTAATTTCAGAAGGTAACCTGGTAACAGCAGTGGGGACGAGCAGGCAGCAACCGCACGAACATCAGCGAGAACGAGACAGAGAAAATGCGCGAACAGCCGCATAATAATGAAACCGGTAACCCGAATAACTTCGCGGGTGATTATTTTATAGAAATTAGTTCGGCCAAACTATTAACTCATAGTTCGGCCGAAGGTTTTTTACAAGTTCGGCCGAACTTTAGTTGCCGGTTTTCCAATCTGCGGCAAAAATTCTGTTTGCCCGCGCCGTCGGTGTGCCGTCAGTCTAAACGGAATCACGAGTTCGGCCGAACTTTTTAAAAAAGTTCGGCCGAACTATTACATAGTTCGGCCGAACTTTATAAAATGTTCGGCCGAACTATTGCCGAAAAAAATTTTCAACCCCCGATTCTCACAAAAGTGTAACCCAACTTCACATTTCCGCCCAAATGCGACTCAAGCCCAAATGTTGAAAGGTCTCATATCATTATGAAAATTAAAAGGAATAAAATTTATTATTAGGTATTCAAAAATCAACCAAAGATTAAAAAAAAAATGAAGGAAAGTGTGATACAAAATATAAATAGCACTATAAATTCAATTAGAATATCTAGACAAAAAATGTTTCAATTTGCATTTAGAGAACAAGACATACAGAGTTTCTCATATCAATAAAGAGGAATAAAGCTAGGTAAAATCTATGGCATGAGCATTAGGAACCTCACGAAAAACTTTGCACACACATCAGAAATTTCGGTTGCAAATAGATGTAAATGATGAACTCGCTTGTTGGAGAGCTATTTGTAGGCAACCATACAAAGATAGACTTGGAGAAAATGTTAAAAAAATAATATATGAATATTGGAATAACAATTCGCGTGTTTCACCAACTGTAAGGCATGTGATGCGAAAAAGAATAGCACGAAATCAATACGAAGAACATGAAAAAAATCTCTTGGAAACCACTCAGATAGAGTTATTCAACAAGTTCAAAGAAGAGAATCGTCAAATTCATGTTTCACTCAGTGCTTTTGTTCAACAAAAACCATGGTATGTAAAACCTATCACCGTACGCGACACTTGTTGTTGTCATTATCATGTGGAATTTGAGTTATATTATGACACATTCCTTAATTTTGGTAGAAAATTTTGGAAGGATTCACCTCCTCCTTCCACTATCCGTGATTTCATATCTCAAATTCTATGTGAAAGACAAAGCGATGAACTATTTTACGAAAATAAATGTGTTGGTGGTAAAAAATGTGATGATTGTGAAAATTTGATTAAATTTCAAAACAAATATCGTATTTATATAGACGATCCATCATTGTCCAACATGAAAGTGAAATGGAAGAGATATGAATATATCCATACATCGATTCAAGGTGAAAATAGTGCTAAAAGAATTGAATTACGAGAAGAAGAAATTTTTGTGATAGAATTTTTGAGAAAGTTTGAGGCAGAAATTTATAAATACACCAAGCATTCCCATAGAGCTCGATGGCAAGACTTGCAATTCAAAAAATCCCATGAATTTTTTCCACCAGGGACCATTTTGTCAGTAATTGATTTTGCAGAAAACTACACATTTGTTCCACAAAAAGAAATTCAAAGTGAATACTATCATTCTGACCAAGTCTCCATGCTCGTCCATATTCTATATAGACATGCTGAACAAAACGTCGATCATATAGAAAGCACCAGTGAAAATCAACATATTATTAAAGAATATCACTTTTATATCAGTGATGATTGTACACATGATACATATTTTGTACAACATTGTTTTGGAAAAATTTATGATTCCTTGAAAAATCGTGGAATAACATTCAATGAACATTGGATATGGTCAGACGGATGTGCAGGTCAATTCAAATATGCACAATCATTATTTTGGTTGTGTTGTCTTCATAAGAAAACATGCATTAAACATTGTTGGAATTTCTTTGAGACTGGCCATGGAAAAGGAGAACATGACGGTGCAGGGGCATGCATAAAATGAGCACTTCGAAGATATCAAATGAACCCCTCTGCAAGCCGACTTGTGGACGCGAAAGAAGTTGTTCAATGGTGCATCGCTGCTCTAAGCCATGAGACTAACCGATCAAGGGAAGTGCGAAGGTACATTCAATTTAATTTTTATTGGATATCTAATTTTAAATAGTGTACATTTATCACAATTTGATTATCTCTGATTGATTATCTTTGATTGTATTTTGATATCATATTTACATTCTTCTTTGAATTTTCCATATAAATGTTTTTTTGGCATATTGGGATCGAAGAAGTAGATAGATCAATTGCAAATGACGTTGAAACAATAAAAGGGACTCAGAAATTGCATTCAATTAAAACAAAGTTGTCCGGAAATGTGTTTGCAATGGATAAAAGAAAATATTTTTGTTTTCATCATGTTTGCATAGACAACACGGAATCCAATGAAGTTTGTGAAAACAAAATGTATGTAAAAGATTGGAAACATAGAGAGCTAAATACAAAGGGAAAAATGTTCAATGCAATGTTTAAATAAATGCAATCAGAGGAGATTACAATATCATCCGATGGTGATTGAGTTTCTGATCTTGTTAGAGAAGGTAACATTTGAATTGCTTTCAAATGATAAAAAAAATTTCCCGTAAACTGGAGGTGTTACACTTTGGATTACATTTTAGAACTTCCATAACTAAACTAAAAATTGAGCTTCCTTGTTATGTTATATGTGCAAGTGTTTGCACATGTAGAAATTGTTTTGGTACATGCAAACTAGGATCAACTGAAAGTAGCTTTTCTATACATGCATTGATGAAAAATGTTGCATGTATTGGATATGTGTGTGTGTGTGTGTGTGTGTGTCTGTGTTCTAGAATGCAATTAACTCTTCAAGTAGTTTTAGTATGTGCATTGATGAAAAATGTTTCACGTACTGAATATATATGTTCTAGAATGCAATTAACTTAAAGTAGTTTTTCTATGTGCATTGATGAAAACTGTTGCACGTACTGGATATATAGACAGACAGAATGTGACCAGTTTTTCTCATGGGATTTTCTGGTAAAAAGTATACACAATATAAATAAATCATCCATAGTATAGTTTTGTATGAAGATTCCTTTCAGAAAATAGACTTGGAGCACTTCTCCGACTTTTGGTGGGATTTGACCCACATCTCTGTTCCTGATAGAAAATCTAGTAAAAAAAGATTCTTTCCAATGGTCGGATATGTTCAAGGCAATTAACTGAAAGTAGCTTTTCTATGTGCATTGATGAAAGATGTTGCACATATATATATGTGTGTGTGTGTGTGTGTGTGTTCTAGAATGGAATTAACTGAGGGTAGCTAAATTTTATAGCCATTGATGAAAAGTAGCTTAATTCTATTGACATTGATGAAAAATGTTACAGTACTAGATATATATGTTCTAGAAAGAAATTAACTATTCAAATTGTTTTTCTATGTGCATTAATGAGAAATGTTGCATGTACTCTATATATATGTTCTAGAATCGAATTAACTAAAAGTAGATTTTCTATACATGTGCATTGATGAAAAATACTGGATATATATACATTATAGATTGCATTTTTAAAATTTTGCGGTTGTTTTCAACACATCTAACAAT
This sequence comes from Pinus albicaulis, assembly GCA_034641835.2. Classification (NCBI taxonomy): domain Eukaryota; kingdom Viridiplantae; phylum Streptophyta; class Pinopsida; order Pinales; family Pinaceae; genus Pinus; species Pinus albicaulis. Next base: position 78,072 of record JAXQQM020065678.1, read on the forward strand.
ACTTAGAATCTTATGATTGTTTATATATATATATATATATATAGTACTTCAATCGTTTTAACATATATATTCAAACATGTGTAAAATCATTTCTACATGTACATGTATATTCATGTGAACTTTTTTTTGTTTGGAAAACAACAACTTTAATTTTAAAAACAAAACATAATATCATAATCACATGCGAAATGTAGTTCAACCATCCAAAACTTGAGTTTTAAAAACTTTTTTGATTATATCACAACATTACTTCACATGCCATGCCAACTTTAGTTCAACTATCCAATAAAAATTTTTAACATTATGTTACATGCCAAATGTAGATTAACCAGCCAAAAGTTAAAAGTTTTAATTTAACAAAAAATTATAGATCAACATTACTTCTCATGCCAAATGTACTTCAACCATCCAAAAACTGAGTTTTAAAAACTTTTTGATTAGTTCACAACATTACTTCACATGCCATGCCAATTGTAGTTCAACTATCCAATAAAAACATTTAACATTATATCACATGCCAAATGTAGATCAACCATCCAAAGCTTAAGTTTTAATTTAAGAAAAAATTATAGATCAGAACATTACTTCACATGCCAAATGTACTTCAACCATCCAAAACATAACTTTTAAAAACAAAAAAAATTATAACACAACATTATTTCACATGCCAAATCTAGTTCAAAAGCAAAACATTAATATAGATCAAAACATTACTTCACATGCCAAATGTAGTTCAACCATCCAAAACTTAAGTTTTAAAAACCAAACAAATTATAACACAACATTACTTCACATGCCAAATGTAGTTCAACCATCCAAAACTTTATTTTTAAAAACATTATATATCACATTGACATGTACCAAATGTAGTTCACATAAAATATATCCAAAATTTGTAGATTTCACAAGTATCAAGTATCAAGTTATATATGACCGCATCTAGATAATATATAAAAAAGTAAATTTAAGAATAGAAATCTTCATCAAATCTACAAATCATCCATCAAATACAGATGGATGTAGTGTCTTTCCCAGCAAAGTCTCAATCTACGAGCTATCTTGCAAAGCATGGGGAATCTGTACACAATGCACGTACAAACATTAAAATTTGATGTTTTAAAATTCAGTGATAATATATAAAACTTCATGTAAAACACAAAATATAAAAAAAATCATGCAATACGTAATGATTTTCCCTCTCCATTTGTTGCTCATTTGCTACAAATTCCCCCATGAGAGCATCTCCAACAGTAAATTGTACAATATATATATATATAAATATTTCAAATGAAAATTCATATAGATAAACTTATTTTCAATAATATTAAAAAAAATTAGACAACTTGTTCAAATGGTTGAAATGTTGGGGATGTTCCTATCTCCATCACTAAAGTCCATGGAGAAACTAAATCCTCTATAGAAACCTAAACATTAGGGGAGTTTTGAGTTCTAAAAAGGGCCTCCTAAGGAAATTATAAAATAATAGTGGAAATAATAAAATAAGATTTGATTACATCATCAAATTTTAGAGGGAAAAAGGAAAAAACTACTTTTTCAACTTGTATTCTCAACTTATCTCCCAATTTTTTTACTCAAATTTTAAGTGGGAGTACTCGTTGGATGAAAAATTTAATTCCTCATCCAAGGAGTACCCATGTTGCATAATTTCAATGGATCCTGCCAATGAAAAATGAGAAATACATTAAAAACATGATTGCAATCACGTTTTTTCATGTATTTCTCATTTTTCGTGTAGTAAGGTCCATAAAAAGTATGCAACATGGGTAATCCTTGGATGAGGAATTAAATTTTGCATCCAAAAAGTAATCTCACTCAAAATTTGAGTAAAACATTTGGGAGACAAGTTGAAAATAAGAGTTGAAAAAGTAGTTTTATTATTTTATTATTTTTTAATATTTTAACCATTTTAATTAAAAAATGGTGAATCATCCCCCATAGTTGAAATCATCATCTTGAATCCTATTGGTTATTATAAAGTTTATTTTGGTTGTAAATTTTTCTTAGGAGGCCCATTTTAGACCCCAAAATTCCCCTAATGATTAAAAAAATTAATTTAAACATAAAATAACTCAAGATCAAGATCTCAATTTATAATAAAACTTTTAAACTTCAATTTATAAATTATAAATTAAAAACATATATATTTAAAAGTGAAAATTTGAATACTTCTCCAGGTGGATTTGGCACATCTCCTAAGAGAGGCTCCAAAAGAAAATCTCCAAAAACCTAAAATTCAAAAAGTTTAAAACAACTCAAGTTATAGATATATCTCATTTTTTAATGGAGATTTTTGAGGTGTAATATATAACTTAAAAACATACATTTTAAAAGTGAACAATTTTCCATACTTGTTGTAAATCTGACACATCTCCTAAGGAATTATAAGGTACATCTCCCAAGGAAGAAGAAGGTACCGCCATCCCAAAAAAATCAGATGGAATTGGAATCTGTTAAAACATTTTATTATATATACATGAAAATGTACATATGTGCACAATTATTTATTTTAAAAATATCAAGTTTAAAAAACACTAACATCTGCCAACATATCTTGATGGTGAGACGCATCTTGATTGTTTGAACTAAAGGCTCTGAACATGATATTAACATTTTCGTCATTCATCAAGCGTGACAACTAGAAATGGTGTTAACATATAATGATACATTTTTTTTAGATTAATGTACATACAAATAAATATATGTATATATGTATTTATTACAAATTGTATGTATGTGTTAAAATAATTGAACCCTAACCATTAACACATACTGTTCCCATGCCCTCTTCCTCATGAAAAATTAGGTCATGCCAACCATTGCAAAAATTCTTTGCATATGTTTTGAGATCTTCAACACTCATGTTGTCAATCTCCTCATCTGTATAACACACAAAATTGGTGCATATATTCTCACATGCTCTTTGTCGATTTAGACAAACATCAACTCCACCCAATCCACTGCGAACATTGTCGATGATGGCATCCCTTTCTTTTCGACTAATTTGAGAAGTGGCTTCCATCTTTTACTGCAAAGTTTCGACACGAATATGTCGACTAACCAATGGTGGCTCAGGACGAGGCAACTCAAAATCACACCTAGCACCCCTACGATTACACAATCGAACTTTCCCAGGACTAAAAAATTTAGAGGGAAGGTCATTGTAATTGGGTTTCATTTCCAAAAATAATTCCACATAAAATAATTTTGTGAAAAAAATTTGAACCTCATCGTTCCATGGGAGACTTCCATAAGCTGTAAGGTGTCTATCATACAAATAGTGAGCTATATCAGAATGCTTGAAATATTTCACTTTCAGCATCTTTCTTTTCGGCCCTTCTTTGAGATTAAACATAGACTTTTCCATTGTTGTTGTAACTCTTTCTTTAACAACCTCCCATTTATCGGGACCCATCACTATTTCCTTTATTTTTCTCATGACATCCACAAAAGTATCTATGGCTAGCCGAAGCTTTTGGTACACATATACTAGTTGGCCTAAAGAATGTGTAACTATTTCCAAGATTTTTTTACTCTCAGCAGGTAGAGTCAAAGACATGAGATCTCTTTGCAATTTTGCATGAAGTTGCTGACACCTTACTAAGGTGCATTGTTGCTTGTTTCTTTCCCATGGTATATCGGAAATGTCAGCCGGATAAGTCGTGGTGGGTGTACAACCTTCTTCTTGAATGAAGCATTCTACCCTACGTCTTTTGTGACCAACATTTGGAGCATTTTCAGCCTCTACATCAATATATAAAAAAATTTATATTAGAAAAAAACATGTAAACAAATTTGTACAAATTGAATGAAAAAAATATTCAAATTGATGGCAACCTCGATGTGGTTGGCTAGCATCTTTCCCACCGTGAAATAGTTGAGAACTAGAATGACCCTGCTGAAAACCAACACCACCATATGTTGATTAGCCTCCGAAGGAATAAATATCACCACCTTCACGCAACCTGCTAGTAATTATTGGTGTCCCTCTAAGGGGATTTGAACCACCACCAACCTCTCGAGCCGAGAGAGAAGCTTCATAAACAAATACGAACTTATAATCAATTGAAAAATACATTCATACATATAAATACACGTCTATATTGATTGATTAAATTGTGTGAACCATACCATCAATGGGTGAACCATGGACATGCTCCATTGATGGAGTAGAGACCCTTCTCCTCTTATCTCCTAAAAAAAAAAAAAAAAATTACTAACAACTAATTTAACTCACAAAGTTGATAAAAAATCAATTCCATACTTACACAGATGTATGTATATGTATGGAGATTTAAGATTATATTTAAATACCATGAACATCCTTTCATCCCTCATCCCCCTCTCTCATATAGATATGGGATTTTGTTGATATTTTTTGTTCATCCTCCATGATATATATATATATATCTACGGTGGACATTTACAATTATTTTTTTAAATGACTAAATTAAATAAATTCAAAATAAATTTCAGAAAATTAATGTAATTTAGTGTACACAAATTATGTAAAACATAACTTTCAAAGCACTAATTGAACATGTGTGAAACTCAATTTAAGCAAAATAAAATTATAAAAATGTTAAGTTCACCAAATTGCGCTTTACATGGTGGGAGCACACTTGGTATAAAATTGAAAAAAACACATTGTCATTAAAAATGAAGTGAAATTCCATTTAAACAAAAAAAATTTGAAGTCCCCACATTTTAATTTTATAAAAATGTGAATTTCACCACTTGTTGCAAATGTGAAGTTCACCAAGTTGTGCTTTACATCGTGTGGTGGGAGCACACCTGGTATATAATTGAAAAAATCACATCGTCATTAAAAAAGACGTATTTATAAGTACAAAACACACACATATCCAAGATATGTTACAATGTCTATCAATAAATTTTGAAGGAGAGCGTCTCAACACTAATTCATCTTTGAGAGATGAATCTTGAATTTTTGAAGAAGAGCATCTCAAAACTAACTCATCTTTGAAAGATGAATCTTGAATTTTTGAATAACAGCCTCTCAAAAATAATTCATCTTTGAGAGATGAATCTTGCATTGGCATTGCCCCATATAATTCTAATTCATCTATTAATTCATCTTTGATAGATGAATCCTGAATTGGCATTTCCCCACGAAATATATTAGGAGACATCTTATTCAAATTTGTACAATATCTTATACTAGAAAATTGAAATTGGGTAACAATATTGTTTTCTATTCCATGCAGTTCTTTTAGCCTCTCCTTCTTAACTTGGTACACACCATTCATCTTGTTGCACACAAGTTTAGAATTGGTGAAAACTACAATTCCATTTGATCCATACTCCATAGTTGTTCCCAAGCCTTCTATCAATCCAATATAATATGCCTCGTTGTTTTTTGTTCTTCCCGGTATATTCATTTTCCTTTGGATGACTTTGCTAGTCACAATATTGGAAAGCATGTATGTAATCACCGCTTTCCCTAGATTGGGATAGAAATAAGCATCTATGCATAATTTCCATTTTTCAACCATATTTAATGGTTTTTTTATCCCTGAAAAAAAACAAATTCAATAAAAATATATATTAAATTGACATTTGTTGCAAATGAATGGAAGAATGACACATGATCATGAGATAAATTACATGTGCATGGTTTATCTTAAATTTTGACTTAAAAATTTTATGGTAGAATTCACATCTAGAATTAATTGGAGGAAGCCTCTAGTTTGTGGGAGAAATGAATTTTATGCAATTACTAAAACAACTAGTTATGTCAAAAGTCACACCTTTATGAGTTTGTGGGAGAAATGAAATAGAAATGACACATGCCTTAAATTTTGCCTAAAATTTTATGGGAGAAGGGAGAAATGACACATGTACATAGTTTTCCTTAGAGTGCTTGAGGTTTATGGATATGAAAATGAAGAATTTATATTTAGATCTATTACAGAGATTGACTGTAGGGGAATTTACTAGATATGTCACATTTGAGAAAAGATGAGATCCGGAGGCTACTTGGCCCTTTACAAACTCTACCTTTAGAACTTGTAGAAGTTATCACTCAACAGACACACTAAAATCCTATGGAATTTCAAATTCCTATGAGAGTTAAGCCACTTTAGATTAAATTTTTAGGCCTTAAATCTTGAGAGAAATGACATTTACATAGTTTGAAAAATTATTTTATGCACTTACAAAAAACTTTCTTTAAAGTTAATGGGAGAAAGACAACATGACATGTACGCTTTAAAAACTTTGCCTAATAATTTATGGGAGAAATGACACATGTACATAGTTTTCCTTAAAGTGGTTGAGGTTTATGGATATTAAAATGAAGAACTTATATTTAGATCTGTTACAGAGATTGACTGTAAGGGAATTTATTGGATATGTCACCTTTGGAAAAGATGAGATCCAGAGGCTACTTGGCCCTTTGCAGACTCTGCCTTTAGAACCTGTAGAAGTTAACACTCAACAAACAGACTAAAATCCTATGGAAGTTCAAAATTCTATGAGATTTCAACCACTTTACGTTCAATTTTTAGGCCTTAAAGCTTGAGATAAATGACATTTACATGGTTTAAAAAATTATTTTATGCACTTACAAAAAACATGCTTTCAAGTTAATGGGGGAAAGCTAACATGACATGTATCCTTTAAAAACTTTGCCTAAGAATTTATGGGAGAAATTACACATGTACATAGTTTTCCTTAAGGTGGTTGAGGTTTATGGATATTAAAATAAAGAACTTCTATTTAGATCTGTTATAGAGATTGAATGTAGGGCCATTTACTGGATATGTCACCTTTGAGAAAATATGAGATCCATATCCTAGGTAAATAGAGGTTGAGAGGGTGAAAAGTAAGGAATTCTTTGCCTTAAAGTGGTTGAGGTTTATGGATATTAAAATGAAGAACTTCTATTTAGATCTATTACAGAGATTGACTGTAGGGGCATTTAATGGATATGTCACCTTCGAGAAAATATGAGATCTAGAGGCTACCTGGCCCTTTACAGACTCTTCCTTTAGAACTTGTAGAAGTTTACACTAAAAAAAAAAACTAAAATCCTATGGAAGTTCAAATTCTATGAGATTTCAGCGACTTTAGGTTGAATTTTCAGGCCTTAAAGCTTGAGAGAAATGACATTTATATGGTTTGCAAAATTATTTTATGCACTTACAAGAAACATGCTTTAAAGTTAATGGGAGAAAGCCAACATGACATGTATGCCTTAGAAACTTTGCCTAAGAATTTATGGGAAAAACGACACATGTACACAATTTGCCTTAAAGTGGTTGTGTTTTATGGATATTAAAATGAAAAACTTCTATTTAGATCTATTCAAGAGATTAACTGTAGGGGAATTTACTATATATGTCACCTTTCACAAAAGATGAGATCCAAAGGCTACCTGGCACTTTACAGACTCTGCCTATACAACTTGTAGATGTTAACACTACCTTTCCCAATTATACCCTATGAAGTGTGTAGAGAACCCGTGGAATCACTCACACTACTTTATGTAGGCATAAGGGTGTATACAAGTGTACTAAGCTCAAAAATATGGTCATATTATTAGATATCTTTCCCAAGAGCCCAAATGCACTCCTTAAGTATATGTGGGGTCTATATAACCATCTACAAAAAAAGGTGATTCTTTCCAAGCTAAGGATATAATGTATTCCATGTGTATACACACATTATCTAGAAACCATCTAGGCAAAAATAAATGGTACTTCAGTGGTTTGAAGAAAAAATAGCACCAAGAAGCTTTGAAGGAGGGGAATAAGAACTAGAAATAGAATGATAAGAATAAAATAGCCACTACACATCCATGCAAGGGTAGTAGAAATAATTCTAACCATTGCAACATTGATGATCAAACTAAGGAGAATTATTGTATGTTTGGTACATGTGTTATATTCTTTATGTGAATACCCCCATGCACTATATATTTTTCTAAGCATAGTGGTGGGAATAAAATGGGCGGAAAGGACACCCACTTTAGGGTTTCATATAGATGAAAAATTCCACACACACAGGTGTTCAGGGTAGTGCCCCCAAAAAATGGATCATTATAGATATATCTACTTCATTACAAGGGATTTTTCTAGAAGGATGTCCATTAAGTTGGAAAGAAGGGAAAATATCACAATTAGATGTTAATGTGAATGTGTTTTACATTGAATATTTTCATTTTATTAAGAATTTATTTGAAACAATTAACTATATATAAGTTTAAAACCTATATTTTGTATCAAAATACTTTTGGTTTCAATGGGAATATTTTATGGCTAATGTGCTATTCTCAAAATGTGATAGCCCCATTAAAATGGGAGATATATCGAAATGATTCCTATGGTGTAATAAAATAGTTTCAAGTAGTTTAAAAATATAGATGCATAAATTCAATGAGCATAGTTTTGAGATATAAAATTCCAAAATGGAAGAGTTGTTTGTGAACAAATATCAATAGATCACTATGGATATATCTTCTTCATTAAAAGGGATTTTTCTAGAAGGATGTCCACTAAGTTGGAAAGAAGGGAAAATATCACAATTATATGTTAATGTGCATGTGTTTTACATTGAATATTTTTCATTTAATTAAAAATCTACTTGAAACAGTTAACTAGATATAAGGTTAAAACCCATGTTTCAAGTATCAAATTACTTTTGATTTCAATGGGAAACTTTTATTGCTAATGTTTTTTTCTCGAAATGTGATAAACCCCATTAAAATGGGGGATATATCGAAATGATTCTTATGCTGTAATAAAATAGTTTCAAGTAGTTTAAAAATATAGATGCATAAATTCAATGAGCATAGCTTTCAGATATAAAAGTCCAAAATGGAAGAGTTTTTTGTGAAAATTTTTTAATGTGCACGTGTTTTACATTGAATATTTTTCATTTTATTTAAAATTTATTCGAAACAATTAACTATATAAGGTTAAAACCTATGTTTTATATCAAATTATTTTTGGTTTCAATGGGAAACCTTTATGGCTAATGTGTTTTTCTCGAAATGTGATAGACCCCACTGAAATGGGAGATATACCCAAATGATTCCTATGTTGTAATAAAATATTTTCAAGTAGTTTAAAAATATAGATGCATAAAGTCAATGAGCATAGTTTTGAGATATAAAAGTCCAAAATGGAAGATTTGTTTGTGAACAAATATCAATGGATCATTATGGATATATATGCTTCATTAAAAGGGATTTTTCTACAAGGTTTTCCACTAAGTTGGAAAGAAGGGAAAATATCACAATTATATGTTAATGTGCATGTGTTTTACGTTGAATATTTTTCATTTTATTAAGAATATATTTGAAACAATTAACTATATATAAGGTTAAAACCTACGATTTGTATCAAATTACCTTTGGTTTCAATGGGAAAATTTTATGGCTAATGTACTTTTCTCGAAATGTGATAAACCCCATTAAAATGGGATATATATCGAAATGATTCATATGGTGTAATAAAATAGTTTCAAGTATTTTAAACATATAGATGCATAAATTCAATGAGCATAGTTTTGAGATATAAAAGTCCAAAATGGAAGAGTTGTTTGTGAACAAATATCAGTGGATCACTATGGATATATCTGCTTCATTAAAAGGGAATTTTCTAGAAGGATGTCCACTAAGTTGGAAAGAAGGGAAAATATCACAATTATATGTTAATGTGCATGTGTTTTACATTGAATATTTTTCATTTTATTAAAAATCTATTTGAAACAATTAACTATATATAAGGTTAAAACCTATGTTTCGAGTATCAAATTACTTTTGGTTTCAATGGGAAACTTTTATGGCTATGTGTTTTTCTCGAAATGTGATAGACCCCTTTAAAATGGAAGATATATCGAAATGATTTCTATGGTGTAATAAAATAGTTTCAAGTAGTTTAAAAATATATATGCATAAATTCAATGAGAATAGTTTTGAGATATAAAAGTCCAAAATGGAAGAGTTATTTGTGAACAAATATCAGTGGATCACTATTGATATATATGCTTCATTAAAAGGAATTTTTCTAGAAGGATGTTCACTAAGTTGAAAAGAAGGGAAAATATCAAAATTATATGTTAATGTGTATGTGTTTTACATTGAATATTTTTCATTTTATTAAAAATATATTTGAAACAATTAACTATATACAATGTTAAAACCTATGTTTCAAGTATCAAAATAATTTTGGTTTCAATGAGAAACTTTTATTGCTAATGTGTTTTTCTCGAAATGTGATAGACCCCATTAAAATTGGAGATATATCAAAATGATTCCTTTGCTATAATAAAATAGTTTCAAGTAGTTTAAAAATATAGATGCATAACTTAAATGAATATATTTTTGAGATATAAAAGTCCAAAATGAAAGAGTTGTTAATGTGCATGTGTTTTACATTGAATATTTTTCATTTTATTAATAAATCTATTTGAAACAATTAACTATATAAGGTTAAAACCTATATTTTGTATCAAATTACTTTTGGTTTCAATGGGAAACTTTTATGGCTAATGTGTTTTTTTCGAAATGTGATAGACCCCATTGAAATGGGAGATATATCAAAATGATTCCTATGGTTTAATAAAATAGTTGAGTATTTTAAAGATATACATGCATAATTAAATGGGTGTATTTCTGAGATATATAAGTCCAAAATGGAAGAGTTGTTGGTGAACAAATATTAGTGGATCACAATGGACATATCTACTTCATTAAAAGGGATTTTTCTAGAAGAATGTCCACTAAGTTGTAAAGAAGGAAAATATCACAATTATATGTTAATGTGCATGTGTTTGACATTGAATATTTTTCATTTTATTAAGAATATATTTGAAACAATTAACTATATATAAGGTTAAAACCTATGTTTTGTATCAAATTACTTTTGGTTTCAATGGGAAATTTTTATGGCTAATGTGTTTTTCACAAAATGTGATAGACCCCATTGAAATGGGAGATGTATCGAAATGATTCCTATGGTGTAATAAAATAGTTTCAAGTAGTTTAAAAATATAGATGCATAAATTGAATAAGCATAGTTTTGAGATATAAAAGTCCAAAATGGAAGAGTTGTTTGTGAACAAATATCAGTTGATCACTATAGATATATCTGCTTCATTAAAATGGATTTTTCTAAAAGGATTTTCACTAATTTGGAAAGAAGGGAAAATATCACAATTATATGTTAATGTGCATGTCTTTTACATTGAATATTTTTCATTTTAGTAAGAATCTATTTGAAACAATTAACTATATATAAGGTTGAAACCTATGTTTTGTATCAAATTATTTTTGGTTTCAATGGGAAACTGTTATGGCTAATGTGTTTTTCTCAAAATGTGATAGACCCCATTAAAATGGGAGATATATTGAAATGATTCTTATGGTGTAATAAAATAGTTTCGAGTAGTTTAAAAATATAGATGCATAAATTCAATGAGCATAGTTTTGAGACATAAAAGTCCAAAATGGAAGAGTTGTTTCTGAAAAAATATTAGTGGATCACTATGGATATATCTGCTTCATTAAAAGGAATTTTTCTAGAAGGATGTCCACTAAGTTGGAAAGAAGGGAAAATATCACAATTATATGTTAATGTGCATGTGTTTTACAATGAATATTTCTCATTTTATTAAGAATATATTTGAAGAAATTAACTATATAAGGTTAAAACCTATGTTTTGTATCAAATTAATTTTGGTTTCAATGGGAAACTTTTATGGCTAATGTGTTTTTCTCGAAATGTGATAGAACCCATTAAAATGGGAGATATATCGAAATGATTCCTATGGTGCAATAAAATAGTTTCAAGTAGTTTAAAAATATAGATGCATAAATTCAATGAGAATAGTTTTGAGATATAAAAGTCCAAAATGGAATATTTGTTTGTGAACGAATATCAGTGGACCACAATGGATATATCTACTTCATTAAAAGGGATTTTTCTAAAAGGATGTTCACTAAGTTTGGAAGAGGGGAAAGTATCACAATTATATGTTAATGCATGTATTTTACATTGAATATTTTTCATTTTAAATTAAGAATCTATTTGAAACAATTACGTATATAAGGTTAAAACCTATGTTTTGAATCAAATCACTTTTGGTTTCAATGGGAAACATTTATGGCTAATCTATTTTTTCTCGAAATGTGATATACCCCATCAAAATGGGAGATATATCGGAACGATTCATATGGTGAAATAAAATATTTTCAAGTAGTTTAAAGATATAGATGCATAAATTCAATGAGCATAGTTTTGAGATATATAAGTATAAAATGGAATAGTTGTTGGTGAACAAATATTAGTGGATCACTATGGATATATCTTCTTCATTAAAACGGATTTTTCTTGAAGGATGAACTAAGTTGGAAAGAAGGGAAAATATCACAATTATATGTTAATGTCCATTTATTTTACATTGAATATTTTTCATTTTAATAAGAATCTGTTTTCAAAACAATTAACTATATAAGGTTAAAACCTATGTTTTGTATCAAATTACTTTTTGTTTCAATAGGAAACTTTTATGGCTAATGTGTTTTTCTCTACATGTGATAGACCCCATTAAAATGGAAGATATATGGAAAGTATGTGTTTTTTGGATATTTTGATGTGGCTTCACAACACTCCAAATGTGGGTGTGGTGCTTGGCTCATTTTATCCCCTAGTTGCCACTATAAGATTTATTGGCATAGAGGATCTGGAACAAACATGAGGGGTGAAGTTCTGGCTCTGTGGGGCTTGCTGTGGTTTTCCAATCAACTCTGTATCGAGAAAATGTGGGTTTACAGAGATTCAAAAGTACTGATTGATCACCTCAAAAGGGCAACACACTCATCCCGGGAAATCTACAGCCATGGCTGGATCGCATCAACAACTTAAGGTCCAATTTTACCTCCTTACATTTCAAACATATCTTTTGGTGAAAAAACTGCCAACCAGACAGTTTATCTAAGAAGGATCTGCGTGGAGTTTTTTGGGTTATCCAATACGAGTTCTCTGACTCAAATGGTATGTGATCTTGGATTGGTAATTTTTAACTAAAGAGACATCTGTTGTCAGATTTTAGATAGAACTGACAAGTGAATCAGGAATGGTATGGAGCTTAGATTGGTAAGTTTTAACTGAAGAGACATTTTTTGTCATATTTCAGAAAGAACTGACAAGTGAATCAGGAATGGTATGGGAGCTCAGATTGGTAAGTTTTAACTGAAGAGACATCTGTTGTTATATAGTAGCACAATTTTTGGAGTTTTTGGGTGCTTGGAATCAGTTTTATGTTATTATGTTATATTTTTGAAAAAAAATTATCCCATGTTTACAAATTATTTTAATGAAATATCTATAACTAGTAGGAACAGAGTTACTCTTGGAGGCAACATGCAGACATATTCCTATGTTCCTGGATTCCTCTGGGGAAGATGTCGATACATTTTTCCACACAGTAAACATTTTACTTGGTGTCTAGTTATATAATTTATGCAGCCAAAATAAGTTTCTGTAGGGAAGTCAGAATCTGATATTCTGATTTTACAAGGATTGTATGAGATTAAAAGTATAACTATTTGATCTGGTACATTTATATAAACCAGAGTATTTTTCAAAAAACCTGAGGTACAGTTGACAATATATCAAGGGATTTTTACTATATGTTCAAAAATAACAAACCCCTCTATTTTTCCACACAGTAAACAGTTTATTTGGTGTCTAGTTATATAATTTATGCAGTCAGAAGAAGCTTTTCCACACAGTAAACAATTTACTTGGTGTCTAGTTATATAATTTATGTAGTCAGAAGAATTTTTTGTAGGGAAGGCAGAATCTGATATTCTATTTTTACAAGGATTGTATGAAATTAAAAGTATAAGAGTTATAAATACTATGTGCATATATATAAATACAGACAGTAGTTTTAAATTGAATTTATATAAAAACAGACAGTGTTGTACAATTACAGAATATAGGAAATTCGCGTGCTTATGATACATACCTGGAAAGTCGTAGAAATTCGGAGACGAACCCAGGTGATCCTTGAAGATGTTGTGGAAGAAAAACAAATTCCTATGAACAAAAAAAATCAAATTAAAAAAAAAACAACAAAAAATAATTACAAAAAATAAAAGCAACTGCAACTGCAAAATCAAACAAAATCAACAAAATTTACCTCAGCGTCGCAGCACAACTGCAAATCAACAAAACTACCCTCCTCGTCGTGGCGCAACTCCAAATAAACAAAAATCAACGACACATATGCGCGAGATAGAAAAATAGAAGCAAGAAAATCAACAAAACTCCCCTCCTCGTCCCAGCACAACAGAAAAACAGTAGCAAGCAACAAAAACAACACAAACGCGCGAGACAGACGTCGCAGCACAACATAAAATCAGCAGTAAGCAAGAACACAACACAAACACATGATATATATGTGAATAAGAAACCTACAATAGTTTGTGTGCAATATATCTATAAAATAAGAGTTCGGCTGAACTTTTTTTGTCAGTTTTCCAATCTCCTGCCAAATTTTTTTTTTATTATCGTCAGTACACCATCAATGTAAACGACACAATGAGTTCGGTTGAAATAATTTCAAAAGTTCATATGAACTCTCGAATAGTTCAGCCGACCTTCTACGAAAGTTCGGCCGAACTATTGAGGTAAAAAGTTTTCCGCCCCCGATTCTCACAAAACTGGCCCATATTTGTATTTTTACCCAAAAACTGAATGTTACATTAAATATTTAGAACCAGAGAAGTTAAATACATACAATCTGATAAAATATGTAATGTGAATAAGAATTACCTCGTGATTCGAAACAATGTAGATGTATCAATGTTAAGGTTTAAACCTTTGTAATAATCCTTATATAGGTTATGAATTTTTATGCTAAGTCTAAATTGTTGGTGTTGCATTTTAGATTTAATGTGACACAAATTGGTGAGTATATTTATCCTTAAGGTAAGAAGTAATTTTTTTTTTTTGGTATGTATTACAAGTGGTATCAAAGTAGCGTTCATATGCTGGGACCCTAAGGGGCAGCTAACGATTTAAGCTGTGCATATACTAATGCACGAAAAAGAAGTATAACAAGAAATATCATGAGAAGGGGATCAACACAACAACCACCCCATAACACTGGGGAACCCCAAACACAACCAAAAGTGAGCCATGAGATGTGAGTTTAGCTGAGTGTTGATCAGCATCAGCAAACAAGTAGACTGCTGGAGGAACAGGAACACCAAACCAACATATTGTTTACAGGAAGAAATGGTGCGGGTTCAAAGTGATAATGAGCACTTGATGCAAGAGCAAAAAAAGATATTCAATAGCTTATCAGACAAGAAAAATTAGGGAATGGAACACCCCAGTGCTGGTAGGGACATGCAAGAAGGTGATGATCGACAAACAAGGGACCACACCACTGACACAGTGGAAATAATCCCATCTTAGCAAAGAAACAAGAATAAAAACTATAATGATGTAGAATCTAGAAATCTGTCAAATCAACAAGAAGTTAAAAAGAAAAAAGTGGAACTTCAGGGTGAGTTCTGAAAAATAAAACCGTCAACATTTGATGGTTAAGCTGAGGAAGTGGCAGAGGCTTGGCTGATAAATATGAACATATATTTTAAAGTGTATGAGTACAACAATAACTTGAATGCCAAATTGGCCATATATAATTTAGGGGAGAAAGCCACTCTGTGGTGGGAAAAAGTGAAGAATGTTCGCAATATTGAGGACCAAGATGTTACCTGGTAATCGTTCCAGCAATACTTTAAAGACAAGTATTTAACAAAACATTTCTACGATGAGAAATCTAAATAATTTCATGAATTGAAGTTGGCATAGATGACCATGGATGATTATATCACCAAGTTCACCTCTCTGTTAAGATATGTTCCATATCTTAGAGATGAAAAGGCTAAGGTACAAAGATTTCTAAGTAGCTTGCCAACACATATGAAGGAGCGGATTGAATTTGTAAATCCCAGAACCATGGACAAAGCCATTCGTAACACACGATCGTGCTATCAATAGTCCAAGGCAAAAGGGGAGGTTGGGAAAATTTGGCAGCCAAGGAAAGGAAAAAAAAGCCGCTCCAACTTCAAAGGCACGAAAACAATAACTTTAAGAATTTTGCATGAAGTTCTGTCAGTAAAAAATTTGGCAGAAATCATCAAAGAACCAAATGGCTAGTTGAAGAGAGGCCTATAGAGGAATCTAGCAAACCTGAGCAAGGGCAAGTAACTAAACCAGCCCTATAGTGTTGGGGGTGTGGTGAAGCACATTATTACAAAAGTTTCCCACAGCGAGAAAAAAGTGATATAGTGGCAAATTTACAGGAGGCTTCTATAGTAGGTGATGTGGCTCAAAACATACCTCGTATCAGCGCAACGTTGGAGAATCGACATGCAGATTATCAGCCGACAATGATAGAGTTGGAAGGTAAATTGTTGTCTCAATCTGTTTTTATTTTGGTAGACCCCAGTGCAAGTCTAAGTTATGTTAATCCCAAAATAGTGGAAATTTGTAAATTGAAAGGGAAGAAATTCAAAAACCCTTGGCTGGTATAGCTAGCTACAGGAGAAAAAAGAAAGGTAACTGCCAAAATTCCAAACTGCACATTAGAAGTTTCAGAACAATAGTTAAACATGGACTTGAACATACTTCCATTAGGGTCATGTGATGTTTTGCTGGGCATGGATTGGCTAGAGAAACATTGGACCTTAGTGGACTGCAAAGAAAAGATTATCTATTACAGAATGCAAGATGGTAGATGCAAAGATATTCAAGGAATCAAGAAACCCCTACATCTACGTCCTATTACCGCATCTGAGATGAATAAGTGTATGAGGAAGGGATGTCAGATTTACGCCATCTAGGTGGGATATGCCAATTCCAAGTAAAAATCACCTATGATGGAAAACATACTAGTGGTAGAAGATTTCATGGATGTATTTCCAGAAAATATCCCTATATTACCAGCAAGAAGAGATATTGATTTTACCATTGAATTAATGCCAAGAGCATCACCTGTGTCAAGGGCTCCTTACAGAATGGGTGTTCCATAATTAACTGAATTAAAAATTCAGTTATAGGAACTGTTGTACAAAGGATATATTCGTCCAAGTGTGTCCCCTTGGGGAGCACCAATATTTTTCATTAAGAAGAAGGACAAAACCATGCGAATGTGCATGGACTATAGACATCTCAATAAGTTAACAGTTAAAAATAAATATACTTTACCAAGGATTGATGATTTGTTCACTCAAGTGAAGGGGGCCACAATATTCTCAAAGACAGATTTAAGATCTGGATATCACCGATCTGAATCAAGGATGAAGACATTTACAAGACTACTTTCCGTACCAGGTACAGGTATTATGAGTTTGTGGTGTTACCCTTTGGGTTAAAAAATGCAGCAGCAACCTTTATGAGGTTAATGCACGGTATATTCCTTCCTTTCTTAAATAATTGTGTACTCATAGTCATTGATGATATTCTAATTTATTCTAAGAACCAGGAAGAACATAAAGAACATCTAAGGAGTGTGCTGGAAATTTTAAGAAAACACCAATTGTACGTTAAGTTCAGTAAGTGTGATTTCTTCAAAACAGAAATCCAGTACTTAGGCCATGTTATTTTAGCAAAAGGGATTACTATTGATCCAAAGAAAATAAAGACAATCATGGAATGGTGGATACAGTAGAATGTAGCATATATTTGATACTTTATGGGATTGGATGGGTACAATCGAAGATTTATTGAAGGATTCTCTAGAATTTCTTTTCCAATTACCTCCTTGTTGAGAAAAGGAATAGAATTTAAGTGGATTATTGAGTTCCAGAATAGTTTTGAGAGGTTGAAGTACCTATTGACCACTGCACCAGTGTTGAGGGTATCTGACCCCAACAAAGAGTTTGAAGTTTGTACAGATGCTATTAAAGGAGTTGGGGAAGTTTTATCTTAGGAAGGGAAAGTAGTGGCTTATGAATCAAGAAATTTTAAGGAACATGAGCAAAGATATTTAGCCTATGATATATAGTTAACAATAGTAGTATATGCACTCTAGGTATGGGGACACTACTTGCTAGGTAAGAAATTTGTACTAAAGACAGATCATAACAGCCTAACCAGTTATTTCAAACAAGATGATTTATACTCCCGACATGCAAGGTGGAATGCTTTCCTTAGTGATTTTGATATGGACATCTAGCATGTGAAGGATAAGGAAAACCAGGTGGTTGATGCTCTAAGTAGAAAGCTGCATTGTGTTTATGAGCTTTAATATAATCATCTTGAATATAAATTCTTGGATCAAGTAAATGAGGAAGCACAAAAGGATCCTGAATATCAATTCTTACGGTACCAAATGGAAGAAACTAGAGAGAAAGGGAGTACTTCTGAATATGGATTTAATAAAGATCAGATGCTAACCTTTAAAGGAAGGGTGTATGTATCAAACCGTGTGGACCTAAAGGATATAATCATGGATGAATACCATTTGAGTAATTATGCAGGTCATTCAGGATACCAAAAAATATTATCTGCCATTAGAAAATTATATTTCTGGCCTGGTATGTGTAAAAACATTGTTGAATATTTAAATAAATGTTTGGAGTGTCAACAGGTCAAGGTAGAGCTCCGACATCTCGCAGGATTGTTGCAGCCCATACTGTTACCTGAATGGAAGTGGGAGGTCATATCCCTGGATTTCATTATGGGTTTACCAAGGTTAAAGAGGCACAATGACTCCATCATGGTGGTAATTGAAAAATTGAGTAAATCTGCACATTTCATACATGTATGGTTAACTAAAAATATTGTACAGACAACAGATATTTTTATGAGAGAAATATTTAGGCTACATGGCATTCTGAAATCTATTATCTCAGACAAGGATGTGAAGTTTACTTCAGCATTTTGGAAAACTCTATTCACAAGTCTGGGGACCCATCCGTCTGTTCCCTAGACAGATGGTCAAACCGAGCAGGTTAACCAAGTTTGGAATACATGTTGCGCATGTACGTAATGCAATAGCCAACCAAGTGGGAATATTACTTACAACTAGTTGAATTTTCTTACAACAATGGTTACCAGGAGTCTCCTAAGATGAGTCCTCTCGAAGCTCTATATGGGAGGTAGTGCCACAAACCCATAAATTGGAGCAGCCCCGAAATGAAACTAATTCTAGGACCAGAAATTTTGGCTACACTGGAATTAGAAGTAAAGAAGATAATACAAAATTTTAAGGCTACACAAGATCGGAAGAATATCTATGCAGCTAAGAAGAGGACTTATCGAGAATTAGAAGTGGGAGATCATGTGTATGTGAGGATCAAACCCAAGAAAAGTATCTTGGGGTGGGCTTCCTGTGCCAAGTTGGCTCCCAAGTTCTATGGACCCTTCCAAATTTTGGAAAGGGTAAGACCTGTGGCTTATTGACTCACTTTACCCAGTCACATCCGAATACACAATGTGTTTCATGTGTCCCTGTTAAAGCGATATGTGCATGATTTGAAGCACATAATTAATTGGAAAAATATACAGGTAGGATAGAATTAAAAAATCCTAACCTGAAATATGATTTCTTTATGAAAATTTGACAAGGAACTTTGCTATTTGCACGTAGAGACAGATGGAAAGTTTTTAGTCGAGCCACAACACATACTTGACAGGAGAGAAATCATGCTCCAGAAGCAACCCACGTTAAAGTGCAGTGGAAGAACTTCAGCCTGGATGAGCCTACTTGGGAGGATGAAGGGTTTGTGTGTGAGGCTTACCAAGAGCTATTTTCTGAGCTCAAGTGAAACACCGAGGACGGTGTTACTTCCAAGGAGGGAAGTTGTTACAGCTGCATTTAATGTTAACTAGTTGTTAAATAGTTAAATGACATTTTATTATTTGTTTAAGGAAAATACTGAGACAATTAATGTTTTGATAGAAAAGTTATTTTCTTTATTGTTAATTGTGAATAATAAAATTAGTTATGGGAAGTGATTCCATAAAAAGAAAAAAAAGACTAATGGTAAATGTTTTCCAAGAACTGAAGGGTGGTTGGACAGTTTGAACAATTGCTTGCTCCTTTGGGGATAAGAGACTCATCCCAATGAGAAATGGGGGTTTTATTCAGAGACTAATGAAGAGAGTGGAAAGTTTTCCTAATCTGGTAGAGACCAGTGGAAAATATCTTAGTTTTCCTAAAATATTTTGGTACTGACTGGACTTGGGGTCCTAAGGTCATAGTAGAAATATACTACCAACCCGTACTGTTCAGTGGAAGCACGGGGGAAGAGCAAGATGTCATTTCCTCTCTTGAAGTTTGGGAGGAATATCATTAGCAATAGTAATTTTCAAATAATTTATTGATTCTATTCGGTATTTGAAGTTACAGAAAATATTACTACAAGATTTGTACACATTTGTGTGTTAATTATTCACTTATTTAAAAACTTTTTTGTGAAAGATATATTGATTTGCTAGAAAGGTTCAAAATTAGTGATATGTGTAAGTTAAATCCTGACAATTGAAAAACTATTTGTAGAAAGAATTATTGTTTTATTTGTAGGAAGAAATATTGTTTTTTGCATAAATAAATACTAATTTATTGCAGAAGGAAAGACTGTATTAATTTAATAAGTAAATACCATTTTTAAGCCGTAGAATGAACGACTGATGCAATATAAGGAAGAACTATTAATGCTCAACCTAGAAAACAACAGTGAAGAGTATTCATCAATCACATAAGGACATAGTTCTTTTGCATAATTTGGAACATAGTAAGGCCCATTGGGCAAGTCCTTAAAACTGAACATGCATTCGGCTCCATAACCCAGTTAAAGTAAGAAAAATGCCTAGGATAGGAAATATTTCTAGGTGAAACTGTTGGAAGTACCTGGTATGTGAGCCAAACAAATTAGCTGAGGACCGATATTTTTGGAGCACAAAAGAAGAAGGAGATTTCACATATTTTCCATTCGGTATAAGGGCTAACCTGCAAATATGGAACCGAGTAAAGACGTTGTGAGGTAAAGACCTAAGGCACTAAAATACAAACAGAAAAATGAATAAAATGTATTCAAGGAGTGAGCAAGTTAGAATTCATACCTGTGGAAGAAATGCTTCCTGAAGACTCTGACCCTCGAACTAGAATTTAAATAAAAAGAAAACAAAAGTATCAAAACTTAAAAATTAAACATTGACAATAGTTATGATTCTAGATTCGGAATAACCTGGTAAAAAAAGCCTCCAAAGATCAAACGTGAATAGGAGTTTACCTGAACCAAGAAGTCTGAAAGACTTTGGAGACAAGAAAACTGCTACGGCATCGGAGGTTGAAGAAAACACAATAGCTACTGATCTTGGGCTCTATTGGGATAACCAGATTGGGCCAAATTGAGATATCCCATCCTTGCCATACAGTAAACCACAGAGCATCTTGCCTCTGGATATAACAGAGGAGGTGAAGAAGCTTGTTTCCAAGTAGAGCTAGAGTTCCATCATCTAATTAATAACCCTTAGAACTAGAGAAAATTAACCAAGGAAAAAGAAAAAAGATAAATGAGAGAGCTATCAGGGTTTGTGTGAATATCAAGTCACTTCGCACCAGAAATGCCAACCACGGATCTCTAAGAAAATCAATGGTGAGATCTATGGTAGGTGGCCATCAGAACCAACAAACAATCACGAAATATCTAACCTGTGTCAAATAAGTTAATACTATTACAAACCGCAATTAATATGCTAGGATGTGCGAGCTAAACCATTGGAGTTAACGAAGTACGAAACATAATGTATGTGGGGATTGAGATAAACTTAAAAACTAAATGTTACATTAAAGATTTAGAACCTGAGAAGTTAAATACAGACCATCCGATAAAATATGTAATGTGAATAAGAATTACCTCATGATTCGTAACAATGTAGATGTACCAATGTTAAGGTTTAAACCTTTGTAATAATCCTTATACAGGTTATGAATTTTTATGTTTAGTCTAAATTGTTGGTGTTGCATTTTAGATTTAATGTGACACAAATTGGTCAGTATATTTATCCTTAAGGTAAGAAGTAAATTTTTTTTGGTATGTATGTTACACTTATATAAAATAATCGAAAAAAAAAAATATGTTGTAGTAAAATTTTTCAAGATTTTTACAGAATTTTCTTTTATTCACAATTCAAAGTGTTAAACCATATCATAAAAATGGAAACGTTTTAAAACTAAACCTCCTAAAAGTGGAAAAGTTTTATATTAAAGTAGTGTTAAACGATATCATTAAAGTGGAAAAATTTTAAAACTAAACCTGCTAAAAGTGGAAAAGTATTATATTAAAAACCTATTTATGTACTCAGTCATTAAGAAGAGTGAGGGATGATACAATGTGGCAATATCAAGAGAAGATGAAAACATATCTTATTTGTGAAAGAGTACAATGTTGTGATAGTTGATAATCTAAGTCAATTCAACATATGTAGTGTGAAGCATAACAAATATGGTACATGAGGATTTCTACGTAGAATAAATGGTTTAGATAAATGTTTTAAATTCTTTTTAAATGATTTCAAAGTAAATCTTGTTTTAAAAATATGGGAGGGTGAAGGAACGAAAACAAATGAAATACTAGGATATGAAACATGCAAGAAAATATTTTTATAGAATGTATAGATTCCATATGTATGGTGTTATTCTTTATAATGTATGAGGGTTGATAAGTATGATTTTCATCACATATGGTTTTCTCTATTAATTGTATTATTAATTGTATTGTCATTATATTAGTTGATGTTACTTTTTTCATACTAGATCATCACTAGTGACAAATATATTCCATGTTATGATATGATGTTATTGATGTTCCTCTTCTCACAATTGCACACCACTTTTTGGAAGGATCATTTTATTTGATGAGAATGCTTCCACTTCATGAGTCATTCTGGTAACATGCTACCAGATTCCTAATTATTACATTACATTTTCACATCATAAATTATGTGGAAAATTGGCTATATTAAGGGACAAACAAGTTCCTAATTTGAAATTTGTTCTATATGTAATTTGAAGATCTCATCATAATTTGATTCACTGTGATGAACTTTCCATCACCATTTGTGTTATTTTTGCTGAAGAATATTTTGAAATGAAATTCTGTAAGAAGGGTCTAAAGGCTATGAACTATAGATCACATTACATTGCCATGTCTATGGTATAGAGTGAAAGCTTACATGACCATTTAATTTTATAAGAACCAATATGTGAATTGTAAAGCTTTTTGGAAATGTTAAGGTTTCTAGTTTGTGGAATTGTTAAGATTTATTTCTTCAAACATTATGCCATGTATGCCCAAATATTCATGTTTAGTCAATTTTGTGTCCTAAATTTCTAACATAAATTATCGACCAGGGCTAGTAAAGTGTTGAAGTGTGGTGCACTATATGTGCTTAAGAAACCTACTCCTTACTTCGTTGTTTTGTATTTTATGTTGTTTTTAGGGGGGTTTTGTACTTTGAGATCTAAGGATGGTTAATCTAGAATTATGAAAAGAATTAAGTGAATCTAAATTAACTTTAGAAAGAAGAAAAGGAAGTGTACTAAAACTAATTTAATTTTCATAAAATCAAACCAAAAAAACTAAGTGCTAGTTTAAGACCTAATTTGAAAATCAAAGCATCTATCTATTTTGTTTGTTAATCCTAATCCATGGATGCATAAAAGAATAAAATTGAGAATTACAATGAAAGCAGGAAATGAATCAACTATTGCACCTAGGATGTGTTTAGTTACTCCATGTACCCAATATGTAGAGAGTGACCCCTTTGTGGTAATTTTTTTAAGCAACCATTACATCTGCCTAAGCTAAAGAACTACAATAACTCTATAAAATGAAATAACTCAAGCACTGCATCAAAAATAATCATTTAACCATCCTTGCTTAGTATGTTCAGGTTAATTTCGTTCAGAATGGTCTTTAAGAAGATTGTTTGTTGCAATAAAATGAGGATCTTCTAACTAAAACCAACTAAATGAGTAATTGACTTATTAGTCTCATCCAACTGTGAAGTTTGTGACCTCTTGAAATGGCTTCAAAAAATAAATTACACCTTTAGTTCTTAGCAAGCAAATAACACGAAACAAAATGTATTCAACCACTGCACATATAAGACATTTAACCATTCAATGTAAGATTTAATAAATGGGAAAAATGGGTTTCATAAATGCTTATTTAGACACAGTAATTGACAACAATCTTCTAATGAATTTGAAAAGGAAAAATAGTAAACCAAACAACCATGTTTCTCAACACTTCAATATTTATTCCAATCCTGAAGACAGAAGTCCTATATCCTTGAAACATTTCGGAAGGCAAATCTCCACAATTGCATTTCAACTATTGAAAATTGGAAATGAAGCATAAACATAAATTATTGAACATAATGAAAGAAATCTAACTAGAAAGCATAATCAGAACCTCCTTTAGAAGCAGGGGCCCTCTACTACTAAGTTGGTTCACTCCTACCTTTTCAGAAGTGAAACAAAACCAGTATTTGATTACTAAACATCTTTATTGATAAAATCACAACTCTACATCCCATTCCATCTCAAGCCTTGTTACAAAACATTCTATAATTATTTCTCTTATTCTCCTATTTTTCCCTTTTCACCTTTTTTTGATAAGAGAAAGCTTCCCCTGTTTATACAAAAATATGGGAAGTTATCTCATTAATGAGAGTCCATGAATCTCTCCCTCTATCTCTAGAGTTACAATCAAAATAGGAAATGATAAGACACATGTCTTTTTAGATTTTCAATACAAATAGGAAATGAGACACATACCTTAGACTTTCAATACAAAAAGGAAATGAGACACATATCCTTATGATCCCATGATCTTCTCCACTCAAATTCGAATTTTGTTTTTGGAGGCCACATAAAGGTCTTTTGGAAGCTTCCTTTTGACCTATACATGGCAACAATCTCATCCCACTTTTTAGGTATAAGAATATGCACATTATTTTCTAATTTTTAACCACAAATTCACTTAAAATTCTAAGAATTAATAAAATTTGGAAAAACATAAATGTAACCCAATAGTGGTGATGGTAATATAAATGTAATGAAATGGAGGTGGAGTGAAAGTGATACTATGGAAATATAAGTGAAAATTTAATGGAAGTGAATGACAATTTCAACATCCAACATACCCCCCAAATGAAGCTATTGCATGTCCTCATGCAATCTATTACATTAATTCTTTTTTATCCTTGAGCTTTGGCTTAACTTTGCGTGATATCATTTTATAACTTCATACTTCTGCAAAGTGTTATACTTGAATTGCAAAATGGTTGGTTCTTGTGTTACAACCATATTTTGTTGTTGCATTCATTATTGACCTTTGATATTTGCATAATGATAAGTTGATTTTTATTGCAAAGTATATCTTTATTGGATTGCATCATGGTTGGTTCTTGTGTGACAAACATGATTTTGTTTGTATCCAATTATCTTTTGAGTACTTTTGAAAAGCCATTTTATGCTCATAATAATAATGTAATAGTTAATATCTTCTAGAAGTATGTGGGTTTCTGAATGTGATATGAACACGGAAAAGTATGAATATGAATTTATTCCCCCCCCCCCCCAACTGATGGTATTGGAAATTTTATGAAATGAGGAAGAGAAATGTTTTTTTTCCAAAAATTATCATTCTAGCTTTTTAAGGAATTCTATGGTAAAAAGTTAGAAAATGACGTACCTTAACTTACCCTTTGGAATTGGATGAGTTGCATGTGTGTACTGAAGAGTGTGGCTGTTGATGTTGTTGGACTATGTAAATAAAGGAATTTGATCTGATTCTTTGTTCTCTTTGTGCTGATGACAAGATTGGGATCTTTATTGCTACTGATACAAATTGATTCCTGCTACAAACTGCTGAAATGATGTTGTCTTCAATCGTTACAAAATCCGATGGTACAATTCTAGTCATGCGAATAAATGTGTTGATGTTGAGCATGAAGAGAAGTCATTGGATTACCGACTATTGATGAATGTCATTAAGCAATGCGAGGCAAAATCACCATTAATTTCAATGAGTGCCAAGGTACCTAAGTACATCTTGTGAAGTGCAAATAAATGGGCTGATGTTGAGCTACTTGAAATATCTGACAATCAAGGGACATTGATGTATTCCCATGATTGTCAGCGAGAGAACTTGTCATTAATGCATACAAACCTCAAGGTACTATTAAGGACTCTAGTCTTGGACCTAGATAATGTTCTGATGTCGATAGGCCAAGAATTGTTAGAAGGGAGGCCTTAAGGAATCCTCCATCATCTAACGTGAGCATGAAAGAATAATTTTTGAAGGACTATGGATGAAATTTTTTGCAGTGGATTAAGGTTTATTTGACAAAATGAAAATGGAAATTAAATGAATCAGCTTTGTAGAGGAGCTAAATGGTTTTATTGCTAGGTTAGTGAAAGCAGTGCAAGAAAATATAATGACTGGGAAAAAAAATGAACAGTGAGGGAAAATGAGATGATGATTTTATTGAATGACTAAGTAGAAATGGAATAGAGAATGTAAAGGGAAATGAGGTCAATTTTTTTTTTTACTGAGGAGGCATGGATGCAATGGAGACATTGACATCTGAAAGGCTTGCAAGTGTTGGATCTTATTTGCATTAGCATGTGGTCGTGCATTGATGTTTATTTCACTGTTGTTGATCATCTTCTTATAAAAGAAATGTAGTCACTGAGAGAGACACTATTCGCTTGTAGTCACATGTCCTTCCTCCTGGAACCTGCAAAATAGTACTTCTTCTGCAGTGGAATGTAATATTATCAAAAGTGAGAGGTGATCAATCTCTATGGTTATGAAATTTACACAAAAAACTGAGAATTGGTACTAATAAAACAAGTTCACGAAGGAAAACCAAAAGAATTTATACCTATTTTTAAATTAGTGCCTCAAGTTACCTGTTGTGTCTTTTTCAGCAATTTCTTTAGTTTTTACTGTTTCAAACTTTGATGATAGTTTTCTCATTATGTAGATATCATCGAAATATTTCCAACGATGCTTGAATTGTCGAAATTCGATATCGAAAGAGAAAGTTAGGCTAATTTGAAATTTGGGTGAAACAGTGAAGTTTCTCAGCTGCAGAACGTGCACAACTGCAGAATGTGCACAGTTTCTATAGCTAAAAATCCTGAAAAGAAAGTTAATTATACACGCCTATGCAAATAATCATTCTTTGACATTTAAATCAATGAGTACCTCCTCAAGGAAAATGAACAATACACTACTTCTTTTATTGATGCAATATATATATATATATATATATATATATATAGATTATTTTTTATTTTTTATTTTTTATTATATATTTTTTATTATATATATATATATATATATATATATATATATATATATATATATATATATATATTAAACAAAAAAACAAAACAATTGAAAAAAAAATTGTTGTTGTTGTTGTTGTTTTTTTTAAATTGAAAACCCTGAAGCAAAATGTTATCCCCACTAATTTCATAGAAATGTTGGAAGGAATAATGTGGATAACACCAATCTAAACTAATTAATCTAATAAGTAGTAGAACAATATAAAAAAGGTATTTGCAGCAAACATTTGCATACTCCCATCGGTACCGTCCAGGCCATGTAGAGATTCCCAAATGATGGAGAACAAGTTGAGTAATTCCTTCATTACAGTCACATTTGTATCAATACCTTTTTGGATTCTTCAATCTTGTGCCATATTGTTTGAATGCCACAAAATAATTTCATTTTAATTTGCATTCTTCCACCTTGTTGAAACCATTCATTGTGTATATATAAAAATCATTTTTTTTTTTCACGCGGACAACAAAAAAGGGCTTTGAAGAACCAAAAAAATCTCTCTAATGGTTGCAAAATCTAGAAAACTATTTATGGGTTGCCAAACCCTATTTCCCGAAAAATAGAAAATCATATAGGTGTTTTGAAATTCATTCTCAGTCAATCAAAAAAGGTGTTTCAAAATCACATGTCAACAACAATTGCGTTTTTTTTTGGAAAATTTATTTGTTGCGGAAATAAAATTATTTGTTGGTAAAACGGGTTTGATTATCAAATTCGTATGTTTCATTTTGATAAATGCCACTAAAACAAATAATCCAAATCAAATTCATTTACCTCCCTCGAAAAATGGATCTACCCATCATTTTATTCTGTGGAATACCTTTGCAACACTTGTTCACTTATTGATAAGTTCTCTAGCAAACTTGAAGACTTGGATTTAGAAAATCTTGCAGCTTGGATCCTAAAAAGAAATCAGACTGTGGAAAAATATCTAAGGTCAGACTATAGAGAAGAGTCTGCTTGTGAATTATTGTGGAGGTGCCATGTTTGCTGAGTGGCTGGGCTGGTCAAATCTTTTGCATGGAGAAGCTTGGAGGCATGCCTGAACTGCGACATGAGTTATGGTTGAGGTTTTATTGGCTTGAAGGCATACGCATATGCGCAAGGCTAAGCCAAGGGTTGGCCTCACGCAGATGCATGGGCCTCCTTTGGTCATGGGAAAAACCAAGAAGTAAGGCAGGACCATGAATATCCTTAAAAATTTAATGCTTTTAATGGTGAACATTTGAACCATTGCAACTACCACTGGTGATGAGATAAAGATCCATATTTCCCTCTTTAAATCCCGTGCTTGATTCATCGGCCATTTTAGGGTGTTTACCCTCGCCCCAGTTGCCCCAGTTGTATGTAGGATCCATATGCTAATTGTGCAAAAATCTAAAGTGTAGGACCCTAAGATCATAGTCGTTTCTACTCAACCATGCCATGAAGTTTACTGAATAGGTTTGGTTGTTTTATTGATTTTTTTATGTTTTTTTTTCTACTTTTTAATTTTCTTTATTAAAAAGAAATTATTAATAATGAAAATGGAATTTACTGATTTTTTTTTTATTTCTTTATTAAAATTTATTAATAAAGAAAAATATGACAAGTTTCATTTTTGTTTATTTTTTATTTTTAATTGATTTGTTAATAAAATTATATATATTATATTTTCAAATATTTAAAAATATACATATAAATTTTATTAAACAAATCAATTTATTGAAATTAAAAAATTTTCATTTTTTTTTTTAATTTTAAAATTTATTGTAAAATTAAATCAAATGTAATGATGAAAACAATTTTATTATTATTATTATTTTTTATTTTTAACATAAAAATTATCCTTTTCTGATCTTCCGGATCACATAAAGCACAGGAGGAGAGCATGCTCGAGAAATTATTATTTGATTATTTTTTAGATGTAAGAAATAAGGTCTCCTAATTACACTTCCCCGAAAACGGCGCCAAAATGTTTAGTCAATTTAGTGTCCTAAATTGCTAACATAAATCCGACTTGGTAGTAAGCGATGAAGTGTGGTGCACTATATGTGCTTAAAAGTATACTCCTTACTTTGTTGTTTGTATTTTATGTAGAAATACATTTTAGGGAAGTTTGTTTTCTTTGTGATATCTAAAGATTGTTTAATCTAGAATTATTGAAGGAACTAGTGAATTTAAATTAAATTTTAGAAAAGTGTACTAAAACTAATCTAATTTTCATAAAATCAAACCAAAAAAACTAAGGGCTAGTTTAAGACCTAGTTTGAAAATCAAAGCATCTATCTATTTTGTTTGTTAATCCTAATCCATCGATGTATAAAAGACTAAAATTGAGGCAATGAAAGCAGGAAATGAATCATCTATTGTACCCTTAGTTATCTCTCATTCAATTGTAGGTATGACCCTATTGAGATGGAGTTTAATAATTGTTTGTACTTTAGTTTTCTAACGTCCTAGAATAGAAAAAAAAAGGAATGTAATTGAAAATTACTGGATGTGTTTAATTATACATTTACCCAATATGTAGAGAGTGACCCCCTTCGTATCATTTTAAGCAATATACCACCTTTAAGCTAAAGAACTACAATAACTCTATAAAATGGGAAATAACATAATACCTTTTATCACATCTAATCATTTAACCATCCTTGCTTAGTATGTTCAGGTTAATTTTGTTCATAATGGTCTTTAAGAAGATTTTTTTTTGCAATAAAATGAGGATCTTCTAACTATAACCAACTAAATGAATAATTGAATTATTAGTCTCATCCAACTGTGAAGTTTGTGACCTCTTGAAATGGCTTCAAAAAAATCAATTACACCTTTGGTTATTAGCAAGAAAATAACACAAAACATAATGTATTCAACCACAACATTTATAAGACATTTAAACATTAAATGTAATATTTAATAAATGGGAAAAATGGGTTTCATAAATTCTTAATTATACATAGCAATTGACAGTTATATTCTAATGAATTTGAAAAGGTAAAACAGTAACTAAAAAACCATGTTTCTTAGCACTTCAATCTTTATTACAATCCTGAAGACATAATTCCTATCTCCTTGAAACGTTTCGGAAGGAAAATCTCCACAATTGCATTTAAACTATTGAAAATTGGAAATGAAGCATAAACAAAAAAGACTGAACAGAATGAAAGAAATATAACTAGAAAGCATAATAAAAACCTCCTTTAGAAGCAGGGGCCCTATACTACTAAGTTAGTTGACTCTTAACTTGTCAGAAGTGCAATCAAAGCAACATTTGATGACTGAATTTCTTTATTGATAAACTCACAACTCTACATCCCATTCCATCTCAAGCCTTGTTACAAAACACTCTATAATTATTTCTCTTCTTCTCCTATTTTTCCCTTTTCACCTTTTTTTGATAAGAGAAAGCTTCCCCTATTTATACAAAAATATGGGAATTTATCTCATTAATGAGAGTCCATGAATCTCTCCCTCTGTCTCTAGTGTTACAATCAAAATAGGAAATGATAAGACACATGTATTTTTAGAGTTTCAATACAAATAGAAAATGAGACACATATCTTAGAGTTTCAATACAAAAAGGAAATGAGACACATATGCTTATGATCCCATGATCTTCTCCACTCAAATTCGAATTTGGTTTTGGGAGGCCACATAAAGGTCTTTTAGAAGCTTCCTTTTGACCTACACATGGCAACAATCTCATCCCACTTGTTAGGTATAAGCATATGCACATTATTTTCTAATTTTTAACCACAAATTCACTTAAAATGATGATAATTAATAAAGTTTGGAAAAACATAAATGTAACCCAATAGTGGTGATGGTAAGATAAATTTAATGAAATGGAGGTGGAGTAAAGGTGCTAATATGGAAATATAAGTGAAAATGTAATGGAAGCGAATGACAATTTCAAGGTCCAACTATTCATATGAATGTAATGGTTATCTTATAATTTATTACAAGTGTTCAAGCATTCTACTTGAAAATAATGTATTCATAAGGGAATTTTAGCTCTTAATTTTAAAACCCTAGAAAACTTATCAAATTAACAAAGACTAAGGAAATGGATAAAGATTATTATGATCTAGGAATATTTATCTAAGCACATGCTTGTTGATGGTTCCATCGGACTAGTTAAGTTTTTGACTTGATCCTTCTCATGGGAAAACTATGACTTGAAGAATAATCGAACGGTATAATTGAGTTTTTAAGAAGGCTCACATATATCCTGTCTTATAGGGCTATCAAAAAAATAGACCATATTTGATAAGCACAAGAAATACCCACCTTTAAGAATTATATAATATAATAGATGATTGACCTACCCAACAACATATTAGTGCCAACTTGTAAATAATAGATATTGGGGCTGACCAATTAGTTTGTTTTTATGAAGGAGAAACACACAAACATATACACCTTATATAACATGAATTATTTTGCTAATGACCAAGGAAGAAACAAATGTTTTTGGGATCTATTCAATTTCCCAAGCCTATCTATTTTAAAAGATGAAGGCCCTAGCCCTTGGTCCGTGTTCAAACTGGAATTCAAAACAAAATTTGGTAACCTTGTCCTAAGGTTCCGTTATACTTACGAGGTGTAGATATTTAATTGGTATTAACTCTGTTCATAATATATGCGGATATGATTTTTTATGTGGTACCTTGATCCGTAAGATTGGATCTGCTCTCTCATCAAATTACAATTTAATTTTCGTCCTCGTTAATTGGTACTTTTTGACACCTATCCACCTTGATACTCGCTCTTCCCGCCTTTCGAAAAACCCCAGTTTTCGACATGGTATCACTTCATTTCTCTCTCGGCGCTTTGGGGTTCCTCTGCTCTGGTTTGTTCTTCGAGGGTTCTGTTGCTTGTGCCGCTGGTTCGATGTGCTCCTTTACTTCATTCTTCCATCGGCGCCATGTGGTTTTTCTGCATAGGTTTGTTTCGTTGGTTCTGTTGCTATGCCTCTGGTTCGATGTATGTTCTCGTCGCGTTTGTGTTAAAGCTGTCAATCCACCTTCGTTTACTGTGTGGAAAAAGGTTTGGGTTGAAACTATAATGGTCTGGTTGGTCTTTCTTGTGATTTGGTTGCAGACTTATCAATTTGTCCGTTTAACTATACTGTCCATGTTACAGGCTAAAACTTCCGGATTTGCTCCAACAATCTTTCCCAACTCAGCTCATCTTCTCGCCAAGGTAAGTTGAGGTTCTATGCTTTACTCTGTCACTCGTCTTCACCAGTTACTGATGTATGCTGCTCTTGGTGAGCAGGTTTTCTTTCGTCCAACTTCGCCTTCCCATTCACTGTCTCTCTTTGATACTCAGGTAAATGCTACAGGGTTTATTCCCTGTTCTCTGTTTTGAAATTTCTTTTTCGTTTTGTCACCGAACTGGCGTTCTCCAGGTTCTAACTTCCATTCATTTTCTCCATATTGCAGGTCAACCAACCTTGATATCTCCCGTGGGTTCGACCGGTCGAAAGGAAAACAGCCCCAACCAAGGAATGGGTAGGGTCGTTCTGCTCTGAGACTGGTTAACTTGTGATTTACCTGTGTCTTTTCTGGTTCCCGCTCATTCTGCGTTCTTGGTCTTGTGGGTTGTTTCGATAAACCCTCCCTTCGCAAACTATGTCAAATAGCTATAGGGTTTCTATATGTCTCAATTTGTAAGTCTTCACAGTCGCAGTTTGAGCGCTCTTCGTTCAGTTATTGAAACCCTACTTTGCGTTTTATCGTTACAAAAAAAAGGGGTTTCTGCAAAATGTATATTGAACAATTCCTGTATATTTCTATGACTGCTTTTACTGAGTTAATTTGAAAGGAATCTTAGTGCATTACCTGGTATTTGCTGGTGTATTACCGATAGGGTAACTGGTTGTTTCACGAATCTTTTTGCTGGAAAAATTGGTTATTGTTTGTTATGATTCTTCATTCCTCGCCTGTGCGCTGATTCATTTCATGCTCTGTCGGATACTAGCTGCTCTTTGTGCTGTCACTTCTCCTGTCTGCAATGGTTTTTAACTTCCTATACCTTGTTTACTATACACATTAAAATTGACAATCTAATGCAGTAGAATAATACATGAGAGATTAGCTGTAACTGTATATCTGGCAGATGGTTCTTTTATTCAAATAACTCTGGTTCTTATTATGCTTTTCTTCCTGAAAATTTCGAACCTTACATATGATTTAATTTCTTGTTTAAATACTTGCAAAAAGAAAATGTGTAACAATTTCTTGTCTTCTGTTGAAACTGACAACCAGAATAGTTCTAACTGTCTAATCAGTTTCTCTTTTCTTTAAAAAAAAAACCAATGAACTTTTAATTATCTTTAAAAGAAAACAGACAGACTCCTAATTAACAAAACAGTTAATAGTCTTGATCCTATTGTCTCTGCCTAATTTCTGAGTAACAATAAATAAAAAGAAATTAAAACACAGGTTCCATAACCTGCCTACCAACACGTGCAAAAGTCTTCTTTCCTGTCGAGACAGTCCAACATCTTTTCCCTCCTCCGAGCTAGATGCTCCTACATCAGGCTCCCGGGGTGGCAAAAAGTCATGGCTCCGTTCCATGAGATCGTCGACAGAGTAACCTGCTTTCCGTATCTGCGTCGCGTCAAGCCACGAACTGTCCTCTATTGGTCAGTTCTTCCACTTGACTAAATACTGCAGATATTCTTTCCTTCGGGTGCGCTTGGCTACCTGTGTATCGAGAATATTATCGATCTCAAGGGGCTGTGCCGTGGGCATCTGTCTCATCCAAGAACCCTCCTCAAAATTGGTGTCCTGTTCTGGCCTTTCTATTGCGTCATTCTCAGTACCAGCAATATAAGGAAATAAATCTGCCACATTAAAGATGGGTGAAATACCTATCCCTAGCGACAACTGCAACTCATAAGCATTGGCAGAAAACTTGTGAATGATCTTGCAAGAGCCAATCTTCTTAAATTTCAGCTTATTATATTCCCTTCTTGGAAACTGTTCCTTGCGCAGGTGCGCAAGGGCTTCATCACCCACATTAAACTGAACTTCCCATCTTTTCAAATCAGCTCGTTGCTTATACTTCTGACTGTTGTCCTATAATTTTAGTTTCACTTGTTCATGTACGTCGCTCATCGCTTGGGTGAAATCTTCCCCGTCTGCACTCCGTTTTTCAAGTTTCCCCAAGTCTCACAGTTCATGCACTCTGCGAGGATGCATGCCATACAAGATTTGGAAGGGACTGTAACCTGAGCCGCGATTCGGTGAATCGTTATATGCGAACTCCGCCTGAGCAAGTACACGATCCCACATTCACAAATTTTCGCCTATTAAACTCCGCAGTAGATTTCCCAGACTCCTGTTCACCACTTCAGTCTGCCCATCAGTCTGTGGGTGGTAAGCGGAGCTGAACTGTAACTGAGTGTCCAACTTTTTCCACAAGGTTCGCCAAAAATGTCCGGTGAACTTCACATCCCTATCGGAAATGATGGATCTCGGTAGACCATGCAGTCTAACAATCTCTATGAAAAACAGGTGTGCTACATGAGTAGTATCACTGGTTTTTCTGCAAGGTATAAAATGTGCCATTTTTGAAAACTAATCCACTACCACCATTACTGAATCAAAACCTCGCTGCGTCTTAGGCAAACCCAAGACAAAGTCCAAGCTGACTGAGTCCCATGGTCTGCTCAGAATGGGTAGCGGCATATAAAGACCTGCATTTTGGCTGTGGCCCTTCACCAATTGACACATTTTGCACCTGCTCACATACCTCTGTACGTCTCGTCGCAACCTTGGCCAAAAATAAAAATGCTCAACTTGTGAAAATGTTTTGTCTATACCGAAATGTCCGGCTAGACCTCTGCTGTGCTTTTCCCGAATGATGTTCTCTCTCATCAAACAGTCGGGAACGCATAACTGTCCTCCCCTGAACAATAACCCTTCCTGCAGATTATAGTCCAACCACGGACTATTATTTCTTAACAGAGGGTTTTGGCAGGCCTCATAGGCTTCCTTAAAATCTGCATCTATCTGATACAGATCCTTCAGGTGATCAAAACCCAGCACCTACACCGTACTCTCCTGCAAGAGCAAAAATCTTCTGCTTAATGCATCTGCCACCTTGTTGGATTTCCCACTGATATGTTTCAGTACGAATGTAAAGCTTTGCAGATATTCCACCCACTCTGCATGCTTGTGATTCAACTTGTGCTACTGCATAACATATTGTAAAGCAGAATTGTCAGAAAATAACACAAACTCATTACCTAACAGATAGTGCCTCCAGTGCTTCAAGGCTTGAACAACCGCATAAAATTCCTTGTCGTAAGACGAATACTTCTACCTGCTTTCGTTCAAATTCTCACTGAAATAGGCAACCGGTCTGTCCTCCTGGCTGAGTACTGCCCCAATGGCTGTACCGTTGGCATCACAACGAACTTGAAAAAGTTTGTTGAAATCTGGTAATCTCAAGATTGGCCTCTCAGTGATCTTTTTCTTCAGAGTCTGAAAACTATTTTCTGCTGCTTTAGTCCAGCAAAAAGGCTGATTTGCCTTTTTAATTGTGTCCAGCATGGGTGCACAGATCCCGCTAAAATTTCTGATAAACTTCCTGTAAAAGCTTGCCAAGCCATGAAAACTTCGAACCTCGAACAAACTCTTTGGGGATGGCCAGCTAACTATCGCTGCAATATTTTCCGGATCCATCTTCAACTCATTTTCTGCAATCACAAAACCCAAGTAAACTAATTCTTTTTGAAAAAAAGTACACTTTTTCAAATTTATCAGCAGTTTGTTCTGCTGTAATCTCCTCAGTACACTTTGAACATGTCAAAAGTGTTCCTCTTTTGTTCTGCTGAAGATTAAAATATCATCTAAGTACACAATCACAAATTTCCCAATAAAATCCTTCAGTACTTCATTCATTAGGTACATGAAAGTACTGGGAGCATTGCTCAAACCAAATGGCATCACCAGCCATTCGTACAGTCCTTCATTCGTCTTGAAAGCTGTCTTCCACTCATCCCCTTCTCGAATTCGGATATGGTGGTAGCCACTCTTCAAGTCAATCTTTGAAAAATAGGCTGCCCCACTCAAACAGTCCATCATGTCATCCATTCTCGGTAGTGGAAACCTATACCGAATTGTAATCTTGTTAATAGCTCTCGAATCTGTACACATTTTCCATTCGTCACCTTTCTTAGGAGCTAATACTGTTGGAACTGCACAGGGACTCATACTCTCTCTGATCAGTCCTTTATCCAGCAATTCCTGCACCTGTTTCCAAATTTCTTCATGATCTTTCGGGCTCATACGATAAGCTTTCTTTTTTGGCAAGCTAGCTCCTGGTATAAAATCAATACAGTGGCTGATACCTCTCTCGGGGGGTAGTTCGTTTGGGAGATCGTCCACTATGATGTCCCCAAAATCCTGTAACATGTTCTAGACCTCCTCGGGTAAATCCGTAATTGTAGTGTGCAATATCACTGTCTTTGGCCTCCTCACAACAGCAAAATTCACATCGCTGTTTTCAATCTGTTTTAAAAACTCTTTCCCACCTATCAGCAGTGCTTTTACCCCACTGGTTTCTGTTGTACCTTCCTCCTTAATGGGTACAAGCGTGTGCTTGATCCCATCTTTAACAAACTTATAGCAGTTCGTTTTTCCGTCATGCACCACTTTTCTGTCAAACTGCCAGGGTCTTCCTAACAGTATATGACAGACATCCATTGGCATAACATCGCAGATAATTATGTCCTTATATCTGCCTATCTGGAACTCCACCTCGCACTGTTCATCAACTAACAGTTGATGTCCTTTCTGCAGCCACGAAACCTTGTAAGGAGTGGGATGTTTCAGCTTTTTCAATCCCAATTTATCCACCATTTCTGTGGCCACCAAATTATCCATGCTTCCGCTGTCAATGATCAGTTTGCAGCACTTACCCTGTGACTTGCAAACTGTCCAGAACAAAGCCTTTCGTTGATCTAGGTCTACCACTTCCTTTGCTGGTTTTAAAAGTACCTTATTCAACACTAAGGCTTCACCTATTTCTGGTGCATTTTCCACTTCTTGGGGCAGTGCCTCCGCTTCTTCTGATTGAGAAACATAAGTTCCTCTCCCACCTGTTGGTTTACCTTTAGGACATTCATACGATTTGTGCCCCCAATTTTGGCACCGATAGCACTGGACAGTTCCTCTGCCTCGACCGTTTCCTCTCCCTCGTTGGGTTGGTTATCCTCCTCTAGTGCTGTTGTCCTTTTCTGCTGTTCCTGTAGATTTAGAATTGCTGCCCTCTTCAGTTGAACCTGTACCTCTGCCTCTACCAAAGGCCTTCCCCTTTCCTCGGCCAGATCCACCTCCTCTTCTGGCATTCTGCTTCTTGTTTATCTTCTCCTCTGCCTTCAAGGCGAACTGGTATGCCTCATCTAAGTTTTTGGGTGAGAGAATACCAATTTCATCCAGTATCTATCCCCTCAGCCCATTCACGAACCTTGCTGTTTTCTCTGGGGTATCTTCCATATACCTCGCCCTCAAATTCAGTTTATAAAATTCTTCTGTATATTCTTTGACCGTCATTCCCCTTTGCCTCAAGTTTTGTACTTGCCTGTACAACATAATTTGATAATCTTTAGGCAGAAACTTCTCTTTCAGTTTGGCCTCCATTTTGGTCCACTTTTTTATAGGCTGTTTATGTAGCCTTTTCTTTTCTGCCTAAATGCTGTCACACCACAAGGACGCATGTCCTTTCAACTTGGTGGCAGCGAACTTCACCTGCTTGTCCTCACTAGTTTCTTCAAACTCAAAATATTTGTTGACTTCACTCAGCCAATCCAATAATACATCTGCCGACAAACTCCCGTCATAAGCGGAAAGCTCATGTTTTGGCTTATGACTAGACAACAGAACTGATTTCAACAATCTGAGTTCAGGTGTCACCCCTTCGAACTCATCTTCTGGTTCTACCACATCTTCATCACTGTCATCTGCTGGGTCTCTCCTTCCCCCAGCTTCTACTGCTGCCAATCTTTGATTCAAAATTCGAATCTCTTCTCGCAGTCCCTCCTCTACTATTCTTCAAACTGCTCTCCCTCTTCCTCTTCCTCTTCTGCCAACCTCCATTTTCTTTTTCTATCTCCTGCAACCCGCTCTGATACCAAAAATTGAAGGCCCTAGCCCTCGGTCCGTGTTCAAACTGGAATTCAAAACAAAATTTGGTAACCTTGTCCTAAGGTTCCGTTATACTTACGAGGCGTAGATATTTAATTCGTATTAACTCTGTTCATAATATATGCGGATATGATTTTTTATGTGGTACCTTGATCCGTAAGATTGGATCTGCTCTGTCATCAAATTACAATTTAATTTCCGTCCTCGTTGATTGGTACTTTTTGACACCTGTCCACCTTGATACTCGCTCCTCCCGCCTTTCGACAAACCCCAGTTTTCGACACGGTATCACTTCATTTCTCTCTCGGCGCTTTGGGGTTCCTCTACTCTGGTTTGTTCTTCGAGGGTTCTGCTGCTTGTGCCGCTAGTTCGATGTGCTCCTTTACTTCATTCTTCCGTCGGCGCCATGTGGTTTTTCTGCATAGTTTTGTTTCGTTGGTTCCGTTGCTATGCCTCTGGTTCGATGTATGTTCTCGTCGCGTTTGTGTTAACGCTGTCAATCCACCTTCGTTTGCTGTGTGGAAAAAGGTTTGGATTGAAACTATAATGGTCTGGTTGGTCTTTCTTGTGATTTGGTTGCACACTTATCAATTTGTCCGTTTAACTATACTGTCCATGTTACAGGCTGAAACTTCCGGATTTGCTCCAACAATCTTTCCCAACTCGCCTCGTCTTCTCACCAAGGTAAGTCGAGGTTCTATGCTTTACTCTATCACTCGTCTTCACTAGTTACTGATGTATGCTGCTCCTAGCGAGCAAGTTTTCTTTCGTCCAACTTTGCCTTCCCGTTGACTGTCTCTCTTTGATACTCAGGTAAATGCTACAGGGTTTATTCCCTGTTCTCAATTTTGAAATTTCTTTTTCGTTTTTTCACCGAACTGGTGTTCTCCAGGTTCTAACTTCCGTTCGTTTTCTCCATATTGCAGGTCAACCAACCTTGAGATCTCCCATGGGTTCGACGGGTCGGAAGGAAAACAGCCCCAACCAAGGAACATGTAGGGTCGTTCTGCTCTGAGACTGGTTAACTTGTGATTTACTTGTGTCTTTTCTGGTTCCCGCTCATTCTGCGTTCTTGGTCTTGTGGGTTGTTTCGATAAACCCTCCCTTGGAAAACTGTGTCAAATAGCTATAGGGTTTCTATATGTCTCAATTTTTAAGTCTTCACAGTCGCCGTTTGAGCACTCTTCGTTCAGTTATTGAAACCCTACTTTGCGTTTTATCGTTACAAAACAAAGGGGTTTCTGCAAAATGTATATTGAACAATTCCTGTATATTTCTATGACTGCTTCTACTGAGTTAATTTGAAAGGACTCTTAGTGCATTACCTGGTATTTGCTGGTGTATTACCGATAGGGTAACTGGTTGTTTCACGAATCTTTTTGCTAGAAAAATTGGTTATTGTTTGTTATGATTCTTCATTCCTCGCCTGTGCGCTAATTCCTTTCATGCTCTGTCGGATACTAGCTGCTCTTTGTGCTGTCGCTTCTCCTGTCTGCAATTGTTTTTAACTTCCTATACCTTGTTTACTATACACATTAAAATTGACAATCTAATGCAGTAGAATAATACATGAGAGATTAACTGTAACTGTATATCTGGCAGATGGTTCTTTTATTCAAATAACTCTGGTTCTTATTATGCTTTTCTTCTAGAAAATTCTGAACCTTACATATGATTTACTTTCTTGTTTAAATACTTGCAAAAAGAAAACATGTAACAATTTCTTGTCTTCGGTTGAAACTGACAACCGGAATAGTTCTAACTGTCTAATCAGTTTCTCTTTTCTTTAAAAAAAAAAACCAACGAAATTCTAATTATCTTTAAAAGAAAACAAACAGACTCCTAATTAACAAAACAGTTAATAGTCCTGATCCTATTGTCTCTGCCTAATTTCTGAGTAACAATAAATAAAAATAAATTAAAACACAGGTTCCATAACCTGCCTACCAACACGTGCAAAAGTCTTCTTTCTTGTCGAGACAGTCAACCATCTTTTCCCTACTCCGAGCTGGATGCTCCTGCATCAAAAGAGTTCATATAGTAGTACTAATTAAGTAAATAATGGATTAGTTTCATGTATACTTCCAAAAAAAAAAACTAGTGATAGAAAATGGATGCATTCTCAATGATATGATTGCTACAAATTCTCCATGTTAGTCAATATCAATGACAATATTTCCTAGTTCCCTTTCCTACTATTTTGTTTTCTACTTGTTAGTAAATTCATGGTTATAAGAGAATGTAGACTTTCACATTTTCTCATATTGTAGAAAATTTTCAAAAGAAAATTGTATAAACAAGTTTAGCTTTTTAGGAATTGCATAAACTTAATTTTTTTTACATAGTTTTCTTCCAAAACTTTTCTAAAAATTGATTGTTAAAGATACGGATTATAAACCCCGTGATTTTCATATTTATTCTCATCTCTGATTATTACAATTAGGACATTTTTATTTTGGATTCATCTATTGATTCATTTTTGTTTTTAGTTGTAGAGGTATTTGAGGATTTTATAGGAATGGTTGAAATATTTTCTCAAATTATTCCTTGTTTTGTATATAGATTCTAATTTTTGCATTTGAATAGTCTTTCTCTCCTTATTTTGTTAAGGTAATTTTCCTCTTGTAAAGTTATTTATGCTCCTCTTTTGGTTAATAAAAAATAAATATAATTTTATATAACTTCGTTTAAATGTGTGTATGAATGATGGACCTTGATAATGGATATTTTAAAGTCTTATCTACAATCAAAAACTTGCATTTTAGACCTTCTTGCTATATTAAATTCTTGATATTTTAGATGTAAACTTTGAAGTTAAGTATGTTGCTTAAGTGTTATGATCATATTCATGTTTTTGTGGTCTTTTGGAATTGGAGCACGTTGATTTGATAGGTTAATTCAAAGAATCTCTCATAAAAAGAAATCGTAGTAAGATACGTACCTTGTAGCTTGGAATATTAGCACAAAAACTAAGGTTTCTTCAGTTATCCAAGCCATCTCAACAATGGAAATTTGATTCTACCATGGTCAAAGTAGGTTTTAGGGGAAAAACTACCCTTAATTTTAGGATTTTATGGGGAAATAGTGCCACCAATAAATGGGGACTATTCACCACTAATTGTATGAATAGAAGGATTCGAGTCTCACGTAGGATAGGTAAAATTAGTTTATTTTTTATCCTAATATAGAAGTTTATTTCAAGAAATTTCCAGAATTTTAAGAATGTATTTAGTTTTTGTACGACAATGTAAATTTCTTTCTTATCTCATCCCTAATGATTTTCTTCTGTTTTTGAGTTCTTTGGGGAGGGACAACCCAAAGGCTCTTAAGAAACCATATATTTTACTTCCTTAATATTGTTTCATGTCTCTATTAACTATTCACGAATTGTTTAAATTGATTTTTCTAATCTACATGTGTTTCTTTTTCTTGTAGGAAAAAAGCTAGATCTTAGAGATAACTATTTTCTTGTACTTTGGATTTTGTGTTAGGTTAAATTATTTTTCATATGATAACAATTTTC
The DNA here is from genome assembly GCA_034641835.2 of Pinus albicaulis. NCBI lineage: Eukaryota > Viridiplantae > Streptophyta > Pinopsida > Pinales > Pinaceae > Pinus > Pinus albicaulis. The sequence continues at coordinate 120,175 of JAXQQM020065678.1, forward strand.
TTTACAAATGGATTTTGGAGTTTAAAATTAGATTAGCTATGATTGGTTAAGTATATTTTTCTTTGAATGATTTCTTTACAGTCATATTTCTAGTGAACAACCATGAATTGATTCCCTTCACTTGAAACATAAATCTCATTATTTAGGATTATTAGCATAAAGTGTATGCATGATAAGTGCAATAAACGATGATTTTCACACATAGTGCACATCACCTCTTAAGTTTGTATGAACTCTAGTTTGATGATTAAAGTTGAGAGAAATAGGAGAAAAACATTATTTTTCTACTTCTAGAGTCCACCAATTTTTGGCATTGTTGTTGAGGAGTTGCTAAAATTTCACACTTTCTTCGTTTACTATCTAGTATCCTACATTAGATTTTATTTTAAAAAATCATAAACAACATGCATGCCTTGAATTAGAGGTACGTTAAGAAAATTATTACAATAAGCCTTCACGTTTGAAATAAGAACTAGAAATAAAACACAACACATCTGTTGTAAACCTTCTTGATTCCATGTTAATTTTAGATTGTTCTATGTTGCATCAATTACTTTATCCCAATTCCAAATTTCAATTATAAATATTTCCAATTGCAATTAGTATTTCCATTGATAAAAATAATTAAATATATAACAATAAAAGTAATTACAAAGGATACAATCGACACATCAACGAGAGACACCAGATTTGGTCAAAGACCAAGAAAAAACCCACTACGGGGAAAACCCTTTGAAAATATTCTTCTATTATATTGTCATAAAATGTTCCGCACAGAGTATAATGAGACCAATACAATATGTACAATAATATAACCTGAAAAATTCATGAACCTTTACATAGAGGTCAAATATATCGGACACAACTTGATTAAGCTTTCAGGCAACTTCAGGAACATTCAGATGAAAGTCAACAACAATCATATCCTAAAGTCACAGATGTTTATTTTTCATAGGGCTATATTGATCTTTGACTTGATAGTTGCATTTTATTTTTCACATTAAGTTCACCCTATAGAATCATAACATTACTCATATTTACAATATTATTATTCATCAGCATATGAAACTATGTAGAAAGAACAATAATATCATGATCAATGCAGCAGAGCATAAAGGAACATAGGAAGAAAATCATGCACACATAGAGACACCATGATTGGTCGGAGACCAGGTCAAAACCCACTATGGGGAAAACCCTTGCAAATTATTCATCTAAATGTTGTCATCAAATGATTCAGCAAAAGAGAGTACAATGATCCATATCTTTATAACTACTAGAATAGCCATGGAACACATCCAAATATCAAAGCCTCTGATTCTGATGATTGTAATATATTTTCATTGCATGTAACATACTGTCAAACACTTTTATTACTAAGCATAAACTTTGAAGCACTGTAATTTCACCATTGAAGCCTCAGCTACTACCATAACACTCTGAGCCCGTGGCCAAGGGTCCCCCAGCCACTACCATAGCATTATGTGCCCACCTATGTGGGGAAATATGTATTTGAAGCATTAGCCATAGGCATAACACACTTTTCCCATGGCCTAAGGGTCCTCAACCACTACCTTGCCTATAGAAAGCCAACGAATCTAGCTTGGATCCACCAAATTTGTGCCTGCGACTAGAGCATAAACCCTAACTTATGTGCGAGCCTAAGACGTGAGATTGCAGATCTCCATGCGAGCTTATTCCATTAAACGTCAGTGTTCCAAGACAACCTACAAGAGAATAATAAAGCTTGATCAGAGAAATGTAATTTCACTTATGAGGCCTTAGCTACTACCATAACACTTTGAGCCCACGACCAAGGGTCCCCCAGTCACTACCATAGTATTTTTTGTCTGCGACTAAGGGGAAATTTTTCTTCAAAGCCTTAGTCGTGGCATTAATACACTGTGACCATGGCCTAAGGGTCCTCAACTGCTACCTTTCCTATATCAAGCCTGTGGCTCTTTCCCAAATCAAGTAGATATGTTCCCGTGACTAGAACAGAAACCCTAACTTCTGTGTGGGCCTTGGACCTGAGATTTTGGATCTTTTTGCAAGTTTATTTCGTCGAACCGGAGGGATCCAAGGCAACATAAAAGAGAAGAATAGAGCTTGATCAATTGTGTCCAAATGAGCTTGAGGTGTCTTCTATTTATAGGTGTCCATGAGGGTCCATTTGTGGTTGAGGCCATCCTAACACAATATAAATGAGATAATAAACAAATTCAAAAATTGACTTTTGCTTATCCAAATAAGGTGATCTTTAGGTTGATTTTGGTTCTCTCAAAAAGAGGAATTCAATGCAATCATATTATTTATCATTTGAGCTTCCCAAAGTGGAATTTTACCATAGTTGCTTAAATTTATCAAGTAGAAGACCTTATAAAATTTTTGGAGAGGTAAAATACAAAATTTAAGAACCCCCTTAAAAGAGAGGGAGATCTATCTCAATAAATTATGGATGAAGAAGAATAACATCGAGATTTTTTTTAATTTCGTATTATGGAAATTAATGGATAAGTCTAAATTAAAAACATTAACCCCTTAGTACCACCTTATTTCTATGGATTTCCTACTTAAGATCCTAACACTTTCTTATCTGAGTTTTATGTTATGTGTAGGGATTATTATTATAAAAATAATAATAAAAATCTCAAACTTTTTCCTCTATGTTGAAGGACTGAACACTAAAAAAATTCATGAGCTTGGGACGAAATAACATCTTTAGTTGGGATAAGATGAAGCAAACCTTTAGTGAGAAATATAAAGAGTATTGCAGAGATAGACAGACTAGACATGAAATATTTAGAATGAATTCAGTATAAAATGGATATTTAGAAGGCTATGAGAAAAGGTTTCAACTCAGATACAAAAGAACACACAATTGCACTCAGGATAGGAATTACTCAAACTTGTTATGTTGAGAGGGGTCAAAGAATAAGTCATTGAGATACTTAATATCCTAAAAAGTGGAGATATATATCAAATATATTGTAGGGACGTGAATTAAATCTTTAGGAACCATTCTAGAGCTAGTAAAAAGGAGTGAAAAAATGCTAATATTCTAGTAAATTCTTATTCTCCTTGCCATGCAATTACAAAAAAATAAAATAGGAGGAATGTTAGAACATATGAAATAAAAAATTATACACACACATTCATTTCATATGGATACTTTAAAGGAAACTGAAAAGTAGGAAGAAATAGAGAAAACATTTTCCATCTTTTTCCCAAAATGTAGAAAGAGGTACCCTCATAATGATTTCCCACTTAACACTATGGAAATGTGTTCCCTTTGTGAAAATACTCACCCAACTAACAAGTGTCCCTCATTTTCAAGACTCAAGGCCATCTACCAAGGAGCAAAGGGAAGCATGGAGTTAGTGTCCTTCATCAATTAAAAGACTAGCAATGCCAAGGCCATTCAAAAAAGGTATGCAATATAACCCTCCACAATATTTTAATCAATTTAATCCCTAATTTCAATCACATAATTTTAATCAATCTAGTCCATCTCCTTGGACCATGCCTAATCAATGGTAGTATACAAATCAATGACGTGCTCCTCCATATCTACAATTCAAAAGCCCAAACCCTCAATAGAACAAATTTTCACAATTATGGAGGCCACCAATGGCTCAATCACCATCCTGTATGTCTCCTCCTCCTTGACAACCAAATATGACTCAAAATATTGCTGCTCTAAAATAACCTCAACTTCCTGCTAACGCTACTCCTACTCCAGATAAAAAACTAGGCTCAACCTACTTATAATAAGAAGACTACATACCAAACCAAGATATTAACCTTAGATCAAACAAGGTACTAAAAAACTGTCCTACTCCTCCTCCAATAGAGTATCTAGAAGAATAAAGGAAGGAACATTCTTTGCAACAAGCTCCACAATTTCCACACTATCTTGAAAGATAAACCACTAAGAAAAGTCACACATATGAAGAGACTTTAGCCTGTAGGAAAACTTATGCATTCTTTTGTCAAAACTCCTCTTTTGCAAGATATTAAGGATGTGCCTACATATACAAGTACATTAATGAGGAATGACTCAAGGGTCCAAAGAGAAAGTGCAAGGATTACCCTACAATAAAAATCATAGAAAAATTAATAGACCTTATGCTCAGGATAATTATCCCTAGACATATAGCATAAGAGTCTCTCAATAGTGTGAACTAAGAACTCAAAAAAGTTCTTGAAGTGTGGATTTGATGAGATTGATATCTTAAGAATTTTATTTATGACTTACAGTTCATAGTTGGACAAAGTATCAATTGATTGTAGGACACACACATAGAGAAAGAGAGAGAGAGAGTAAAGTTTTGGAAAGCCTTCTATATGAGGTTGGGTAGAAGTTTTTGAGGCAAATCCATAGTTGCAAATTTTGGTAGAGTTGTCCAAAGAGAGGGTCAGGTGAAACTATTGAGAGTGAGTAGAGTGTGGAAGCCTATAGGAGTAGAGAAATATTAGAGCATTCCAAAGAAGGAGAACCGATGTTACCAAAAAGCCAAGTTTAGAGGAGAGAAGTTTGGTGAGGTATTTGTAGCAGGGTGACAAAGAATATCTATTACAGAGGGTTAGTGAAACTCACAAGTGGATGATGAAATTCATAGACGAAGATTAAAAATGACCACTGATGGTCATGAAAAGGGTTCAAGTGTAAGCCACAACAAAATGGAGGAAAATTCCAAAGAAATTGGAATAAAGATGAAAAGGATGATTCAAGAGGAATTTGACAGAGAAATGACTGAGATGAAGGGGCAACTCTGTAAAATGATGATTCTTCTATAAGAAAGTGAATAATATGAGATATATGGATGGAGAATTAATAATTGGGTTACATGGCTTATTAATAACTATTTGTAATAAATTTTAGGCACATGATGAGTGCTTGGTTGAAGGAATAGTAACTTAGAGCAACTAAGTATGAGGAATAGGAAGTTCACTATTGTGAACCAAAGCAAGGATTGATTTTTAAGGAGGATGATAATGAGATACCTTATAAGAGTCTTATAGATTTGTTGAAAAGTTCAAATCAACGTGAAAATATGATAATAGAGACAACAAAGGAGGCTATAGCTCCCCATTCTTTTAAAATTATAGATTTGTGTGTGATTGTAGGTTTTACAGGTCTTGAAGGTGAAGGACAGTTTCTAGATATTGTCATAAGGATAAAGGAAGAACTTAGTCAATATTATGTTATGAGAGAAGGAAATACAAAGTTTTACTATAAAGGAAACTAGAGTGGAAATCATACACAATGGAAAAATACAACTATCTGAGAACAATTTCAAGGACTTATTGTTGGAGTAAACAAGGAAAATATGACTTATGAAGATAGCCAAAAGAAGGATGAAGGACATGAAGAGAAACATTCTAGTACAATGCCGATGGAATTTGATGAAGAATTGATATATAAGGATGGTGATAGAAACAAGAATATTCTAACATATTGAATGGGGGATAAAAACCTTGAACTTGCATATTTTAATGTGGAGTTGAGGATGTTAGAATAATGACTAGTTAATACAAGGGTTGAGGAGGATTACATAAATATTGTAGAACAAAAGAATGGGGAGGAATACAATAGGAAATGTCATGAGAAGGCTATAAAAAATTAAGCAAAGGTTCAGCGAGAGAAAAATGCATATGGATGGACAACAAAATAATTTTTTGTAGACATTAATGAAGAGAAGGAAAATATGATGTCTGAATAAAACCAAAAGAAGGATGAAGGAGATGAAGAGCAACATTCTAATATATTGCTGATGAAATTTGATGATGAATTAAAATAGAAGGATGATGATAGAAAAAAGAATATTCCATCATATAAAATGAGGGATGAAAACTTTAATTTGGAGTTGGGGATGTTAGAATAATTACTTGTCAATCCGGGGATTGAAATAGGAATTGTCACCAACATGTTATTAAAAATGAATCAATGGTTCAACAAGGAAAATGCATATGGAGGGAGAAAATATTACATTTTTATAGATTTCAATGAAGAGAAGGAAACAAATTGGTCCAGGTGGATAATTGTGGCCACCCGCCTACATTAGGGGAATTTTGAGGTCTAAAATGGGCCTCCTAAGAAAAATGTACAACCAAAATAAACTTTATAAGAACCAATAGGATTCAAGATGATGATGTCAACCATGGTGGATGATTCACTATTGTTTAAGTAAAAGGGTAGAAAGATTAAAAAATAATAAAATAATAAAACTACTTTTTCAACTTGTATTTTCAACTTATCTTCCAAATGTTTTACTCAAATTTCGAGTGGCAGTACTCATTGAATGCAAAATTTAATTCCTCATCCAAGGAGTACCCATATTTCATATTTTCGATGGACCCTACAATGTGAAAAATGAGAAATACATTAAAAAACTTGATTACAATCACGTTGTTCATGTATTTCTCATTTTTCATGTAGCAAGGTCCATCGAAAGTATGCAACATGGGTACTCCTAGGATGAGGAATTAAATTTTGCATCCAACGAGTACTCTCACTTGAAATTTTAGTAAAAAATTTGGGAGATAAGTTGAAAATACGAGTTGAAAAGGTAGTTTTTTCTTTTTTCCCTATAAAATTTGATGATGTCATCAAATATTGTTTTATTATCTCCACTATTATTTTATAATTTTCTTAGGTGGCTCATATTTTACCTCAAAATTCTCCTAATGTTCCACTTTGACCCCCACCATTGTTTCTTTCAATTTTTTAGTTTCCTTAATTGTAGCACAATTTACTATTTTTGGTAGTTTTTCAAGTCCTAAACTTCTGGAGCTTTTTTGAGGCCATAAACAACATTTTTTTCGAAAACGAGAAAGTGTTGTTTGTAGTCAAAAGTTTTAATCTTGGGATAGATCTCTCTAATGAGGTATTTTGCACATCAAACAAAGGTCGTATGCCAAAGTTACGACACTAGGAAGTTGATGTACCAATTTACCCCAATGGGGCCCACAATTTTGGAGCTTCATCTCTTAGGGTTAGTATTTGGTTGTTTAGGGTTTTTCATTGTTTATCAACAACAAATAGGACTTTTAGCCTCATTTTAACATAACTCAGAGACATGTATTCGCCACATATCTTCTAAGAGATAAGCTACCATTGCTCGATCTATTTTATTTTCATTCTGTACGTGAGCATATTTCATTTCCTTGATATTAATGAAATCAAGTTTTATTTCCAATGCATATATGTGTTTATGGCGTATTTTTTGTGTTCCTGTATAAGTCTAGATCAATGGTATCAGAGGGGTATGTTATTTCTTTGTTTTTATTTGCATGTCCCCAATGAGGCCATGGTATAATGATTTAGGGCTCAAACTGGTTGAACCTTTGCAAGACCAAATTCGAAAACCCCGATATCCTCTCATGGTGGAAGAAAATATAGATGAGTGCTCAAATAATTCCTTAAGAGACATAGGAACGTGATGATTGAAAAATTTTCCGAGGTCCTTTGGCAACTACCCATAGGTGACACATCTTCATCTAGCAGCCACTCTAGAGGCGTCACTCCCTTTAAGATCTAGAAATTATATGGACTAAGCATGCATATAATAGTGTGAGATCAGGTGGATCAAGGACATATGCATGCATAGTGCATATAATTTCTACATGGTATCGAAGCATTGTTAATTGAAGATTGCAATTATAAAGTGAGTTTGTGTTGGTGGACAATTCAAATTTGCTGCAGAAGATTCTTGGTGCAGAAGTTGAGTATACATTGAAATGGATTTCAATGGATTGCGATTGGAGTATGCCCTTGATGGGAGCTCAAATTACATAGCCTAGAAGGATAAGATGGAGGCAGTGTTGGAGGATAGTGGATTGAAGGAGTTCATCAATAACGATGTTCCTAAGCCGAGATCTAGCATTGTTGCATTACTTGACTCATGGCAAAAGAAGACAACAAAGACAAGAAGGATTATGTTGGAAGGTGTGAAGGAACATATTGTGTCTAGCCTTCACGTGAAAGCCACTCCATTCTTAACGTGGAAGGATTTGACATACTTGTTCCAAAGTAGAAGTGACCAGAGGAAGTTGGCGCTTAAAGACAAGCTCAGAAAAATAAAAATGGAGAAGGGAAACAGTATTCCAAAATACCTCATGAAGTTTGTCCACTGCAAGGATGAACTGGGAAGTGTGGGGGTTACTGTTGATGATGAAGACTTGGTGAGCTTGGCTCTCCTTGGGCTTTCGAAGAGTTGGCACAGCTACGAAGACTCTGGCAATGGACGGGAGAAACTACAAGGATGGGAGTGACTTTGGTCATATCTTGTGCAGGAGGAGATAAGGTAGGGTACCAAGGTTGGATCTTCATCGAAGAATGAAGATGAAGAGAATTATGTTTTGGTTGCAAAAGCAAGGAAAGGGAATGGAAAGAAATATCCTTCAAAATCTGAAGCTAAAGGAAAGAAACAGGACTTGTCCAAAGTGAAGTGTTTTCACTGTCACGGGCATGGATATTTTTCCACTAACTATCCACAGAAGAAGAAGAACAAGAAGGTTGTTGGAGAGGCCTTAGCCTTACAATTTGAACTTGACTTCTCCTTGATCTCTTGCTTGGTTTCAAGCTGTATGGGATCGGTGTGGTATCTTGATAGTGGTGCATCATTCCATATGATGGGAGACAAAGAGTTGTTTAGTGACTTGGAGGAGAAGGACCTCTAGATGCATATAGAGATGGGCGACAATGGTTGGTATAGTGCGACTGGCATTGAGACCATTACCTTTGAAAGGGATTCCGGTAATCCATTCTTGTTGAAGAATTTTATGCATGTTCTAGGTCTGAAGAATAACTTGGTCTCGGTCACAATGATGGAAGACAAAGGTTATGATGTTTTTTTCAGTGAGGGAAAAGCCTTCCTTCGACATAAAAAAATGGGTCAAACCAAGAAGATAGGGGTTCGAATTAAGAATATCTACAAGTTGGAGGTATATGGCTACACTGCAATGGTGGGCAAAGCAGAAGAAGTGGTGAGCCAGATGAGGGTGAATTATGGCATAGGAGATTGGGCCATCTTCACCATGGTGCTCTGAATATTTTGCAGCAGATCTCTACTGGACTTCCCAAGGGTACTCTTGCACAATCAGATCATTGCAAGGGATGTACTATGGGTAAGTTTGTGAAGACCACCTTTCATGAGGAGGAGAACTGTGCTTCGATCATCCTGGAGAGAATTCACACAGACGTGTGTGGACCTTTCTCGGTTGCTTCAACAGAAAAACACAGGTATTATGTGATATTTGTTGATGACTATTCTCATAGATGTTGGATCTTCTTCATGCAAAAGAAGAGTGAAACATTCTCAAAGTTTTGTGAGTTCAAGGTATTGGTGGAGAAGGAGTTGAGGAAGCAAGTGAAAGCTCTACGGAGCGATAATGGTGGTGAATACATCTCGGGTGAATTCAAAGACTTTTGTAGCACAGAAGGAATTCGAAGAGAAATCATAGAGCCTCATAACCCACAGCAGAATGGGGTCATGGAGAGGAAGAACAGAACGATCATGGGTGTTGCACGAGCAATGTTGCATGACAAGGCCTACCGATGCACTTTTGGGTGGAAGCATGCGACATCGCAGTTTATGTGCAAAACCATTGTCCTCATAGAGTACTTGGCATGAGTACACCTGAAGAAGCTTTTACTAGTAAGAAGTCTGATATTTCTCATTTGAAGATTTTTGGCTCATCTGTTTACATTCATGTGACAAAGGATGCCAGGAAGAAGCTGGAGCCAACTGCAGAAGTTGGGATATTTGTGGGGTACACAGAAACACCCCATAACTATCGTGTGTATTTTCCAGATAGTCATATGACTGTTGTGTGACGGGATATAAAATTCAATGAGGTGAAAGACATGAAGTTGTGAATTGAGAGGGAGCTACACTTGTATGCAGAAGAGGAAATTCTTGTTCCAAAAGATGAGCCTCTTGATGTGGATCAGCCACAGGATGATATTCATGGAGTGGAGGAGTCCACTCATGCAGAACCAAACCTCAGACAAGGTAGAAAGTGTACCACAGAAGCTGAGAGACTGAAGGTGGATGCGGCATAGAATGTAGGAGTTCCTACATCACAGCGCAGACAGAGACAATCACCTAACCATTATACTGGATACATGGCTCTTATGAGCAAGTGTATCGTGACAGAGCCATCTTCTTTTGAAGAAGCAGTGAAGGAGCCCACATGGGTAGATGCCATGGTGGAGGAGTATGACTCCATTGTCAGAAACAGTGCTTGGGATATTGTTCCAAGGCCGGTGGGAAAATCAATTGTAGGATCAAGATAGATCTACAAGGTAAAGCAATTTGCTGATGGGAGCATCGAGAAGTATAAGGCAAGATCTGTTGCCCATGACTTATCACAAATCAAAGGGACTGACTATGAAGAAACCTTTGCACCTATCACATGGTATTATTCCATATGGACCATCCTTTCTCTCTTAGCGCATATGGGTTGGCACATTCATCATATGGATGTGAAGATTGTGTTCCTTAATGGGATCATTGAGGAAGAGGTGTACATTGAGCAGCCTGAGGGATTTGAGATCTTCAGCAGCAAGTTGCATGTGTGCAGGCTCAAAAGAGTGTTTTATGGGCTGAAACAAGAACCATGTGCTTGGTACACTCGGATCGACAGCTATTTCACTGGACTTGGCTTCACCAAGAGTGAGGTGGATGCAAACTTGTACTAGATTGTGGTGGAGGGTAAGCTTTTAATCATTTTACTTTATGTTGATGATTTAATACTAACAAGTGATGAGTAGTTGATACACTCATGCAAAGCAGATCTTTCAAAGGAGTTTGAAATGAAGGATTTGGGCCTCCTTCATTATTTCCTTGGATTGGAAATATGGCAGCGAGAAGGTGAACTGTTTGTGTCTCAAGGTAAGTATACCCGGGAGATACTGGAGAAGTTTCACATGCAAGGCTACAAGCCTATCGACACTTCTCTTGCAGGAAATTGGAAGAAATAGGATGCTACGTTGGCAGAGGTAGTGGATGCCACCTTTTATCGACAGTTGGTGGGTTTGCTCATGTATTTAGTTAGTACAAGACCGGACATGCGCTATGCGGTGATCCAGCTTTCACAAGCGATGGTTAAGCCTACCAAGCTCCTTTGGAAGGTAGGCAAGCATGTTTTGAGATATCTCAGGGGCACATCTGAGTATGGTTTATGGTATAGACAGACAGATGAGGTGAAGTTGCATGGCTTCATAGATGCAGATTGGGCAGGAAGCCCAACAGAAAGAAAAAGCACATCAGGAAGGATTTTCAGTATCGAATCTATGGCAATTTCTTAGTATAGTAGGAAACAAAGATCCGTGGCACTTAGTTCAGTGAAAGCAGAAAACATGGCAGCAAGTCTAGCTACATGTGAGGCTATTTTGATGAGGCAGATCCTGGCTAGTTTGTTCGGTTCACATTTAGATCCCACAGTGATACATTGTGAAAATAAGAGTTGCATTAAACTCTCGATTAATCTTGTGTTTCATGATAGATCTAAACATATTTATATCTCGTATCATCATATCAGAGATTGAGTGCAGCGGAAGATCATGTTGCTTCAGTACATTCCTACAGAGGATCATGATGCAGATATTCTGGCGAAGGCCCTCACCTGGAGCAAATTTGAATACCATAGAGGCAAGATCAGGGTGAAATATAATCCCTATCTTGTTGAGAGGGAGTGTTGAGATTCAAAAAGATGATGAGCTTAGTGAAAATAGTCACCTTCACTAAGTGGGCCAACAGGATATTTTTGGTGCAAGTATATTTTTAGACTATGTCTATTTTTAGACATGATGATCATATTTTAGAAGTTGCAGGATGTTATTTGTGGATGGTTGGTCAAGTTGGAAAAATAGATGAAATTCTATTTTTAGAATATTGGGCAAAGTCTATTTATAGATCTCTGATCTAAAAATAGATGCATGTCGATTATTATTAGCCCTTAATAATAATCAGATACTAAACAACAACTTATTCTCTTGGAGCACTTCAGTTTAGTGCATATATGTGGCACATCAGTGGACTAAGGGAATTACACAATTCCTAAGGGTTTACTGGAGCTAATGCATGGAGGACTCAGTTAGAACTCAAGTGGAAGAGTTATGACACAATTGGAAGAGTAGTTCATGGAGTTGTATTTAGTTTAACTTAGTTAGACTCAGTTGAGCTAGTTGTATCTAGTCTAACTGAATGATACACTAGTGAGAGTGGAGTTAATTAATTAGTTAATTAATTCACAAATAATAACTCATTAATCAACTGAACAATATATCAGTTAACTATAGTGCATGGCAGTTTCAGTGGAGACCCAGTGGAGAGATAGGTGAAAGGGCAAGATAGACTATCTGTTGTGACTATGGTGATGCATTGATTGCATCACACACATAGTGGAGATGCCAGTGAGGATTGCACAGTGCAAGAAAGGGTAATTTGAATTCATTCAGAGCTATTCTTCAGCAGGGATTGTGCAGTGGAGGTAGGCTAGCAGAGGGCAGAGACCGATGCATGGATTTGCAAGATTGGTCCTGATTAGTGTATGACTATTGTATTGTACTAAGAGCTTGATAAGATTTGTATGAGGATTGTCATATGATCTCCATGATACATAATATATAGTTGGGGTTTTCAGCTTCAGGCTTTCCCAGTTAAAAACTGTGTTATGGGCGATTGTTTTTATTTATGCTTTACATGTGTGTGCAATTAAATTATCCACAAAATATTAACAAGTGGAATGGATTCAGTATTTTGCATAAAGTTAAATAGTGTGAGATCAGGTGGATCAAGGACATATGCATGCTTAGTTCATATAATTTCTACATAAGGTACAAGTCAACTTTTATATCCCCATATTTTAAGGCTAGATATATGTGGATACCATAGATAAATGGTTAAATCTATTAGAAGGATATTTTTCTATTCATAATTTTTCCAATTAGGAAAAGATTACTTTTGCACTCCTCAAAGTTCACTCCCAGGTCAAGGATAAGTGGGAAACCTACTATGATAAAAGGGATGAAAGGGAACCCTCACTATTTTCAGTTGTATCCACCTGGAATTCCTTCTGAGATGCCATTAAGGAGTATTATTACCCTTTCAGGAGGAGTGAAGACAAATACATAAAGTGGACCACACTATGAGAGGGAAGGGACCAAGACGTGCCATAGTTCACAAATATTTTTCATACCCTTGCTACAAAGTTGGGTATCAAGGATTCTGAATGGAATTTGGTACTCAAGTACTGCAAATGTCTATAAAAGTACATCGAGTACAAGATGAAGTTCCTGGGCATCTCCTCATTCAGTGCCACGTATCGATACACAGTCAATATCGAGAAGAAATATAAATAGAAGAAGCGATACTTTGGATCTATGAATCTGAATCAAGGGAAAGGCACCCCTAAACCATAGAAAAAAGGAAAAATCCAAGGCGGGTGACCTAGGACAACCCATTGAAGCTGCAAGAAAATAAAAACACCATGAAGAAAAATAAGGACATGGGAAAATAATGTGAGTTCCATAATAGCCCCACTCACAACAGAAGTGAGTGTCGGGCCAACCATTCATTGGTGGCCGACTTGAAGGCTTCTGAATCAGATGAATTTTTCAATGCTAATTTAGAACCTAACAAGAGGAATGAAAAAGGGAAGCATATTATTGATGTGGAGCCCAATGCCACCTTTTCCACCACCAAGATCCAAAATATTGAGCCTAAAGATCCAGAAGAGGGGGAGCGCCTCTTCCACTCAGATATGTGGATGAAGGGTTCTCCAATATAGTTCATTATTGATAGCAGGAGCCAAAAGAACCTCATTTCAGTAGAGGTTGTGAAGAATATGGGCCTACCAACCACAACACACTAGCAACTGTACACCATTAGGTGGCTTCACCAAGGACAAGATCTATGTGTCAACCAGTAGTGTCATCTTCCCTACAATATCAAACCCTTCATATATGAGGTATTGTGTGATGTTTCTCCTCTTGAAGTTTGTGATGTATGATTAGGCCAACCATACTCGTGGAAGCATCATGTTGTGTATGAGTCTATGCCTTGCACTATTATTATTACTTTGGGAAATATGTTATACATGATACCAGAGGTAACACCACCTATTGTCGTCTCTTTGATCTCTCTGAAGCAATCCAGTAAGATCATTTTTTGGACTGGGAAATTTTTCTTCCTTATGATTCGCCCTCTAGGAAAGAATAATATTTTGGCCACATCCACGACCACCAAGTAGGGCTCCTCTGCACGAAAATAATAGATGGAAAAGTTCATGGAGGAGTACATGAACATCTTCACCTCACCCATAGGGTTACCCCTATACTGTCAGGCCAAGCACTCCATTGATCTGACCCTGGGCATGCCACTACCGAAAAAACCGATATATCGATGCTTTATTTTCGAGAACGATGAGATCAAGAGGAAAACTCAAGAGTTGTTGCAGAAAGGGCACATTAGTCCAATTTCATCACCTAATGGGAGCCTCATTGTGTTGGTACAGAAAAAGGATGGGACTTGGAGACTTTGTATTGACTATCAAATATCGGATAAATTTATTTTCCAGAATATCTATCCAATCCCATACATTTATGACCTTCTAAACCAATTCAAGGGGGGCAAATATTTCAGCAAGATTGAATTAAAGTTTGGATATCATCAGGTACCAATCGAGCCCTCCAATGTGTGGAATATTTCCTTGAAATCCAAGGAGGACCTCTTCAAATGGCTTGTCATGCCTTCTAGGTTGACAAATGCCCCCACAACCTTCATGAGATCAATGGAAGGCATATTGTGACCCTTCACCAACTCATTCATGGTGGCATATTTTGATGACATCTCGATATTCAGAAAATGTTGGCAAGAGAACCTCCACCATATTTAACAAGTACTTCAAACCCCCTGTCAAGACAAATTGTTTTCCAACTTTGAGAAATTCCCTTTTGGTATGACCCAAGTTCAATATCTCAGGTACATCATTGATGAGCAGGGTGTGCATGTGGGTCCAACCAATATACAATTCATTCAGGATTGGACAGGCCCAAACACTCTAACATAGCTCTGTAGCTTTCTATCTCTTTCCAATTTTTACCTCAAGATCGTGTTGGGGTTCTCTCATATCACTTGGCCTTTAATTCATGTCACCAAGGGTGGAGAAAAAGAAAATTTCTTGTGGTCTGAATCCCAATAGAAGGAATTTATTGAGTTAAAACATCACCTCTTCTCTACACCAATGCTTATATTACCATACTTGAAGTAACCATTTGAGATTGAGATAGATTCCTCTAACTATGCTATTGGTGTAGTTCTTACTCAAGAGGGGAATCTAGTGGCATATTGCATTGAGACACTTTTAGACACAGTTTGAAAGTATACCATGTATGAAAAATATATGTATTCCATTATGCAGTTC
This sequence comes from Pinus albicaulis, assembly GCA_034641835.2. Classification (NCBI taxonomy): domain Eukaryota; kingdom Viridiplantae; phylum Streptophyta; class Pinopsida; order Pinales; family Pinaceae; genus Pinus; species Pinus albicaulis. The sequence goes on from JAXQQM020065678.1 coordinate 135,610, forward strand.
TACCAATAATGGAAGCATTACATTATGGGGAAGGAAACGGTCATACACAAATATCGTTGACCCTTAAAGTTAATATAGACATAAGGAAAGTTGTAGAACGATTACAATCAGAAATGGTCCACGTACCTACAAAAATTCCACTTGAGCGTTAAGTACAAGAAGGGAAACATCAATAATGTTATAGAATTCCTCAACCAACCATTATTCATGGCGTTGATCACTGTTCTTGATGTGGCCTCATTTTTACAAGAGTAATCCAGAATTCGACAACACATACAATATGCTCTTGGAAGGCGAGAAGGTTCCAAATTTTCACCTCTAGGCTGCACTGTTATGCCACCTAGGATACCTCTGTTTTCCTTCAAGTGAGTGTGCCAAGATGATTTGTGAGGCACACTACAATCGGGTCATTAGACATTTTATAGTAGAGAAAGTAGTGGAAGTTCTATAGAAGTATTTTTATTGGTCAAACCTTCAACAAGATTTTGGGAAGTACATCAGATACTTCACTTCCTGTGTCATTTCCAATCTGACCATCAAGAATAAAGGGCTATATACTCCTCTTCGTACTCCTAATAGACCATAGGAATCCATATCGATGGATTCAATGTCAGGTCTTCCTTCCAATAAGCATGGCAACAACTGTGTTTTTGTGGTCGTCAACAAATTCTCTAAGATGACCATTGTGGTGGCCTGCAAAGAGAATATCACAACAAAAGCCACTTCTAAGCTCTTATTTGAATGAGTTTGGGTACACTTTGGGATCCCATAGTCTATTATCTCATATTGGTACAACACTTTTCTTAGTAAATTTTGGTCAAGCCTCTGGTTGATGTTGGATACCAACCTCCCTAAATCCATGGCTTTCCACCCCCAAAATGATAGCCAAACAAAGGTCATCAACAAGATGATCATACACATTATGTGCATGTACAATTCAAATAATCCATTCACATGGGATGAAATCCTCCCCTATGTCCAACACAACTACAATAGAGCACTGTATGCCTCAACTTGGGATGACCCCGTTCAGATGGGGTTGGGAGTCCAACCATTATGCCCCATTGATGTGGCCATACCATTTGAAACTACTCAGGAAAATTTAGCTGATGTCGAGTATGAAACTAACATGGCTAATATATTCATTGAGCACATTCGAAATATTTTCCAATAGTTCCATGACATATTAAATAGAGCCAATGCTAAGTACAAGTAGTGTCATGATCAACATCGGGTTCCACATAAGTTCTAGGTGAGTGAAAAATTGTGGTTACATTTGAAAAAGGAGCACCTCGTTGGGCCCTACCGCAAGATTCGACCAATTCGACATGGGTTGTACACCATCACCAAGGTTGTAGGAGACAATTTCTTTGAGATCATAATTCCACCATTCCTTGGCCTACACCCACTATTCAATGTGGATCACCTTCGAGAATACTTTCCACCCTTACTAGACACATCAAACATTGCAAAACATCTCACACCAACAGAGCTAAACCCATAATACATGGAACATGAAAAAAATGATCGTATCATGGACACGTGGATCAAGAATAATCTCCTATAGAATATCCAAATGTTTCAGGTTTTTAAAGCTAGACAACTCCTGCACCAAGGCAAGTGGCTCACCATGGAACAAGTTCAACAAAAGTTCCTTCATCTCATGGAGATACTCAACATAATGGGGACCATTTCTTCCTAAGGGGGTAAGATTGATCCAGGTGGATATTAATGTCCACTCACATATTCCACTTAGGCCCCCACCATTGTTTCCTTCAGTTTTTCAGTTTCTTTAATTGTAACATGATTTACTAGTTTTGGAAATTTTTCGAGTCTTGAACTTCCAGAGCAGTTTTGCAGACCTACATGACATTTTTTTTTAACTGAAAAAAATGAAACATTCACTGAATTTTTCAATTGAAATTTATAATCCTCAGATAAATATTTCTAACAATTTATTGTGCGTGTCAAATGGATATCATATCTCAAAGCTACGATCCTTGGTAGTTGATGTACCAATTCATCCCAATGGAGCTCACAGTTTTGGCGCTTCATCTCCTAGGGTTAGGATTTTAGATGTTTATGATTTTTCATTGTTTCTAAATAATAAATAGGCCTTCAATTCTCATTGTAACATAGTTCAGAGGCATTTTTTTTTTCACATCCCTTCTCAGAGATAACCTACAATCGCCTGTATTTTCATTCTTTATGTGAGCATATTTCAGTGCCTTGATATTAATGAAATAAATTTTTATTTCTCTTGCATCTCTATTTTTATGGTTATACTTGTATTCTATTGCGTTCCTACATAAGTCTTGATCACAATCATTCTTATGACTAATGGTGATTTTTGGTGATTTAATCTTTGTTGTAATAAATTTATTTCATGTGCAGATGTAGGAAAAAGTGAGAGTTCTGGTGATCAAAGTAAATATTTCATAAAGAATCTATGGAGGAGGAAAGAAAGTGCCTTAAACATATTTGGAGAGATTTTTGGTGATGAAGAATGGATGATATTTTATGAGAATAGTGAAATAGAAATTGAGGCCACAAAATTTTAAAATTTTGTAAAAAAATTGCAATGGAGTAATGTTAATGGCATACGTGAGAAAAGTGATAATTTGGGCATTCAAATTTATGAGTTATGTATTCTGATGAAGAAATTACCGAAAATTTAAAAAATGAAGAAACAAAAACAATCGACCATTAGGGACATTTTTAGGTCTCAAATGGCCCTCAAAACAAAAATGTACAACCAAAATAAACTCTATAAGAACCAATAGGATACAAGATGATGATGCCAACTATGGGGGATGATTAAGTATTTCTGGAGTATAAAAGATAAAATATTAAAAAATAAAAAAATAAAAAACTACTTTTTCAACCTATATTTTCATCTTATCTCCCTACAGTTTTACTCAAATTTCGAGCAAGAGCACTCATTGGATGTCGAATTAATTCTTCATCCAATGAGTACCCATTTTATACTTTTGATGGACCCTGCTACATGAAAAATGAGAAATACATGAAAAAAATATCATTTTTCGTGTAGTAAGGTCCATTGAAAGTAAACAACATGGGTACTCCTTGGATGAGGAATTAAAATTTGCATCCAGTGATTGCTCCAACTTGAATTTGAGTAAAACCGTAGGGAGATAAGTTGAAAATATGAGTTAAAAAAGTAGCTTTTTATTTTTCTTTTTAAAATTTGATGATGTCATCTAATATTCTTTTATTATTTCCACTATTGTTTTATAATATTCCTTAGGAGGCCCATTTTAGACCTCAAAATTTCTCTAATGAATAGAAATTAGTTGATTGGAAGAGAGTATATTAGTAAGGCAAGTGGAGAATTGCAAAATAAAGTATGGAAACCTAGAATATTGAGGACAAAATCAATAAATAAGCAGCTGTAAGAGGCAAATATGATAGAGTTAATGAGAAAGTTCATTATAACAAAAAATACTTTTTAAGAGTTTCACTAAAGTGAGGCAAGTGGATAGTGGAAAAACAAAGTTTGGGATATAGGAGAAAGAGAAATTGCAATAGATGCACCTGTAATTGAAAAAATGTAGACAACTAGTTGGAAGGTACAACCAAGAGTTTAAGACTCATGATGAGGAGCCCACAATTTTTTTTCCTTGGGAGTTTGATGTAGAAACATTTCTTCAAGTCAACAAGACCTATGACATCTTGCCACATTTACTAAAGGGAGTGGGTTCCCTTCATTTAATTTAAGTCAAATTTATGTAATTGAAAGGTTGGAATTTGATTTTTTTGTTGAAATGGGGATTTATTTAAGAAATAAGGAATTATTTCCTCATTCACATGTAATGCACCATTTGGAGACACTTGTTGAGGAGTTTGATATATTAGGCTTATATTTTATATTTTCCCTATATGGAATATTAGATACACCTTTAATGTATCTCAACCAAACCATTATATTGTATATAGACAAGTTTGTATAGAAGGCAGATAGAAGAGATCATAGAGAAGAGGAGATAATCAAGAGAAGCTAAGGTACCTTTTGTAGCTAAAACAACCCCCATTTTGGTTTTATATTTTCATAATAATGGGGACCATTCTTCTAAATTTTTCTATGGTCATTCTTGGTTTGCTTTGCCTGGACAATTTTTTACTTGTTCTGATCACATCCAATATCGTGGACCCTCCAACAACTTTCCAATATGCAGTTTATCTGACTTCAGTCTCTGAATTAAACCTTGAAAGCTTTTAAATTATTCAATTGGCTTTGTTATTTTGGAAAGATGGATTGATGAAATCCCTTCGTATTGTCTAGTTTTGGCTTGTTTTGGCCTCTTTATGACATTTCATAATGTACATATATTACGACATATACATATCATGTATATATTATGATCAAATGTAAATAAATATTTTTGTAAGTTTTCAAGTATGTTGTACATAATATACATAACATTTTAACATAAAATAACATATCTTAACATAACATGTATATTGTACATAACACAAACCAACATGTCACATAATTCTAAACGATTTCATGCCATAATGTTCAAAATTATTTTAAATCGAAGGGGAATATTCAAAAATATTTAATGCCAATTAATATTCAAAAATATTAAAATGGAAAAAACCTTAAAATCAATTTTAAAGTGAAGGGCATATTATCAAAGTTCAAATTTTTTTTTTTAATTTCCCAACAAAATGGAGGGCTCCACGATGACCACGCTCATCAACCTTTTAGGTCCCTATAATACTAGTGTGTCCCTTTATTTTTATTTTTAGCATAGCCCCCTTATTTTTATTGTTGTACCCATGTAGTCCCCATATTTTTATTATTGTGCCCCATAGAAGCCCACTATTGTTATTTTTGTGCCCTTACATTATTATCATTATGTCGGCTCTAATTATATTGTGACCACTTACACTCCTATATATAGAAAGGAGGTTTTTTCATTTGAATCATCTAAAAATTGTTCATCTATATAATGTAAAGGAGGTTTCCCCCTCAAAGAGGTTGAGTTCTAAGTCGTTGATCTATCGTTTCTTCTATTTAGTGAGTTGGTTGCATAACATTTGGTATTACTGCTTTGGATTATAAGGTTTTGCTTCTTCAAGTAGGTCATATTGGAATTTTTACTATAAATTTTTTCTATGAGGCTTCAGATGCTGAAATATTTACCATGTGGAGATGAAATCTTGATGAAATTTTTGTAAAAATTTCAGATATTGGTTCGCTATATTTTCCAAGATATGTTCTGAGAAGTTAGGGCTTTTGCAAGCTCCAAAATTTTTTCTCGAATAGGTGACTAGGGAAAATCATCATAAATTTCGTTTTAGGCATCAAATCTGAACTCTGTAAAAAGTAACAGAAATTAAAAGGGTTATAGTTTTTTGTATATCAATTTTAGGGCCGAAGGTCAAAAAAATGACACGTGGCACTCCGTCCAAGTTCTCTCTACTAAACCATTCTATAATCCGGTCATCATGGGATATCGGGTATAAATTTATCTTGAAGAATTAAAATTAGGTATGACTCATGGGATTAGAAATAAGACTCAGAGCGATACTACAAGATCAAAGTTCAAATATTTGGGATCCGAAATCACAAAGATAAATCAGGTTCAATATTGAGCTCCTCAAAAGCAAGGAAAATATGTGTATTTTTTTTTTTTAAATTGCATAACGTTTGTTTGAAAAATAATTTTGAAGTGATTCTAAGGGAATATTGAAGCATAGATATCAGTATTGGTTTACATAATTACTCCCAAAAATAATGCCACACCCATTGAGCCCTCAGAAATCTTTCCTATGACACATGAAGAGGAAGAATTGCAACATGATATATCAAAATTACAAGACCAACCAAAACAAATTTTTCTCTCACAAAGAGTAACCAAAATTAAATGGAAGCTAATATATATGGTATGGAAGCTAAGATGGATGGAATAGAATAAAAAATGGAATATTTTAAGGATGTATTAAAAACGGACATGGATGGTTTAAACTTACACATGTAAGGTTTGACAATGATTTTAGAAGAAATACTTCCTGGTGGTGACAAGGTAATCCATCAAAATCATAATGAAGAAAAAGGGAATATGAATTGTGATTTTAGAAACCTCAATGTTAGGTTTAAGAACCACCACACTCCAAATATCGATAAGAGGAATTTTTATGTAAAGGATCTGGTAACATGGATACTACAAATAGAGCAATAACTTGATCTCCATGATGTGCAACACTAAAAAAAGGTACACATTAAAACTTTACATTTAGAACCCAGTCAGTTTGTATGGTATATATGGATTTGTTTTGATAAACCACTTGTCACTTCATTAATTTTGATGGAGGAAATGATAACACATTATGAGGATACAAAGAGAAACACTTTCTTTAGCCAATTGATAGATATCAAACGAAAGGGTTCAATCACATAGCACACTGAGGACTTCCAAAAATTGAATATCAAGGTAGCATATATATTATATAAGAGCATAGGATTGATTTATTCAAAGGTAATTTAAAGGATAACATCCAACATGAGGTTCGCCTTTGGCAACCTGATTCATTGGAGAAGGCAATCAGGGTGTTAATAAAAGTTGAAATAAAAACTATGGCAACAAGGAATTCTACCAATCACAACTATAAATATGGAAATGTTGTTGCTCCTAGCCTTACACAACCTAAAAGGTTGACACCACAAAAATTGGAGGAAAAAACAGGAAAAGGTCTTTGTCATAGTTGTGATAGAAAATACACTAAAGTTCATAAGTTTGCAAAGAAGAAATTGTTTTAAATAGACTATGAAGGGGAGGAAGAAAAGGAACAAGAAACAACAAAAGAGGAGGATATACACTAGGAACCAACCCTAGAGAAGGAAGAAATGAATCCAACCATATCTTGTAATGCATTGGAAGGAATTACCACTCCTCAAACTCTCAATATAGAAGTATATATGAAGAAAAAAAAAGCTAATAACGTTGATTGATTTGCGTAGTACCCAGAATTTTATTCTTTGTAAGGTAGCAAAGGAATTGAATTTCTTCATATATCCAGCACAATAGTTTCAAGTGATGGTTGCAGATGGAGGAACTACAAATTTTTATGGAAAGTTCCATAATATCTAGCTAAACACGGGGGAATATGTAATGAATAGTCCAATGCTTTATATTCCAATGAGTGGCGTTGATGTTGTACTAAGACTCCAATCGTTACAATATTTCGGGACTATAGCTTTTAATTTTCAAGAACTTTTCTTGAATTTTTTTTTGGGAATGAAAGGAATTTGAATTAGCGAGTATCAAAAGGAAACTAGGAAATATAATCATCTCTAATTTCATGACAAAGCTTCTAAATAAATAACAACGAGGCATAACTGCACAATTATACTCACTACATGTCAAAACATCGAAATCATCTATTTCTCCAGATCTCTAAAAATCCTTGGATAATCATTCCAAGGTGTTTGAGAATCCCAAATGCATCCCACCTATTTGTGATCATGATCATGCTATTCATTTGATTCCAGTAATTCTTCCTCCAAACATCGGGCCTTACAGATATCCTTATGCTCAAAAGAGTGAGATTGAACATATGGTTGCAGAAATGCTAAAGGCCAGTATAATTCAACATAGTCAAAGTTATTTTTTTGCTCTAGTAGTATTGGTGCACAAGAAGGATGGGCCATGGAGCATGTTTCTAGATTATAGGGAGCTCAACAAGCTCACTATTAAATATAAATTTCCCATTCCTATCATTGATGAATTATTGGATGAATTACATGGAGCAATTTACTTCACCAAGTTGGATCTTCAATCAGGATATAATGAAATAATAATGAAGACTAAATACATTCTAAAAACGACACTTAGAACTCAAGAGTGTCATTATGAATTTTTGGTCATTAATTTTTTCCTTACCAATGCACCTTCTACATTTCAAGCTTTGATGAATTCCATTTTCAAACCCTTCCTTAAAAAAATTGTGTTAGTATTTTTTGATGATATACTAATCTACAAAATGTCTTGGAAGGATCATGTTCAACATGTTGACAGGGTGCTCAAAACATTGGAGGAGAAACAATTATATGCAAAAACCTCCAAATGTTTATTTGGAGTATAGGAGGTGCAATATCTGGGTCATATTTTATCTCACGAGGGTGATATGGTAGAAATTAACAAAAATAAATACATTAAGGAATGGAAAATCCCCACAATGATAAGGCATATGCGAGGATTTCTCAGGTTGACAGGGTATTATCACAAGTTTTTTAAGAATTATGGGAGAATAAAAATGCCTCTAAGAACATTACTGAGGAAAAGTGCATTTTATTGGACTCTAGAAGCAACTAAGGCCTTTGAACATATTAAAGAGCCAATGTACCAAGCATCGGTCTTATCTAGGTGAGACTTCACAAAAACCTTTATTGTGGAGTGTGATGCCTTGGGAAATGGAATTGGTGTTGTTTTAATGCAAGAAGGAAGACCCATTTATTTGGAAAGTCATCCAATCAAAGGAAAGTATTTACAAAATCTATTTATCATAAGGAAATTTTGGCAATACTACATGCACTTATACAATGGAGACCTTACCTAATGGGAAGACACTTCAAGGTAAAAATGGATTATGATAGTCTTAAATACTTTTTAAAAAAAGGGTTGTCTTCAGAAGAGCAACAAAAATGGGTAACAAAGATGTTTGAGTTATGACTTTCAAATCATGTACAAAAAAGGGAAGAAAAATGTTGTTGCATATGCACTCTCAAGAGAGGATGAGGATGTGGAAGCATTGATTTGTGCCATTTCTATTATCCAACTAGATTCGATAATCGAAGCAAGGGACGAATGGAAGAATGATGAAGAAGTGTGGGAACTCATTAAAAAGTTGCATAAAGATCCTAGTATATCTTATACATTTAGCTAGAAAAATGATTCATTGTGGTACAAAGACTGTATATATATTTATAAGAATTCTTAACTCAAACAAAATATTCTTTTGGAATTGTACACCTCTTCCTAAGGAGGGAACTCAAGATTTTTAAAAACTTACCACAGGGTTAAGAAGGATTTTTTTGGGGATGGACTTAAATCAAATATTTAAAAGTTTGTGGAAGAGTTTTTGGTTTGCCAAAAAAATAAAGTTGATACAATTAAGACCCTTGGTTTGTTACAACCTTTATCCATTCCAATTCAACATTGGGAGGAGGTTTCAAAGGATTTTATCACGGGTTTACCCAAATCTAAAGGAAAGAGTGTCATCATGGTGTTAGTTGATATATTTACCAAGTATGCAAACTTTTGTGGATTATCACATCCATTTAAAGTCAATACAATTTATATTGCATTTATGGAAACAATTCAAAAGCTACATGGAAACCCAAATATTATTGTGAGTGACAGAGATACCATTTCCATCGGAAATTTTTGGACATAATTATTTTCTTGTCTGAGTACTCAATTAGCTCATAACTCATCTTATCATACTAAATCTCATGGGAAAACTAAGATAGTGAACAAATGTTTGTAAGGATATCTTTGTTGCTTTGTATCTGATAAAAAAACATAATGGGTTAAGTGGTTACCTATGGTTGAATGGTGGTAAAACGCTTCCTTCCATAATGAAGAAAACATGACCCCATTTATGACACTTTATGGATATCATCCACCATCCATCACATCATATTTAAGAGAAAATTCTAAGGTTCAAGTAGTGGAAGATCACATTGAGCATCAAAAACAAGTTCTCCAACTATTAAATGATAACCTCACTTTGGCGCAAAATCGAATGAAACAACATGAAGATCAACATTACAGCGAAAGAAGTTTTGATGTAGGCAAATGGGTATTTTTATGGCTAAAACCATGCAAACAAATGTCCCTCAAGCAAGCTAAGAAGGATAATAAATTATCACCAAATTATTATGGTCCTTACAAGGTGTTGCAAAATATTGGTACTATGGTATACAAATTAGAGATTTCGGCATCTTCCCTAGTGCACCCAATTTTCCATGTTTCATGCTTAAAAAAGGTTGCATGTGACAAGCTCTTAGTTCAAACAATATTGCCAGAACTTGACGAGGAAGGAAAAATCATAGTGGAACTTGAAGTAGTAAAGGAAAAGACAACTCAAAAGCTATGAAATCGATCAATTTTAGAGTATATCATCAAGTGGAAGAACTTACCCACTAAATATTCTTCATGGGAGGATGAAAAATTTATACAGAAGCATCCACAACTACTCAAGGATTGAGTCAAATACTTATTTGAAGAAGCGGGGCATGTTAGGTCCCTATAATACTAGTGTATCCCCTTATTTTTATTATTATTGTAGCGCCCTTATTGTTATTTTTGTACCCATGTAGTCCCCATATTGCTATTATTGTGCCCCATACAAGCCCACTATTGTTATTGTTGTGCCCTTACATTATTGTTATGTCAGCTTTGATTATATTGTGACCCCTTAGACTCCTATATATAGAGAGGAGATTTTGTCATTTGAATCATCCAATAATTTTTCATTTATGTAATGTAAAGGAAGTTTCCCCCTCAAAGAGGCTAATTTCTAAGTTGTTTATCTATCTTTCTTTCTATTTTTTGTTCCGTTTGCATAACACAACCCTTTCACTTCGACGAGGGCTATGCTCGTTCAACCTTTACATGATGGATTTATTCTTGTTCCATGACGGCTCCACGATCATACGTCAAAGCTATCAAAGGGTTTCCACGGCATGTTGCATGAAATAAAACACACCTCCATCAATATTTATGTCAAACATTGTTATTCCAAGCATGTCCTCTGTCAAACAAATCTCATTGTGCATGATAGCCGTGTCATAATGCCACAGTTCCACTGTCTTTTTTTTTTGTAAATTCGGTGGGTCCATTCAATTTTCTATTTATATTCAAAAGACAGGCTACATAATATAAAAGTCAGACTTTGTCCTCAACCTTCCCGCAGGAAACCAGGTCTGTTGGCCATCTAAATGCATGATAAGCATTCCAGAACTAAAATTGTTTCATACGTCTAAACTTCACATGTGCTATCTGTCCTATTACTACAATATTTGCATTCCTAGAACATAAGGAAAGTTCATGTCTAAATATCAAAAGCATCAGAATTTAGAAACGCAAAAGCATCAAAATTTAGAAAAGACAGAGTTGTTATGCATCTGATGATGAGACTGGTGCTAGGTCTTTAGCATTGGACTCGGGCATTTCTGCTTGTTGGAGCTGTTGAAGAAGCTGTTGGAGGAGCTTTTCCATCTGGCCGACTTTATCATCCATTCTGCTTACTCGATATACTGTCTGATATTGTGTTATTTTGATGTGTTGGAGCTAGTCCTGGATTTCTAGAAGTTGAGCCTGAGGGCTAGTTTCTGGCTTAACTAGTTCCACCTGAGCATGAACGGGATGAAAGCTCTGAATAGCTTTCGCTATCAGACATTTCACTATCCAATAAGTGTGGATAGTCTGGTTGAATAGAGTGAGGCGACCTCTAGTGTTGCCTGGATCTGTAATAAAATCTAAAATTTCTGCTGCTGTCTCATTTTCCTCAGGCTCAGTTTGGATTTCTCTTTCCCATCCCCGAATGTCTTGGCGTACTTTGGAGGAATTTCCCATTACATAAGTGGCTGCTAACATTTCCAAATGCTCCTGATTTGTTTTGCGTCCTCATTTTGTAGGGGCTGGCTCTGGTTGAAATAGCTGTTTTCCTTTGACTACCTCGATCCTTGCACGACATTTTCCCATTTCTGAAGAGTTCCTATATGTAAACACTGACAGAAAAAATCGAACAGCAAAGATATAAGGAGTTAGATGCCACCTTTGGGAATTGATGTCATGATTAACATACAAAAAACGGAGCCCAACCCATATGGGTAGACTCTACAGCTGGTGAATTGGATCAATTGCATGGGCCATGGACCTCTGTGTAGGGTACATAAGGCAAATCCTGAAATTAAGACTCCAAATATAATTATGCTGAAAGAACTTCTTACCACTGTATGAAGCCACACTATGAGGAGGTGTGGAACTAGAATGCACAGTAAACAGAGGATGAGAAATGCGGGGGTTAGGAGTCTGACTAAGAGGACATCGAGGAGGTGGAGATCTGTGCACCTCTATTCGTTTCCTTAAACTACCCTGAAACCCTTTTGGGATGGCCAACTGGTCTTCATGAGAGAGCACCCTCAGGGTGGTTTTAGTGCGTTTAGGGGCTAAGCAGAGCGGAAGAGAATGATGCTAGTGCGCTATGCAGTGAATCTTATCCAGATGGAACCCTTATCTCGACTAAATTCTATCTAACCTATTCCAGCACTGGACTTGACTGAATTGATAATGAAGGTATTTGATACAATTATCAGCTCGAGTAAGCATGCTTTTTAAAGGACTACCTTGATACTGATTTCCTAAATTCCCATGAGGGCATAGAATTGCGGACACAATCGTTGAGTTTCTGCGGCCTTGTGGGCATACAGGGAATATGGTCTAGACCAACAAAATACATGGGTCTCGGAAGCACGGTGGGACGGGTTGCATGGCAGGGGTTTCTGAATACAAATTTTTGCTCAAACTTGACCTATCTTTATTATACAGAAGACTAAACAAATCGACTGCAATAGGCTTCATAATAGCTAATACAATGATAGTAACATACCCTGACAGGATCGAAAGAGTGTTCGAATGGTAGTTGTTATGCCTTCTCCTCTGCCGCCTCCAGACAATTACATGCAATAGACCATGCATGAATGAATGGAGGAGTGGAGGGAGCACTCTTACCTTTGCGGAAACTTTCTTTCTGTGAGCTGTCAAACCAGCCTGGCCACCCTTCACCATTATTCGGATCTGGCTGTTCGCACACTTCACTGGTCTTTCCTAACAAAAATTCATTAACATTCTTAATGGCTTGGATTGGGAGTGCGTGCCAAGTTGCCACGACACAGATTTCTTTCTATCAGTTGAGCACCCTGATCGGGGGGTTGAAGGTCCTTGTTGACGATCATTTGAAGAGAGTGTAGTTCTACATTCTAGATAAGATCCGTAGGGCGGCCTTCAATGGGGCGTTCAACATTTTGGCAACCCCAATTGGCCAAGTAATCTGCTGTTGTATTGCCTTTTCTTCTTACATGGCTGGGGATCAGATACTGTATACATTTCACCAGTTGAATGATGTCTTCTATAAGGCCTGTTTTTCTCCAGCTTTGAGAGATTTTCTCCCATGGTGTGCCTTTTTGAAGTTTTTGAAGCATCCCTATTACCAATGTTGAATCACCCTCCACTATGATTCTCTGATACTTTTCTCTAATTGATATCAAGAGACCTTGTTTGACCTCCATTACTTCTACTTCATTATTGGTGGCATGGCCCAAGTCAAATGCGTAGAATCTACATACAGCCCCCTGAGAATTTTGGAAGAGTCCACCTGCCCCAGCCTGCCCTGGGTTCCCTTTTGAGGCCCCATCGTAATTGAGTTTAAGAAAGCCTGGTTGTGGGGGTATCCATTGTTCTTGAGTTGATTGATTGGGGTCTGAGTTTCCTTAGACCCTTGTTAAGCATTTGCGGTTTGAGATTTAGGTTTCCTAAAATCTAAGATTCAATACCCACTGTTTTCCAATCTTCATCTGACCAACTTTCTATTAAAATGGTTTCTCGAATGTTGTCTACGGAACATTGCCAGATATAATTCATTGGTTGATCTTTTCCTTGGAAGATTCTCTGATTTCTCTCTTTCCATGCGTTCCAGAGTAGGAATCCATATGATAGGGTCTAGGCTCTATTTATTACCTGACAATGGAATCTTCCTTGTCTCCAATTGACTATTGTTTCTGTTAGGCTGCCATTGTTTTTATCTGTCTGTCGAAACAACTGAGACAGGTTCTCCCAGAGTGGTTGCACCTTTGTGCAGAAGTTAAGAAGATGTTCTGTCGTTTCAGCTTCATGAGTACAAAACGGGCATCGCGAAGGTCCTATCATGCCTCGTTTTTGGAGGTTCTCCCATGTCAGGATTCTGCGGTGACTTACTGACCATAAGAATTATGTCACCGTTGGCCAATGTCTCAATTCCCAGATTCGTTTCCATATTGGCTGGGCATTATCTTGAGCTTGCTGGGATTGAATATAGTAGGCTTCGTTAATTGTAAACAACCCTCTTGTTTGGTGGCCCCAACGAACGATATCTGGGCCTGAGATATTGCGTAGCTTACGTTTGTTGAGCTCCTTAGCGAAATTATTCCATTGCTGTGTTGCTGGAGCTTGTGGCCACCAAGTTTTGTCTTTCCATTTCCGCCATATTCCATTTTGGTTATTTGACCAATACTGCTGTACAAGCTTGTTGTTGGGGGTATTCGTGTATAGGAAAATTTCCCCCAAGTCCAATCTTGTAAACAGTTTTTCTCGTTGTTGCCAAGAATCTTCCCAAAACAGAGCTGTTTTGTCATCTCTAATTTCCCAAAAACTATGTACGCGGATTAAATTTCTATTCGGAGCTGCTAGATTCCATATTGGGGAGCCTTTTGGTGTCCTGTCAATTTTTAGTCGGCCTAAGATTGTTATTGGCATTTCATATTTTGTTTGCCATATTTTTTTCCACAGGTCTTTCCCTCCCATGAGCCAGCGCCACCAGAGTTTTGCACCCAACACATTATTGAGGATGAAGGGGTCTCAGAGTCCCAATCCACCTACTGCCTTAGATCTTAGTAATTTGTCCCAAGAGAGAAGCGCCCACTTTCTGTTAACTTGGGCCCCTTGCCATAAAAACTTTTTGAAAATGTCTATTAATTGAGCACATATCCCTTTCGGGCAGGCCCTCCCCGACAACTGATAGATAGGTAGTGCTTGCAGCACCGAGTTTAGTAATATGAGGCGGCCTGGTGCATTCAAATTTCTGAAGGTCCAGTTTTGTATTCGTTTCTCTACTCTTACAATAATCTCTTGCCAATCTGCGAGGCGGGTGGGTCCTGGATTTAAAAACAAGCCTAGGTATTTCAGGGGAAAGGATCCCTGTTGAAATCCTAGCGTCGTGGCAAGGTGATTCTTCAGCTCTACTGCACAGTTAAAGAAATAAACATTGGACTTAGCTTTATTGATTTTAGTGCCTGAGGCTTCCATAAAGACTTCCAGAATGTTGAGGAATGTTTTTCATTGTTTTAGTGAGGCCATACAAAATAGGAGAGTGTCATCAACAAATTGTTGATGAGTCAATGGGAGTTGGGATCCCCACAATTGCAATCCCTGTAGCTTTCGTTCTATAACTTGGGCTTTAATTCCTTCTACGGAAATGATGAAGAGAAATGGAGACAGGGGGTCTCCTTGTCTGAGGCCTCTCGAACTATTAAACGGAACTGAGGGACTACCATTCAAGAGTATTGAGAAATGCAGAGAGGATATGAATGAGTGCAACCATTGAAGCCATCTGTCATCGAACCCAAAGGCGTGCATCACCTCAATCAGGTACTGCCAGCTGATGTGGTCGTATGCTTTAGATAAATCCAATTTAATTAGTAACCCTTTCTTTTTGTCTTTCTTGAGAGTATGAATTGCTTCCTGTGCCACCACTATTCCGTCCAAAATTTGTCTTCCTTGCACAAAAGCTATTTTTTCCGAGGAAATTAGCATAGGCATCAAAGGTTTGAGACAATTAACCATAATAGTAGAGAGAATTTTATAGATAACATTGCAGAGTGCTATCGGTCGGAAGCCGACTGGAGTATATGCATTTTGTTGCTTTGGAATAAGTGTCAGAAAGGTTGTGTTTAGAGCTGGAGATACCTTTTTGTTTCTCCAGGATTCCTCCACAACTTCTAGGATATCAGGACCTATAAATGGCCATGCTGCTTTGAAAAATTCACTGGTGAACCCATCAGGCCCCGGGGCTTTATTCTGATGTAGCTGTAAGACCGCCTCTTCAACCTCTTGTAGTGTAACAGCTCTCAGCAGTGCAAGGTTTTTTTCCCGAGTGATCAATTGAGGAATGTGCACAGTGATCCTTTGAATAGCTGCTTGGCGGTTAGGGAGTGGTTCCGTAAGGAGATCCTGGAAATGGTTAACCAATTCTCTTTCCATATCGTCATGTTCGATTAGTCTCTCTCCATTTGCTACTTTTAAAGAGAAAATTTGGTTGTGTTGGCGCCTCTGTAACATTGCTTGATGAAAGAATCTTGTATTACAGTCACCCTCTTTGAGCCAGTTAACACTAGATTTCTTCTTCCATAGGATCTCCTCTTGTTTTCTTTGCTCTTCTTGCTGGCTGAGAGTGCGTCCTTCCTCCGAGGCTAGCTCCTCTATTCTACCATGTAGTATGATTTGCTGTTGAATCGCCTTCATTTTTTCACTCAAACGGATTTGGTCTTGGTGTATATTACCAAATTCATTTTGGTTCCAACGTTTGATTTCCACTTTTAATTATTTCAGGCATAGCTGGAAAGAGTGCATCTTGTTGTGGCCTTGGACTGGGTTTGAATATCACCAGTTTTTAACTTTTTCCATGAAGCCTGGGTCCCGAAGCCAGAAAAGTTCGAACCTGAAGGGTCGATTCTAGCGGCTTGCTTTCACATCAATCTCTAATCTGATCGGCCAGTGGTCAGAGACCAGTGCAGGGAGAATAGCGTCTTCATAGTATATATCCAGGCTCACCAAAGCTTCAGTTGCTAAGAAACAATCCAACCTAGAGGCGATTTGATGCTGATCTCCTCTGCAGTTATTCCAGGTATATTTTCCATTAACTGTTGGAATATCTACTAGATGGAGATCATGTAGAACTTCTTGAAAAAGAGTCATTTATGGTTCCTCTTTCCGGATCCCTCCCATTTTTTCCTAAATATCTAGAATCATATTAAAATCTCCTCCTAAAAGCCAATATTTTTCATTATGCATTGTACTCAACTTACATATATCAAGTAGAAATTCTGCATGCTCTCCTGGGATCGGGGGTCCATATACAGCCAAGATGAGTACCGTGTCCTCTGCTCCAATCTGGCGGAAGGTTGCTGTTAAAATTCGGGACAAGCCTATCCATCCCTCTGCTATGATTTCTACTTCGTTCCAGAGGATGGCTATTCCTCCCGACGTCCCCCTTGCGTCAATAGCCATGACTTCGTATTGTATTTTAAATGATTTCAGTATAGACTCGAGCTTCTACCCCGTGACCTTTGTTTCTTGTAGCAGCATAACCTGAGGTTTCTCAGCCTGTAGTTTTTCTTTTAGATGTCTCTGTTTACCTTTGCTGTTCAGACCCCGTATGTTCCAGGAGAGCACCTTCATTAAGAATTTTTAGGTAGTTGTTAAAATACCGTTGTTAACCATATTATCTTGCCTGTATTAATCAGCATTTCTCCTACTAACTGTATTGATTCTTGCAGGGTTGGCCATCCTCTCTTTTTGGCCAGTTTTGATGGAGGAGGTGCCTTTTTGCTGGCTGCTTCTTCTCATTCTTTAGCTTCTCGCTGGGCTTGATTTGTCAGGTAATGCTCAAAAGTTTCCTTGTACAATTTCTTCTGATCTGTCGGAATGAAACGGTCATCAAGATTTCGCCATTCGAACAGAAGACGTTTCAACATTTTCTCTTCTGCACTCAAATCATCTTTGGATTGTTCAACCTCCATTGGAATGAGTTCTTGCTGAGCAATATCTTCAGGTGCTTCTAGGTCCAACCCTGCTTTCCTTTTTGAGGATTGGGTTTTC
This sequence comes from Pinus albicaulis, assembly GCA_034641835.2. Taxonomy (NCBI): domain Eukaryota; kingdom Viridiplantae; phylum Streptophyta; class Pinopsida; order Pinales; family Pinaceae; genus Pinus; species Pinus albicaulis. The sequence goes on from JAXQQM020065678.1 coordinate 153,276, forward strand.
TGTACTATCTCCGCTTGTCCTTCTACTGGGATCTCCACTACAATCTCTGCACCCGAATGTTTGCCTTCCTCTTGTATCACCTCATACCTATTAGCTGTTGTTGTTGAACCAGGAGAGCTTCGCTTTATATTCGACCCTGGGCCTTGTTTCGCTGTTCGCTGCTGTCTTTTTTTTGTGTTGACAATAACAAACTCTTGTTCATCCTGCCGGGGTGGTGTATCAGGGCCATTGACCTGAGATGGTTGTTGCTCTGGAGCGTTTAAGGGACAGGATTTGTACAAATGTCCGTACTCATGGCATCGGCGGCAGCGAAAGGGTATATGTTCATAATCTATAAGCTGGGACCAAAATTTACCCTCGTATTCCAGTTCTATCATCTATGGTAAGGGTTCAGAGATATTCATGTACACACATATTCTGGCAAAGGATGTGTAGCAACCCCGAGCTGTGGAGTCTGCAATTTTAACAAATGTGCCCAATGAGTTTCCTATTCCTTCCAAAATTTCGGGGTCCCAAAAATCCATAGGGAGCCCAAATAGCCGAACCCAAACTGGAGCAGCCAGAAATTGCTCTTGTTCGGGGTTATAACATTCCTCCCATTGTCTTAGAAAAAGCCCTGCATTGCTGTAAAAATAGGGCCCTCCCTCAAAAATGCATTCTTTATCCTGTAAATTTGAAAAAATAACTGTAAAAAAACCTTTGGCTCCTAGTTTCAGATCAATGTGACCTTTAGGTTGCCATTTTGTTTGAATCCATTTCAATAATTCCTTTTCTGAAGGCCAGATACCTATAAACTTATAGATTAATGCGTGATTCTTCATGTATCCTCGATACTCGTCCAGTTTTGTCGCTGGTATAACAAATCTTGGCTTCTTTATTGCCCTTGGCAAGCATTGTCTTTTCATCTTGGCTTGCCATTCTGCACCCAGGACAGGGGCAGCCTTTTGCTGTGTAGAAGTTGGATGTAATGGCCGCTGTGATTGATCTCCGCTTGTGATATTACGGTAGGAGGGTGGCTGCCCTCCCCCCAAGGACGCTGCCATGGAACGTCCAGTCAGCTGCGGAAATTTGCTTCGAAACCCTGACAATCTACTATGTCTGCATTCTTCAAACCCTCGTTCGCCTCATTCAAACACATGTCCAACATTTCTACCTTGATACGTCTCACATTTCTCAGCCTCCACCAATGCCATCCCACGTGGAGCATTCCTCAGTGATTCTTATTTGTTTTTTTATTTAATAATTTTGGATATCATTTTTATTTTATAACTAATATCTTGTTATTTCTGTTGATACATGCTAACAATCAACAACGTTACCAATAGAAGTGGGGATAACTGCACAAATGAAGGAGGATTTTAGTGACAGAATGGGATTTCAACTAACTTGATGTATTATTTGAACAAATAAAAAAATTAACTCTGCGTATGAGGAGCTAATTGGATAGTTATTATTGAAAATATTAAAGTCACCTACCGTGCCTTGGGCAGTGACAAAAGGAAACAAGTACAAAGGCAGCAGCAGCAGCAGAAACAGAGATTGAGTGCGCGGCACTCTGTATTGAAGAATGTTGGTGAGTCCGTAAGAATGAATTTAATTTTGATGGGCCGCAGCCACAGATTGTAGATGAAATTTAATTTTGGAGATGGACAGAGCCGTTCTTGCAGTGGAAGGACGAAGATTTTTGTAGATTGTTTCTATGGAGGAGCGGACTATATTAAAAACCAGTCGTTTCGGGCTTTAAAGTCCTCAACAACCAGAATGAAGAGAAACAGGCTGAAGTCCTTTTATTTTTGAATTGGCGGGACAAGTGGTCCCCACCATTTATATGCCAATCGGAATCGCTAATCGGTGATTTATTTTGGAGCAGTGTCTTGTTGATATGGAGCTGCGATGCGATGCGATCCAATCGCAATCGCAAATCACAATGCATATATTATAAGTCAAATGTCTTGCAGATGTGGAGTTCCGCAAAGCGGAACGTTTAATATAAACGAAACATATATATAATAATCGCCCCACAGCAGCGGAGGCCCGTGGGTCCACAAGACCACGTGGCGGTATCTAATTGCAATCGCAACAACGTAATCGCAAGGTTTAAATCGGCGGGATTTTATTGTGTGCCCCGATCAGGGCGGATCCGATCGCAATCGAAGGATTGAAGGTTTGTTTGTTTTGTAGCGCGTTTTGTTTAAAGCGCGGATCCGACGGTTTTATACAGCGGATTTAATATCGGGCCATCGAGTCCATGGAGTATTCGCAATCGAAAGATTGAATGGAACGCAAAGTTTGTTTTCAAGACTTTTGTCGACTGCCGATTGCCGACTGCGTAGTGGTCCCCACTCGTACGTCTGGCATTTCACATTTTTTTTAGTTCCGCAAAGGTTTTTCCTTTGTATTTGGTTTTATTTTTTTTTTAGGTCTTCATATATAGTTTTTTATTGTAATGTTTAATATATGCACGGCATATATAAAGTGAAATGGCCCGCGCATGTCATGTATTACTGTATTGTATTTTGAACCGCTGTGTGAGCCCGCAGGCAAGAGAAAACACAATAAGACCATTACAGCACTGTTTTGTGCGGTTTTTTTTTAGAGAGACAGAGAGCACTGTTTTGAAGTTCTGTGCACTGCGTCTGCAGCAGTCACTGTAGTTGTTCATCCCTCTATTTAGAGGAAGAATCTGTATCAGTTTTGAAAGTAATAGAAGCTTGTTTTAAAGTTCTGAAAAAACTCTGTCTCCTGTCAATTTCCTTTTATTTCTATGTGTTAACAAGGAGAGCTTATTCTCTCCACTTGGAATTCTCAAAATTCCAACATGGTATCGGAGCTAATCTAGGCTCTTTGAAGAGTTCGAAGAAGCTGAAGAAGAAGACCTGTTGCAGCGTTTCTCTCCAGCAGCGTGAAAAGCTCAACAGAAGTCAAGGGCAGGTATTTCTCAAAGATAAAAGTGCAGTTGTTTATTGTTTAAAGAATTTTGTTCTTTCAAGAAGGAAAGACAGTTTGTTTAAAGTCTGAGTTCAGTTTGAGAAGTAATGGCTGGACCAAGCACTAGTATGAATCTTGGAAGTGTTCAGCTTCCACAGTTTAATGGAAAGAACTATGATTATTGGGCCATTACCATGAGAGCCCTGTTTGTCTCACAAGACTTGTGGGAACTAGTAGAAGATGGTTTCACAGAACCAGCTGATGAGCAGGCTTTCAATGCCTTAACTCAAGCAGAGAAAAATGTATTGAAGAATAATAGGAAGAAAGATGCTAAAGCCCTCTTCTGTTTGTATCAAGATGTAAATGAGAGTGTGTTTCCAAGGATAACAGCAGCTAAGAAATCCAAGGAGGCATGGGAAACTCTGAAAGTAGCCTATCAAGGTATGGAGAAAGTTAAAACAGTAAAACTTCAATTGCTGAGAAGAGATTTTGAAACTCTTTGCATGAAAGAGTCAGACAGTGTTGACACATTTTTCACACATGTGATTGGGACTGTCAATCAGATAAGATCCCATGGAGAAACTCTTGAAGATAGAAGGATTGTGGAGAAAATTTTGAGATGTTTACCCTCAAAGTTTGATGTTATTGTTACCACCATAGAAGAGACCAAAGATCTCTCACAGTTCACAGTGGATGAACTTCATGCCTCGCTAATAACTCATGAACAGAGATTGAGCAGAGATGAACACTCATCTCTTGAGCACGCCTTTAAGACCCAGATGCCTTCAGGAAGAGGAAGAGGTCAAAGAAAAGGAAGAGGAAGAGGCAGAAACCTAAATAGAGGTGGAAGGGACAACTCTTCACATTCACATGGAAGGAGCAACAGTCAAAGCTAGAGCCATGGCCAATGCAACAGCTAGCAAGGTGGACATCAACACCAACATGCTCAAGGAAAAAGGTATGACAAAACCAATGTCCAGTGTCATTATTGCAAGAAATATGGGCACTATGCCAATGAATGTAGAAAGAAACAAAATGACATGAAGAATAGGCAGAATGCTAATGTAGCAAAAGAGGAAAAGAACCCAAGTAATGTGCTGTTAGCTTGTAATGTAGCACAAGATAAAGAAGATGATGTTTGGTTCTTAGATTCTGGATGTAGTAATCACATGACTGGCAACAAAGCAATGTTTGCCAATCTTGATGAAGAAGTCAAATCTGAAGTGACCACAGGGACTGATACTAAAATCTCTGTCAAAGGGAAAGGCAGAGTAAGTATTCGAGCAAGGAATGGGGAGCAGAAATTTGTTCCTGATGTGTATTATGTTCCAGGTCTGAAGTGTAATCTTTTGAGCATTGGGCAGCTCATAAACAAAGGTTACAATGTAATATCTAAAGATGATGTGTGCACAATAAAAGATATTCCTCCAAGCAAGAAAATTATTGCTGAAATTCAAATGACCAGCAATAGAATGTTTCCGCTCAAGCTCAACATTGAATTGAAGCAGAAAGGAAAGAATGTAGCAGCTGTAACTCAAGAGGCCTTCCAGAAGGAAGAGAAAGATGAAAACTAGTTATGGCATTTGAGATTTGGACATCTCAATTTTGGAGGATTAAATTTGCTGCACAGAAAAAGAATGGTAAGAGGTTTACCACTGATTGAAAAGCCTGACAGCCTATGTGAAGGCTGCATCTTGGGAAAGCAACAGAAAGAAAATTTTCCTTCAGGGAAAAGCATAAGGGCGAAAGCACCTTTGGAGATAATCCACTCAGATTTATGTGGGCCGATGCAAACAGCATCTGTTTCAGGCAGCAATTACATGCTGACCTTCATAGATGACTTCACTTGAAAAGTGTGGGTCTATTTTCTAAAATATAAAAGCGAAGTCTTTCAGAAATTTCGACAATTTAAAGCTCTTGTGGAAAAACAGAGCGGACTTCACATTAAAGTCCTCAGAACTAACAGAGGAGGTGAATACATATCAAAGGAATTTCTGCGTTTTTGCAGAGAGAACGACATACACAAGCAGTTTACCACCAGGTACACGCCGCAACAGAATGGAGTGGTTGAAAGGAAGAATCGAACCATAATGGAGATGGTGAGAAGTATGCTAAAGGCAAAGCACTTGCCGAATGAGTATTGGGCAGAAGCAGCAAACTGTGCTGCGTATATTTTAAATAGATGCCCCACAAAAACGATGATGAACAAAGTTCCAGAAGAAGCGTGGAGTGGCAGAAAACAGGGAGTCACCCACATGAGAGTTTTTGGGTGTGTAGCATATGCACACATTCTAGACAAATTGAGAAAGAAGTTGGATAGTAAGGGGGAGAAGTGCATTTTCCTTAGATATTGTGAAGATTCCAAAGGATACAAACTGTACAACCCATCCACAAAGAAGTTTGTAATCAGTAGAGATGTGCAATTTATTGAAGAGGAAGCGTGGGATGGAAGAATTGAGAAAACAGTCAATGTCAAAAATTGTTTATCTCATGATGAAGATGATGTAGATGTGGTTGATACTAATAACCCATCGATTGCACAAACTCCAACATCGCAAGGCCAGCAAGGGACGCCTCAAGAGGTAGTAAGAACACCCTTGAGAAGAATCGGTAGTGGTTCACCGAGTACACCACAAGGAGCAGAAAGAAGTGCTTCATCAAGCACGGCTACACCAAGTGAAAGAGGAACAAGATTCAGAAGTCTTAGAGAAATCTATGAGCAAGGAGAAGCAAACGAAGGTATGAATTCCTTATTTGCTTTGTATTGTCAAGTTGATGATCCTATTCATTTTGAAGATGCTATTAAAGATAGAAAATGGATAGAAGCTATGGATGAAGAAATTAAAGCCATAGAGAAGAATAGAACATGGGATTTGGTTTATCTACCAGAAGGTAAAGAAGTCATTGGAGTTAAATGGGTATACAAGACCAAAAGCAATGCTGAAGGAAAAATAGAGAGACACAAGGCCAGACTTGTTGTCAAAGGATATAAGCAGAAGCAAGGGATTGATTATGAAGAAACTTTTGCACCAGTTGCAAGAATGGAGACAGTAAGATCAGTGTTGTCCATAGCAGCACAAAATAAATGGAAAGTATATCAAATGGATGTAAAATCCGCATTTTTAAATGGAGTTTTAATGGAAGAGGTATATGTGGAACAGCCTCTTGGATATGAGAAGAAAGGCCAAGAGCATAAGGTCTGTAAATTGAAGAAAGCTCTTTATGGGCTGAAACAAGCACCAAGAGCATGGTACAGCAGAATAGATTCTTACCTATTGGAGAATGGATTTGAAAAGTTTGAGGGAGAACCCACCCTCTACATCAAAGAAAAGGATGGTAAGTTGTTGATTGTTGTTTTATATGTTGATGATTTAATTTTTACAGGTAATGATGATTACCTTGTTGAAAATTTTAAAACATTCATGAAAGATGAATTTGAAATGACTGACATGGGTTTGCTAAGATACTTCTTAGGAATAGAAGTGGTGCAAGGTGAGAAAGGAATTTTTATTTCTTAAGCAAAGTATGTGAATCAATTTTTGGCAAGATTCAACATGTAGGATTGCAAAGCTGCAATTACTCCCACAGTAATGGGATTGAAGTTGAGTAAGAATGACAGAAGCAAGGATTTTGATCCAAGTTTATATAAAAGCATAGTTGGCAGCCTCATGTATTTGACTGCAACTAGGCCGGATATTATGCATGCTGTTAGTTTGATTTCCAGGTTCATGGAAAAGCCAAAAGAAGCACATTGGCAAGCAGCAAAAAGAATTCTGAGGTATGTGAAAGGAACAAAAGGATTTGGTATTTTATATACTACTTCAGAAAATTCAGAATTAGTTGGATACACTGACAGTGATTGGGCTGGAAGTGTTGATGATCGGAAGAGAACTTCCGGTTATACTTTTCATATGGGTTCAGGAGCCATTTCATGGGCTTCCAAGAAACAGCCTATTGTAGCATTATCTACAGCAGAGGCAGAATATGTGGCAGCTACAGCAGCAGCATGTCAAGCAATTTGGATGAGAAGGATGTTGAGAAGTTTGTGCCAAGAAAAAGTAAAGGGCACTGTGATTTATTGTGACAATAGCTCAGCTATTGCATTGTCAAAGAATTCTGTGTTTCATAAAAGAACAAAGCACATAGACACAAAGTATCATTATATCATAGAATTGGTAAACAATGGTGAAATTGTTTTACAACATTGTAAAACAGAGGAGGAGTATGCAGATATTTTAACTAAACCATTGGGACAAAAGAAATTTGAATTTCTAAAAAAATGCTTGGGTATGATGAATAACCCAGCAGCTGACTTTAAGGGGGAGTGTTGAAAATATTAAAGTCACCTGCCGTGCCTTGGGCAGTGACAAAAGGAAACAAGTACAAAGGCAGCAGCAGTAGCAGAAACAGAGATTGAGTGCACGACACTCTGTATTGAAGAATGTTGGTGAATCCGTAAGAATGAATTTAATTTTGATGGGCCGTAGCCACAGATTGTAGATGAAATTTAATTTGGAGATGGACAGAGCCGTTCTTGCAGTGGAAGGACGAAGATTTTTGTAGATTGTTTCTACGGAGGAGCAGACTATATTAAAAACCAGTCGTTTCGGGCTTTAAAGTCCTCAACAACCAGAATGAAGAGAAACAGGCTGAAGTCCTTTTATTTTTGAATTGGCGGGACAAGTGGTCCCCACCATTTATATGCCAATCAGAATCGCTAATCGGTGATTTATTTTGGAGCAGTGTCTTGTTGATATGGAGCTGCGATGCGATGCGATCCAATCACAATCGCAAATTGCAATGCATATATTATAAGTCAAATGTCTTGCAGATGTGGAGTTCCGCAAAGCGGAACGTTTAATATAAACGAAACATATATATAATAATCGCCCCACAGCAGCCGAGGCCCGTGGGTCCACAAGACCACGTGGCGGTATCTAATTGCAATCGCAACAGCGTAATCGCAAGGTTTAAATAGGCGGGATTTTATTGTGTGCCCTGATCAGGGCGGATCCGATCACAATCGAAGGATCGAAGGTTTGTTTGTTTTGCAGCGCGTTTTTTTTAAAGCGCGGATCCGACGGTTTTATACAACGGATTTAATATCGGGCCATCAAGTCCATGGAGTATTCGCAATCGAAAGATTGAATGGAACGCAAAGTTTGTTGTCAAGACTTTTGTCGACTGCCGATTGCCGACTGCGTAGTGGTCCCCACTCGTACGTCTGGCATTTCACATATTTTTTTAGTTCCGCAAAGGTTTTTCCTTTGTATTTGGTTTTATTTTTGTTTTAAGTCTTCATATATAGTTTTTTATTGTAATGTTTAATATATGCGCGGCATATATAAAGTGAAATGGCCCTCGCATGTCATGTATTACTGTATTGTATTGTGAACCGCTGTGTGAGCCCGCAGGCAAGAGAAAACACAGTAAGACCATTACAGCACTGTTTTGTGCGGTTTTTTTTTGAGAGAGACAGAGAGCACTGTTTTGAAGTTCTATGCACTGCGTCTGCAGCAGTCACTGTAGTTGTTCATCCCTCTGTTTAGAGGAAGAATCTGTATCAGTTTTGAAAGTAATAGAAGCTTGTTTTAAAGTTCTGAAAAAACTCTGTCTCCTGTCAATTTCCTTTTATTTCTCTGTGTTAACAAGGAGAGCTTATTCTCTCCACTTGGAATTCTCAAAATTCCAACAGTTATGAGCGGACGAACAAAATTTATTAACTTGCTTTGAACTACAATGAATCCAATGCCAGGCATTTGCAGTGGTTCTTATTTCAATTTTCACCAGTTATTAAAAATAATTTAAAATCATATTTGTGGTTGAATGGTACTTTGTGCGCATTTACGTTTTGTTACATTTAAGTTTCCAGTGAATTTCACAAGTGGAAGGAACTCATTATCTTTGTAATATTTATAAACTAATCTGGGGCTCTAGAATCACGGTTCAGAAAATTTCATTATTCATGGCATATATTTTTTCCTTTGTTGTACTCTCTCTATTTGCTATTTTATAATATCAGGCCTGCTCAGCCATGATCCAACATAACTCGTATGCATCGATGCTTCAATCCTATTTGCATTAAACCTGAACCAAAGCTTAATCACAGTGGTTGTTGTCAAATCGGGTGGTTTTGGTATCATATGATTCGTGCTATTTCAATATGAGCATTTTTCTTTTTTACTGTTAAAAAAAAAAATTCAATAGGATTATATATACCATTTTCCTTTTGTTTGTTTCAATTTTGATTAAATTTCTCACTTATGTTATTCGTGGCTACCATATTGTGTTTGGTTTAATAAAAAAACATAAAAAAAGTACATGTTATACATATACCATAATTCATTTTTATTCACATGGTATTCCACATTAGCTAAAGGAAATATTTTGTTATTTGTTTTAAAATAAAAGGGGAATAATTTGCGTCCTATTAACTTTTAGAAGAAGAATGCGAAGCTGATATGAAGCTTGTAAGTGTTAATTATTTAACAATTTTTACTGATTGACAGGTTGATTTCTACTTTTGTAGGTTCTCTTATAACTTTATAAATCATCGTCCTTGCACAAATTAATGGATTTCATACTAATATATTTGACTCTACTGGTCATTTTGTTTATCTTTTTATTTCATACATATATTTTATTTGTGATTTGTGCATGGACGCTGCAAGTAGTACTGACCTCATTTCAAATAATTTGATTTCATCCTTTTCTAAATTGTAGTAAAGAAACAAAGAAGGTCGTAATACCACCTGAAAGACATTCTCCTTTGATTATCAAATTTTGGATCCTTTTATTATGTTCTTGGAAACACTGTAAAATTTTGTGTATGAAGTTATGCTTTCGATAATACTTTTTCAATTGATCTTAAATTTTCGAATTTATTCTCTATATTTTATTTCAATGAATGCTAGTCTAAGCCTAGGCTTGTATATACATAAGTAGCATAGAGGTAGAATTTCATTTAGAGTAATATATATTCACTATGTTTCCTTCATATTTTCAAAAATACAAAAAAAAAATGTTTTTTCTCAAATCAAGCCTCCATTCGTTGGAGCATCACCTTGTAAAGGGTAAATTAGTCCCAAAATTCCATTCAAGAATGCCCTTAACGAAAACAAATTTAATCAAGACTTCGACTGGGTAGCTCCTCCTGTGTTGATTCAAGACATTTCCAACCCTTAACTGGACCAAGAGAGGTTTGAGAGGAAGAGTTAAGAGGGTTAGGGCATAGAAAAAATTAATAATTGTATAATCATGCCAAGTCTATGTGAAAACAATGTATGTAATTATCCTCCATATGTATAAATTGTATCCAAGTTTTGAGTTAATATCATATAATGGATTGTTGAATCCTCTCTCACAATGTCTATATGTTAATTGTTCTGTTGAATATATTCAGTTAAGTTTTCATGTCTATCTCAAGGAGGTGATAATTGCAACTCAATTGATGAATACACACACATAGGTCATGGATTCAATACCTGAGCCATAATTCTCTCAATAATCTTGAAACCCATATAGTTTATAGCCATATTCTAGACTAGAGAGAGTGCAGAAATTTAAAGGAGCTATGACCCAAATTCAGTTCAAGGTGAACATATCTGAGACATTACATAGTCTTAGAATGAAGGCTTCTGTCATTCATGATTTAAGCAAAGTCTTTTCTGGATAATTCACATTATTATCTTAAGGTTACTGCGTTTTGAACCACTTATTGTGGTTCATCATCGAGGCAAAGATGGATAGTGTGATCCATAGACCAAATAATTATAGTAGAGATGCAACCATAAACTCTTAATAGTGATGAAAATAAGTAATATAATAATAATAAATAACTTTACAACAAACTTAAAAAAAATAAAAAAAATAGAAAGAAAATAAATATCAATAAAAATAAATGTTAAGGAATGTCTAGAAAAAAATTATTATATATATGAAAGAATAAATTAATTCAGTAGAAACTACACAAAATAACAAAAAAGAGAGGAAGAAATTAACAAAAGTAACATTGAAGAGGATATATATATATATAATAAGGACCCTTATAAAGTTAACAATGTAAATCCTCACAAAAAAATGTCTTAGACCCATTTTTACCTCTGTATTCTTTGTTGATTTTTCAGTAGATTGGGACATACTACAAGCCCTAGGGTTTAGGGTTTGGAGGGTGGAGCACCACAAGAGTCACTCTTGGGTTTGGAACTCAAGGTTGGTTTTTTTCACCCATCATGATTTGGGCCAAAACCATGGAGAATTTTGGACATGTGATGGGATGAGATGATAGAGGGCAGAAAGGAGAATTGAACATTTTGAGAATCATTGAATTCTGAGATGTCCTTGATGAGATATGAATTTTTGAAGTTGAAAATTAATTATTGGACAGTGAAATCATCTATGCTTGAGTAAAATTGGTCCAAAAGACATGTCTCTTCACTAATTCGTGTAGTCTTTTTAAAAGTGTATAAATAGAAGTTGTTGGACATCATTTTAGATCATCCAAGAGAAATGTTTCATATTAAATCAATCTGAGATAGTCATAGCTCAAGAAGGGAGGCCGAAGTTGGAAAAGATAAGGACATTTGGGTTTGTTCTTGTGTTTTCCTAAGGCCAGGTAGGAGCAGAGGAAGCCACTGTCTGAAGGAGGAAGTTTGGGTTAGTTTATTAAGTCGTTTCTGGGAATTTTGTCTCCAATTATGTAGCCATGGTTCTGGTCTTGAAACATAGATAGCCACATCCCTATATCACTGTAATGAAGGTGTCACGGGCCTAATTGGAGGGTTATAACAACCCATAATTCGAGAACAGGTGGAAAAAGAATCAAGGAAGGGACAACCACAACTGTTAGGAGGTTATTTCGAGGAGTTAGTGAAGCTTGATGTGACTATTTTCATGTCCTAACTAGTCAAACTTCCTACAACAGAGTGACATCAGAATTAAGGTATGATGAGGTTGATTTTATGTTGAATTATTTGTTGAAGTGGATGTATAGTTTCACCCTGTGGGAACCAATTAGAAAGGATTAATTAGAGAGTTAGAATCCCTTATTAGGATAAGATCTGACAATGATTTTATTTTGCATCATTGGACTAGTGAGGGGAAGTGTGTTGATGGCCCAAAGTATCTCTTGACAAGGCATCATAAAGTGGTGTTGACAGTTGAATTTTAGGTGAAGATTGGAGCCTAATGTGTAGCTATTTGATGGAAGAAAGATGATAATAGATTGGAAGATTGGAGATGAGGAACTGGCTAGCCTAGAAGAGTAGATTATATCAACCTCTATTCATTGGAGAAAAAATGACTTGCAACAGTTATAGGTGGAAGCCCTCCTGGAGACTCTACGTGTTGTATCTTCATGGACAAAGGGGCACTAGAGAAAAAAATGAGAGCGAAGGACCGACATGACAAGATACAACATAGAGCCTGTAGCAAGATTATAATTGTATCCTATATCCCTTGTAAGGGAGCCCTAACAATGTTGTATTATTATGTTGGTTTAATATAATGAATATTGGTTTTTTCTACATTATCATCCAATATTTTGTTAAAAACTGTCTATACTTATGCATGTGTTATTTGCTGCTATTTTATATTTCATCGTGCAAAGTATCTTGTGTTGAGATTCTTGGTTTGGTAGTTTCAGTGATTATAATATTCTATCCTAGACCCAAGATCATGGAAATTGAACGTGGTATCAGAGCATGTATGAGCTACTTTGGAATAAAACAAATCATCAGAGTGCACATCGAGTACAACTTATGAGGGATTTGGTCACATTGTAGGTGACGGGCTCACTACAATGTCAACGTTACAGAATGGTGTTTGGTATGAGGATAGGTTTGAGGGGATTTCCAACTATAGTTGATGGAAGGAAAGGATCAAGTTGGTCTTGCAGGTCAACAAGATCTGGGAATTTTTCGAGAAAGCCATCAAGAAGCCAACTAACGCAAAGGAGTTAGAAGTGTAAAAGGATTTAGATAATAGGGTGATATTGATCATCCTTGATAGTGTGAAGGATTTCCTAATACCTCATTTGTCTAGGAAGAACAGTATACATGATATGTGGATGGCTCTTAAAAAAAAATCCATAATAAGAACAAGAATAGGGTACTGGTATTGGAGAATAAATTTAAGTCCAACAATATGTTCCAGGTGAAGGAGTGACTTTGTATCTGACGAGATAGTATTATGTCAAAGATGAGCTTGTTGTCATTGGTGTGACTATTTTAGATTTAGATATGATGAGGATTTCCTTGAAAGGGTTTACTCTATAATGGAAGCCCTTCATCAAATGAATCATTTCCAGGGACAAGTATCCAGACCAGTATAGGCTGTGGGATGAATTAATTTAGGAAGATTTGCGAGACTAAGATCTTCATCCAATGAAGAAGTAAGATGAGGACGTGGCACTTTTAGCACGAATGAAGGATAAGAAAAGGAAGGACTTTATTAAAGTAAATTTTTTCAACTGTGGCAAGATGGGTCATTTTTCATTGAGATGTTTGATGAAGAAGAAGGGAGATGATGAGAAGAGGAAAGGGAACCAGGTTGCCAGTGTTTCCATTCATGTTGAGATAGATGCTCTAACCATGAGATTGGAGGAGTAGGAATTTGCTATGATCTCTCATTTCTCGCATGGTACTATCAATGGGGATGGATGGTATGTGGATAATGGCGTGGTGAAATAGATGATAGGGTCATAGTAGGTTTTTGAGATTCTATCTAAATGGGACTCAAAGTTGTACATGTTTTTGGGTGACAAGAGTCAAAATGAGATCTGAGGATCAGGAGTTGTGCCATTCAGGATGGAGATAGGACGGGTGATGTGGGTCCAGGATGTACTATTTGTACTAGGACTCAGATATAGTGTGATATATGTCTCGATGATCAAGAAGAAGGGGTTTTAGGTCTTCTTCTAGGATGGGAAGTCAAGACTTAGAACTATAGGCTCTAGCTCTGATGGTATTATGCTTGGAGTTAGAGAGCATGGTGTATATAGACTGACAGGAAAGCTTGTGGATCATGGGAAGAAGAGGCAGGTGGAGTAGGTGAAGGTTCCAGAGAAGCAGGTATAGGTACAGGCTTCATAGGGGCATGTCCAAGTTCTAGAGGCTCATAAGGAGTCGAGTTCTAGCGAGAGCTTACATATTCAGAGGGAGACTTTACAACCTAGAAGAGCGTGTGACAGATGGAAAGCAAGGGTGCTTCCACATCTTCCAAGAAGGAACCTTGGAGGGATTGAAAAGTGATATAGGAGAACAAGAAGAAGCAAGATGCTTCCAATAACAACGAAACTTTTGAGAGAGGCATGGTTCATGCTACAAGGATCCCTACAGTGGTGAGCACTAATAGTTGGGTAAGTGTTTTGAGTAGTGATGATGATGATGAGTTACTTCCTAGTCTTGGAAGTACCTCCCTTGTTAAGATGCAGTTTGATTTTTGAGTATCTTGGGAGGTACTCCAAGATGTCAAGTTCAGGGTTAGGAGGGTGGAGCACCACAAGAGTCACTTGTGAGCTTGGAACCCAAGGTTGGGGTTTTACACCCATTGTGATTTGGCCCAAAACCATGGAAAATTTTGGACATGTGATGGTATGAGATTATAAAGGGCATAATGTAGAATCCAGCGCTTCAAGAATCGTCGAATTCCAAGATGTCCTTGATGAGATATGAAATTTTGAAGCTGACAATTAATTAATGGATAATCAAGTCATGTAGGCTTGAGTCAAATTGGTCCAAAAGACATTTATCTTCACTAATTAGTGTAGCCCTTCTAAAATTTTATAAATAGAAGGTGTTGGACATCATTTTATACCATCTAAGAGTAATATTTCATAGTAAATCAATTTTATATAGACAAAATGTAAGAAGGGAAGTTGAAGTTGGAAAAGAGAATTTTGGGTTTGTTCTTTTGTTTTCCTAAGGCTGAGTAGGAGTAGAGGAAGTCGTTGTCTCAAGGAGCAAGTCTAGGTTAGTTTATTAATATTTTGTGAGCAATTTGTCTCCGATTAAAGTATCCATAGGTTTGGTCTTGAAAAAGAGGTAGTTGTAGCCCTAGAACATTGTAGTGAAAGTGTCGCAGGCCTAATTGGAGGGCTAGAACAACCTAGAATTCAAGAACAGGTGGAGAAAAATAAAGGAATGGAAAACCAAAACTGTTAGGAGGTTATTTTCAAGAGATATTGAAGGCTGATGTGACCATTTTCATGCCCTAACCAGTAAACCTTCCTACAATAGAGTGACATCATAATTGAGGTAGGGTTAGGTTGATTTTATGTTGAATTGTTTTTTGAAGTGGATGTATAGTTTCAACCTATGGGAGCCAATTATAAAGGATGATTTGGAGAGTTATAAGCATTTCTTAGGAGCAGATATCACAGTGATTGTATTGGGAATCATTAGACTAGGGGAGGGTAGTCTGTTGATGTCCCAAAGTATCCCTTGAAATGTCAACTTAAAGTGGTGTTAATAGCTGAAGGTTGAGTGAAGATTGGAGCCTAATGTGGAGCTCTTTTATGGAAGAAAGAGATTATTATATTGGAATATTGGAGCTCAGGGATTGGCCGGCTTAGAAGAAAAGATTGGATTAGCTCGTGTTCATTGGAGTAGAAGTGACTCGGAGCAGTGATAGGTAGCAACCTTTCCGAAGACTCTATGTTTTGCCTCTTGATGGACTAAAGGGCACTAGAGAAAAAAACGAGAGCGAAGGACCGACAATATGAGATACAACTTAGAGAATGAATCGATATTATCGTTGTATATTGTATCCCTTATAAGGGATCCATGAGATTATTGTATTATTTATTTGGTTTAATATAACGAATATTGGGTTGTTGTACATTATTGTATAATATTTTGCTAAAAAAATTTATACTTGTATGTTTACGATTTACTGCTATTTTATTTTTGTTGTGCAAAGTAGATTTTGTTGAGATTCCTAGTTTGGTAGTGTTGGTGATTCTAAGATTCTATCCTACACCCAAAATAATTGAAATTCAACACTCTTGACAACAAGGTTGACACTTGGTGTAATTATATTGGTTCATACAAGCAACATGGCAGCAATGGTGGAAGATTACATTAGCATGACATAAGTAGAAGTGGCATCTCACCGCTCATGAGCCACTACGTGGTGATGTTGACGTCATCAAAAACACGTCACCCCAACAAGGCTTCTTATAAGGATTATATGACATGCATGTAAAGGCATCCAAGATTATTCAGATATGGGATAAGGTGGCACACAACGTGGGAAAATAACTCACCCTGACAAGTAGTTGATTGATCCATGACCTAAGTAGTGATTCCCACTGATACACATCACCCCATACCAATGACCCTGAAAGGTTTCAAAAAAGCGCAAAGTGGGTCTTTCTAGGAAGGTTAAGCATAGAGACATGATGGCATATGGCACAAGGTCAAGAAAAAATAATAAAGAGTACGAAACATGTCACCCTAGAGGCACAACCCTGGAAGGAAATAAAAGGGCACGAGGGAGGAAGTTTCAAGCTGATTCAGTGCCAAGAAACTGTGGCAGGTATAGTCAGAGTTGATGACCAATGGAAGGGCACATATGGAGAGTGGTGAACTGACATGACATGTAATCCCAAAAGGGAGACCCCAAAGGTTTTTATAAATTTGCGCCAGGAAAATAAAGCTAGGGGCTAAAAATAAAGCACTAGGACACAGTTTGTTCAGGTGTTTGTGAAGAAGGGCACAAAGTGTCTGCAGTAATTGTTAAGTCCTTGGTGTTATATCATAAAAGAGACCCGCAAAAGGTTATATATGAATATTTTATTAATAAATAATTTGGTCCCAACAAAGTTATAAGTATCAGTGTTAAATTTCTCTGGGCATATAGTTGAATATTTATGTTTGAAGGGGTTGGCAATGTTAAATTTGGAATTTTTTCCAAATACATCTGCAGTGCTAAAAAATTTAGAAGAGAGGCATAAACAATTTGGAAACAATATTTGGCAGCATGGATAGTTTAGAGAAGAAGTTAGTATATTGGCTAAATTTGGTGATGCACCAAAATTAGAAAACCTCTACTAAAGCTTGATAAAAATCGAGAATAGAAAATTGAGTAGTGTAAACTCAGATTTTATTCTAATTACAAGTAAGCAATGTTTGAATACTTGAAGTGCACATTCAAAAAACATCTTTGAAATAGGAAAAAGGAAAAAATAAATATTCTTGCAAGCATAAAAGTACAAGATTAATCAAAGTTCAAAGACTAAAAATAACAATCCAAATTAATTAAAAGAATAATTGAATTTGTAAGATTATAAGTATTATGAGTATATGTGTTGGATTGATGTTATTGGTGTGCTTGGGATTTTATTAGTGATCAGAGATTGCTGAAGGTGATTGTGGTGAGTGATTAACTGAAGAATTTATTTTTTCCGTATGGATTTGGCCTTCATGATTTGAGTTTGAAAATGGAAATAAAGATAAATCATTGAATTCAAGCAAGTGGTACCTTTTAGATCAGGGGTTGTAGCTCCTTCTAGTAGTTGTTGGTAAAATTTAGGGGTCATAGCTCCTTATAGTAGTAGATGATATAATAAGGGGTTGTATCTCCTTTCAATTGTTGCTAATAAATCAAGGAGTAGTAGATTTTTTCTGGTTGTACCTAGAGAACTTAGTAACAACAAGTATAAGCTTTCCCTTGTGAAGTAAATTGAAGTAAAGTTTGAAGAACTTGTGTGTTTATTTGTCTCTCTAATGATTTATTCTTGTGATGATGATATGAATTAATTATTGGAGTATTTATTAGTGTCCTAATTTATTTTGCAAGTGAAAGAAAGTTTTAAAATTCCAACAATATTGATTCATCTCCCCTCTTAGTATTATCATGGTTTCTAACACCGCCCCTTCCTCCCTTCCCACCTACTCCTCCCTCTCCGCCCCCAGCTTGCATAAGGGACTTGGAACCTTGTCCAAATTACATAAGGGACATGGAACCTTGTTAGTTCTGGAATCATTGGGACAATGTCAGACATAATAATGTCAAAGCACTTATCGATGGAATGACCACTCAGAAAATTAACCTTTTTTAATTTTAAAATGATTTTCCAGGGTCTCAAAGATACCAAAAATAAAAAGCCCTCCACCACAAGAATTATGTCACAACAAAGCTCACTCAACCAATGAAAAATAGAAAAATAAGATTTCTAGAAATTAGAAAATTATTTTGAATTTAAGGAAAATTAGAAATGTTTAACATTTTCTCGAAACTTTGATTAAAATTATAAAACCTAGAAAAAATAACTGAGATTCAACTTACAGTAGTTCTTGGTGAGAAATAAATACTAATAAAATATAAAATAGTAAGGAAAAAAATATCCAAAATTAAAACATCATAAATACCCATATATGAGAACATATCTTTCTCCCAAACTCTGATATAATTTGAATAGAACTTCGAGATATTAAAATCAAGCACCATTTTTTTATTGTCATCCCAGGATATATATATATATATATATATATATATATATATATATATATATATATATATATTAAAAATGTTTCAAGTCGCAATATTTTCATGTAGGCAACAAGGAAAAATGTATCATTTGGAAAATTCATAAACGGTGCACATCACATTTTCCTGAATCTACATATGTTCTAGATAGAGACATGATAAAATAAAGAATTGTTAAATGGCAAAATGATATCAGTACTTGGTTTTTGGATATCAACAGTAGATTGGACATGTTAAACATTTCAGATATTGGATGTAATCAAATTGTGACATTGAAAAGAAAAATACATCCAAGTTTGATTGTAATAATAAGAAAATAATAATTTCTTTTTATTCTTCATTAATGCATTCAAGACTTGAATTTTGATTATTGAAAATTTATAAATCTTTTTATTTTAAAGTGAAATGAAAATAAAATCTTAAAAATGAAATGATGAAAATAAATTAAAATAGAAATTAAAAAAATTATAAAACATGGTGTATAAGTTCTATTATTTTATGAATTTTTTGAAAAAATAACCAAAATTATTAAAACTATTACCACGAGGACTACTTATATTAATTATTTTTTTGAAAAATAACGTAAATTATTAAAACTATTACCACGAGGACTACTTATATTGATTATTAATATTGAATTATGTGTAACTACCCAATAATAAAAAGTTAATTTATACAATATATAATAAGATTTTAATAATACTAAATATACAATTTGATAATATATAATAAAATTTTAGTGATATTAAATATATAAATGACAATTTTAACGAATTAAATTATAAAATGTGGGATTTCTTATAATAATTATGAAGAATAAAATAGTTCGAAATTCACATTTATTTTGCAGGTAGTTTTATGATATAATGTAAGATTATTTATTATATACATTACTATATCGATAGGCTTATCTAAAATAGATTTACAACTACATTCATCAATGTGATTGATATATGCCATAGCCCTATATCCACTACCCACACTGAGGCCTAACCCCGCGGGCGTCTAGGAGATTTGATCCTGTGACCTCTCAATCTGGGAGTAGTTCCAAGTGCAGACTCAACCAATTCAGCTAACCCTTGGGGTTTATATATAATTTAATTATAAAATATATAATAATAATATATTATTAAAAAAAAAATAGTTTTAATTCAAACTATACTATAATTAAAATATAACATAATAGTTTTCAGCTTGCCTCGCCTAGTCCCTCTGTGCAGCATCACTCTGGCCCATCCCCCAGTTGACGTTGTGTGCGCCTCTCCGCCACCATGCCTAGGCTTCGTCATAGAATGAGATGTTGCTGTGGGAGCAACGGGGGCCGAGCCATTCATTCCCGGTCCTCCCTTAGCATAGACTCCTCCTCTGAGGACTTCTCATGTGGCCATCACCTAGAAACCCAAAGCCAAAGAGGGAGAAATTGCTTCGGTGAGCAAGCACATTCCATCTCGAGCTCTCCGCTTCCCCATGTGATGTCTCTTGTGCCTCCTGCTACCCACACCATCATCTCCCCTGCTCCATCACCGTCTGCTCACTCTTCCCTCCGCCAGACCTCCCAAAGAGAGGATTTTCGCTTTGATTGCACGATGGAAAGGCCTGTTATTACAGCCTTCATCACCATCACCCCTTAAGACAAATTTCTCCGGGACTTGTTTCCCCTCTGTGGGCAGTCCAGATTCATCCTTTGAGTGACCATCAAGCCATGCTATCAGGCTCTCTCAGCTGAAGCAGGGGTAGTTTTGTATTATTATGTGTTATATCAATAGATTTAGAATTATTCAGAATATATATATATATATATATATATATATAGATATATAACATAATAGTATTTTATTATTTTTTATAATAAGTATATATCTCTTACCAATATCCAAAAAGATTACTAATATTATAAATCAAAAGAACTAATAAATCTAAGGGTTTAATATTATAAAACAAAGGAATTGCTGAACACAAAAGAAAAATATTAAAAACTTAATAGATCAAGAAGCTCAAGGGATCCATATTAAAAAGAGAACAGATTAATAAAGCCTATGAATTAATATTTTAAATACAAATGAATGATAAACTCACATGATTATTTATATTATAAACCCAAGAGAACAGTGAATCTTAGGGATTGTTAATATTATAAACCCAATGAATTAATAAATTAAAAGATCAATAAACCCAATGGATTGATATTAAAAACCCAAAAAAATAATAAACCAAAAAAATTAATACTAAAAAACCAAAAATTTATAAACATAAGTGAATAATATTAAACCTAAAATATTAATATTATAAACCCTTAAGTATATAAACCGTTGGATAAATATTATAAACTGTGAAATAAACATTAATATGTTAAATTAAAGGGATTAATAAACTCAAGTCCATGAATGAATTATGATAATAATAAGTGACTTATATGATTACATGCTTTAGATTAATGGTAAATGATTATATTGTTAATATATTTTTTGGGATAGAAAAAAAAATAAACAACTTAGATTTGAGATTTTAGATTTTTGTAATTATTAATTTTAGCTACAAATAAGTTTCTCAATCCATCACATACTTAAATGTTGATTATTTTAAAAATACAATGTAACAATAATCTTTAATAAATATTAATTTTTATCATTCTAGAAAAGTTATTTAAGTTATTTTTTTTCTAAATACACCCTTTCCCACTATTATCAACATTATATTTGAGTTGATATATTATAATAATATAATAAAATAAAATTTAAATAAATATAAAATTTAAATTTAAATAAATATAAGATAGATATATCCTTAATTATTAATTGGCAGTGTTAAATTTGGAAATTTTTCCAAATACATTTGTAGTGCCGAAAACTTTAGAAGAGAGGCATAAACAATTTGGAAGCAATATTTGCCGGCATGGATAGTTTGGAGAAGAAGTTAGTATATTGGCTAAATTTGGTGATGTGCCAAAATTAGAAAACCTCTATTAAAGCTTGATAAAAGTAGAGAATAGAAAATTGTGTTGAGTGGGAAATATTAAATGAGAAAGAAATAGAATTTATAACTGAATGACAAACTGAAGGAATAAATTCACATAAAGAAATACACAGAATTTACATGGTAAAAACTTGACAGGGTGTCAAAGAAACCTCCAGAGGGCAAGGGATTGGAAAGTCTATTAATAAAAATGATTCTCTGTACATACAAGCCTCTCAGACCATCCAATTTAACTTGAGCCTATTTCGTTATTCTAACTTCATTTCGTTACTCAACCAATTAATGGTTAATAAGTAATTTTGCCCAAAATTACATTATTTACATTTGTTGTCATATTTTTAACAAACTCCACCTTGACAACAATTTTCCTAATCCCTTGCCCATGCCCATTCATAATATTTTTTGCAAGCCGAGAGAAGCGAGATACCATCTCAACTTCTCTACTCTAACTGGCTTCGTGAATATATCTGCATGATTTTCCTATGTGCGGACCTTCTTGAGAACTACTTTGTCGGCTTCGATTACATGTCTCACAAAGTTATACCTTACATCGATGTGCTTGGTCTTGTTGTGATAGGCTGGATTTGTAGCCAAGTGAATAGCGCTCTAACTATCACAAAACACATTCACTTTCTCCTGCGTCCTTCCAATCTCATCAATCAGACCTTTTAACCAGATTGCCTCTTTACAGGCATCTGAAGCAAATATATACTCTACTTCAGTAGTGGACAAAGTAACTATCTCTTGAAGCTTTGACATCCAGCTGATTAATCCACATGCAAGAGTAAAATCATAACCTATAGTAGACCTCCTTTTGTCCAAATCACCTGCATAATCAACATCCACATATCTGTAGACTGAACCTTCATGACCATCAAAGTTGAAGCACCCATTTCACTGCTCTCTAATGTTCTTCTCCTGGATTTGCCATGAACCTGCTGACAACTCCAACTGCATGTGAAATGTCAGGTCTTGTAGATACCATCGCATACATTAAGCTTCCTACCTCATTTTCATATGGTAAACGAGACATATACTTATTTTCTTCATTAGTTCTAGGACTTAAAACCGAAGAAAGCTTAAAATGGGAAGCTAATGGAACATTAACAGGTTTCACATTGTTCATACCGAATTCTTCAAGTAATTTCTCCACATACTTTTGTTGTGATGACCAAATATTACCATTCTTCCTATCTCTATGTATCTCCATGCCCAAGATATGTTTTTCCACTCCAAGATCCTTCATTTCAAACGTCTTAGAGAGCTGAGCCTTTAAACTGTTGATTTTGTCCATGCTTTTGCTTGCAATAAGCATATCATCAACATACAACACCAAGATAATGAATATTACATTGAAAATTTTGAAGTAAACACAATGATAATACTCACTTCTAATAAAATTTTGGCTCACCATGAAGGAATCAAACTTCTTGTACCATTTCCTGGTCGACTGCCTCAAGCCATACAATGATTTCCTGAGCTTGCAAACTAATATTCTGTTGTTGTTAGGTCCCTATATTACTAGTATAGTCCCTTATTGTTGTTAGTGTAAACCCGCTTATTGTTATTATTGTACCCCTGTAACCCCCATATTGTTATTATTGTGCCCTTAAATTATTATTGTTAGGCCAACTAGGATTACATTGTGGCCCCACTAGGATTACATTATGGCCCCATGGACTCCTGTATATAGAAAGGAGGTTTTGTAATTTGTATCATCCAAGAATTGTTCATGAATGTAATGATTGGAGGTTGCCCCCTAGAAGTGGCTTATTCCTAAGACATTGATATCTCTTTTCTTCTATTTTTGGAGCTGGTTTCACAACATTTGGAATCAGAGCTTTGGATTCTAGGGTTTTGCTACTCCAAACAAGTCATCGTGGAATTTTCGCTATAACATTTCTTCTACGAATTTTCAGAAGTTAAAAATTTTAGGGTGAGAAGCTGAAATCTTGAGGAAGATCTTCAAACAATTTCAGAGCTTAGTTTGTAATATTTTCAGAGATATGATCTGTGGAAGTTAGGTATTTTTGCAGGCTCCTCAATTTAATCTAAACAGGTCATCATGGAATTTGCGCTATAAATTTTGTTCTACAAAGGTTCAAAATCTGAAATTTTTAGGGTGTGAAGCTGAAATTCTGAGGAAACACGTCAAAAAATTTCAGAGCTTGGTTCACAACATTTTCAGAGATATGATCTATGGAAGGTAGTGCTTTTTCAGGCTCCTGAATTTCATCACAAAGAGGTGATCATGGGAAAATATTCATAACTCTCTCTCGAACATCGGATTGGAGTGCCATAAAAAGTGGTTGCAAGTACATAGACTTTGGTTTCTTTGCTATCAATTTCAGAGCTCAAAGAAAAAACAGTGACATTTGGCAAGTCGTACAAGTTAGATCTATTGAACTAGTCCATAATTAGGTCATTGTGGGAGATTGGACATAACTTTTCCTTGGAGAATCCAAATCAAGTCAAACCTGTGGCATTCGAAAGATAATTTAGAAGGATACCTCAGTGCCAAATTTTAGATATTTAATAGCCGCAATTAGAAAGATAATCCAATTTCAATATCGAGCTCCTCAAAATTAAGAAAAAGGTGTGTATTTTTTTTTTACGAATTGCATAAGTCTTGTTTGAAGAATCAATTTGAATTGATTCCAAGGGAATATTGTAGAATATATATCAATATTGGGTTAAAAATAAAATGTCCCGTAAAAATAATTCAACACCCATTAATCCTTTATAAGACTCTACTATGACTCATGAAGATGAAGAATTGCAACATGATCTATCAAAATTACAAGAGCAAGTGCACCAAATTTCACTCTCGCAAAGAGCAACAAAAAATGAAATGGATGTTTTGAAGAAAGGCGTGGAATCTAAGATAGATGGTATGGAATCTAAGATGGATGACATGGAAGCTAAGATAGATGAAAAAATGAAAGACAACATGGAAAACATGAAGAATGATCTAAAAGCAGACATGGAAGGTTTGACAAACTTGATACATGAAATGTTTCCTAATGGTGAAAAGATAGTAGAGGAAACTCATGATGCGAACAAAATAAATGTTATTTGTGACTTCATAAACTCTAATTTTGGCGGGAAGAACCACCATATTCCAAAAATGGATATGAGAAAGTTTGATGGAAAGGATCCTATAACATGGATACTACAAATGGAGCAATATTTTGATCTCCATAATGTGCAAAACACACAAAAGGTACGCATTGCAACTTTACATTTAGAACAAAAGACATTTGTATGGTATCGATGGCTTTTCTCCCATAACAAAATTTTCACTTGGTCAATTTTATTGGAGGAAATGATAGCACATTATGAGGATACAAAGAGCAACACCTTCTTTAGCCAATTGATAAATCTCAAACAAAAGGGCTTAGTGGGGGAGAACATTGAGGACTTCCAAAAATTGAATATAAGGGTAACTAATATTCCAGAGGAACACAGGATTGATCTCTTCATAGGTACTTTAAAAGATAACATCCAACATGAAGTTCGTATTTTGGAACCTGATTCATTGGATAAGGCATTCAGGTTGGCAAGAAAAATCGAATGTAAAATTATGGTGATAAGGAAGCCTACCACTCACTTCTATAAAGAAGGAAGTGTTGCTACACCTAGATTTACACAACCTACAAGGTTGGCACCACAAAAATTGGAAGAAAAAAGAGCAAAAGGGCTTTGCTATAGTTGTGATAGAAAATACACTAAAGTTCATAAGTGTGCTGAGAAGAAATTATTTTACATAGATTGTGAAGAGGAAGAAGAAAATGAACAAGAAGAAGATATACACCAGGAACCAGCCCTAGAAGAGGAAGAAATGAGTCCAACCATATCATGTAATGCATTGGAAGGAATTACCACTCCTTAAACTCTCGAGATATAAGGACATATAAAGAAGAAAAAGGTAATGGTGTTGATTGATTCAGGTAGCACCCATAATTTTATTAATTGTAAGGTAGCCAAGGAATTGACTTGTTTCCTATACCCAGCACCATAATATTCGTCAAGTGATGGTTGCAAATGGAGGAACTATAAATTCCTCTAGAAAATGCCATAATATAAAGCTAAACATGGGGGAATATGTATTTGATAGTCCAATGCTTTCCATTCCTATGGGATGTGCTAATGTTGTACTAGTAGTACAATGGTTACAATCTTTGGGGACAGTAGCTTTTAATTTTAAAGAACTTTTCTTGAAATTTTTTTCAGAAGGAAAGGAAGTCGAATTATGGGGTATTGCAGGGAATCCAGGGAAGATAATAATCTCTAATGTCATGAAAAATATTCTAAAGAAAGAACAACGAGACATAATTTCACAATTATGCTTACTAAAAGTTCTAACATCAAAATCATCTATTTCTGCAGATCTCCAACAAGTCTTGGACAATCATTCCAAGGTGTTTGTAACTCCAAAAGGACTCCCACCTATTCATGATAATGATCATGCTATTCATTTGATTCTAGGAAGTGTTCCTCCAAACATCAGGCCTTATAGATATCCTTATGTCCAAAAGAGCGAAATTGAACATATGATTGCAGAATTGTTAGAGGCAAGTATAATTCAACCTAGTCAAAGTTATTTCTCTGCTCCTGTAGTATTGGTACACAAGAAGGATGGATCATGGTGCATGTGTCTGGATTATAAGGAGCTCAATAATCTCACCATTAAAGATAAATTTCCCATTCACGTGATTGATGAGTTATTGGATGAATTACATGGAGCAATTTATTTTACCAAGTTGGATCTTCGTTCAGGATATCATCAAATTAGACTGAAGACTAAACATATTCCAAAAACAGTATTTCAAACTCATGAGGGTCATTATGAATTTTTTGTCATGCCTTTTGGCCTTACTAATGCACCTTCTACATTTCAAGGGTTGAAGAATTCCATTTTCAAACCCTTCCTTAGAAAATTTGTGCTAGTATTTTTTGATGATATAATAATCTACAGCAGGTCTTGGAAGGATCATGTTGAACATGTTGACAAGGTGCTCAAACTATTGCAGGAGAAACAATTATATGCAAAAACACCCAAATGTTTCTTTGGAGTACAAGAGGTAGAATATCTGGGTCATATTGTATCTCACGATGGTGTTAAGGTAGGCCCTAACAAAATTAAAGCCATTAAGGAATGGAAAGTCCCCACAACCATAAAGCAGTTGTGAGGATTTCTCGGGTTAACAGGGTATTATTGCAAGTTTGTTAATAATTATGGGAGAATAGCAGCACCTCTAACAACATTATTGAATAAAGATGCATTTTCATGGAATCTTGAAGCAACTAAGGCCTTTAAACATCATAAAGAGGCAATGTGCCTAGCACCGGTCTTAGCTACGCCAGACTTCACAAAAACCTTTATTGTGGAATGTGATGCCTCAGGAAATGGAATTGGTGTTGTTTTAATGCAGGAAGGAAGACCCATTGCATTTGAAAGTCATCCAATCAAGGGAAAGTATTTAGAAAAACCTATTTATGAGAAAGAAATGTTAGCAATACTGCATGAACTAAAGAAATGGTGAACTTACCTAATGGGAAGACACTTCAAGGTAAAAACTGATCATGATAGTCTTAAAAACTTTTTGGAACAAATACTATCTTCAAAAGAGTAGAAAAAATGGGTCACAAAGATGTTGGGTTATGACTTTGAAATAATATACAAAAAAGGGAAGCTTAACTCTCAAGAAAGAATGAAGAGGTGGAAGCATTGCTTTGTGCCATTTCTATTATCCAACTAGATTGGATAACCGAGGCAAGAGATGAATGGAAGAAGGACAAAGAAGTATGGACACTCATTCAAAAGTTGCAGCAAGATCCTATTACATTTGATACATTTAGTTGGAAAAATTATTCTTTATGGTACAAATATCGCTTATATCTTTGTAAGAATTCCCAACTAAAAAAAAAGATTCTTTTGGAATTACACACTTCTCCTTTAGGAGGACACTCAGGATTTTTAAAAACTTACCACAGGGTGAAGAAAGAATTTTTTTGGGATGGCCTTAAATTTGATATTTAAAATTTTGTGGCAGAATGTTTGGTTTGCCAGCGGAATAAAGTTGAGACAATTAAGATCTCAGGACTTCTACAATCTTTATCCTTTCCAAGTCAACGTTGGGAGGAGATTTCAATGTATTTTATCACAGGTTTACCTAAGTCTAAAGGAAAGAGTTTCATCATGGTGGTAGTTGATAGACTTACCAAGTATGCACACTTTTGTGCATTATCTCATCCATTTAAAGCAAGTACAGTTGCTACTACATTTATGGATAGAATTCAAAAGCTACATGGAAGCCCAAGGGTTATTGTGAGCGACAGAGATCCCATTTTTACTGGAATTTTTTGGATGGAGTTATTTTCTTGTTTGGGTACTCAATTAGCTCATAGCTCATCTTATCATCCTCAATCTGATGGTCAAACTGAGATAGTAAATAAATGTTTGGGAGGATATCTTCGTTGTTTTGTATCTGATAAACAAACACAATGGGTCAAGTGGTTACCTCTCGCTGAATGGTGGTATAACACTTCCTTCCATACTGCAGCAAAAATGACCCCATTTATGGCACTTTATGGATATCATCCACCATCCATCACATCATCTTTAAGGGAAAATTCGAAGGTTCAAGCATTGGAAGATCACATCGAGCATCAGCAAGAAGTTCTCCAACTCTTAAAGGATAACCTGAATTTGGCACAAAATCGAATGAAACAACAGGCATATCAACATCGCAGCGAGAGAAGTTTTGATGTAGGAGATTGGGTATTTTTACGGCTATAACCATACAAAAAAATGTCCCTCAAGCAAGCTAAGAAGGATAATAAATTATCGCCAAAGTACTATGGTCCTTACAAGGTGTTGCAAAAGATTGGTACTATGGCATACAAATTGGAGCTTCCTGCTTCTTCACGAGTGCATCCAGTTTTCCATGTTTCATGTTTAAAGAAGGTTATAGGTGAAAATCTTCCAGTTCAAACAATATTTCTGGAGCTTGATGAGGAAGGAAAAATCATATTGGAACCTGAAGCGGTCACGGAAAAAATAACTCGACAGCTACGGAATCGATCAATTTCATATTATCTCATCAAGTGGAAGAACTTACCCACTGAAGATTCTACATGGGAGGATGAGAATTTTATACAGAAGCACCCAGAGCTACTCAAGCATTGAGGACAACACTTTTTTGAAGGAAAGGGGCATGTTAGGTCCCTATATTACTAGTATAGTCCCTTATTGTTGTTAGTGTAAAACCCCTTATTGTTATTATTGTACCCCTGTAACCCATATATTGTTATTATTGTGCCCTTAAATTATTATTGTTAGGTCGGCTAGGATTACATTGTGGCCCCACTAGGATTACATTATGGCCCCATGGACTCCTATATATAGATAGGAGGTTTTGTAATTTGTATCATCCAAGAATTGTTCATTAATGTAATGTATTGGAGGTTGCCCCCTCAAAGTGGCTTATTTCTAAGGCATTGATATCTCTTTTCTTCTATTTTTGGAGTTGTTTTCACAACAATTGCGACCTTGTAAAAAACCTTTTGCTTGATCCATATATATCTCTTCATCCAAATCACCATGAAGAAAGGTTGTTTTAACATCTAATTATTCTAACTCAAGGTCAAGTAATGCCGTTAGTGCTAAAACAATACAAATAGAAAAAAACTCATGAAAATCAATATCTTCAACCTGAAAATACCATTTTGCAACTAGTCTCGCCTTATACCTCTCGATACTTCCACCAACTTTTCTTTTCAACTTGAAGACCCATTTGCACCTCACAACACTTCTCCCTTCAGGAAGTTCTACAAGATCCCAGGTATTGTTCTTGGCTAAGGAGTCCATTTCTTCTTCCATAGCCTTTTTCCATATCTTTATATCTGCATCATATACTGCTTCCTGATAACAAGAAGGCTCCCCATCTTCAATAATTAACGCAAAATATGAAGCAAAGCCTTCATACCTTTTTGGTGTTTTTCTTTCCCTTGTAGACCTTCTTAGAGTGACTGGTTGCTAACTTGATTCTAGAATTTCTCCAGTTTCCTTGGCTTCTCCACCTTTTTCATCAGAATTCTCTCCTTCCTTTCGAATTTTTGGAAAAGGTTTAGTCTCCAATTGAATCTTTTGACTTGGCAATACCTACTCCTATTCAACTTTTTCAACACTTGATTTTAAAAGAGAAGATTAATCAAATGTTACATATCTACTAATGACTATATTTCATGAAGAAGGATCCCACAACCTATATCCCTCCACTACATAATTATATCTAACAAAGACACAAAATTTCTATTTTGGATCTTACTTTGAATGTTGATTTCTAGGAATAAGAGTATAGGCATCACAACCAAAAATCTTCATACGCAAATAATCAGAAGAGTGACCCAACCAAACTTCTTCAGAAATTTTACAGTTTAATGTAACTGAAGGTGATATGTTAACTAAATAACAAGCAGTAGATACTGCTTCTACCCACAACTCCTTTTTCAGGTTAGCATTACTGATCATGCTTCTAGCTCTTTCCATAAGAGTCTGATTCATCCGTTCAGCAATGCCATTTTGCTGAGGAGTATAAACAACAGTTTTATGTCTAACAATCCCTTCATACTTACAAAATTGTTCAAATTCTAAAGAAGTAAATTCACCGCGATTATCAATTATTAAACATTTAATTGATTTGCCTGTTCTCTTTTCCACCATTGTTTTAAATTGTTTAAAAACAAAAAATGCATCATCTTTCTTTCAACGTATATACCCAAACTTTTCGAGAGAAATCATCAATAAATGTTAAGAAATATAATGCACCTCCATAAGACACAGTAGGAGATGGTCCCCATAGATTAGAATGAATGTAGTCTAAAATATATTTACTATTATGATTTCCAATCTTGAACCTTTGTTTACATTGTTTACCAAACACGCAATATTTACAAAAATCCAACTTCAAGGATTTCAATTCAAGAAGCAACTTGCGATTCATCAGTACCTGAAGACCTTTCTCACTCATTTGACCCAACCACTGATGCCATAGACGATAACCTTCTTCTTCTTTTTTTGATACGATTGCTGCTTCACTAACTTGAGTACCTCCTTTGAATATGTATATATTTCTGACCTTTTCATCCTTCATAACAACCAAGGCTATTTTTTAGACTTTGAGCACTCCAATCTAACCTGTAAATGTATACCAATTGAATATAAAACTCCCAAGGAAATCAAGTTTTTCTTTAGTTTAGGTACATGCCTAACATCAGATAATGTTTTAACTGTATCATCATATATTTTAATTTTTACATTATCAATCCCAACATTCTAACAAGATGCATTATTTCCCATGAATACAGAACTACCATTTATAGTTTCATATGAAGTAAACCAATTTTGGTGCGGACTCATATGATGAGAAGCACCAAAGTCTAATAGCCAATTTTCAGCATCTTGAGATATATTACAAACAAGGAGAGCTTCAACAATTAAAACCTCATCAACCATATCTAAACCAACCTGATTTACTTCCTTGTTATGGTTTTTCGAATCCTTCCATTTCCAACAATCTTTCTTGAGGTGTCATAGTTTGTTGTAGTACCAGCACTTAGCTTTACACTTCTTGCCGCCCTTTGACTATGATCTAGAAGAACCTCTTGCTTTCTCCCCTCTTTCCTTTGACTGACCTCTGGCTACCATGGCTTCTGGTGCAGATGTCTCAATGCTAGATTTCCTTCGTACCTCTTCAGATAAGAGAGCACCCACAACATATTCGAATTTTAAGGAATCGGTAGTGCTAAAACTGATTGAAGTTACGAAGTGGTCCCATGACTCAGGTAGAGAGCACAACAAGGTTATTGCCTTGTCTTCTTCTTTCATTTTTACTTCCATATCTGAGAACTAGAAAATAAGCATATTAAAAACATTTAAATGTTCTAAAATTTTTGTACCCTCCTTCATCCGAAGACTGTACAATTGTCTTTTTAAATAGATTCTATTTGTTAAATATTTTTTCATATACAAGGTTTCCAATTTTCCCCCCAACCCCTCAGCTATACTCTCTTCAATAATATTAAAGAGAACTTCATCTGCCAAATATAACCGAATGGTACTGAGGGCTCGGGCATCCATGTCCTCCCAGTCTAAATCTTTCATGCTTGCTAATTTTTTCTTTACCCCGTCTAATGTTTTGTTCAACCCTTGTTGCACAAGAAAATCCCTAACCTTCAGTTTCCACAATGC
The DNA here is from genome assembly GCA_034641835.2 of Pinus albicaulis. Taxonomy (NCBI): domain Eukaryota; kingdom Viridiplantae; phylum Streptophyta; class Pinopsida; order Pinales; family Pinaceae; genus Pinus; species Pinus albicaulis. Next base: position 184,921 of record JAXQQM020065678.1, read on the forward strand.
GAAATTGTTTTTCCTAGTGAACTTATCCACCTCGAACTTTTCATTTTTCATTTTTTCCATTTGTTCCTCCTAGAAATTTTTTTCTATGGTTTCTTGGTTTCCCTTCTTTCTTAATTTTCCTCCTTTCAACTAGTTTGGGTTTTTGATTTCCCTTCTATTACCCAGTATTAAAAGTTCTTTCAATATTGTCTCGGTTTTTTATTTTCCTTTTTTTTCATCATTTTCCCAATTGTTACTGCTTAACCAAACCCTACTCCAATTTTTTTTTTAAATAACAACAAAGTCTGAGAATTTTTCTCTGGACAAAAAATTTCTGAGAATTTTCACAAGCAAAAAATACCTCTGAGATTTTTCACAAGCTAAGAATTTTCACAATTAGAAAATACCTCTAATTTTTTTTTTTAATCTTCTGAGTGACAACTGGTTTTAGTAGAAAATAATGCAGAAAATGAAAGTACCTCTATATTTTATCTTCTGGGTGAAAAATACCTCTCTCTCTTTCAGTCGATTTTAGTTCTTCACATGTTTCCTTTGCTGGATTTTCGATGAGCATGCCTCTACAACCAGCTTCTCGAGTTCTAGATGCCAATGTTAATCAACTAGCTTCTCTAGCCTCCTTTGACAGCAACAGTTCTTCTTTCTCTGGCGTATTGAAAAAACAGATGCAGGTTTTACAACTGGCTTCTCTAGCCTCCTTCAACGGCAACGGTTGAAGTTCAATCTTTCTCTAGTCTGGCAATCGATTTCATTAGCACAACCCCTTTTTTCTTTCTCGGACTCAAGCAAACCCTTTGTGTCCTCCTCAAGTTCCTTCGATGAAACAATAATCTTTCTAGGGTTAAAAATCGAACAATCTTCAATACAGTGGCAGAACAGCTCTTATTAAATCCTCCAAGCCATTGTAACAACTCTTCCCTTTGCAACCGAATCAATCTTTTCGATTTCACTTGGGCATAAGTCTTCCCTTTGTAGCAACTGAATCATTCCACCAGGCTCTGATACCGCTTGTTGAGTGGGAAATATTAAACGAGAAAGAAATATAATTTCTAACTAAATGAAAAACTGAAGGAATAAATTCAGATAAATAAATACATAGAATTTACGTGGTAAAACCTTGACAGGGAGTCAAGGAAACCTTCATGGGGCAAGGGATTGGAAACTCTATTAATCAAAATGATTCTCCGTACATACAAGCCTCTCGGGCCATCCAATTTAACTTGAGCCTATTTCTTTATTCTAACTTCATTTCGTTACTCAACCAATTAACGATTAATAAGTAATTTTGCCCAAAATTACATTATTTACATTTGTTGTCATATTTTTAACAAATTGAGTAGTGTAAACTCATATTTTCTTCCAATTACAAGTAAGCAATGTTTGAATACTTGAAGTGCACAATCACAAAACATGTTTGAAGTAGGAAAAAGGAAAAAATAAAGATTCATGCAAGCATAAAAGAACAATATAACTCAAATTTCAAAGACTAAAATAACAATCCAAATTATTTAAAAGCATAATTGAATTTGTAAGATTATAGGTATTATGAGTATGTGTGTTGGATTTATGTTATTGGTGTGCTTATGATTTTATTAGTGATCTGAGATTGGTGAAGGTGATTGTGGTGAGTGATTAATTGAGGAAAATATTTTTTACGTAAGGAATTTTCTTTCATGATTTGAGTTTGAAAATGGAAAGAAAGATAAATGATTGAAGTCAAGCAAGCGGTACCTTGTAGATCAGGGGTTGTAGCTCCTACTAGTAGTTGTTGGTAAAATTTAGCAGTTGGAGCTCCTTATAGTAATAGCTGCTAAACTCAGGGGTTGTAGCTCCTTTCAGTTGTTGCTAATAAATCAAGGAGTAGTAGCTTTCTTTTGGTTTTACCTAGAGAACTTTGTAACAACAAGTAGAGGCTTTCTCTTGTGAAGTAAATTGAAGGAAAGTTTGAAGAACTTATGTGTTTATTTGTCTCTCTAATGATTTATTCTTGTGATGATGACATGAATTAATTGTTGGAGTATTTATTAGTGTCCTAATTTATTTTGCAAGTGAAATAAAGTTTTAAAATTTCAACAATATTGATTCATCTCCCCTCTTAGTATTATCATGGTTTCTAACATCGCCCCTTCCCCCCTTCCCACCTACCCTTGCCTAGTCACCCCCGGTTTACATAAGGGACTTGGAATCTTGTCAGTTCTGACATCATTGGGACATTTTCAGACATAATAATGTCAAAGCACTTATCGATGGAATGACCACTCACAAAATTAACCTTTTTAATTTTAAAAGGATTTTCAAGGGTCTCACAGATACCAAAAATAAAATCCCTCAACCACGGGAATTATGTCACATCAAAGCTCACTCAATCAATGAAAAATAGAAAAATAAGATTTCTAGAAATTAGAAAATTATTTTGAATTTAAGGAAAATTAGAAATGTTCAATATTTTCTCGAAACTTTAAATGAAATTGTAGAACCTAAGAAAAATAATTGAAATTCAACTTACAATAATGAGTGCTATAATTCTTGGCAAAATAAAGACTAATAACCTATAAAACAGTAAGGAAAAAAATATCCAAAATGAGAACATCATAAATACCCATATGTGAGAACATATCTTTCTCTCAAAATCTGATATAATTTGAATAGAACATCGAGATATTAAAATAAATCACCCTTTTTTATCTTAAAAAAACAAAAAAACAAAAAAACAAAAAAAACATTAAGAATGTTTCAAGTCGCAATATTTTCATGTAGGCAAAATGGAAAAATGTATCATTTGGAAAATTCATAAACGATGCACATCACATTTTCCTAAATCTAGATATGTTCTAATAAAAAATGAAAAAATGATATGAGTACTTGGTATTTGGATATCAACAAGGGATTGGACATATTAAATGTTTCAGATATTGGATGTAATAAATTGTGACATTGAAAAGAAATAGGCTTCCAAATTTGATTGTAATAAGAAAATAATTCCTTTTTATTCCTCATTAATGCATTCAAGACTTGAATTTTGACTATTGAAAATTTATATAATTTTTTTATTTTAAAGTAAAATGAAAATAAAATTTTAAAAATGAAATGATGAAAATAAATTAAAAAAATTAGAAAACATTGTGTATAAGTTCTATTATTTTATGAATTTTTTGAAAAATAACCAAAATTATTAAAACTATTACCATGAGGACTAATTATATTAATTATTAATATTGAATTATGTGGAACTACCTAATCATAACAAATTAATTTATACAATATATAATAAAATTTTAATAATATTAAATATACAATCATAAAAATATAATCAAAATTTTTCATATAGAATTAGTTTTACAAATGTTTATTTAAATTTGGATGTTTATGAATTGCATTAAATGGTGGGTATCATACATTTACTTTATATTATATTATAAACTTGGCACAAAAAATTTTGCATGTAATTTTCTTAGTGTTATGGTCCATTGCAAGGGAAATCACAACAACAATGGTGGAGACTTTCTACTAATTTTGTGTTTATCAAAATGATCAAGATTAAAACTATGTGTTTAGCTACCCTACACCTAGACATTTTTTTGACTTCATAATAAAAAAATTTAGATACAATCTGCGAGGTGGATCTAGCTAGCTATAGTTGTAGCTTATCAATGAAAACAAAAAAAAAGATCTTAAATAGAAACATAAAACATAAGACTTGTGCATATATCATTCAATTGAAGATGTTGTTGAGGTTGGATCTTATGCTCTTAGGCATGCTCGAGATTGACACCCACACTAAATATGTCCCTCAGTATGGGACAGTCAAGTATCCAAGTTGACCAAACGAGAGTGCTGGTGGAGTTGAATCCAATGGATGTCATTAAGGCATGCTATAATATCATTGCAGTCCTTGTGTTTCTCTTTAAGGACACGGCCTAGTAAAATTTTCATTTACTAATGAAGGGTTATAGAGTTAAAACATTGGTTCCTTCATCCCCTGGTGTGGCTAGGGTTTGGGACCCAAACATTAAATTCAACTCTAATTTCAAGATCTAAATACACTTTTCAATCCGTCGCGGTCAAAGATTCCAATTATTGAATTTCATATTGAAATTTGGGTGGAGTGATAGAGGGGTAAATTTTACCGATGAACTGGGCTTGAGGATGGGCTTTAGGTCTACCCGAGGAGCCACAACCCCAAAACTGTGCCTTAGGTGCATTCTCTACCTTGGCATGGTGCCTAGAGAAGGAAAAAACCAATTTTTAGGAAAATCCAAAAAGTGGTGAGAATCAATGGAAGATTAATAAGTAAATTGAAACAAGGAAAAATGCAGCGAGGAGAGTAGATCCCAAACTAAGTAGAAATATTGACTGTGAAAAATCTAGACAAAATAAATTAATGGGAGAGAGCTCCATGAATGAAGGGGACTGAAAGGGACCAAAACAACCTGAATTATAAAAGATAAATCTTCCTTAATTGTGCCACCTTGCATACAAGAATCTAAAATAAAAAACATATAAAGGACTAGACTATACTAGTTGAAGGTGGTGGTCAAAATATTGTTTATCGAATCACTAATAACATGTTTAATCTTGACATTTTTCACTAGCTTCTATTGCTAACCCCACCACTAGAGAGCTCTCCTTCCCAACATTTTCTCCCCTGAGTCGGAAATAGAGCTTCCAATTATCCTCCCCGCGATGGAATGAAGTATATGGGGGTCCAAGTGGTGAGGGATTGGATCTTTCATCACAATATCACCAAACGACTAGGATCTGCATGAGAAAAATGGCACCTGCAACCTAGAGCAGATATGGAGATGGGAAAAAATGGTGAGGCAACAAAAAGCTGGATGGGAAAACCCTAAGAGTGTGGAGTTTCCATATTAATTTGTTGTGGTGTTGAGGCTAGTAACATGTGTGATTGCATGGGGGGAACTAGTCATGCCATCCCCCTATTTAATGTCATGAGAGAAAGTGGGTTGACATGCATTTCCCACTCCACTCATTTAATTTCCAACAACCCCATCAAGGTATCAAAATTTTAATTATTAAGAACATTAACTAACAAATTATACAATCCAAATAAAATAACATAGTATAATTATTTAATTTGTATAATTAAATAATTATGGAGAGACGTCTCTTTTGGAATTGGACTTCAGAATTTTAATTTAATTATCAATAATTATTAGGTGGATAATAAAGATTTAACATCTATAGAATATTCTATAATATTCTTAGTAGCACATATAAATCAAAGGCTAAAATTTATTTCCAAAGTAGTTATGTTTTTTTTTTCCTTTTATTTAAATTCATTATTTAAAAAATGTCATGAAAGAACATGGTATGAAATGAGTTATGGTTTTTTGAGCATGTGGTATTTATAAGTCATGGTTTTGGCCCATTTAGAGATTAAGCCTATTTACATATTAATAATAACCATAATAAAATGGAAGTGAATCTCCATGGTTAATAATCTTGTTACATGTATTTTTTTTTAAATTCATATATATCTAACATATATATTAATCATTTTTATTATTAATTACAATTGTTATTTTTTAAAATAAAGTTATAATTTAGTTAATTTTTATGATTTAGAAAAACATATTTTAGCACTTTAAATGTATGAGGAAAGAAGTGTTTCAATGAGTATTATGGAGTGATTCCTTAGCACATTTACAAACTATTTAATTTGTATAATTACACTAATTAGTAGTAGAAATTAATTATTATGTATTTTTTCCATTTTAATAAGATAATAAAAGGAAAATAAAGTATATATTCATTATTGTGTAGTTTTCCTTAGTGTATAAGGAACACAATGATTAGTATGGGTATTTATTATAATAGTTCATTCAACATGTTTAATAATAATATTTAATAATCTAACTCAATTATTAATTAAGATATATTAATTTTATATTTATTTAATTATATTATTATAATATATCAATTTAAATATATGTAGTTTTGAAGGGTTTTTTGATATATTTTCTAGTATAATTTGCTAGAATTCACTAGGGATTTCTTGGAATCACAAGTTTGAGTTGTTAAATATCTACAATCCTAGTTTTTCAATGTTTTTAAGGGTGTTGAATCCATATATGCAATCAAAAACTCATTTTAAACAACAAAGATTAAGATTTGGCCCCAAAAATTTCACTAGATTCAAATAAAAAATTCTTAAACATAACATGTTTAGACAAATCCATAAATAAAAAAGAGTAGAGAAAAAAACTTTGATGCTTATTAAAGATTTTTCATCATATCATATTTTGAAAAACTATTAACACCCAATTTTATTATCATTTTATTTTTGTAACCCCTCATTGTGAGAAGTGGTGGAGTTAATTAATTTAAAATTTAAAGTAAATTGGAGATTAATTTATATGAAAAAGAAAATAGAGTAGTGTAACACCGCTGATTTTGTAAATATTTGTTATTTATTTTTACAATACAAGACTTGGTCAATTACGGACTAATGAAAGTCTAGTCAAGAAACTTTAGATGTTTAAAGTTTATTTCTTAAATTCTTTTTGTGAAGTCATGGAATTATAGGAAAATACCCTAAAAGTAAAATATTTAATTTCCAAGTAGTTGAGACAATTAATTCCTCCTCCCTTAGAGATTAAAACATCTCAGTTGGGGACAAGAAGCCAAGAGAGGAAAGCGAGGATATATAAGCCCGAGGAAACTGAAAGGAGAGAAGAAACCATGAGAAGGATGCTCTTCAGGTGAAGCAGGATGTTGTTGAAGGGTGTTCTTGAGCTAGACAAGAGCCAATGAAAGCCCTGAAGTTTAGAAGTTCTTAGATGGACTAGGAGCCTTGAGGTCTAAGAGAAGATTACTGTCTGCTAACTACTATGGAAATCAAAGAAGCTTGGGGGGAGATTCGGACGTAATTGACAATATCACTGGTTGGGTGAAGGAGTCTTCTTCCTAGTTAAATTCCCTGATTGGTTGGAAAATACATATATTTAAATTGCAAACTCACAATAGTTCTATTATGAAAGAAATGTATATATATTATTCTAAGTTTGAATCAAGAATGGAATAATACATTTTTGGGACCAATATTTGGTATATTTTGTTTCCTTTGTAATAAGAAACTATCAGCAAAACGAACAAGACTCTCGAAAAATAAATTTGATAAGAATATTGTAATATTCAGAACCATCTGCAAATATACATATATGGAATAATGTATATATAGGAAAAACAAAAGAATTAAAAAAAAAAAAAACAGGGATGTTTCATTAACCTTAGAAAACAATTAGTGGTTCTACTCTCTTCTTGATAGAGGTGGTTAGTTCCCTATTTTAAAAAGAAGTTTTCAAATAAATAATCTAATCCATGTGAATAAAATACCTTAACTGTCGAAGAGGTGGAGTCGATAGGCCTAAAATGAATTTCAAGGCCCTCCTTTCATCCAACATAGGTCTAAGTATAAACATATATAGGTCATGAACAAGTAAATAGAGCACAAATTTGATCGTATTAACCAATGTTGTACATGGCTATAACTAAATAATAAATTTTGTTGAACAAGGGATTGTAGTACGATACATATGGTTGTAAGCATGGAACCTATGGTGTTAAATCAAGTGAACATTATGAAACTCCTCTAGAACTCGATAGACTTCTCAGGAAGATGTATAAACCAATTATATAGATTAATTCATATATCCAATTTTCCACAATTATAGAGTTGTCATAAGGTAAATGAAAGACATTGTCTATCCATGCAAAACTTTATTTCCTTGCATAACGAACACAAAATCATGTAAATATTTCTCAAAAAATACAAGAAACAATAACAAGTAGCATTTATGCATATAAATTCCAATACATATTCTTTACATATTATTAAATATGAAAACAAAAATAAAATGGCATAAATTTCTCATAAATTAGAAATCCCAACTGTTGGTTTAATGATACAACTAATGTAAAATGATATTATTCTCAAAAATTTCTGAAATTCATTTACAAGAAGCATGGAACTTCTATGATGGTCTAAAATTTACAATATAACCCATGAAATTTTCTTAAAAATTCTCAAAGCAAACAAATTTCGTTAACAACCAACGACACACTGCAGTATAAGCCTCACTAACCTTATGTTCGGCCAAAATATTGCAATAGAATGAACCCTGTAAGGAATAAGAGACATATTTTAAAAACATGGAAATGATGAGAGGGAACATTTCTAAATATGGCTCCAAAATAGGTATCCGACATTGAAACCCTTAGTTGCAACCAAATATTTTTGGAAATTTGTTTTCAGGAAATAATATACATAAATGAAGGAGTTAATATTTAATTAGGACATCCAGAAGAAGAATGAACCTTGTGTTATCCTCGAAAACGTTGGGAGCTCCCTCACTCTAAATTAACATGAGCCATAAAAGGTGGAGCTCAGTAAGTATGATAAAGAAATAAATTCTACACCTCGAGCGATTACCATAGCAACTTAATGCACATGCCTCACTCCATTATCAGTAAAAAGGAATTCTACACCTTGAGCGATTACCATAGCAACTTACTACGCATGCCTTACTCCATTAGGGGAATTTTTAGGTCTAAAATGGCCCTCCTAAGAAAAATTTACAACTAAAATAAAATTTATAAGAACCAATAGGATTGAATATGATGATGTCAACCATGGGGGATGATTCAGAATTTTTTAAGTAAAAGGGAAAAAATATTAAAAAATAATAAAATAATAAAACTACTTTTTCAACTCATATTTTTAACTTATCTACCAATTTTTTTACTCAAATTTCGAGTGGGAGTACTAATTGGATGAAAAAATTAATTCCTCATCCAAAAAGATACCCATCTTACATACTTCCGATGGACCATGCTACACGAAAAAGAAGAAATGCCTTAAAAAACATGGTTGGAATCACATTTTTAATGTATTTCTCATTTTTCGTGTAGTAGAGTCCATAAAAAGTATGCAACATGGGTACTCATTGAATGAGGAATTAAATGTTTCATCCAAAAACTACTCCCGCTCAAAATTTGAGTAAAAACATTGGGAGATAAGTTGAAAATATGAGTTGAAAAAGTAGTTTTTTTCTTTTTCCCTCTAAAATTTGATGATGTAATCAAATATTATTTTATTATTTCCATTATTATTTTATATTGCTTAGGAGGCCCATTTTAGACCTAAAAATTCCCCTATTGATGACAGTTACATCCACTCCACTAAACCCTCATGGTCTATGACTCTACCAAATGAGGAACATGTAAGAATGCAAGAAAAGAAAAATAGTACTATAAGGTGACATTGCAGTAAGATCATACCTGTGTCATGGTTGTAATTTCTTCACTGGAGTGAGGGTTAAGGTTTTTTTTTTCATTTGCAGAGGCTTTCCTCGAATCCAACAGAGCGAATGATTGGAGTGGGTGGCGGGGGGGTGGGGAGGGGCATAAAGGAGTTACCTTAACCACCTCTTGCAAGGTGTGAGTAGTTGGATCATTCCCGAGTAGATCAACAACAATGGAAAGAAGACTTGGAACAATTTTCTTCCAGTAACCCTCTCTGTCATCCCGAGAGTTGTAGGTTTAACCCTTAGAGAACCATCTCCCGAGTTACAACAATTATATTGGAATAAAACTTACAAAAATTAAGTCCTATGACATTATAAAATAATTAAGGCGAGGTTGATATTAAACATTCTTTGAGCATATATGTTACTAGATTATTTACATAACATAAAAACAATAAGTGAATTTGTGGTTAGATGTGCCTCCAATCAAGTAACATAGTGGTATGTTGACTGAACCAAACATGTATATATAAGGAAATTAAGTCAGTCTTGGTACAATAATTTGTTAGAGAATATATATATATATATATATATATATATATATATATATATATATATACTTGGACTTTGATATCTTGGTATGTTACAAGTGGTATCAGAGCCATGTTACAATACTGTGGTGCATTTGGGAAACTAAATAACAAGTATATTCATGTTCATAGAGAAAGCACAATGAAGGGAGTTGGAAGTACATCACCAATATGACCATATGTATAATCTAGTGCTATACCAATTTCGGGAGCTTATCTGGAGATGTGGGTCCAATTGGGACAAGAACACCAAAATATAGCTATTATGTTGTTAGAAAAATTTCAGCAACTAAAGGTTGAGATGGCTCATTTGCGGGCCGATAATGAGAGACTAATGTGAAACCAAGAACGAATCTTGAAAAGCATTTTTATTTGGAAAAACCATATGAACTCCATACCAAGCCCTGGTAATGAAGACATGGATGAGGCTAAAATACAAAGAGGTGAAAATATGCCAGTGGAGAGGCATACTTAGATAATAGAAGGGGATAAAAGTGAAAATGAGGAAGAATATGGTAATGCCTCGGACCATAGAAAAACAAGAAACATAAAACATAATTACAAGGGGAATTCAAGGAAATTAAACCCTCGATATTTAACAGAGAAATAGAATAAGCCCTTGAATCTTGGCTAATTAATATGAATAAATATTTTCAGATTTATGAGTATGACGATAACTTGAAGGAAAAATTAGTGATCTATCAACTTCAAGGAAAAGCCACCATGTGGAGGAAAGAGGTCGAAGCTTTCCATGTAATTGATGAGCAAGGAATGACTTGGGGAAAATTTTAGAAGTATTTCAATTAAAAATACTTCACTAAATGATTCTATGATGATAAGGCAAAGGAATTCCATGGCCTTTGATTGGAGAAAAATTCTATGGATCAATTTGTGACTAAATTCACATACCTTTTAAGATACATGCCTTACATACGTGAGGAAAATGACAAGTTGCAATGTTTTATGAGCAACCTACTTGATCTGGATTTATGCAGGAATGCAACATAATACAAAAATAGCCATAGATACACAAATGCAGTGGAAATAATGCTTCATTTTATTGTAATCAAATGACTAAAATAAAATAGATAGGGCACTGGTAGCATATCTATAAGAAGAGATGTGGCAGCTACATGCCTCTTAATTGTGTTACAGAAATGAAATTTGTTTATAGACATAATGTAAATAAACAGCGATGGTGCTAGTAGGCTTATCTCTGAGAAGAGAAGTGGCGGCTACAGGCCTCTGGACTGTGTTACAAAACAACTAACTAAAACATGCTTATAGGAATAATAGAAATGAGTGGGCGAGGGCATTGGTAGCGTATCCCTGAGAAGAGATGTGATTGCTACAAGCCTCTCCATTGTGTTACATTGAGGCTTCAAGGCCTATTCCAGACATAATGAAAATAGATGAGCTAGGGTACTGGCAACATATCCTTGAGAAGAGATGTGTTAGCTACCAGCCCCTGAATTGTGTTACAATGAGGCTCGAAGGCCTATTTTATTGTTGAGAAACAATCTAAAATCTGAAACATCCAAAACCCAAACCCTAGGAGATGAAGCGCCAAAACTATGGGCCCCGTTTGGGTAAGTTAGTGCTTCAACTTCCTGGGGACGTAACTTTGGCATATGATCTCCGTTTGATACGCTCAATAGCTTGTTAGAAATATCTATCCAAGGAATACAACTTTTGAGTGATAAACATTGGTATATGACCCATTTTTCTCCCCATTTTCCCAAAAAACGTCGTTTAGGGCCTCAAAACGACTTCAGAAGTTCGAGACCTGAAAAGCTGCTAAAAATAGTAAGTTGTACTGAAACTTACAAATTAAAAGAACTGATGGTGGGGGTTAAAATGGACTCAGTGGTTGGCCACCAATATCTAATTGGATCATTAAGTCCCCAAAATGGCTCCGGGTGTGCAGGACCCAAAAACCTGCTAAAAATAGTAAGCTATGCTAAAGCTGAAAAACTGAAAGAACTGATGTTGCGGGTCAAAATGGAATAGGTGGGTGGCCAATGATATCCACCTAGATCATTCCTCCCTCCTTAGGAAGTAGTGGTCTCCATTGCATTAAGTTCCTCCATGGGTGTGGGGGGGGGGCGGGAATTCTATTGAACTTGGTGTTGGATTTGTCTAGGATGTCATGTACCTATTGGCGGACATGCTGGATGTAAATCTGCCACTGATGAACAATCATTGAAGGATTTGGGAAAATTTATCCATCTTCGCATTCCTTTGTTTGTCGAGGGCCTCCTCAGGCAAGATTTTGATAGGATCTCTTTCTCCCCTATCTTTATTTCCTTCCACCATGGGGGGTTGCCAGGGTTGCGAGGTTGAACTCCTTATACCCTAGCTGCATTGGGGACATGAAAATAAAAACAGAGAAAGAGCATACCGCTCTGATACCACTGATCCGGATTTATGTAGGAACGAAATAGAATACACATATAGCCATAAGCAAAGAGATGCAGCAAAAATAATGCTTCATTTTATTGTAATCAAATGACTGAAATAGAATAGCTAGGGCACTGGTAGCATATCTCCGAGAAGAGATGTGGCAGCTACAGGCCTCTTAATTGTGTTACATAACTGAATTTTTTGTACAAACATAATTTAAATAAACAGCGAGGGTGCTGGTAGGCTTATCTTTGAGAAGAGATGTGGTGGCTACAGGCCTCTGGACTGTGTTACAAAATAACTAATTGAAACATGCTTATAGGAATAATAGAAATGAGTGGGAGAGGGCATTGGTAGCATATCCCTGAGAAGATATGTGATTGCTACAAGCCTCTCCACTGTGTTACATTGAGGCTCCAAGGCCTATTCCAGACATAATGAAAATAGATGAGCTAGGGTATTGGAAGCATATCCCTGAGAAGAGATGTGTCAGCTACCAACCCCTGAATTGTGTTACAATGAGGCTCGAAAGCCTATTTTATTATTGAGAAACAATCTAAAATCTGAAACGTCCAAAAACCAAACCCCAGGAGATGAAGTGCCAAAACTATGGGCCTCGTTTGGGTAAGTTGGTGTTTCAACTTCTCGGGGACGTAACTTTTGCATCCGATATCCATTTGACATGCTCAATAGCTTGTTAGAAATATCTATCTGAGGACTACAACTTTTGAGTGAGAAAAATTGGTATATGACCCATGTTGCTCCCTATTTTCCCAAAAAGCATCGTTTGGGGCCTCAAAATGACTTCAAAAGTTCGGGACCTGAAAAGCGACTAAAAATAGTAAGTTGTGCTGAAACTTACAAACTGAAAGAACTAATGGTGGGGGTTCAAATGGACTCAGTGGGTGGCCACCAATATCCACCTGGATCATTAAGTCCCCAGAACAGCTCTGGGTGTGCAGGACCCAAAAACCTACGAAAAATAGTATGCCGTGCTGAAGCTGAAAACTAAAAGAACTGATGTTGCAGGTCCAAATGGAATAGGTGGGTGGTCACTGATGTCCACCTGGATCATTCCTCCCTCCTTAGGAAGCAGTGGTCTCCATTTCGTTAAGTTCCTCCATGGGTGGGAGGTAGGGGGGGGGGGTGGGGAATTCTATTGAACTTGGTGTTGGATTTGTCCAGGATGTCACAGACCTATTGGCGGACGTGTTGGATGTAGATGTGCCACCGGTGAATAGTCGTTGAAGGATCTGGGAAAAGTTATCCATCATCGCGTTCCTCTATTTCTCGAGGGACTGCTCGAGCAATTTTGATACAATCTCTTGCTCCCTTGTCTTTATTTCCTTCTGCCATGGGAGGTCGTCGGGGTTGTGAGGTTGAACTCCTTATATCCTGGCCATGTTGGGGACATGAAAATAAAAACATAGAAAGAGCATACCGCTCTGATACCACTAATTTGGATTTATGCTGGAACACAATAGAATACAAATATATCCATAAGCACAGAGATGCAACGGAAATAATGCTTCATTTTATTGTAATCAAATGACTGAAATAAAATAGCTAAGGCACTAGTAGCATATCTCTGAGAAGAGATGTAGCAGCTATAGGCCTCTTAATTGTGTTACAGAATTGAAATTTTTTTACAGACATAATGTAAATAAACAACAAGGGTGTTGGTAGGCTTATTTCTAAGAAGAGATGTGGCGGCTACAAGCCTCTGGACTGTTTTACAAAATAACTAACTGAAACATGCTTATAGGAATAATAGAAATGAGTGGGCGAGGGCATTGGTAGCATATCCCCGAGAAGAGATGTGATTTCTACAGGCCTCTCCATTGTCTTAAATTGATGCTCCAAGGCCTATTCCAGACATAATGAAAATAGATGAGCTAGGGTATTGGCAGCGTATCCCTAAGAAGAGATGTCTCAGCTACCAGCCCCTGAATTGTGTTACAATGAGGCTCGAAGGCCTATTTATTGTTGAGAAACAATCTAAAATCTGAAATGTCCAAAAACCAAACCCTAGGAGATGAAGTGCCAAAACTATGGGCCCCGTTTGGGTAAGTTGGTGTTTCAACATCTCGGGGATGTAACTTTGGCATCCGATCTGTCTTTGACACGCTCAATAGCTCATTAGAAATATCTAACCAAGGACTACAAGTTTTGAGTGAGAACCATTGGTATATGACCCATGTTGCTCCCTGTTTTCCCAAAAAACGTCGTTTAGGGCCTTAAAACGGCTTTGGAAATTCAAGACCTGAAAAGCTGCTAAAAATAATAAGTTGTGCTGAAACTTACAAACTGAAAGAACTGATGGTGGGGGTTCAAATGGACTCGATGGGTGGCCACCAATATCCACCTAGATCATTAAGTCCCCAAAACGGCTCTAGGTGTGCAGGACCCGAAAACCTGCTAAAAATAGTAAGTTGTGCTGAAGCTGAAAAACTAAAAGAACTGATGTTGTGGGTCCAAATGGAATAGGTGGGTGGCCACTGATATCCACCTAGATCACTACTAGCATTTATCAAAGAGAACTTGGAATTTGATAATCCTAAGACTATGGATGAGGCCATTCAAAAGGCACGAATCTCCTATAAAAATATGAAGAAAAAGGAGGAAGATGGTAAGAATTTCTTAAGCAAGAAAGGATAAAAAAACTCCCGGAGTACTAAAAATACAAAAATTGGAAATACCAGAAATCTACATAAGAACCAACAAAACAGACCTCCTTGGAATAATCATAATAAATTTCGATTACAAAATGAACTTAAGCAAGTAGAAGTGTCAAGTAAACCAAAGGCTAGTCAATCACAAAGACCTCAATTATAGTACTGGGGCTATAGGGAGCATCATTATTATAAAAATTGTTCCCACCACACTAGAGCATATCAAACTGATAATATTCAAGAAGCTTCTACTGTTTGCTAGGTGACTAGAAGTATACCCAAAATTAACATTTCTTTGAAGGATTATCAAGCAGAATACCAACCTATTATGATCAAGTTTTAAGGTAATTTATTTAACCATGTTGTATCTATATTGATAGATCCATGGGAAAGATTAAGTTATATCAGTCCTAGGATAACATAAATGTGTCATCTACAAACCCATAAATTTAAGAATCCCTAGTTTGTATAGCTGGCCACTGGGGCAAAAAGAAGAGTGTCATATGAGGTAGATAATTTTCCTACTGATATAGAAAGCCAAAAAATTAGTGTAAACATGAATGTGCTACCACTAGGGTCTTATGATATTGTAGTTGGTATGGACTTGTTAAAAGGGCATTAGTCCTTGGTGAAATGCAAGGAAAAACCATAAGTTACCTCGCTGAAGAGGGTGTAAAATAAGAAATTCAAGGGGTAAAGAGACCCATAAAGTTGTGATCAATCAAAAATTTTCATATAGGAAAATGTATTATAAAGGGTTGGGAAATTTATGTTGTTTAAGTAGGGTATACCAACTCCAAAGAAAAAAACCTACCTTAGAAAATATTCTTGTGGTTCAATATTTTGCTGACATGTTTCTCGAAAAGATTCAGGATCTACCACCCAAACTATACATTTATTTTACTAAAGAGTTAATTCCAGGAGCTGACCCTATGTCAAAAGCCCCTTATTTAATGGTATCCTTTAATTAGCTAACTTAAATATGAAATAAATTGATTGATAAGGGATACATTTGCCCAAACGTATCACCTTAGGGGGCCCCTTTGTTATTTGTTAAGAATAAGGATGAAACTATGAGACTTTTCATTGACTACAAACAACTAAACAAGTTGACCATTAAGAAAAAATATCCATTGTTGAGAATCAATGATTTATTTGATCAAGTCAAGGGTGATAGATTATTTTCTAATATTAATTGACGATAATGTCATCAGATACAAATAAAGGAAGAGGAAATTTATAAAAAAAACCCTTATAACTCATTCTGGACATTACGAGTTTTTGGTTTTTCCCTTTGGGGAGCCCCTTTGTTAGTTTTTAAGAATAAGGATGAAACTATGAGACTTTTCATTGACTACAAACAACTAAACAAGTTGACCATTAAGAACAAATATCCATTGTTGAGAATGAAATTTGGAAGAACAAAAGAAACATATGTATATAGTCCTAAAAACCCTACGAGAACATCAATTGTATGGTAAATATAGTAAGTGTGATTTCTATAAGGATTAAATACAATACTTAGGGCATATAATTTTAGCAGAAGGAGTAATTATCGATCACGAGAAATTTAAAACAATTATGGAGTGGGCTATTCCTAATAATTTTGTTGATATTTTATCTTTTATGGGATTAATATGATATTATCATTGTTTTATTGATGTATTTTCTATAATTTATTATCCTATAACTTCACTGTAGAAGAAAGGAAAAGATTTCAAATGGAAAACAAATCATCAGCATAGATTTGAAGAATTAAAACATTTACTCACCACAACCTTGGCGTTAAGGATTATAGGCCTTGAGAAGGAGTTCATCGTCTGCATATGTGCATGCAAAGGAGTGCGATATGAATCTCAAAAATTAAGAGAGCAAGAACAAAGATAATCTACCTAATTATCGATCACGAGAAATTTAAAACAATTATGGAGTGGGCTATTCCTAATAATGTTGTTGATATTTTATCTTTTATGGGATTAATATGATATTATCGTTGTTTTATTGATGTATTTTCTATAATTTATTATCCTATAACTTCACTGTAGAAGAAAGGAAAAGATTTCAAATGGACAACAAATCATCAACATAGATTTGAAGAATTAAAAAAATTTACTCACCACAACCTTGGCATTAAGGATTGTAGACCTTGAGAAGGAGTTCATCGTCTGCATATATGCATGCAAAGAAGGAGTGTGATATAAATCTAAAAAATTAAGAGAGCAAGAACAAAGATACTCTACCTACGACCTACAGTTAATTATGGTGGTACGCACTTTGAAGGTATGTAGACATTATCTATTGGGTAAAATTTTTGTGTTAATGACTGAACATAGCATCTTAACTAGCTTCTTTAAGCATCCTAACATTAATGCACAACAAGCTACATGGACAAATTTTCTAAGTGAATTCAACTTTTATATTAGAGACTTAAAAGAAAAAGAAAACCAAGTGGCTGATGCATTTCATGGAAATTACATTATATATATGAAATATCCTATAGTCATGTGGAATTTAATTTTTCAAATCAAATTAATGAAGATGCGATCAAAGATCCGGAATATAAGATTTTATGGCAACAAGCTAAGCTAGAAAAGAAAATAAATTGAAAATAAATCTGAATATGGTATAAATAAAGATAATTTGTTGACTTTTAGGGGAATGATATATGTTCCTAATCAAATGACTGCTAGGAAATTAATATTGGATTAATTTCATAGAATTCCTTATGTTTCCCAACCTAGATATCAGAATTTATGTTTCCCAACCTCCATTATAGTATTGGGGCTATAGGGAGCATCATTATTATAAAAATTATCCCCACCACAATAGAGCAGAGCAAACTGATAATATTCAAGAAGCTTCTATAGTTTTCTAGGTGACTAGAAGTATACCCAAAATTAACATTGCTTTGAAGGATCATCAAGTAGGATACCAACCTACCATGATCAAGTTTTAAGGTAAGTTATTTAACCATGTTGTATCTATATTGATAGATCTATGGGAAATATTAAGTTATATCAGTCCTTGGATAACATCAATGTGTCATCTACAAAGCCATAAATTTAAAAATCCCTAGTTTGTATAGCCGACCACTGGGGAAAAAAGAAGAGTGTCATATGACGTAGATAACTTTCCTATTGATATAGAAAGCCAACAAATTAGTGTAAACATGAATGTGCTACCACTAGGGTCTTATGATACTTAGTTGGTATGGACTTGTTAAAAGGGCATTAGTCCTTTGTGAACTGCAAGGAAAAACCATTAGTTACCTCACTGAAGAGGGTGTCAAATAAGAAATTCAAGGGAGGTGGATAATTTTCCTATTGATATAGAAAGCCAACAAATTAGTGTAAACATGAATGTGCTACCACTAGGGTCTTATGATACTGTAGTTGGTATGGACTTGTTAAAAGGGCATTAGTCCTTGGTGAACTGCAAGGAAAAACCATTAGTTACCTCATTGAAGAGGGTATCAAATAAGAAATTCAAGGGGTAAAGAGACTCGTAAAGTTGTGACCAATGACAACTTTTCATATAGGAAAATGTATTAGAAAGGGTTGGGAAATTTATGTTGTTTAAGTAGGGTATACCAACTCCAAAGAAAAAAAAACTACCTTAGAAAATCTTCTTGTGGTTCAATATTTTACTGACGTGTTTCTAGAAAAGATTCAGGATTTTCCACCCAGACTATACATTTATTTTACTAAAGAGTTAATTCCAGGAGCTGCCTCTATGTCAAAATCCCCTTATTGAATGGTATCCCTTAATTAGCTAACTTAAAGATGAAATAAATTGCTTGATAAGGGATATATTTTCCCAACGTATCACCTTAGGGAGCCCCTTTTTTATTTGTTAAGAATAAGGTTGAAACTATGAGACTTTTCATTTACTACAAACAACTAAACAAGTTGACCATTAAGAACAAATATCCATTGTTGAGAATCTCAACGATTTATTTGATCAAGTCAAGGGTGATAGCTTATTTTCTAAGATTGATTTATGATAAGGTCATCAAATACAGATAAAGGAAGAGGAAATTTATAAAAAAACCTTTAGAACTCATTATGGACATTACGATTTTTTTGTTTTTCCCCTTGGGGAGCCCCTTTGTTATTTGTTAAGAATAAGGATGAAACTATGAGATTTTTCATTGACTACAAACAACTAAACAAGTTGAACATTAAGAAAAAATATCCATTGTTGAGAATCAATGATTTATTTGATCAATTCAAGGGTGATAGATTATTTTCTAAGATTGATTTATGATAAGGTCATCAGATACAGATAAAGGAAGATGAAGTTTATAAAAAAAAACCTTTAGAACTCATTCTGGACATTACGAGTTTTTGGTTTTTCCCTTTCGGCTTACCAACACCCCGAAAATGTTTGAGTCTTATGAATGGTATTTTCTACCATTACCTTGATAAAGTTGTTCTAATTTTTGTTGATGACACACTCATTTATTCAAGAAATTTGGAAGAACAAAAGAAACATATGTATATAGTCCTACAAACCCTACGAGAACATCAATTTTATGGTAAATATAGTAAGTGTGATTTCGATAAGGATTAAATACAATACTCAGGGCATATAATTTTAGCAGAAGGAGTAATTATCGATCATGAGAAATTTAAAACTATTATGGAGTGGCCTATTCCTAATAATGTTGTTGATATTTTATCTTTTATGGGATTAATATGATATTATCGTTGTTTTATTGAGGTATTTTCTATAATTTATTATCCTATAACTTCACTGTAGAAGAAAGGAAAAGATTTCAAATGGACAACAAATCATCAGCATAGATTTGAAGAATTAAAACATTTACCCACCACAACCTTGGTGTTAAGGATTGTAGGCCTTGAGAAGGAGTTCATCATCTACATATATGCATGCAAAGGAGGAGTGGGATATGAATCTAAAATTTGAAGAATTAAAACATTTACCCACCACAACCTTGGTGTTAAGGATTGTAGGCCTTGATAAGGAGTTCATCGTTTGCATATATGCATGCAAAGAAGGAGTGGGATATGAATCTCAAAAATTAAGAGAGAAAGAACAAAGATACTTGACGTACGACCTCCAGTTAATTATGGTGGTACACACCTTGAACGTATGTAGAAATTATCTATTGGGTAAAAATTTTGTGTTAATGACTGAACATAGCATCTTAACTAGTTTCTTTAAGCATCCTAACGTTAATGCACAACAAGCTACATGGACAAATTTTCTAAGTGAATTCAACTTTGATATTAGACACTTAAAAGGAAAAGAAAACCAAGTGGCTGATGCATTTCGTGGAAATTACATTATATATATGAAATATCCTATAGCCACGTGGAATTTAATTTTTCAAATCAGATTAAGGATGTTGCGATCAAAGATCCAGAATATAAGATTTTATGGCAACAAGCGAAACTAGACAAGAAAAAAATTGAAAATAAATCTGAATATGGGATAAATAAAGATAATTTGTTGAATTTTAGGGGAAGGATATATGTTCCTAATCAAATGACTTCTAGGAAATTAATAATGGATTAATATCATAGAAGTCCTTATGTTTCCCAACCTGGATATTAGAATTTATTTTCTACCATAAAAAAAATATTATTTCTGGCCTGGAATGAGGAAGAAAATCACAAAATATCTAGCCAATTTCTTGGAGTGCTAGAAAGTTAGTTAACACCAACATATAGTTGGTTGGCACCACATACTACCTATTTTAGAGTAGAAATGGGAAGTTATTGCATTATATTTTATAATAGGTTTTCAGAAAACCAATAAAAAAATGAATCAATCATGGTGGTGGTAGATAAATTGAGTAAGGTAGTCCATTTCACCCCTATTCAATCTACATATAAAATCGTGCACATTGCAGACATATTTATGCAATTTTTTTTTAGGTTACATGGTATGCCAAAGGTGGTGGTTTCCGATAGATATGTAAAATTTACATAACCATTCATGATTTTTTTTTACTATATTGAGTGCCCACATTCAATTTAGCACCACATATCATCCACAAACAGACCACATATTAGCCACAGACAGATGGACAGAATGAGCAGGTAAACCTGGTACTAGAGGATATGTTAAGAATGTATGCAATATAACAACTGACTAAGTGGGAAGAACACATTCACTTAATTGAATTCACATATAAAAAAAGCTATCATGAATCATCAATAATGAGTCCATTCAAAGTCTTATATAGAAGGATGTGATGAACACTGGTTAATTGGAAAATCCCTGAAGATACATTATTGCTAGGACCTAACATGCTAGCAGAAATGGAAAAAACCATGAGAAAAAGTCGACATAACTTGAAAGCTGCCCAGGATAGATAGAAAATGTATGCATATAAGAAAATTATTTATAGATAATTTCAGATAGAAGACCATGTATTTTTGTTATGCAGACAAATCCCTTTTGCAGAAAAAAGCAATCTCCGTAGATTCTTAATGGAAAAATAGAAACAAATAGACAAATGAATAACTCTTTCCTTAATCTAACTTCTTTTAAATCATTAAAATTAGAGAAAGAGAGCAGTGCTCTTACCTATTTGCGAAATGCTTCATGAAGATCCTTGATCCATCCCAATGTAGCTCCTCAATTCTTTGATGAGACCTGAAAATACAAACATAAAATGGATCAAAGACATATGCAATATAATGATTCAAAACAAGCCTAATATAATGATCAAGGAGATTAGAAATTTAAATTACCTTAATGAATACATAAAGAGCATGAACCGTTCATTATTTCAATAAGAACAAAATGAGAAAAAGGATTCAAATGTATTACTTCATAGATAAAAGAATATCCTTAGAACCAAGCCTTGATGCCATGAAGTTCCTCCGAAATTCCTCAAATCCTCTCCTTGGATGATAAGCTTCCCAATAAAAAATTACCAGCATAATTCTACCTTTTGTGAACTAGCCTAACCCTCTAGCCTCTACTCAATTTATAGGGAAAATAGAGGAAGTTTTAGATCCAAAAAAGAGGGATGAGATCCATTAATAGTGGGATTAGGGTTCCTTGATCAAAGGGAACTAGCTCCATGTTCAGAGGGGTTAGGCTCGAATAGATATCACCAAGAAGCTTCTAGTTGGGATATATTCGCCCAACAAGGCTTCTAGAAATTACTTTTTATTTTTTATTTTCATTAATTCATGTGTGCAGTATGTAATGGAAGACATAGCATAGTTCTGTGCACGTTTCAATTGAAGAAATTGCACATGCGCAGAAACTAAATAGGAAAAGTGCGCAAGTGATGCTAAACAGGTCAAAAAGCCATTTTACCCAAGATTCACGATTTTTTCAATGAATATAGATGTTTGAATTGCAAGGGAGTGCATTTAAACATGTGTTTGGATGGCAAGATATCCATTTTAACCGTCAAGTGTCATGGTGACAAAATGATGTGTAACAATATGTGCGAGATAAACCCAAGAAAGAACTCTTCGGCGGGACGATTGTCCAAAAATAGATCCTTGATATTGTGGTCCTTTCTAAATCCTGAAAATAGCTATACCTATTGCATATCAACTTGTATTACCTAGCCATATGCGAGTCTATAATTTGTTTCACTTATCCTTGTTAAAAATATATGTATATAACTCTAAACATATTATTAACTAGAAATATGTGTAGGTAAAAATATAATGTTAAATTATTTTTTATAATTGATAATGCTTGTTTAAGGATCAATTTAAACTAATGAAAATTTTATGATGTGGAATGGGTCAAACCAAATGAAGACTAGATGAAGAGCTCCTGTTAGAGCCTCTACGTATTCTCAATTAGAGAGAAATATTGTTTATATGTATTCTCGATCAGAGAGAAAGAATGTTACAGAGGCAAGCTATTGCCTAGGTTAAAGTGCAGTGGAGGAAATTTAGCTTAAAAGAGGCCACCTAGGAGGATAAAATAATTATGTGAGAATAATACCCTGACCTGTTCCAAAGGCAAGAATGAACAATGAGGAAGGTGGTTTGCACAACGAGGGGAGATCTACGTATTCTCGATCAGAGAAAAATAATGTTTCTATGTATTCTCGATCAGAGAGAAATAATGTTACAGAGGCAAGCTATCGCCTAGTTTAAAGTGCAGTGGAGGAAATTTAGCTCAAAAGTGGCCACCTAGGAGGATGAAATATTTATGTGGGAATAATACCCTGACCTATTCCAAAGGCAAGAATGAACAATGAGGAAGGTGGTTTGCACAACGAGGGGAGATGTAACACGATGTAACACTCCCTGATGGTGTAAGTATTTGTTATGTAGTTTTACAATGCAAGAATTGGTAAACTCTAGACTAGGTGAAAGTCTAGTAAAGAAACTTTAAATGTTTAAAGTTTATTTTATTTTCTTTCTTTAAAAAATGTTGTCACAAGTCATGGAATTAGGAGAAAATACCCTAAAAATAAGATATTTAATTTCCAAGTAATTGAGATAGATACTTCCTCCTTCCTTACAGATTAAAACATCTCAGTTGGGATAGATACTTCCTCCTTCCAAACTATACATTTATTTTACTAAATATTTAATTACAGGAGTTGTCCCTATGTCAAAATCCCCTTATTGAATGGTATCCTTTAATTAGCTAAATTAAAGATGAAATAAATTGCTTGATAAGGAATATATTTTCCCAAACGTATCACCTTAGGGTGCCCCTTTGTTATTTGTTAAGAATAAGGATGAAACTATGAGACTTTTCATTGACTACAAACAACTAAACAAGTTGACCATTAAGAACAAATATCCATTGTTGAGAATCAACGATTTATTTGAAAGTCAAGGGTGATAGATTATTTTCTAATATTGATTTACGATAAGGTCATCAGATACAGATAAAGGAAGAGGAAATTTATAAATGAAACTTTAGAAGTCATTCTGGACATTACGAGTTTTTTATTTTTCCCTTTAGGGAGCCTCTTTCTTATTTGTTAAGAATAAGGACAAAACTATGGGACTTTTCATTGACTACAATCAACTAAACAAGTTGACCATTAAGAACAAATATCCATTGTTGAGAATCAACGATTTATTTGATCAAGTCAAGGGTGATAGATTATTTTCTAATATTTATTTACAATAAGTTCATTAGATACAGATAAAGGAAGAGGAAATTTATAAAAAAACCTTTAAAACTCATTCTGGACATTACAAGTTTTTGGTTTTTCCCTTTGGGCTTACCAACACTCAGAAAATGTTTGAGTCTTACGAATGGTATTTTCCACCATTACCTTGATAAATTTGTTCTAATTTTTTATTGATGACACTCATTTATTAAAGAAATTTGGACGAAAAAAAGAAACATATGTATATAGTCCTACAAACCCTACGAGAACATCAATTGTATAGTAAATATAGTAAGTGTGATTTCTATAAGTATTAAATACAATACTTAGGGCATATAATTTTAGCAGAAGGAGTAATTATCGATCATGAGAAATTTAAAACTATTATGGAGTGGCCTATTCCTAATAATGTTGTTGATATTTTATCTTTTATGGGATTAATATGATATTATCATTGTTTTATTGAGGTATTTTCTATAATTTATCATCCTATAACTTCACTGTAGAAGAAAGGAAAATATTTCAAATGGACAACAAATTGTCAGCATAGATTTGAAGAATTAAAACATTTACTCACCACAACCTTGATGTTAAGGATTGTAGGCCTTGAGAAGGAGTTCATCGTCTGCATATATGCATGCAAAGAAGGAGTGGGATATGAATCTCAAAAATTGAGAGAGCAAGAACAAAGATACTCGACCTATGACCTACAGTTAATTATGGTCGTACACACTTTGAACGTATGTAGACATTATCTATTCGGTAAAATGTTTGTGTTAATGACAGAACATAGCATCTTAACTATTTTATTTAAGCATCCTAACGTTAATGCACAACAAGCTACATGGACAAATTTTCTAAGTGAATTCAACTTTTAATATTAGACACTTAAAAGGAAAAGAAAACCAAGTGGTTGATGCATTTCGTGGAAATTACATTATATATATGAAATATCCTATAGTCATGTGGAATTTAATTTTTCAAATCAGATTAAGGAAGATGCGATCAAAGATCTAGAATGTAAGATTTTATGGCAACAAGCTAAGCTAGAGAAGAAAAAAAATTGAAAATAAATCTGAATATGGGATAAATAAAGATAATTTGTTGACTTTTAGGGGCAGGACATATGTTCCTAATCAAATGACTGCTAGGAAATTAATATTGGATCGATTTCATAGAAGTCCTTATGTTTCCCAACCTGGATATCGGAATTTATTTTCTACCATAAAAAAAATATTATTTCTGGCCCAGAATGAGGAAGGAAATCACAAAATATCTAGCCAAATTCTTGGAGTGCTAGAAAGTTAAAGTTGAACACCAACATATAGTTGGTTGGCACCACCTACTACCTATTTTAGAGTGGAAATGGGAAGTTATTGCATTATATTTTATAATAGGTTTGTGGCAACAAGCTAAGCTAGACAAGAAAAAAAATTGAAAATAAATTTGAATATGGTATAAATAAAGATAATTTGTTGACTTTTAGGGCAAGGACATATGTTCCTAATCAACTGACTGCTAGGAAATTAATATTGAATTGATTTCATAGAAGTCCTTATGTTTCCCAACTGAGATGTTTTAATCTGTAAGGAAGGAGGAAGTATCTATCTCAATTACTTGGAAATTAAAGATCTTATTTTTAGGGTATTTTCTCCTAATTCCATGACTTGTGACAAAATTTTTTAAAGAAATAAAATAAAATAAACTTTAAACATTTAAAGTTTCTTTACTAGAATTTCACCTAGTCTAGAGTTTACCAATTCTTGCATTGTAAAACTACATAACAAATACTTACACGATCAGGGGGTGTTACATCGTGTTACATCTCCCCTCATTGTGCAAACCACCTTCCTCATTGTTCATTATTGCCTTTGGAATAGGTCAGGGTATTATTCCCGCATAAATATTTCATCCTCCCAGGTGGCCACTTTTGAGCTAAACTTCCTCCACTGCACTTCAACCTAGGCGATAGCTTTCCTCTGTAACATTATTTCTCTCTGATCGAGAATACATAGAAACATTATTTCTCTCTGATCGAGAATACGTAGATCTCCCCTCGTTGTAAAAACCACCTTCCTCATTGTTCATTCTTGCCTTTGGAACAGGTCAGGGTATTATTCCTGCATAATTATTTCACCCTCCTAGGTGGCCTCTTTTAAGCTAAATTTCCTCCACTACACTTTAACCTAGGCAATAGCTTGCCTATGTAACATTCTTTCTCTCTGATCGAGAATACGTATAAACAGTATTTCTCTCTAATCGAGAATACGTAGAGGCTCTAACAGGAGCTCTTCATCTAGTCTTCATTTGGTTTGACCCGTTGCACATCATAAAATTTTCATTAGTTTACATTGATCCTTAAACAAGCATTATTAATTATAAAAAATAATTTAACATTATATTTTTACCTACACATATTTCTAGTTAATAATATGTTTAGAGTTATATACATATATTTTTAACAAGGATAAGTGAAACAAATTATAGACTCGCATATGGCTAGGTAATACAAGTTGATATGCAATAGGTATAGCTATTTTCAGGATTTAGAAAGGACCACAATATCAAGGATCTATTTTTGGACAATCGGCCCACCGAAGAGTTCTTTCTTGGGTTTATCTCGCACATATTGTTACACATCATTTTGTCACCATGACACTTGATAGTTAAAATGGATATCTCACCATCCAAACACATGTTTAAATGCACTCCCTTGCAATTCAAACATCTATATTCATTGAACAAATCATGAATCTTGGGTAAAATGGCTTTTTGACCTATTTAGCATGACTTGCGCACTTTTCCTATTTAGTTTCTACGCATGTGCAATTTCTTCAATTGAAACGTGCACAGAACTATGCTATGTCTTCCATTACATACTGCACACATGAATCAATGAAAATAAAAAATAAAAAGTAATTTCTAGAAGCCTTGTTGAGCGAATATATCCCAACTAGAAGCTTCTTGGTGATATCTATTCACGCCTAACCCCTCTGAACATGGAGCTAGTTCCCTTTGATCAAGGAACCCTAATCCCACTATTAATGGATCTCATCCCTCTTTTTTGGATCTAAAAATTCCTCTATTTTCCCTATAAATTGAGTAGAGGCTAGAGGGTTAGGCTAGTTCACAAAAGGTAGAACTATGCTGGTAATTTTGGATTGGGAAGCTTATCATCCAAGGAGAGGATTTGAGGAATTTGGGAGGAACTTCATGGCATCAAGGCTTGGTTCTAAGGATATTCTTTTATCTATGAAGTAATACATTTGAATCCTTTTTCTCATTGTGTTCTTATTGAAATAATGAACGGTTCATGCTCTTTATGTATTCATTAGCGTAATTTAAATTTCTAATCTCCTTGAACATTATATTAACCTTGTTTTGAATCATTATATTGCATATGTCTTTGATCCATTTTATGTTTGTGTTTTCAGGTCTCATCAAAGAATTGAGGACCTACATTGGGATGGATCAAGGATCCTCATGAAGCATTTCGCAAATAGGTAAGAGCACCACTCTCTTTCTGTAATTTTAATGAATTAAAAGAAGTTAGATTAAGGAAAGAGCTATTCATTTGTCTATTTGTTTCTAGTTTTCCATTAAGAATCTAGGGAGATTGCTTTTGTCTGCAGAAGGGATTTGCCCGCATAACAAAAATACATGGTCTCCTATCTAAAATTATCTATAAATAATTTTCTTACATGCATACATTTTCTATCTATCCTGGGCAGCTTTCAATTTATGTTGATTTTTTCTCATGGTTTTTTCCATCTCTGCTAGCATGTTAGGTCCTAGAAATAATGTATCTTCAGGGATTTTCCAATTAACCAGTGTTCGGCACATCCTTCTATATAAGACTTTGAAAGGACTCATTATTAATGATTCGTGATAGCTTTTTTTATATGTGAATTCAATTAAGCGAATGTGTTCGTCCCACTTAGTCGGTTGTTATATTGCATACATTCTTAACATATCCTCTAGTACCAGGTTTACCTGCTCAATCTGTCCATCTGTCTGTGGCTGATATGTGGTGCTAAATTGAATGTGGGCACTCAATATAGTAAAAAAAAATCATGAATGGTTATGTAAATTTCACATATCTATCAGAAACCACCACCTTTGGCATACCATGTAACCTAAAAAAAAATTGCATAAATATGTCTGCAATGTGCACGATTTTATATGTAGATTGAATAGGGGTGAAATGGACTACCTTACTCAGTTTATCTACCACCACCATGATTGATTCATTTTTTTCTTGGTTTTCTGAAAACCTATTATAAAATATAATGCAATAACTTCCCATTTCTACTCTAAAATAGGTAGTATGTGGTTCCAACCAACTATATGTTGGTGTTCAATAACTTTCTAGCACTCCAAGAATTTGGCTAGATATTTTGTGATTTTCTTCCTCATTCCAGGCCAGGAATAATATTTTTTTTATGGTAGAAAATAAATTCTAATATCCAGGTTGGGAAACATAAGGACTTATATGATATTAATCCATTATTAATTTCCTAGAATTCATTTGATTAGGAACATATATCCTTCCCCTAAAAGTCAACAATTATCTTTATTTATCCCATATTCAGATTTATTTTCAATTTTTTTCTTGTCTAGTTTCGCTTGCTGCCATAAAATATTATATTCTGGATCTTTGATCGCAACTTCCTTAATCTAATTTGAAAAATTAAATTCCACATGGCTATAGGATATTTCATATATATAATGTAATTTCCACGAAATGCATCAGCCACTTGGTTTTCTTTTCCTTTTAAGTGTCTAATATCAAAGTTGAATTCACTTAGAAAATTTGTCCATGTAGCTTGTTGTCCATAAACGTTAGGATGCTTAAAGAAACTAGTTAAGATGCTATGTTCAGTCATTAACACAAAAATTTTACCCAATAGATAATGTCTACATACCTTCAAAGTGTGTACCACCATAATTAATTGGAGGTCGTAGGTCAAGTATCTTTTTTCTCGCTCTCTTAATTTTTGAGATTCATATCCCACTTCTTCTTTGCATGCATATATGCAAACGATGAACTCCTTCTCAAGGCCTACAATCCTTAAAACCAAGGTTGTGCTGGGTAACTGTTTTAATTCTTCAAATTTTAGATTCATATCCCACTCCTCCTTTGCATGCATATATGCAGACGATGAACTCCTTCTCAAGGCCTACAATCCTTAACACCAAGGTTGTGGTGGGTAAATTTTTTAATTCTTCAAATCTATGCTGATGATTTGTTGTCCATTTGAAATCTTTTCCTTTCTTCTACAGTGAAGTTATAGGATAATAAATTATAGAAAATGCCTCAATAAAACAACAATAATATCATATTAATCCCATAAAAGATAAAATATCAACAACATTATTAGGAATAGGCCACTCCATAATAGTTTTAAATTTCTCATGATCGATAATTACTCCTTCTGCTAAAATTATATGCCGTGAGTATTGTATTTAATCCTTATAGAAATCACACTTACTATATTTACCATAAAATTGATGTTCTCGTAGGGTTTGTAGGACTATATACATATGTTTCTTTTGTTCTTCCAAATTTCTTGAATAAATGAGTGTGTCATCAACAAAAATTAGAACAACTTTATCAAGGTAATGGTAGAAAATACCATTCATAAGACTCAAACATTTTCGGGGTGTTGGTAAGCCGAAATGGAAAAACCAAAAACTCGTAATGTCCAGAATGAGTTCTAAAGGTTTTTTTATAAATTTCCTCTTCCTTTATCTGTATCTGATGAACTTATCATAAATCAATCTTAGAAAATAATCTATCACCCTTGAATTGATCAAATAAATCATTGATTCTCAACAATGGATATTTTTTCTTAATGGTCAACTTGTTTAGTTGTTTGTAGTCAATGAAAAGTCTGATAGTTTCATCCTTATTCTTAACAAATAACAAAGGGGCTCCCCAAGGGGAAAAACAAAAAACTCGTAATGTCCATAATGAGTTCTAAAGGTTTTTTTATAAATTTCCTCTTCCTTCATCTGTATCTGATGACCTTATCGTAAATCAATCTTAGAAAATAATCTATCACCCTTGACTTGATCAAATAAATCGTTGAGATTCTTAACAATGGATATTTGTTCTTAATGGTCAACTTGCTTAGTTGTTTGTAGTCAATGAAAAGTCTCATAGTTTCAACCTTATTCTTAACAAATAACAAAGGGGTTCCCTAAGGTGATACGTTGGGAAAATATATCCCTTATCAAGAAATTTATTTCATCTTTAAGTTAGCTAATTAAGGGATACCATTCAATAAGGGGATTTTGACATAGAGTTAGCTCCTCGAATTAAATCTTTAGTAAAATAAATGTATAGTTTGGGTGGAAAATCTTGAATCTTTTCTAGAAACACGTCAGTAAAATATTAAACCACAAGAAGATTTTCTAAGGTAGTTTTTTTTTCTTTGGAGTTGGTATACCCTACTTAAACAACATAAATTTCCCAACCCTTTCTAATACATTTTCCTATATGAAAAGTTGTGATTGGTCACAACTTTACGAGTCTCTTTACCCCTTGAATTTCTTATTTGACACCCTCTTCAATGAGGTAAGTAATGGTTTTTCCTTGCAGTTCACCAAGGACTAATGCCCTTTTAACAAGTCCATACCAACTACAGTATCATAAGACCCTAGTGGTAGCAGATTCATGTTTACACTAATTTGTTGGCTTTATATATCAATAGAAAAATTATCCACCTCCCTTGAATTTCTTATTTGACACCCTCTTCAGTGAGGTAACTAATGGTTTTTCGTTGCAGTTCACAAAGGACTAATGCCCTTTTAACAAGTCCATACAAACTAAGTATCATAGGACCCTAGTGGTAGCACATTCATGTTTACACTAATTTGTTGGCTTTCTATATCAATAGGAAAGTTATCTACGTCATATGACACTCTTCTTTTTTCCCCAGTGGTCGGCTATACAAACTAGGGATTTTTAAATTTATGGCTTTGTAGATGACACATTGATGTTATCCAAGGACTGATATAACTTAATATTTTCCATAGATCTATCAATATAGATACAACATGGTTAAATAAATTACCTTAAAACTTGATCATGGTAGGTTGGTATTCTACTTGATGATCCTTCAAAGCAATGTTAATTCTGGGTATACTTCTAGTCACCTAGCAAGAGATTCTATCGAAATTGCTCGAGGAGGCCCTCAAGAAACAGAGGAACGCGATGATGGATAACTTTTCCCAGATCCTTCAATGACTATTCACCGGTGGCACATCTACATCCATCATGTCCGCCAATAGGTCTGTGACATCCTGGACAAATCCAACACCATGTTCAATAGAATTCCCCCCCACCCATGGAGGAACTTAACGCAATGGAGACCACTGCTTTTTAAGGGGGGAGGAATGATCTGGTGGACATCAGTGGCCACCCACCAATTCCATTTGGACCTGAAACATCAGTTCTTTTAGTTTTCAGCTTCAGCACAACTTACTATTTTTAGCAGGTTTTCGGGTCCTGCACACCCGGAGCTGTTTTGGGGACTTAATGATCCAGGTGGATATTGGTGGCCACCCACTGATTCCATTTGAACCCCCACCATTAGTTCTTTGAGTTTGTAAGTTTCAGCACAACTTACTATTTTTAGTAGCTTTTCAGGTCTCGAACTTTTGAAGTCATTTTGAGGCCCCAAACGACGCTTTTTGGGAAAACAAGGAGTAACATGGGTCATATACCAATTTTTCTCCCTAAAAATTTGTATTCCTTAGATATATCTTTCTAACAAGCTAATGAGCATGTCAAACGGATATCGGATGCAAAATTTACGTCCTCGAGAAGTTGAAACACCAACTTACCCAAATGGGGCCCATAGTTTTGGCACTTCATCTCCTGGGGTTTGGTTTTTGGACGTTTCAGATTTTAGATTGTTTCTCAATAATAAAATAGGCTTTCGAGCCTCATTGTAACACAA
This sequence comes from Pinus albicaulis, assembly GCA_034641835.2. Classification (NCBI taxonomy): domain Eukaryota; kingdom Viridiplantae; phylum Streptophyta; class Pinopsida; order Pinales; family Pinaceae; genus Pinus; species Pinus albicaulis. Next base: position 216,898 of record JAXQQM020065678.1, read on the forward strand.
TTCAGGGGTTGGTAGCTGACACATCTCTTCTCAAGGATATGCTTCTAGTACCCTAGCTCATCTATTTTCATTATGTCTGGAATAGGCCTTGGAGCCTCAATGTAACACACTGGAGAGGCTTGTAGCAATCACATATCTTCTCGGGGATATGCTACCAATGCCCTCTCCCACTCATTTCTATTATTCCTATAAGCATGTTTCAGTTAGTTATTGTGTAACACAGTCCAGAGGCCTGTAGCCACCACATCTCTTCTCAAAGATAAGCCTACTAGCACCCTCGTTGTTTATTTACATTATGTTTGTAAAAAAAATTTAGTTATGTAACACAATTAAGAGGCCTGTAGCTGCCACATCTCTTCTCAGAGATATGCTACCAGTGCCCTAGCTATTTTATTTCAGTCATTTGATTACAATAAAATGAAGCATTATTTTTGCTGCATCTCTTTGCTTATGGCTATATGTGTATTCTGTTTCGTTCCTACATAAATCCGGATCAGTTGTATCAGAGCGGTGTGCTCTTTCTCTATTTTTATTTTCATGTCCCCAATGCAGCTAGGGTATAAGGAGTTCAACCTCGCAACCCTGACAACCCCCCATGGTGGAAGGAAAGAAAGATAGGGGAGAAAGAGATCCTATCAAAATCTTGCCTGAGGAGGCCCTCGACAAACAAAGGAATGCAAAGATGGATAAATTTTCCCAAACCCTTCAATGATTTTTCATCAGTGGTAGATTTACATCCAGCATGTCCGCCAATAGGTACATGACATCCTAGACAAATCCAACACCAAGTTCAATAGAATTCCCCCCCCCCCCCCACCCATGGAGGAACTTAACGCAATGGAGACCACTACTTCCTAAGGAGGGAGGAATGATCTAGGTGGATATCGTTGGCGACCCACCTATTCCATTTTGACCCGCAACATCAGTTCTTTCAGTTTTTCAGCTTCATCATAGCTTACTATTTTTAGCAGGTTTTTGGGTCCTGCACACCCGGAGCCGTTTTGGGGACATAATGATCCAGGTCGATATTGGTGGCCACCCACTGAGTCCATTTGAACCCCCACCATCAGTTCTTTTGGTTTGTAAGTTTCAGCACAACTTACTATTTTTAGCAGCTTTTCAGGTCTCGAACTTCTGAAGTCGTTTTGAGGCCCTAAACGACGTTTTTTGGGAAAATGGGGAGAAACATGGATCATATACCAATGTTTATCACTCAAAAGTTGTATTCCTTCGATATATCTTTCTAACGAGCTATTGAGCGTGTCAAACGGAGATCATATGCCAAAGTTACGTCCCCAGGAAGTTGAAACACTAACTTACCCAAACGGGGCCCATAGTTTTGGCGCTTCATCTCCTAGGGTTTGGGTTTTGGATGTTTCAGATTTTAGATTGTTTCTCAACAATAAAATAGGCCTTCGAGCCTCATTTTAACACAATTCAGGGGCTGGTAGCTAACACATCTCTTCTCAAGGATATGTTGCCAGTACCCTAGCTCATCTATTTTCATTATGTCTGGAATAGGCCTTGAAGCCTCAATGTAACACAATGGAGAGGCTTGTAGCAATCACATCTCTAAAATTTTCCCCAAGTCATTCCTTGCTCATCAATTACATGGAAATATTCGACCTGTTTCCTCCACATGGTGGCTTTTCCTTGAAGTTGATAAATCACTAATTTTTCCTTCAAGTTATCGTCATACTCAAAAATCTGAAAATATTTATTCATATTAATTAGCCAAGCTTCAAGGGCTTATTCTATTTCTCTGTTAAATATCAAGGGTTTAATTTCCTTGAATTCCCCTTGTAATTATGTTTTATGTTTCTTGTTTTTCTATGGTCCGAGGCATTACCATATTCTTCCTCATTTTCACTTTTATCCCCTTCTATTATCTAAGTATGGCTCCCCACTGGCATATTTTCACCTCTTTGTATTTTAGCCTCATCCATGTCTTCATTACCAGGGCTTGGTATGGAGTTCATATGGTTTTTCCAAATAAAAATGCTTTTCGAGATTCGTTCTTGGTCTCACATTAGTCTCTCATTATCGGCCCGCAAATGAGCCATCTCAACCTTTAGTTGCTGAAATTTTTCTAACAACATAATAGCTAGATTTTGGTGTTCTCGTCCCAATTGGACCCACATCTCCAGATAAGCTCCTGAAATTGGTATAGCACTAGATTATAAAGATGGTCATATTGGTGATGTACTTCCAACTCCCTTCATTGTGCTTTCTCTATGAACATGAATATACTTGTTATTTAGTTTCCCAAATGCACCACAATATTGTAACATGGCTCTGATACCACTTGTAACATACCAAGATATCAAAGTCCAAGTATATATATATATATATATATATATATATTCTCTAACAAATTATTGTACCAAGACTGACTTAATTTCCTTATATATACATGTTTGGTTCAGTCAACATACCACTATGTTACTTGATTGGAGGCACATCTATCCACAAATTCACTTATTGTTTTTATGTTATGTAAATAATCTAGTAACATATATGCTCAAGTTGTTTAATATCAACCTCGCCTTAATTATTTTATAATGTCATAGGACTTAATTTTTGTAAGTTTTATTCCAATATAATTGTTGTAACTCGGGAGATGGTTCTCTAAGGGTTAAACCTACAAGTCTCAGGATGACAGAGAGGGTTACTCAAAGAAAATTGTTCCAAGTCCTCTTTCCATTGTTGTTGATCTACTCGGGAATGATCCAACTACTCACACCTTGCAAGAGGTGGTTAAGGTAACTCCTTTATGCCCCTCCCCACCCCCCCGCCACCCACTCCAATCATTTGCTCTGTTGGATTCGAGGAAAGCCTCTGCAACTGCAAAAAAAACCTTAACCCTCACTCTAGTGAAGCAATTATAACCACGACACAGGTATGATCTTACTGCAATGTCACCTTATAGTACTATTTTTCTTTTCTTGCATTCTTACATGTTCCTCATTTGGTAGAGTAATAGACCGTGAGGGTTTAGTGGAGTGGATGTAACTGTCATCAATAGGGGGATTTTGAGGTCTAAAATGGGCCTCCTAAGGAATATAAAATAATAATGGAAATAATAAAATAATATTTGATTACATCATCAAATTTTAGAGGGAAAAAGGAAAAAACTACTTTTTCAACTTATCTCCCAACGTTTTTACTCAAATTTTGAGCGGGAGTACTTTTTGGATGAAACATTTAATTCCTCATTCAATGAGTACCCATGTTGCATACTTTTGATGGACTCTACTACACGAAAAATGAGAAATACATTAAAAACTTGATTCCAACCACGTTTTTTCATGCATTTCTTATTTTTCGTGTAGCATGGTCCATCAGAAGTATGTAAGATGGGTATCTTTTTGGATGAGGAATTAATTTTTTCATCCAATGAGTACTCCCACTCGAAATTTGAATTAAAAAATTGGTAGATAAGTTAAAAATATGAGTTGAAAAAGTAGTTTTATTATTTTATTATTTTTTAATCTTTTTTCCCTTTTACTTAGAAAATTGTGAATCATCCCCCATGGTTGACATCATCATATTCAATCCTATTGGTTCTTATAAATTTTATTTTGGTTGTAAATTTTTCTTAGGAGGGCCATTTTAGACCTAAAAATTCCCCTAATGTAGTAAGGCATGCGTAGTAAGTTGCTATGGTAATCGCTCAAGGTGTAGAATTCCTTTTTACTGATAATGGAGTGAGGCATGTGCATTAAGTTGCTATGGTAATCACTCAAGGTGTAGAATTTATTTCTTTATCATACTTACTGAGCTCCACCTTTGATGGCTCATGTTAATTTAGAGTGAGGGAGCTCCCAACGTTTTCGAGGATAACACAAGGTTCATTCTTCTTCTGGATGTCCTAATTAAATATTAACTCCTTCATTTATGAATATTATTTCCTGAAAACAAATTTCCCAAAATATTTGGTTGCAACTAAGGGTTTCAATGTCGGATACCTATTTTGGAGCCATATTTAGAAATTTTCCCTCTCATCATCTCCATGTTTTTAAAATATGTCTCTTATTCCTTACAGGGTTCATTCTATTGCAATATTTTGGCCGAACATAAGGTTAGTGAGGCTTATACTGCAGTGTGTCATTGGTCGTTAAGGAAATTTGTTTTCTTTGAGAATTTTTAAGAAAATTTCATGGGTTATATTGTAAATTTTAGACCATCATAGAAGTTCCATACTTCTTGTAAATGAATTTCAGAAATTTTTAAGAAGAATATCATTGTACATTAGTTGTATCATTAAACCAACAGTTGGGATTTCTAATTTATGAGAAATTTATGCCTTTTTATTTTTGTTTTCATATTTAATAATATGTAAAGAATATGTACTGGAATTTATATGCATAAATGCTACTTGTTATTGTTTCTTGTATTTTTTGAGAAATATTTACTTTATTTTGTGTTCGTTATGTAAGGAAATAAAGTTTTGCATGGATAGACAATGTCTTTCATTTACCTTATGACAACTCTATACTTGTGGAAAATTGGATATATGAATTAATCTATATAAATGGTTTATACATCTTCCTAAGAAGTCTATCGAGTTCTAGAGGAGTTTCATAATGTTCACTTGATTTAACACCATAGGTTCCATGCTTACAATCATATGTATCATACTACAATCCCTTGTTCAACAAAATTTATTCTTTAGTTATAGCCATGTACAACATTGGTTAATACGATCAAATCTGTGCTCTATTTACTTGTTCATGACCTATATATGTTTATACTTAGACCTATGTTGGATAAAAGGAGGGCCTTGAAAGTCATTTTAGACCTATCGACTCCACCTCTTCGACAGTTAAGGTATTTTATTCACATGGATTAGATTATTTATTTGAAAACTTCTTTTTAAAATAGGGAACTAACCACCTCTATCAAGAAGAGAGTAGAACCACTAATTGTTTTCTAAGGTTAATGAAACATCCTTGTTTTTTTTTTTTTAATTCTTTTGTTTTTCCTATATATACATTATTCCATATATGTATATTTACAGATGGTTCTGAATATTACAATATTCTTAGCAAATTTATTTTTCGAGAGTCTTGTTTGTTTTGTTGATAGTTTCTTATTACAAAGGAAACAAAATATACCAAATATTGGTCCCAAAAATGTATTATTCCATTCTTGATTCAAACTTAGAATAATATATATACATTTCTTTCATAATAGAACTATTGTGAGTTTGCAATTTAAATATATGTATTTTCCAACCAATCATGGAATTTAACTGGGAAGAAGACTCCTTCACCCAACCAGTGATATTGTCAATTACGTCCAAATCTCCCCCTGAGCTTCTTTGATTTCCATAGTAGTTCGCAGACAGTAATCTTCTCTTAGACCTCAAGGCTCCTAGTCCATCTAAGAACTTCTAAACTTCAGGGCTTTCATTGGCTCTTGTCTAGCTCAAGAACACCCTTCAACAACATCCTGCTTCACCTTAGGAGCATCCTTCTCATGGTTTCTTCTCTCCTTTCAGTTTCCTCAGGCTTATATATCCTCGCTTTCCTCTCTTGACTTCTTGTCCCCAACTGAGATGTTTTAATCTCTAAGGGAGGAGGAATTAATTGTCTCAACTACTTGGAAATTAAATATTTTACTTTTAGGGTATTTTCCTATAATTCCATGACTTCACAAAAAGAATTTAAGAAATAAACTTTAAACATCTAATTTTTCTTAACTAGAATTTCATTAGTCCATAATTGACCATGTCTTGTACTGTAAAAATAAATAACAAATATTTACAAAATCAGCGGTGTTACACTACTCTATTTTCTTTTTCATATAAATTAATCTCCAATTTACTTTAAATTTTAAATTAATTAACTCCACCACTTCTCACAATGAGGGCTTACAAAAATAAAATGATAATCAAATTGGGTGTTAATAGTTTTTCAAAATATGATATGATGAAAAATATTTAATAAGCATCAGAGTTTTTTTCTCTACTCCTTTTTATTTATGGATTTGTCTAAACATGTTATGTTTAAGAATTTTTTATTTGAATCTAGTGAAAATTTTGGGGCCAAATCTTAATATTTGTTGTTTAAAATGAGCTTTTGATTGCATATCGATTCAACACCCTTAAAAACATTGAAGAACTAGGATTGTAGATATTTAACAACTCAAACTTGTGATTCCAAGAAATCCCTAGTGAATTCTAGCAAATTATACTAGAAAATATATCGAAAAACCCTTCAAAACTACATATATTTAAATTGATATATTATAATAATATAATTAAATAAATATAAAATTAATATATCTTAATTAATAATTGAGTTAGATTATTAAATATTATTAATAAACATGTTGAATGAACTATTATAATAAATACCCATACTAATCATTGTGTTCCTTATACACTAAGGAAAACTACACAATAATGAGTATATACTTTATTTTCCTTTTCTTATCTTATTAAAAGGGAAAAAATACATAATAATTAATTTCTACTACTAATTAGTGTAATTATACAAATTAAATAGTTTGTAAATGTGCTTAGGAATCACTCCATAATACTCATTGACACACTTCTTTCATCATACATTTAAAGTGCTAAAATATGTTTTTTAAATCATAAAAATTAACTAAATTATAACTTTATTTTACAAAATAACAATTGTAATTAATAATAAAAATGATTAATATATATGTTAGATATATATGAATTTAAAAAAAAATACATGTAACAAGATTATTAACCATGGAGATTCACTTCCATTTTATTATGGTTATTATTAATCCGTAAATAGGCTTAATCTCTAAATGGGCCAAAACCATGACTTATAAATATCACGTGCTCAAAAAACCATAACTCATTTCATACCAAGTTCTTTCATGACATTTTTTAAATAATGAATTTAAATCAAAGGGAAAAAAAAAAAACATAACTACTTTGGAAATAAATTTTAGTCTTTGATTTATATGTGCTACTAAGAATATTATAGAATATTCTATAGATGTTAAATCTTTATTATCCACATAATAATTATTGATAGTTAAATTAAAATTCTGAAGTCCAATTCCAAAAGAGACGTCTCTCCATAATTATTTAATTATACAAATTAAATAATTATACTATGTTATTTTATTTGGATTGTATAATTTGTTAATTAATGTTCTTAATAATTAAAAGTTTGATACCTCGATGGGGGTGTTGGAAGTTGAATAAGTGGAGTGGGAAATGCATGTCAACCCACTTTTTCTCATGACATTAAATAGGCGGATGGCATGACTAGTTCCCCCCATGCAATCACACATGTTACTAGCCTCAACACCACAACAAATTAATATGGAAACCTCCACACGCTTAGGGTTTTCCCATCCAGCTTTTTGTTGCCTCAACATTTTTTCCCATCTCCATATCTTCTCTAGGTTGCAGGTGCCATTTTTCTCATGTAGATCCTAGTCGTTTGGTTATATTTTGATGAAAGATCCAATCCATCACCACTTGGACCCCCATATACGTCATTCCATTGCGGGGAGGATAATTGGAAGCTCTATTTCTGACTCAGGGGAGAAAATGTTAGGAAGGAGAGCTCTCTAGTGGTGGGGTTAGCAGTAGAAGCTAGTGAAAAATTTCAAGATTAAGCATGTTATTAGCGATTCGATAAACAATATTTTGACCACCACCTTCAACTAGTATAGTCTAGTCCTTTATATGTTTTTTATTTTAGATTCTTGTATGCAGGGTGGCACAATTAAGGAAGATTTATCTTCTATAATTCAGGTTGTTTTGGTCCCTCTCAGTCCCCTTCATTCATGGAGCTCTCTCCCATTAATTTCTTTTGTCTAGATTTTCACAGTCAATATTTCTACTTAGCTTGGGATCTACTCTCCTCGCTGCATTTTTCCTTGTTTCAATTTACTTATTAATCTTAAATTGATTCTCACCACTTTTTGGATTTTCCTAAAATTTGGTTTTTTCCTTCTCTAGGCACCATGCCAAGGTAGAGAATGCACCTAAGGCACAGGTTTGGGGTTGTGGCTCCTCGGGTATACCTAAAGCCCATCCTCAAGCCTAGTTCATCACTGAAATTTACCCCTCTATCACTCCACCCAAATTTCAATATGAAATTCAATAATTGGAATATTTGACCACGACGGATTGAAAAGAGTATTTAGATCTTCAAATTCGAGTTGAATTTAATGTTTGGGTCCCAAACCCTAGCCACACTAGGGGATGAAGGAACCAATATTTTAACTCTATAACCCTTCATTAGTAAATGAAAATTTTACTAGGTCGTGTCCTTAAAGAGAAACACAAGGACTGCAATGCTATTATAGCATGCCTTAATGACATCCATTGGATTCAACTCCACCAGCACTCTCGTTTGGTCAACTTGGATAATTGACTGTCCCATACTGAGGGACATATTTAGTGTGGGTGTCAATCTCGAGCATGCCTAAGAGCATAAGATCCAACCTCAACAACATCTTCAATTGAATGATACATGCACAAGTCTTATGTTTTATGTTTCTATTTAAGATCTTTTTTTTGTTTTCATTGATAAGCTACAACTATAGCTAGCCAGATCCACCTAGAAGATTGTATCTAAAAATTTTGATTATGAAGTCAAAAAAATGTCTAGGTGTAGGGTAGCTCAACACATAGTTTTAATCTTGATCATTTTGATAAACACAAAATTAGTAGAAAGTCTCCACCATTGTTGTTGTGATTTCCCTTGCAATGGACCATAACACTAAGAAAATTACATGCAAAATTTTTTGTGCCAAGTTTATAATATAATATAAAGTAAATGTGTGATACCCACCATTTAATGCAATTCATAAACATCCAAATTTAAATAAACATTTGTAAAACTAATTCTATATGAAAAATTTTGATTATATTTTATTGATTGAATTTATGAAGAGTTAAATTGTATTATGTTAATTTCACACAAACTCGAGTGAAAAAATAAAATATTTTATCCTTTAAAACTAATAGAAAAAATAAGCATAAATTTTTTGATTCTTGATTTTTATGTCGTAAGGCATTCCCTCTTGGAAAAACACTCATGGATGCCACTCTGGACTATTAGATTTGTTGTTGTTAGATGATTTAACCATCGCCTACCATCAGATGATACTATAACCATCTCACGACTCTGTTGTCCAAGGAATCCATATCTGTCTCACACGTGATTAACGAGCATTAATGATTTAGGCTATGTTAATTTAATAACCTGGAAACTACCCTAATCGTTTCTTCCATTCTCAAAATGCTAATGTAATCATTCTTCATCTTGAACAATTGGAACTCAACCAGTTCCTTTCCGGAAAGCCATCAAGCTTAAAATGTGTAGGTCGGGATTTTCGTACGAATTAGGAATGAAGTCTAACATATTGGGTAGAAATATAAAGTGGGTATGAAAGGTAAATATGAATCGAGCTCTAACATATTTGGGTCTAACTATTGAGCGGGAAATATTAAACGAGAAAGAAATATAATTTATAATTGAATGACAAACTGAAGGAATAAATTCACATAAAGAAATACATAGAATTTACATGGTAAAACCTTGACGGGGTGTCAAGGAAACCTCCACGGGGAAAGGGATTGGAAACTCTATTAATAAAAATGATTCTCTATACATTCAAGCCTCTCGGGCCATTCAATTTAACTTGAGCCTATTTCGTTATTCTAACTTCATTTCATTACTCAACCAATTAACGGTTAATAAGTAATTTGCCCAAAATTACATTATTTACAATTTGCTGTCATATTTTTAACAAACTCCACCTTGAAAAAAATTCACCTAATCCCTTGCCCATGCCCATTCATCATCTTTTCTGCAAGTCGAGAGAAGCGAGACAAGCGCGACACCATCTCAGCTTCTCTACTGTAACTGGCTTTGTTAATATATCTGCATGATTTTCCTGTGTGCGGACCTTCTTGAGAACTACTTTGCCGCCTTCGATTACATGTCTCACAGAGTGATACCTTACATCGATGTGCTTGATCTTGCTGTGATAGGCTAGATTTATAGTCAAATGAATAGCGCTCTGACTTTCACAGAATACATTCACCTTCTCCTGCGTCCTTCCAATCTCATCAAGTAGACCTTTTAACCATATTTCCTCTTTACAAGAATCTGAAGCAGCTATATACTCTGCTTCAGTAGTGGACAAAGCAACTGTCTCTTGAAGCTTTGACATCCAACTGATTGCTCACCTACAAGAGTAAACACATAACTTGTAGCAGATCTACTTTTGTCCAAATCACCTACATAATCAGCATCCACATATCCGCAGACTGAACCTTCACAACCATCAAAGCTAATGCAATGGTCACTTGTGCATCTCAAATATCGAAGCACCCATTTCACTGATATCCAATGTTCTTCTCCTAGATTTTCCATGAACCTGCTGACAACTCCAACTGCATGTGAAATTTCAGATGTTGTAGATACCATCGCATACATTAAGTTTCCTAACGCATTTACATATGGTACATGAGACATATACTTCTTTTCTTCATTATTTCTAGGACTTAAATCCAAAGAAAGCTTAAAATGGGAAGCTAATGGAACATTAATAGGTTTCACATTATTCATACCGAACTTTTCAAGGACTTTCTCCACATACTTTCGTTGTGATAACCAAAGCTTGCCATTATTCTTGTCTCTGTGTATCTCCATGCCTAATATATGTTTTGCTACTCCAAGATCCTTCATATCAAACTTCCTAGAGAGCTGAGCCTTTAACCTATTGATTTCTTCCATGCTTTTGCTTGCAATAAGCATATCATCAACATACAACACCAAGATAATGAATATGCCATTGAAACTTTTGAAGTATAAATAATGATCATACTCACTTCTGATGAAATTATAGCTCACCATGAAGGAATCAAACTTCTTGTACCATTGCCTGGGTGACTGCCTCAAGACATACAATGATTTCCTGATCTTGCAAACTAATCTTCTGTTGCGACCTTGTACAAAACCTTCTGGCTGATCCATATATATCTCTTCATCCAAATCACCATGAAGAAAGGTTGTTTTAACATCTAACTATTCTAACTCTAGGATAAGTAAATAATTTAGTGCTAACATAGTACGAATAGAAACAAGTTTAACTACTAGTGAAAAAATCTCATGAAAATCAATACCTTCAACCTAAGAATACCCTTTTGCAACCAGTCTCACCTTATACCTCTCGATAATTCCATCAAATTTCCTTTTCAACTTGAATACCCATTTGTGCCCAACAACACTTCTCCTTTCAGGAAGTTCTACAAGATCCTAGGTATTTTTCTTGGCTAAGGAGTCCATTTCTTCTTCCATAGCCTTTTTCCATATCTTTCTATCTGCATCATCTACTGCTTCCTGATAACAAGAAGGTTCCCCATCTTCAGTAATCAATACAAAAGATGAAGCAGAATCTTCATACCTTTTTGGTTTTTTTATTTCCCTTGTAGACCTTCGTAGAGTGACTAGTTGCTGAATTTGTTATGGAATTTCTCCAGTTTCCTTTGCTTCTTCACCCTCTTCATCAGAAGTCTCTCCTTCCTTTTGACTTTCTAGAAAAGGTTTAGTCTCCAATTAAATCTGCTGATTTGGCAATACTTGCTCTTGTTCAACTTTTTCAACATCTGATTTTAGAAGAGGAGATTCATCAAATGTTACATCTCTACTAATGACTATCTTCCGTGAAGAAGGATCACACAACCTATATCCCTTCACTACATAATCATATCCAACAAAGACACAACATTTCGATTTTGGATCTAACTTTGAACGTGATTTGTAGGAATAAGAGCATAGGCATCACAACCAAAAATCTTCAAATGAGAATAACCACAAGACTGACCCGACCAAACTTCTTCAGGAATTTTATATTTTATTGCAACTAAAGGTGATCTGTTAACTAAATAACAAACAGTGGATATTGCTTCTTCCCACAACTCTTTTGCAAGTTATCATTACTGATCATGCTTCTGGCTCTTTCCATAAGAGTTTGATTCATCTGTTCAACAACGCCATTTTGCTTAGGGGTATAAACAACAGTTTTATGTCTAACAATCCCTTCATCCTTACAAAATTGTTCAAATTCTAAAGATGTAAATTCACAGCCATTGTCAGTTCTTAAACATTTAATTGATTTTGCTGTTTTCTTTTCCACCATTGTTTTAAATTGTTTAAAAACATGAAATACATCAGCTTTCTTTTTCAACATATAGACCCAAAATTTTCAGGAGAAATCATCAATAAACGTTAAGAAATATAATGCACCTCCATAAGACATAGTAGGAGATGGTCCCCATAGATCATAATGAATGTAGTCTAAAATATGTTTACTATTATGAGTTCCAGTCTTTAACCTTTGTTTACATTGTTTACCAAACACGCAATATTTACAAAAATCCAAATTCAAGGATTTCAAATCATGAAGCAACTTGTGTTTCATCAGCACCTGAAGATGTGACCCAACCATTGATGCCATGTAGGAGAACCTTCTTCTGCTTTTTCTGATACGATCGTTGCTTCACTGACTTGAGTGTTTCCTTTGAGTCTGTATAGATTTCTGATCTTTTCAGCCTTCATAACAACCAAGGCTCCTTTTGAGACTTTCAACACTCCATTCTAACCTGTAGGTACATGCCTAACACTAGATAATATTTTAACTGTATCATCATACATTTTGATTTTTACATTACCAATCCCAAGAGTCTGTCAAGATGCATTATTTCCCATGAATACAGAACTACCATTTATAGTTTCATATGAAGTAAACCAACTTCAATGCGGACTCATATGAAGAGAAGCACCAGAGTCTAATAGCCAATTTTCATCATCTTGAGAGATATTAAAAACAAGGAGAGCTTCAGCTATTAAAACCTCATCAACCATACCTTAATCAACCTGATTTTCTTCGTTGTTATGGTTTTATGACTCCTTTCATTTCCAACAATATTTCTTGAGGTGTCCAAGTTTATTGCAATACCAACACTTGGCTTTACACTTCTTGCCACCCTTTGAATTTGATCTGGAAGAACCTCTTGCTTTCTCCCCTCTTTCCTTTGACCGATCTCTGGCTACCATGGATTTTGGTGCAGATGTCTCAATGCTAGATTTCCTTCGTACCTCTTCAGATAAGAGAGCACCCACAACAGATTCAAATTTTAATGAATCGTTAGTGCTCAAACTGATTGAAGTTACGAAGTGGTCCCATGACTTGGGCAGAGAGCACAACAAGGTTATTGCCTTATCTTCTTCCTGCATTTTTACTTCCATATCTTTGAAATGGAAAATAAGTGTTTTAAAAAAATTTAAATGTTATGCAATTTTGGTACCCTCCTTCATCCGAAGACTATACAATTGTATTTTTAAATAGATTCTATTTCTCAGAGATTTAGTCATATACAATGTTTCTAGTTTTTTCCACAACCCTTCAACTGTACTCTGTCCAACAATATTGAAGAGAACTTCATCTGCCAAACATAACCGAATGGTACTGAGAGCTCAGGCATCCAAGTCCTCCCAGTCTGAATCTGTCATGCTTGCCGATTTTTTATTTACCCCATCTAATGCTTTGTACAACCCTTGTTGCACCAGCAAATCCCTAACCTTCAGTTTCCACAATGCAAAATTGTTTTTCCCGATGAATTTATCCACCTCAAACTTTGCATTTGTCATTTTTGCCATTTCTTCCTCCTAGTTTTTTCCTTCTTTCTTTAATTTCCAAATAGGGTCCAAAAAATTTTCCCTTCTTCTAGGGTTTCCCCTCTTCTGCTAGGGTTTCAAGGGCTTCAGTTATTTTCCCCTCTTCTGTTATGGTTTCAAGGGTTTCAAATTTTCCTTTCTTCTACTAGTTTATAAAAATAAATAAAAATTACAATTTCTATTTTTTTTTCTTTTTCCACTAAATAAATTCTTTAGAAACTTGAACCTTTTTTAAATAAACAATTTTTGTTCACAATTTCTTCACAGAAAAAATACCACAATGTAAAATTGTTTTTCTCGGTGAATTTATCCACCTCGAACATTGCATTTTCCATTTTTTCCATTTCTTCCTCCTAGTTTTTTCCTTCTTTCTTTAATTTCCAAATAGGGTCCAAAAAATTTTCCCTTCTTCTTCTAGGGTTTCCCCTCTTCTGCTAGGGTTTCAATGGTTTCAGTTATTTTCCCCTTTTCTGCTAGGGTTTCCCCTCTTCTGCTAGGGTTTCAAGGGTTTCATATTTTCCTTTCTTCTACTAGTCTATAAAAATAAATAAAAATTACAATTTCTATTTTTTTTTCTTTTTCCACTAAATAAATTCTTTAGAAAGCTGAACCTTTTTTAAATAAACAAATTTTGTTCACAATTTCTTCACAGAAAAAATAAAAAATCTGTGCTTCAAGAATAATTTCTCACAAGAAAAATTTCCTTCGAAAAAATCAAACCATAACAGAAGATACCTCTATCTGCTCCATCAATTAATGGTTCTACAATGGGTCGATCTTTTTTGGTTGCACTGGTGGTTTGCTATCAAGAGGCGTTTAAACTCGTTCAAACCTGCCTGTTGTCTGTGGGAGAATTCGAAAACTTGCATTAAAGCCCACTACTGTCCATGGGAGGAGTTTGCGTGGAAAGACAAGCCATTGTTGTCTATCCATGGAGATTCAGAGAGGCTGCTTCCATTGAAGGAACTCGAGGAGGACGCAGATTCTGGGGTTTGCTCGAGTATTTTCGCTGCGAGAGAGAAATGCGGAGGGTTTTTTGATTGAGTGCCAAGGTTTTTTTTTTTGGTTTGATGAGGCTGCAATCGTTGAAGGAACTCGAGGAGGACACAGAGTCTGGGGTTTGCTCGAGTCTTTCTCTCGAGTCCAAGAAAGAAGTTGTCGCGGGGTTGTGCAAATGATTGCTTGAGTCTTGTGCAAATGATTGCTTGAGTTCGAGAAAGAAGTTCCAAGGTTTACTCGAGTCTAAGAAAGAAGTTTCCATGGGGTTGTCATCCATTAGAATCAAATCTGCTAGATTAAAAAAAAAATCATTTCCCAGAATCAGATCCGCTGGAGAGGATTTTTTTTTTCCAAGAAAATTAAAATGGGTTCATTGTAGAACCATTAATCGACAGAGTAGACAGAGGTATTTTCTGTTATGGTTTGAATTTTTCGAAGGAAATTTTTCTTGTGAGAAATTATTCTTGAAAACAGACTTTTTATTTTTTTTGTGAAGAAATTGTGAAAAAAAATTGTTTATTTAAAAAAGGGTTCAGGTTTCTAAAGAATCGATTTAGTGGAAAAAGAAAAAAAATTAGAAATTGTAATTTTTATTTTTTTATAAACTAGTAGAAGAAAGGAGAATCTAAAACCCTTCAAACCCTAGTAGAAGAGGGGAAAATAACTGAAACCCTTGAAACCCTAGTAGAAGAGGGGAAACCCTAGAAGAAGAAGGGAAAATTTTTTGGAACCTATTTGGAAATTAAAGAAATAAGGAAAAAACTAGGAGGAAGAAATGGCAAAAATGATAAATGCAAAGTTCGAGGTGGATAAATTCACCGGGAAAAACAATTTTGCATTGTGGAAACTGAAGGTTAGAGATTTTCTAGTGCAACAAGGGTTGCATAAAGCATTAGAAGGGGTAAATAAAAAAATGGCAAGCATGACAAATTCGAAGTGGGAGGACTTGGATGCCCGAGCTCTTAGTACCATTCGATTATGTTTGGCAGATGAATTTCTCTTCACTATTGTTGGACAGAATACAGCTGAAGAGTAGTGGAAAAGACTGGAAACATTGTATATGACTAAATCTATAACAAATAGAATCTATTTAAAAATACAATTGTACAGTCTTCGAATGAAGGAGGGTACAAAAATTTCAAAACATTTAAATGTTTTTAATACGCTTATTTGCCAGTTGTCAGATATGGAAGTAAAAATGCAGGAAGAAGACAAGGCAATAACCTTGTTGTGTTCTCTGCCCGAGTCATGGGACCACTTCGTAACTTCAATTAGTTTGAGCACTGCCAATTCATTAACATTTGAATCTATTGTGGGTGCTCTCTTATATGAAGAGGTACGAAGGAAATCTAGCATTGAGACATCTGCACGAGAAGCCATGGTAGCCAAATATCAGTCAAACGAAAGAGGGGAGAAAGCAAGAGGTTCTTCCAGATTGAAGTCAAAGGGTGCCAAGAAGTGTAAAGCCAAGTGCTGGTACTGCAATAAACTTGGACACCTCAAGAAAGATTGTTGGAAATGAAAGGATTCGGAAAACCATAACAAGGAATAAAATTAGGTTGATTGAGGTATGGTTGATGAGGTTTTAATAGTTGAAGCTCTCCCTGTTTGTAATATCTCTCAAGATTTTGAAAATTGGCTATTCAACTCTAGTGCTTCTTATCATATGAGTCCGCACTGAAGTTGGTTTACTTCATATGAAACTATAAATGGCAGTTCTGTATTCATGGGAAATAATGCTTCTTGTTAGACTATTGGGATTGGTAATGTAAAAATTAAAATGTATGATGATACAGTTAAAATATTATCTAGTGTTAGGCATGTACCTGATCTAAAGAAAAACTTGATTTCCTTGGGAGTTTTGGATTCAAATGGTTATAAATTTACAGGTTCAGAATGGAGTGCTAAAAGTCTCAAAAGGAGCCTTGGTTTTTATGAAGGCTAAAAAGAATAGAAATATGTACAGACTCAAAGGAATCACTCAAGTCATTGAAGCAGTAATTGTATCAGAAAAAGCAGAAGAAGGTTCTCGTCTATGGCATCAACGGTTGGGTCACATGAGAGAGAAAGGTCTTTAGGTATTGATGAACCACATGTTTCTTCCTGATTTGAAATCCTCGAAGTTGGATTTTTGTAAATATTGCGTGTTTGGTAAACAATGTAAACAAATTTTTAAGACTGGAAATCATAATAGTAAACAGATTTTAGACTACATTCATTCTGATCTGTGGGGACCATCTCCTACTGTGTCTTATGGAGGTGCATTATATTTCTTAATTTTTATTGATGATTTCTCCCAAAAATTTTGGGTCTATATGTTGAAAAAGAAAGCTGATGTATTTAATTTTTTCAAACGATTTAAAATAATGGTGGAAAAGAAAACAGGAAAATCAATTAAATGTTTAAGAACTGAAAATGCTGGTGAATTTACATCTTTAGAATTTGAAAAATTTTGTAAGGATGAAGGGATTGTTAGACATAAAACTATTGTTTATACCCCTCAGCAAAATGGCGTTGCTGAACGGATGAATCAGACTCTTATGAAAAGAGCCAGAAGCATGATCAGTAATGCTAACTTGCAAAAGGAGTTGTGGGTAGAAAAAGTATCCACTGCTTGATATTTAGTTAACAGATCACCTTCAATTGCAATAAACTGTAAAATTCCTGAAGAAGTTTGGTCAGGTCAATCTTGTGATTATTCTCATTGGAAGATTTTTGGTTGTGATGCATATGCTCTTGTTCCTAGAAATCAGCATTCAAAGTTAGATCCAAAATCAAAATGTTGTGTCTTTGTTGGATATGATTATGCAGTGAAGGGATATAGGTTATGGGATCCTTCTTCACAAAAGATAGTCATTAGTAGAGATGTAACATTTGATGAATCTTCTCTTCTAAAATCAGATGTTGAAAAATTTAAACAGAAGCAAGTATCGCCAAATCAGAAGATTCAATTGGAGACTAAAGCTTTTCTAGAAAGTCAAAAGGAAGGAGAGAATGCTGATGAAAAGGGTGAAGAAGCAAAGGAAACTGGAGCACTCCCATAAAAAATTCAGCAACCAGTCACTCTACAAAGGTCTACAAGGGAAAGAAAAACACCTAAAAGGTATGAAGATTCTGCTTCATATTTTGCATTGATTACTGAAGATGGGGAACCTTTTTGTTATCAGGAAGTAGTAGATGATGCAGATAGCAAAATATGGAAAAAGGCTATGGAAGAATAAATGGACTCCTTAGCCAAGAACAATACCTGGGATCTTGTAGAACTTCCTGAAGGGAGAAGTGTTGTTGGGTGCAAATTGGTTTTCAAGTTGAAAAGGAAAGTTGATGGAAGTATCGAGAGGTATAAGGTGAGACTGGTTGCAAAAGGGTATTCTCAGGTTGAAGGTATTGATTTTCATGAGATTTTTTCACCAGTAGTTAAACTTGTTTCTATTCCTACTGTGTTAGCACTAACTGATTTACTTGACCTAGAGTTAGAATAGTTAGATGTTAAAACAATCTTTCTTCATGGTGATTTGGATGAAGAGATATATATGGATTAGCCAGACGGTTTTGTACAAGGTCGTAGCAGAAGATTAGTTTGCAAGCTCAGGAAATCATTGTATGGCCTGAGGAAGTCGCCCAGGAAATGGTACAAGAAGTTTGATTCCTTCATGGTGAGCCAGAATTTTATCAAAAGTGAGTATGATCATTGTGTATACTTCAAAAGTTTCAATGGCATATTCATTATCTTGGTGTTGTATGTTGATGATATGCTTATTTCAAGCAAAAGCATGGAAGAAATCAACAGTTTAAAGGCTCAGCTCTCTAGGATGTTTGATATGAAGGATCCTAGAGCAACAAAACATATCTTAGGCATGGAGATACGCAGAGACAAGAAGAATGTTAAGCTTTGGTTATCACAGTGGAAGTATGTGGAGAAAGTACTTGAAAAGTTTAGTATGAACAATGTGAAACCTGTTAATGTTCCATTAGCTTCCCATTTTAAGATTTCTTTGGATTTAAGTCCTAGAACTAATGAATAAATGAAGTATATGTCTCGTGTACCATACGCAAATGCAGTAGGAAACTTAATGTATGCGATGGTATCTACAAGACCTGACATTTCACATGCAGTTGGAGTTGTCAGCAGGTTCATGGAAAATATAGGAGAAGAACATTGGAGAGCAGTGAAATGGTTGCTTCAATATTTGAGAGGCACAAGTGACCATTGCATCAGCTTTGATGGTCGTGAAGGTTTAGTCTGTGGACATGTGGATGTTGATTATGAGGGTGATTTGGAATAAAGGAGATCTACTACATGTTATGTGTTTACTCCTGCAGGTGGAGCAATTAGTTGGATGTCAAAGCTTCAAGAGACAGTTTCTTTGTCCACTAATGAAGTAGAATATATAGCTGCTTCAGATGCGTGTAAAGAGTAAATATGGTTAAAAGGTCTACTTGATAATATTGGAAGGATGCAGGAGAAAGTGAATGTATTCTGTGACAGTCAGTGCGCTATTCATTTGGTTACAAATCCAGCCTATCATAGCAAGACCAAGCACATCGATGTAAGGTATCACTTTGTGAGACATGTAATCGAAGGCAGCAAAGTAGTTCTCAAGAAGGTCTGCACACAGGAAAATCATGCAAATATATTCATGAAGCCAATTACAGTAGAGAAACTAAGATGGTGTCTCGCTTCTCTCGGCTTGTAGAAAAGATGATGAATGGGCATGGGCAAGGGATTAGGAAAATTGTTGTCAAGGTGGATTTTTTTTAAAATATGACAACAAATTGTAAATAATGTAATTTTGGGGAAATTACTTATTGACAATTTGTTGTCATATTTTTAAAAAAATCTACCTTGACAACAATTTTCCTAATCCCTTTCCCATGCCCATTCATCATCTTTTCTGCAAGCCGAGAGAAGCGAGACACCATCTCAGCTTCTCTACTGTAATTAGTTTTCGTGAATATATCTGCACGATTTTCCTGTGCGCAGACCTTCTTGAGAATGACTTTTTTTTTATCCAGCGGATTTGATTCTGATGGATGACAGCCCCGCGGGAACTTCTTTCTTGGACTCAAGTAAACCCTGGAACTTCTTTCTCGGACTCAAGCAATCATTTCCACAGCCCCGTGGCAACTTCTTCCTTCGACTCGAGCAAACCCTGGACTCTGCATCCTCCTTGAGTTCCTTCAACGGCAGTAGCCTCCTCAAACCAAAAAAATAAACCTTGGCGCTCGATCAGCAAACCCTCTGCATCCTTGAAATTTTCTCTCGCAGTGGAAAGACTCGAGCAAACCCCGAACTCTGCATCCTCCTCGAGTACCTTCGATGGCAGCAGCCTCTCCGAATCTCTACAGATAGACAGCAATGGCTTGTCTTTCCACACAGACTCCTCCCACTGACAACAACGGGCTTTAATGCAGGTTTCTGAATTCTCCCACTGACAGCAGGCAGGTTTGAACGCGTTTGAAAGCCTCTTGATAGCCAACCATCAGTGCAACCAAACAAGATCAACTCCTGTGCTCTGATACCACTTATTGAGCGAGAAATATTAAACGATAAAGAAATATAATTTATAATTGAATGAAAAACTGAAGGAATAAATTCATAGAAAGAAATACACAGAATTTATGTGGTAAAACCTTGACAGGGTGTCAAGGAAACCTCCACGGGGCAAGGGATTTGGAAACTCTATTAATCCAAATGATTCTCTGTACATTCAAGCCTCTCGGGCCATCCAATTTAACATGAGCCTATTTTTTTATTCTAACTTCATTTCGTTACTCAACCAATTAATGGTCAATAAGTAATTTTCCCAAAATTACATTATTTACAATTTGTTGTCATATTTTTAACACTAACGACTTGGGCAGGAAGGTATGGAAGTTCAAAATAAGATCGAGGTATTCTGAATTGGGCAGTTAGTGAGGGGTTAGTTCATATAAGGTTGATTGACCCATGCTTCTTTATTTTTCTATGTATGAAGGCTCATCTTCAACGAACAATTTCCATAGAATCTACATGTGCTATTGTATGTCCACTCTTCATCCAATGTAAAACCTCGTCGGATCAAGAAGGTAGCACTAGGACCAATTTAATGGTATGAAACAAAGGTATTTATTCCAAGACATGATAGAAATGTTATGAAACATGGCTATGGTCGAGACCTCAACTAATGCATCTAGGTCCCTAGCCCAGCCACCAAAGAGACTATACCCCAAGGAGGCTACAGGCAAATTCCTGCGACTGAGAACCAACATACAAATGACCTAGTGTCAAGCTAGTTCCTCTTATTTTCAAAGATGATGGTAGATGAACAACCATGATAGTTGCATATTTATGTGGCTGGAGAACCAGAATACATGTCCACTCTGTCCATTTGAAATTCCTATATAGCGTAAATCTCTTTTATGCTGGATTAAATTACGCCAAATCTCCAAATATCGTCTATAATTCAAATCACCCTTATAGTCCTTTCAACCTCTTGAAATAATTTAATTTTATTATAATATGGAGGAAAATATGAATATGAAAATTTATTTGGTAATATTTTTATTCTTTTTGGGTTTCTTGCTTTGAACCCATTTAATTTCATTATACATGTTTTAAATGAATATCCATTTATTCTATGTTGTTTTCTTGTTTTCAAACTATTTAATTTTACAATATATTTTTCACTAAAAAAAGTTGAATATGTTTATTTTGAAATATAATGTTTTTGGTTTAATCTGAAATTAAAAAAAAATATATATAGAAATTATTTTATTTTTTTGTTTTAATTGATCAAATATATCCATCACCAATAATTTTATGAATATGTCATTTTTCATCTCCAAAATTACTTGCAAGTTAGAAGTTTCTCTAATGATATTTTAGCCCAAAAAAAAAAGTTTTGGCTTAAGTTTTCATATTTTTAATTTGAAATGTTCTCACCCCCTTGAAATAATTTATTTGGTAATCATTTTATTTGTGTTGGTTGGAGCCATTTAATTTCACTATACATGTTTTAAATGAATATCTATTTATTATGTGTTGTTATCTTGTTTTCTAATTATTTAATTTTATAATATATGTTTTACTAAATGATTGTCTATTTATTATTTTTTTAAATGTTGGATATGTTTATTTTGAAATATAATTTTTTTGGTTTAATTTGAAATTAAAAAGTAATTAGAAAAAAATTGATTTTTTTTGTTTTAATTGATGAAATATATCTATCATCCATACTTGTATGAATATGGAACAATGATCTAAGATGAAGAAAAGAATTTCATTTCTCTCTTTCAATCATTTTGAGAATCCTTTACTTGTATGAATATGGAAAAATGATCTAAGATGAAGAAAAGCATTTTCATTTCTCTCTTTCAATCATTTTGTGAATCCTTTTGTGAAGCATGATGGAGCTTGGACTCCATTTGCTAAATGTTTGCATTAGAGGAGTATTTGAAAGGCCTAGGTTTAAGAACTATCGAACAAGTTAAAGTCTTGTATGAATATGGAACAATGATCCAAAATGAAGAAAATCATTTTCATTTCTCTCTTTCAATAATTTTGAGAATCCTTTTGTCAAGCATGACAGAGCTTGGACTCCAATTGCTAAATGTTTGCATTAGAAGAGTATTTGAAAGGCCTAGGTTTAAGAACTATCGAACAAGTTAATGTCTTGCACATAATGATCAGTTCTAAAATGAGTTGATCCAAACAGATTCGAATAACTCAAAATGAGTGCATAAAAATTTGTAGATTTGAAAACTCCATAATTTTTGGCCATCCAACTTGTTGGCAACATCATAAGAGAGAATTGATGAGTGCATAAAAATTTGTCCATTTGAAATGAATAGCATAAAGCTTTTTCATGCAAGGATTAAATTTTACCCTAACATGGTGACTTGAATTATGTAAAATACATTATAAAAAAAAAATTAATGGGTAGAGAGGTGTGAAAACAATGACTTTTGAAGGATGTTTTGTATGTTTTGTTTTGAGATTCGTCTTGTATTCAATTTTTTTTTGGGTTGTTTGATTATTAGAAATTTTTGAATTTAGCATAAGGCGTGATATTTTGTTATTTTAAAAGTTTTTTTTTTATTATATGTGTGAATTCAACACTCTAAGAAACCTGAAACATTAAGATGGTGGGAAATTTACAATTCAAAAAGATATTTTATGTAGGGATGCAATTTGACTCTCACATGGTGAATTGAATGATGTAAAATACATTAGAAAAATAATTTACTAATGGATAGAGAGGTGTGAAAAGAATGAAGGTGATTTTGTTTTGAGATTATTTTCTCTGTATTCAAATTTTCTTTTGAGTTGTTTGATTAATAAATATTTTGAAGTTTTCTTTCAGAATTTAGCAAAAACATTTTTTTTTTGTTAAAATGTGATATTTTGTTATTTAAAAAGTTCTTTTGATTATGTATATGAATTTAACACTTTGATAAACCTAAAACATTAAGATGATAAAAAATTCACAATTCAAAATTGTGTTTTCATAAAATTTATATAAAATTTATATTATATTATATTATAGGTTAAGTAACATGAACCTAAAAATATGGCTTCACTCCAAAACATTTTATGAGAATACTATTTTTTCTAATTATTAAATTTAAATAGAGCTTAGAATATACTCACTAATAGAATTCTACTAGCAAAGTTGTAATTTATTAATAAATACTATAACCAATCCAATAAATTTTTTTAAACATGGAATAATCAACCACAATCCTTTTAATATTTTTTCTTTGATTTAAAATGAAAATAACAATTCTTTTAATATTTTTTCTTTGATTTAAAATGAAAATAACAATAAAACCTAAGTATCAAATAGTAGTCTACTATAGTTAGTTAACGACGTTTCTTTTTTTTAATAATTTATCTTTCATTTACATTGAAAATAACCAAAAAAAAACACATGAAGTTAAACAAGAAGAAAGGCAACATTGTCTAAGTTTTATAATAAGCTTATTAAAATAGAAACATTTAAGAATTTAATATTTTTTTAATATTATTTAATTGTTATATATATATATATATAAATAATCCAACATATTAAATAATAGGTTGAAAATGCTTAGTCCTTTCACCAACTTGACAAAATTTCACATATTTTAGTAAAGGAATATCCATTTATTCTGTGTTGTTATCTTGTTTTCCAATTATTTAATTTTACAATATATGTTTTACTAAATAAATGTCTATTTATTATTTTTTTCAAATGTTAAAAAAACAATATTTTGAAATGTAATGTATTTGGTTTAATTTAAAATTAAAAAGAAATTAGATTTTTTTTTTGGTTTTAATTGATTAAATATATCCATCACCCATAATTGTATGAATATGGCATTTTCATCTCCAAAGTTACTTGCAAGTTAGAAGTTTTTCTTTTGAGATTGTAGCACAAACAATTTTTGGTTAAGCTTTCATATTTTGTTATTTGAAATGTTTTTCTAGGAAAAATGATCTAAGCTGAGAGAAAAGAATTTTCATTTCTCTACGATGCTCTCTTTCAATCTTTCTTATATTCCTTTTTTCAAGCATAAAAATCCTTGGAAATCTATTTAAGGATTGGTCATCAATTGGAGGACTCAAGTTGTTTAATGTTTTCTTTAGGGGAGGATTTAAAAGGCATGTTAGGGTTTCAAAGCTATAAAACAAGTAAAATTATTTTGCATGATGATCAGTTCTAAAATGCTTTGATCCAAATGGATTGGAATATTTCCATACACTTTGGACATCCAACTTGTTCGTGACATCATAAGAGAAAACTGATGAGCATACACTTTGGAGATCCAACTTTTCCATGACATCCTAAGAGAAAATAGATGAGTGTGACCAAGAATGAATGCTCATCTTTAAGGGAAATTCGAAGAAGCCTAATTTGAAAATTACGAAAAGTATTTTCCAAAAATTTAGAGACTAATGAATGGATCCTTGATAATCTACAATGAGATTATTGCTCGATCATTTATCTCTTTCTAGTGAAGCACAAAATCCCGAAAGGAATTTAAATAAAAATTCGACGATCACCTAAGTTGGCATATGAAGGATCTCTTCCTCCAAATGAAAGAAAATATTTTCGAAAGCTATATAAGTTCCTAAGAAATTTAATGTTAAAAATACGGTTGAAAACTCATTTGGGAAGGTCACCATTTAGATTGTTTGTGTTGTCATGCTGGGAGAAATTGTTGGTGTGTACACTCTCTTTCCAGTTAAGAGTTATACTACTCGATTATGTAATCTAGAAATTCAATTCCAGTGGTAAAACAAGTGATTGTGGGATAAGTATGCACATTCTTTCCTATACTTGTAATTTGATTTTTGATAGGTCTTGATAAATGGAAAAATGGATTTTTGTATTGTAGTGTTTTCCTTTAAAAAATGCCCCTTACAAAAGAGTCTTTCATCCAATTGTTACAATTTCAATGTATCTTCTTCTCAGTAATCATGAGCGGCAAGAGGAACATCCTCCAAGGCTTCAAAGTCCCCATATCAACATCCAACCTATAGTTCCAGATGTTGGCAACAACCCAAGCTTGTATGAGGGACCTAAGCTTGAAGAGCATGGTTGGTCCTATAAAACTAGAGATTTTAGCCTCTAAAAGCAACAATGGAGAAGAGATAACCCCTTTGAAATGTTGCTTCTTAGGTAAGATTTTGATTTTATGTTTTTGGTCGCATTTCATAATGCGAGTTTTGGTTGGTTAGGGTTTAAATCTAGTGATTTGTTCCTTGCAGCTACATTTTTAGGTTGTCTAATTTTTTTTCTATGGTCCTTTTCTTGATTGATTTTCAAATACCCAAGTGATTTCTTTCAGCATTTGTGAATCATATTTTTTCTTTCTAGGGCCCCTATTGAATGAAATTTGGAGTCCCAATCAATCCATCCCCACATGCAATTTTTTGAATTTTTTGATGAGGGTCAACATCTTAAACCAAGCACTGAAAGACATTATGGTTTTTTTTATGTCTAAATAGATCCTTAATATATAAATTTGATCTCACTCGGAAGCTATAGGGTTCCAATTAATGATTGGAATTTATTTTTTGCAATATGTATTGTCTTTGTGCTGGTATGTGTTCTCTTATATGCGCATGTCTTCCCATGCTTAGAAGTTGGAAAATTTTATTGCCATATTATTGTTTCGAGGCAGCAACATAGGGAAAAAAGGAAATTACTACAGACTTGGTAATAAGCATCACACTATCAATAAATTAGAAGGACATTGGAGTTCCATAAATTCTAGTAATAGGGATTTTTTTAGGAATAAATTGGACTATGAGTTTGATCTATTCCTTATTTATGAGCTATGAAGGGAGGATTGTCTTCCCATGTTTTTAATATTCTACTACATCTAACATTTCTTAATGGGAATAACTGACCTCTATTGGCTCTTGAATCACATGGATTTTTTTTTGCATGGCTTTTGTGCACATCACCATGAAATTAGGTGTCAAGAATGCCTCTTGGTCAAAAATTGTATTCTTTCCAAACATGAGCTTTAAGAGGCCATGAGAATGAGAGGATTTTCAAAATCCTCGCAGGAAACTCAAGAAATTATTAGAAACAAAACAGGCTCAAAGTAATCTCTGGATATGCTCGTGATGAATTTTGATTATTTTGATGACTACAATCCTACTCTCTTTGGTAGTGGATATCATCAAGAGTAACAACATTAGTATCACAAAGTAGCAGTAAAGGTCATTGATTGATTGATTGATACATTTCTGTCAGGTCGGCAAACACAAACCTCCCTCTAAACACACTTGTTATTGTCCCACATTTCTGTCAGGTCGGAAAATGCAAACCTCCCTCTAAACACACTTTTTATTGTCCCAGTTGAGTAGGAGATGATCTAAGACTTTTCATATGGATCAGTGTCATGCCCTTATTGAGGAGTAGCAACATCCCATGACGTAAATGAATAAAGACCCATACTTATATCCATATTGAACCCTTCCTATGATGGAGATGAATCCACTATTATGGTTGTGGTGGAGGATTTGATTATGGAGGCCCAAGCCTCGGATGATTAGGAGCTCAAATCTGAGCTTGGGAAAAAGCTCAAAAATGAAAGTGCTCAAATTGATTTGGAACCTAAGAGACGGGATATACCTCGGCAATACGATCCCAACGCCATGAATGGCACTGAAAACCGACATTGTATGAAGAAGTTGTTGCACTTTAAAATCGCCCAATAACCTCTAATGTTGAATGGGTATTGAAAAATTTATGTGTTGGAAATTTTTTATTTTAATTAAGGTTTAATTAATAATTTAAATTATATATATATATATATATATATATATTTATATATTATATATATATATATATATATATATATATAGTAATGTTTTTATGGTTTCAAAAAAAATTATATATATATATATATATATATATATTTATATATTATATATTTAAAACTTTATTTAAAATAAAATTAATACACACATTTATTTTAAATTTAAATTATTTTAAAAAAAGTTCAAAGGTTAATATAAGTGGCAACGTTTAATTCAAAAGTCACGTGGGCAAATTAAAAATGGTTACGTGGCACGGTATTGAATGGTCAGAGCGGAAGTCAATGGGGGAGCTTTGGGTTAGCCCCCTCCCCTAACCATATAACCCTATACAACGTGACTAAGGCAGATGGCGGAAAGAACTAACAACAAACGGTTACATTATTTAATGTTACAGATAAGACTACATGTGGTCACCCTCAAACTTTAATGCTAACAGAAAATGTTCTGCCGAATTTAGTGCTGGTTCCTCCACTTTAGGCGGAACTCCAATTTTATCTGCAGTTAACTACAGTTGGCCCACAATTAGTGGGATTTTTGTCTAACATTGGGCAAAGACTGTTTTGATGATATCTTTCAGATGGGAGATCCTTTTGGAGTGATTTTTTTTTATTTTACTTTGGGTCTCTTCGACCTTTTGGAATCAATGGAGCAGGTCTAAAATCTAACAGAGGTCATCTTCAGAGTTAGTTTTAAGCATCAAAGAAGATGAAGGAGCCATCAGGGCCTAGAAGGAGAAGGTTGTGTATTGGACTATGTTTCTATGTTTAAGGTAAATGAATAGGCATTATTAGCTATTTCATGCCTTTTGAATCTGTTTAGATGGTTTGCAGAGCTTGTTAAGAACTTTAGAAAGCCGAAAATCTTCATTTAAGTTCTAGAGGCCATTTTTCAAACAGAGTGTGTAGGCAAAACCGGAGCATCCAGAGGCCGTTTTTGATGAAAAAAAACTCTATATTGACTATTTCAGTCATTATGGAGCCAATGGAAGTGGTTTCAAATCATTTTTATTACTTCTACAACTCGAGAAGTTGATATGAAGTTGTGGGCAGCCCTGGGCAAACCGTGGAGGAGAGCCATTTTTGGGGATGTTGTGCTTAATGTAAGAAAATTATCAGTTGATATTTGATGTCTGATCATTATTGGATGAAAAAATAGTGGTTTCAGGAGCAGAAACAGAAATATGAGGGATTTTGTGCCATTTAGAAGCTTAGAGAAGCTTAGTGCACCAACAGAAGGATGTGTGTCCATGGAAGCCTAAAGTTGTTTGCAAGAATTGGACAGCCATTAAAGGGATTTAAAATGGTATTCTCATCTCTTTGAATCATTTTCGTATTCATTTTGATTAATTTTGGAGCTTGTATAATAATTTAAGTACCTTAATCCCAAAGAGTCTAGTCATGTCGACGAAGCTCAAAGGAGATGTAGCCCAAGAGTTGGGGTGAGCTCCTATATTATATCACTGTTGTGTTTTGTTATTATATGGCTGAATTATGTTGCCGATATACATGTTAAGTTTCAACAAAAACAAATAAACTTAAAACACATAAACAGAAGAAAAGACATACACCTCTTCCAAGCAAAAATTCTGCATAATGTCAATTTTGAGTAAGGTCATTTTAATTAAGTCTAAGTGTTTACTTCTATTATTTCTTTAGGTAGAGTCTGTAAGAGGGCCAGGTAGCTTCTGGATTCATCCTTTCTTTGAAAGGTGACATTTCCGGTAAATTCCCCTACAGTCTATCTCTGTATTAGAAATAAGAAGTTCTCACATTTTCAGATTTAAAATTTGGAGTATTTGCACTCACTTACATAAATGAAAATGGATACCTTTCACCCTTTTCAAGTACAATCCATTTTCACAACATCGGCCCAGGCCTCAGCCTAAGCCTTGACCTGAATGAGTTCAAGGCCAATCTATATTGATATTATTATGTGGAAAATCCTAGATGGAACATATCACTCCAATATTATCAGTCTGGGTATTCTATTATAAATATGGATGAGAGAGTAAACCAAGTTATGGGAGGATAGAAGTCCTTTTTTCCTATGTTACCACCTTACGGTGTTTCCTTTGCAACATATGGTGCAATAGCTAGTTTATCTTTGAAATAATATCTAAAATTTTGAATACCCTCCCGATGATTGCTCAACGACAAAATCAAAAAGCCCCTAGGGAAAATTTCCAACGTAAGATTAGGTTGGTGATTTCATTAACAAAAGAGATGACAACATTTGGATACTATAAGGAATGTTAGTTAGAAATTAATAATTCAATCCATTAATTTTATGTTATTTTGCAATGTCAAAATGCAAAAACAAGATAAATATTTTGAATAATTAATAATTCAGTCGATTACTTTTATGTTATTTTGCAATGTCAAATTGTAAGAGTAAGATAAAAAAAATTATTCAACCAGTATTTATAAATTTAACGAGTGATTTTGTTCAGAATTATTTAGCTTCATTTAGTTATGTGTAATTTTTTAAAATTATAATTGTTAGTTTTTTATTTATCTCATTTTTTAATAAAATAGTTATGCAAATATTAATTTTGCAATTTATAAATTATGGCTTTTTCCATCACAATCAAAGACCAATTTTACAAATTATATCAACGTTTTCACAAATATTTTTTAATTTAGGTTTAAAGATCATAGCGGATCAAATTTTCCACCTATTCCCCACTTTGAGATTCACAACTACCTTATTACAAAGACTAGGCAAAGGTATAAATCTCGGATCGATCTACATTGTTGCAATTCCATAACTTCTTAGGCTATTGCAAGAATGTTGGACTGATCTCCATGGTGGAAATTCCACCATTTTTAAACATAGACTCACCCAACCTATATTGGCACTCAATACAATGGAATAAGGAACAATTATGTCTATTATTCCACTATGGCCCCTCTCATAATCCTACCATAATGTGAAAAATAAATTCATCTTGTCAATATCTTAAGAATAAAATTATTAGATATACTTTATTGGATAAAAAAATCATGGTTTTTAGGTCAACATTGATGTATGGATCCTATGGTTCTTTTAAATTTTTTGAGGATTCCTCATTGTAACATATAAAAGTTGAGCAAGATGAAGGTTCATTTGGCTAGGCCATGGTGTAGACTAAATTAGCTACATTTAAGTTAAAAGATAATATATATATATTATTAGGCTAGTTTTTCTATGGTTGGAGTTATCTAGGGTAGATCACCATGTACATGATCCATGTGTGTTATTGTTATGTATGATTTGTTATCATTTAAAGAAAAATTACCAACTTAACAAGAACTGTACTTAGTTCTCTTTTCATGCTAATTTTGAAAAGCGTTGATTCAGCGTCAATTTTTTTTAGCATATTTTTGACACTTTAAATTAGTATGGACATTTTTTTTAAATATTAGTGATTTTCATGCCGATTTTGAAAAGTGTTGATGTAGCATCAACTCCTTTTTGGGGGCTTCTTTTTCATATTTTAAATTAAGTATGGATAAAAAATTTAAAATGTTGGTGATTTCACATTGATTTTGAAAAGTGTTGATGCAACGTCAATAGTTATTAGGGGTATATTTTCAAACTTTCAATTTTCTTATATCTTATGTATGTACAATTTTTTTTAAATGTTGCTTATTTAACCATTTTTCAAGTTGTTTTTTTCTTTGTTTTATTACATTATGTTTTTTTTCAACTGTGCTTTTTTTTTTTGCAATATCTATTTAAATGAACTTTTCAAACTAAAAAAATATAATTTTAAACAATTACAAAAAATTACACATTTTCATATAGATATAATTAATAAATTAAATAGAAGCAAGTTGAAAAATAACAAATTTTATGTCCAAACATAATAATAACCACAAATAAATCAATCAATCAATCAAAATAACAAATTATATATATATATTCAAAAAACCAAAAAAATATGAAACAAAATTAAATCATTATCTTAGTAAAAAAAACAAAACAAATTCAAAAAAATAAAACTAAATTTAGAGAAAAAAAAAAAATAAATAAATAAAAATATATATATATATATATATATATATATATATAAACAAATATTATACAAAATCTTTTAAAATAAATAATAAATAACATTTTAAAATATAAATCTAGAAAATTTAATAAAATATAAAAATGATTAAAAATAAAATCTAAAATAATAATAATAATAAATATAAATAAATAAATAAATAAAAACATAAAAAAATAAAATTCAAAAACAACATTGGGTGGACCCACCCCAATAGCGATGTCAAAGGGTCGTTGGCTAGTGGCAAGTGTGGCCAATGAGTAGTTCTTTGGCATTGTGGTCGGGGCAACAAGGTTAATTCTCGGAATCGGCCCTCGCCCAATGCAATGTGTAGCACTGTGCTTTGGTCGAGGATCGATTCTAGGAATCGACCCGCTGCCTCAATCGTCGCACCGAAGGACCTTCTACAAGTGACAGGGGCAGTGTTTTGTTGCTCCTACTACCTGATAGGGGCCCCTTAGTGTCATGGTTGGGGCAAAAATATCAACTCTCGCTTAAGGGGCACACAACTAGAGACAGGAGTAGCGTTGCCACTCTTGCCACCATCATGGGGCCCTTTACTGTCGTTATCGAGGAAAGTGCACCAAAAGTGTGTTTATATTTTATTTTGTTTTTATTTTTTTATGTTTTTTTCTTTCTTTTTTTCTTTTTATGTTTTTTTTTCTTGAATTTTTTTTGTGTTTTTAATTTTTTTTAATATATTTTCTTTTATGTTTTTTTAAGTAGAGTATTTTTTATGATTTTTTTCATATATTTTTCTTTATTTAATTTTTTTGAATTATCTTATATTTTATTATTTTTTCTATTTTATATTTTTATAATTTTAATTGGTTTTTTTAATATATTTTTAAAAGTGCACAATATATTTTAATTTTTTTATTGATTTTTTAATGTTTTAATTTTTTTATATTTTTTTTTCTAGAGTTAAGGCTTCTCTGAGTGGAACAATTTTGGTTTGACATTTCCATATTGATCAGAGTAAAAATTTGTAGTCTAGCGAGCAAATGAAGTTTTATTTTTATTTTTTTATTTAATTTCATCTATTTATCTATTTATTTATCTTTTACCTTTTTTTGTAGGGTTTGTTTCGATGTTGCACTAGCAACCCAACCCCAATATGTGTCAATTTGATAATTGATTTTCAAGTTTTTGTTACAATGGATTAAATCTTTGTCCACTATGTGTCAATTTGATGGTTGGTTTTAAAATTTTCATTATGATGGGTAAATATTTCCCCATTATGTCAATTTGATGGTTGGTTTTAAATTTTTCATTATGATGGGTAAATTTTTCCCCCACTATGTCAATTTTATGGTTAATTTTTACATTTTTCGTTTCAATGTGTCAAGTTGTCTTAGGCTAAGATTTTAAAAGAGTTATACTTTTAACATTTGGTATAATGACTCTTTGATTTAGGTATTCATTTTAAAGGTTTTTTTTAGATATGATATTTGGTCTCCAAATATTTTGAAGTTTACAGTCTTTTATATTCATAATATTTGGATTTAATTCCAAAGTTGAACAATGTCCCCACCCCGCCCCCACCCCCCCCCCGCCCCCCTCCCCATGCAGTCACACATGTTACTAGCCTCAACACCATAAAAAATTAATATGGAAACCTCCACACTCTTGGTGTTTTTCTATCTAGCGTTTTGTCGCCGCACCCTTTTTTCCCATCTCCATATTTGCTCTAGGATGGAGGTGCCATTTTTCTCATGCAGATCCTAGTTGTTTGGTGATATTTTGACGAAAGACCCAATCCCCCCTCACTTAAACCCCATATCCTTCATTCCATCGCAATGAGGATAATTGGAAGCTATATTACAGACTCGGGGGAGAATATTTTGGGAAGGAGAGCTCTCTAGTGGTGGGGTTAACAATAGAAGCTAGTGAAAAATATCGAGATTAAGCATGTTATTAGTGATTCGATAGAAAATATTTTGACCACAAAAATAACTAATAAAAAATATTCCCTGCAGGGTGGCACAGCTGAGGAAGGTTTCTCTGCTATAATTCAGGTTGTTTTGGTCCCTCTGGGTCCCCTTCATTCATAGAGCTCTCTCCCATTAATTTATTTTTTATAGATGTTCACAGTCAATCTTTCTAGTTAGCTTGGGATCTACTCTCCTCACTTCATTTTTCCTTGTTTCAGTTTACTTATTACTCTTCCATTTATTCTCACCACTTTTTGGATTTTCCTAGCATTAGGTTTTGTCCTTCTCTAGGCTCCATGCCAAGGTAGAGAATGCACCTAAGGCACAGGTTTTGGGTTGTGGCTCCTCGGGTAGACCCAAAGCCCATCCTCAAGCCTAGTTCATCGCTTAAATTTACCACTCTATCACTCCACTCAAAGTTCAATATGAAATTCAATAATTGGAAGATTTGACCATGACGGTACACGCGTATTCAGATTCTGAAATTCAAGTTGATGTTGATGTCTGGGTCCCAAACCCTAACCACACCAGGGGACGAAGGAACCAATATTTTAACTCTATAACCCTTCATTGGTAAATGAAAACTCTACTAGGTCATGTCCTCCAAGAGAAACACAAGGACTATGATGAGATTATAGCATGCCTTAATGACATCCACTGGATTCAATTCCATCAACACTCTCATTTGGTCAACCTAGGTACTAGGCTGTCCCATACCGAGGGACATCTTTAGTGTGGGTGTCAATCTCCAACATGCCTAAGAGCATAAGATCTAGCCCCGACAACATCTTCAATTGAAAGATACATACACAAGTCTTATGTTTTATGTTTCTATTTAAGTTTTTTCTTTTTATTGAGAAGCTACAACTATGGTTGGTCAAATTTGGATACTAGGTTGTCCCATACTGAGGGACATCTTTAGTGTGGGTGTCAATCTCTAACATGCCTACGAGCATAAGATCTAGCTCCAAAAACATCTTCAATTGAATGATACACACACAAGTCTTACGTTTTATGTTTCTATTTAAGTTTTTTTTTTTCATCGATAAGCTACAGCTATGGTTGGTCAAATCCACCTAGCAGATTGTATGTAACAATTTTGATTATGAAGCCAGAAAAATGTCTAGATGTAGGGTAGTTTAACACATAATTTAAATCTTGATCATTTTGATAAACATAAAATTAGTAGAAAGTCTCCACTATTGTTGTTGTGATTTCCTTTGCAACGGACCATAACATGGAAAACTACATGCTAAATTTTCTATGCCAAATTTATAATATAATAGAAAGTAAATGTGCGATACTTACCATTTAATGCAATTCATAAACATCCAAATGAAAATAATCATTTGTAAAACTAATTGTATATGACGAAATTTGATTACTTTTTATTGATTGAATTTATGAAGAGTTCAATTTTATTATGTCAATGTCACACAAACTCAGGTAAAAAAATAAATTATTTTATTTTTTGAAACTAATAAAAGGAATGAGCATAAATTTTTTGATTCATGATTTTTATGCCATAAGGCGTTCCCTCTCGGAAAAGCTCTCATGGATGCCACTCTGCACCACTCTATACCGTTACATCTGTTGTTAGACGATTGAACCATCGCTTACCATCAGATGATACCATAACCGTCTCACGACTCTGTTGTCCGATGGATAAATATCCGTCTCACACGTAATTAACGGGCATTAATGATTTAGGCTATGTTTATTTTATAACCTGGAAACTACCCTAATTCTTTCTTCTATTCTCAAAACGCTAATGTAATCATTCTTCATCTTGAACAGTTTGAACTCAACGAGTTCTTTTTAGGTAAGCCAGCAAGCTTAGAATGTGTAGGTAGGGATTTTGGTAAGAATGAGGAATCAGGTCTAACATATTGGGTAGCATTATAAAGAGGGTTTGAAAGGTCAATATCAAACGAGCTCTAACAGATTGGGATCTAACGACTTGGGCAGGAAGGTGGGGAAGTTCACAGTAAGATCGAGGTATTCCGAATTGGGCAGTTAGTGAAGGGTTAGTTCATAGAAGGTTGATTGACCTGTGCTTCTTTATTTTTCTGCCTACAAAGCCTCATATTCAATGAACCATTTCCAGAGAATCTACACACGCTATTGTATGTCCACTCTTCATCCAATGTAAAAATCGTCGGATCAAGAAGGTAGCACTAGGACCAGTTTAATGGTACGAAACAAAGGTAGTTCAAAGACGCGATAGAAATTTTCTGAAACATGGCTATGATCGAGACCTCAAGGAATGCATGTAGGTCCCTAACTGAGCCACCAAAGAGACTAGACCCCTTAGGAGGCTACAGGCAGATTCATGCGGCTCAGAACCATCGTACAAATGATTGAGTGTTAAGTTGGTTCCTCTTATTTTCAAAGATTTTTGTTGAATTTAACTTCAACTGCAGCAACACAGAAGAAGGACAAATGCTGAAGGAATTCTTCTGCTACACGCTAACCAGAAATTAAAATCTGCATTTAATGAATTCTGCAAATTGTTGTTTAATATCTCTGCAACAGCCGCCTGAACATTGATAAGATTGTGGTTTCAAATCACGCAACCAGAAAACTTCAATGTTGTCCTTACCGTCTCTTAAATTCTGCAACCACCACATTCAAAGCTCAGAAATTCACCGCCATATTTTTTGATTGATTGAAAGGGCCACATGGAGTAAATATATTGAATCGCGTTGGTTTTGAAGCTTACGTCAGCAAGAAAAATCTGGACCTGAACTTTTATAGGGTGGATTTAATTTGGAATTCGCATAACACTTTGGGCCTACGTCAGCATCCCATTTTGGAACGTGAAAACCCTTTTTTTAGTAGAGTTTGATTTATGTTTGAAGTCCGTGAAAGTTTCATGAAGTTTTTAAAAAAACCTTCGATAAAAGTTTATATATATATATATATATATATATATATATATATATATGTAGTGTTTTATTTTTAAAAGTTATGCTCTGGAAAGTTTTTAAAAGGCCCGAAAGCCAAAACAAAAAAGGGCCGTGAATGTAATTTTTAATTAGTGTGTAAATTTTTATTTAAAAAAAAAAAAAAAAAAAAAACACACACAACAATAGTGTGTATAAAAGGTAAAAGACAGAGTGTAAGTTTTAAGATTTTACACACAGCAGAATGTAAAAGTTTGAAGTGCAAAGCAGCGCGTTTGTTTGTTTTGAAGAAGTGAACAGAGTATTTTCTGTGTGAGACAGAGAAGAGTTTTGCTTGGCACTATGTCTTGTAACAGTCCAGCATCTTGTAATTCCTCATAGAGGAAGAAGTTTTTTTTTGTAATAGATTTTTATAGTGAATGAAATAGTTTGTTTTCAGTGTTGAACTCTGTCTCCTGTGAGTGAAATTTGTTTATATTTCTCTGTGTTGAAGAGAGGAGTTTTATTCTCCATTTATTATTCTGGAATTTTCAAATATTCCAACATGGTATCAGAGCTAGTTTAGGCTCTTTGAAGGTTTCAAAGAAGCTGAAGAAGAATAAGACTTGTTGCAGTGATTTCTCCAGTAGTGTGAAAAGCTTAACAGAGATCAAAGTTCATGTATTTCTCAAAGATAACAAAGTTGTGTTCAGTTTAAGAGCAATGGCTGGACCAAGTACAGGAATGAGTCTTGGAAATATGCAACTTCCACAATTTAATGGAAAGAATTATGATTATTGAGCCATTACCATGAGAGCCCTGTTTGTTTCACAAGACCTATGGGAACTTGTAGAAGATGGTTTTACAGAACCAGCTGATGAGCAGGCTTTCAATGCCTTAAGTCAAGCAGAGAAGGATTTATTGAAGAATAATAGGAAGAAAGATGCTAAAGCTCTCTTCTTATCATATCAGGCTGTAAGTGAGAGTGTGTTTCCAAGGATAGCAGCAGCTAAGAAATCCAAGGAGGCATGGGAAACTTTGAAAGTAGCCTATCAAGGTATGGAGAAAGTTAAGACAACAAAACTTCAATTGCTGAGAAGAGATTTTGAAACTCTTTGCATGAAAGAGTCAGATAATGTAAAAACATTTTTTACACATGTGATTGGGATTGTAAATCAGATAAGATCCCATGGATAAACTCTTGAAGAAAGAATGATTGTGGAGAAACTTTTGAGATGTTTACCCTCAAAGTTTGATGTAATTTTTACCACCATAGAAGAGACCAAATATCTCTCACAGTTCACAGTGGATGAAATTCATGCCTCACTAATAACTCATGAGCATAGATTAAGCAGAGATGAAACCTCATCTCTTGAACATGCCTTCAAAACCCAGATGACTTCAGGAAGAGGAAGAGGTCAAGGAAAAGGAAGAGGAAGAGGCAGAAGCTAGAACAAAGGTGGAAGGAACAGCCCTTCACATTCACATGAAAGGAGCAACAGTCAAAATCAGAGCCATGGCCAATGCAACAGCTAGCAAGGTGGACATCAACACCAACATGCTCATGGACAAAGGTATGAAAAATCCAATGTCCAATGTTATTAATGCAAAAAATATGAGCACTATGCCAATGAATGTAGAAAGAAGCAAAATGACATGAAAAATAAGCAGAATGCTAATGTAGCAAAAGAAGAAAAGAACCCAAGTAATGTGTTGTTAGCTTGTAATGTAGCACAAGACAGAGAAGATGATGTTTGGTTCTTAGATTCAGGATGTAGTAATCACATGACTGGAAATAGAGCAATGTTTGCTAATCTAGATGAAGAAGTAAAATCTGAAGTGACCACAGGGACTGATACTAAAATCTCTATAAAAGGAAAAGACAGAGTTAGTATTAGAGCAAGAAATGGTGAGCAGAAATTTGTTCCTGATGTGTATTATGTACCAGGTCTGAAGTGTAATCTTTTGAGTGTTGGGCAGCTCGTAAACAAAGGTTACAATGTAGTATTCAAAGATGATGTGTGCACAATAAAATATATACCTCCAAGAAAGAAAATTATTGCTGAAATTCAAATGACCAGCAATAGAATGTTTCCACTCAAGCTCAACATTAACTTGAAAGGAAAAGGAAAAAGCATAGCAGCTGTAACACAAGAAACCTTTCGGAAGGAAGCGAAAGTTGTAAATTGGTTATGGCACCTAAGATTTGGACATCTCAATTTCGGAGGATTAAATTTGATGCACAGAAAAGGAATGGTAAGAGGTTTTCCATTGATTGAGAAGCCTGACAGCCTATGTGAAGGTTGCATTCTGAGAAGGCAACACAGAGAAAATTTTCCTTCAGGGAAAAGCATAAGGTAAAAAGCACCCTTAGAGATCATTCACTCAAATTTATGTGGGCCGATGCAAACAACATCAGTTTTAGGCAGCAATTACATGCTGACCTTCATAGATGATTTCATAAGAAAAGTGTGGGTTTATTTCCTAAAATATAAGAGTGAAGTCTTTCAGAAATTTTTCCATTTTAAAGCTCTTGTAGAGAAACAGAGCGGGCTGCACATTAAAGTTCTCAGAACCGATAGAGGAGGAGAATATATATCAAAGGAATTTCGATGTTTTTGCAGAGAGAATGGCATTCACAAGCAGTTTACCACAAGGTACACACCGCAACAGAATGGAGTTGCTGAAAGGAAGAATCGAACCATAATGGAAATGGTGAGAAGTATGCTAAAGGCAAAACACTTTCCGAATGAGTATTGGGCAGAAGCAGCAAACTGTGCTGTGTATATTTTAAATAGATGCCCCACAAAAGCAGTGATGAACAAACTTCCAGAAGAAGCGTGGAGTGGAAGAAAACAGGGAGTCACCCACATGAGAGCTTTTGGATGTGTGGAATATGCACATATTCCTGAAAAGTTGAGAAAGAAGTTGGATAGTAAGGGGGAGAAGTGCATTTTCCTTGGATATTGTAAAGATTCCAAAGGATACAGATTGTATAACCCATCCACAAAGAAGTTTGTCATAAGCAGAGATGTGCAATTTATTGAAGAGGAAGCATGGGATGGAAGCATTGAGAAAATAGTCAATGTTAAAAGTTGTTTATCTCATGATGAAGATGAGGAAGATGTAGTTGAAATTAACAACTCATCAATAGAACAACCTCCACCAACACAGGGATAGTAAGGGACGCCTCAAGAGGCAGTAAGAACACCCTTGAGAAGAAGAGGGAGTGCATCACCCAGCACACCACATGGGGCAGAATTGAGTGCTTCATCAAGCATGATTACACCAAGTGAAAGAGGAACAAAGTTCAGAAGTATTAGAGAAATCTATGAGTAGGGAGCAGCAAACGAAGGTATGAATTCCCTATTTTCTTTGTATTGTCAAGTTGATGATCCTATTCATTTTGAAGATGCTATTAAAGATAGAAAATGGATAGAAGCTATGGATGATGAAATTAATGCCATAGAGAAGAACAAAACATGGGATTTGGTTGATCTCCTGTAAGGTAAAGAAGTCATTGGAGTTAAATGGGTCTATAAGACCAAGAGTAATGCTGAAGGAAAAATAGAAAGGCATAAGGCCAGACTTGTTGTCAAGGGTTATAAGCATAATCATGGGATAGATTATGAAGAAACTTTCGCACTGGTTTCTACAATGGAAACCATGAGAGCATTGTTGTCCATAGCAGCACAAAACAAATGGAAAGTATACCAGATGGATGTAAAATCTGCATTTTTAAATGGAGTTTTAATGGAAGAAGTATATGTGGAACAACCTTTGGGATATGAGAAGAAAGGCCAAGAGCATAAAGTCTGCAAATTGAAGAAAGCTCTTTATGGGCTGAAGCAAGCACCAAGAGCATGGTATAGTAGGATAGACTCCTATCTACTAGAAAATGAATTTGAAAAGTGCGGGGGAGAACCCACCCTCTACATCAAAGAAAAATATGGTAAATTGTTTATTGTTGTTTTATATGTCGATGATTTAATTTTTACAGGTAATGATGATTACCTTGTTAAAAATTTTAAAACAATCATGAAAGATGAATTTGAAATGACTGACATGGGTTTGTTGAGATACTTCTTAAGAATAGAAGTGGAACAAAATGAAAAGGGATTTTTATATCTCAAGCAAAGTATGTGAATCAATTTTTAGAAAGATTTAATATGCAGGAGTGCAAAGCTGCAATTACTCCCACAATAATGGGATTGAAACTGAGTAAGGATGACAGCAACAAGGAGTTTGATCCAAGTTTATATAAAAGCATAGTTAGTAGCCTCATGTATTTGACTGCAACTACGCTAGATATAATGCATGCTGTTAGTTTAATTTCCAGATTTATGGAGAAGCCAAAAGAAGCACATTGGCAGGCAGCAAAGAGAATTCTGAGGTATGTTAAAGGCATAAAAGGATTTGGTATTTTGTATACTACTTCAGAAAATTCAGAATTAGTTGGATACAATGACAGTGATTGGGTTGGAAGTGTAGATGATCAGAAGAGCACTTCCGGTTATGTATTTCACATGGGTTCAGGACCCATTTCATGGGCTTCTAAGAAACAACCAATTTTGGCATTGTCTACAGAAGAGGCAGAATATGTAGCAGCTACAGCAGCAGCATGACAAGCGGTTTGGATGAGGAGAATGTTGAGAAGTTTGTGCCAAGAGCAGACAAAAGGCACAGTGATTTATTGTGACAATAGCTCAGCTATTGCATTGTCTAAAAATTCAGTTTTTCATAAAAGGACAAAGCACATTGACACCAAGTTTCACTTCATACGTGAATTGGTTAACAATGGTGAGATAGTCTTGCACAATTGATGTTATAGCATCATTTCTCACTCTGACATGATTCATGATTGCTACATGGCTTTTTGGAAACCCATTCCTATAGACTTGGACAAATTCACTTAAAAACAGTGGAAAATCCTCCATACGCGACTATGCCCGTGTTTTTCCGCGTGTATACGCGAGTACAGCTAGACTTTTCCGCGTATGCCATTTTAATGATTAAAAAATATATAAAAATCCATAATTTCGCGCTGGGTTGATGGTTACTCAGGTAGTTCAACCACCCCAGCCCGTGGCCAACTGTTTCCAACTGCTGAAACTACTTGGAGGGACTATAAAAATCCCTCATGTGTATGGCCTAAGGGAGAGAGAGAAAGTATTGATATTATACTCTGTTGGTTCCCTATCCAAGTCTGATTCCCCGTGCCTCCTGCACTTTCCCAGTTCATTGTAGGAAACCCTTGTTTCCTTGAGATACACATCCCCTTATATGTTATCTCTTGTGCACCAGTTTGGAAGGAGTCTTAGCGAGGCAAGGGCTGGACGGATCCGGACGACGGTCTGCGAAGGCCTTGGAAGGATCAGGTGATCTCTCCTCTTGATTACTTTTGTACGTACTATTTATAATACAGAAGTATCATGCTGTTCCCGAAATAAATGTGTTAGTGTATGCTTTAATGTATGAGAATATTTGTTATACAAGCATTCATTATGATTTATTTAATGTTTTATATGAATCTCACTAACATATAGAGTAGATATATGATGTTCAACTTGTCCTTTGTGCTAGTTTCTTCTTGTATTTCAGGTTAAGGAGGAAGGACGGTTGCAGGGAGTTTGAACTCCACGTGGATCTACTTCAAACGTAGGACCAACGGGTAAACCTCTCATTCTGCTCTATTTAGTTTTTATGAATGTGCATGATCGTGTGAGTCTCTGTTAAGTAGTACGCCCCTGCTCTGTGGAGGTTGAATCCCAACCAATCTCTAGGGTGTTAATTCCCCGAAACAGAACTGGAAACTCCGCTGGGGATCACATTCTTGTGATTCTCCTGTTGGGTTGTTTCAGCTGTTTGGTAGGTTGCCAACAGTTTTTTCTGTCTTTTACAGTCCAGTTTGCTTTCTTGCAGTCAGGCTGAAGTCTTGGTGTCTTTCCCAGACTTGTCTTTTTTGTTTTTCATTATCTTTCTTTGTATACGCTCTTTTGTCTGCACACAGGCGCGTATACACGCAAGTCTGTCTAAAGGGATCCGCGTATACGCGAGTTTCCCTCAACACAGACGCGTATACACGCTGGTTGTATAACTGCAGAGTCGCGTATACCTAGGCAGATTTTGAAATTTTAAGATTCTGGTGTTTTTGGTCTTTTCTGGCTGTGGAGGCCTGTGTTTGCAGAGTCTCTGTACTTACTGGAGTGTGACAGAAGTGGTTTCAAGTCTTGTTTCTCTTTCGTTTGTCCGAAAACTGATCTTTTTGGCGAAGTGTTCTTGTTGGTGCTAGCACTCCTGGATTGAGTTCCAAGATCGCTTTCTGAGTGTTCTTGGCTATTCTGCTTTATCAGAACAGAGAGCTTCTGCTCACTGACTCGCTCCTATCTTTGTGTTGTGCTTTGCATTGCGTTCTTTGCTTTTTTTTCGATTGGTTTTCTTGAGTTTCATAGGCTAGGGTTTTGTTGCAATTTTCAAAGAACTTTTCTTGCTTCTTTGGAGTCTTTTGTTGTGGCAAGTTTGCACTATTCGTTTAGGCTGCTTGGCTGAGTTTTTGGTCTTCCATTGCTCTTATTGATCTTGCTATCATTAGCTTTATAAGGTTTGGGGGCATAGTTGAAGTTTATGCTTGAAATTCGGTCTCATTTTGGCTTGAATTGGGATAGTTGTGCTTGGTCTTCTTAAGCTCTTGTTTTATAAAACTGAAAAGCCCAAAAAACATTCGTTTTGCTTTTTGTTTTTTGCATTTCAAAAACTCAAAAAACATTTGGTTTTGTTTTTGTTTTTGTTGTTGCGTTTTTCATTTTCGTTTGGCCTTATATTTTGGAGCTTTTGTGAAGTTTCTTGCTTCTAGTTTTTGGTTTGATTTTGAGGAGAAGTGTCATTTGATTTCTTTTTCTTGTTGTCAAGTATTTTTGTTGTCTTATACTAAGAGTTCTTTTTTGCAAGAATTGGCTTTCTGGATAACAAAAGATGAGTTAAAACTGAAGGAGCCTTTTTGGGAAATTTCACCTTGTTTCAAGGGACTTTTTGCATCTTAGAATTTACATGCTAGTGGTCATTTGCATTAGGTGCATTGAATCATTTAGTTAGCTTCTTAGTTTTTGTGAGTGTGAGTTTGTAATTCAAAAAGAAAAATACATTTTTTAGTCTCGTAGAACTTATATAGAAATTGCTCTTCATCGAAAGACAAAGAATTGCATGTGCATGTAGACAGGTTTTTATTAATTTCTTTTGCGTCAGAACATCATTGGTTTCAACTCCATATCCTTGTGACTTAATACAACAGCCCTTAAAATAAGCGATTTAATCTAAAATCAACTAGCAAGTTTTATTAAGTGTCAATCACCAACTAGCTAGGTTGTAGGGCCTTGTAATAGGTGAGTGGAGAGTTAACTCTCCAAGGCCGCTCAAACAAACATAGAAGTTGATTAATTGAGCGAAATCCAACTCCGTGAGGTGGACTGGGAAAGCTCTCATCCGAGAGTCAAGCGCGAGGGGAAGTGAAGGTTAAGAAGAGGGATACCCCCCCTCCGATTAGCTGAATCTAACCTCAAGACCATTCCGCCCAGCTTCTGATACGGATTGGTGTCCATAGTTGCTGTTCCTAGGTTCCCCTTGGTATTTCGCGAGGGGGGGAGCTCCACCGTTGACACACGAGGCGACGTCATCACTTTGGCCCGGTACCTCCCAGAGGTGCCTTGCCGAGAAGCTTGGGTGCTTGAGCCGGCAAAGGCTGTTGTTAGGAGGTCGGCGTAACTGCTTCTGATACCTTCGCTAGTTGTTCTGGGCCCTAATCATCCCCGACTGCTTTCGGAAGGCCCTATACTTCGCTTTCCTGTATTTTGGTGTCCGGTCCTCATCACCCGGAGCGGAAATACTTGGAGGCTGTTTGCTTGCTGTTTCTCAGGATTTTGATTTTAGTGAGTGCTCTTTGCTCCTAGCTTGCCTAGCTTTTCACTTTTCTTGAGTCTAATATAATAAATTTGTAAAAGTGGCTGATCAAGCGCCTCGACGTTCGAGGAGAGTCCGGGGGTTATCTCCCGAGAGTGCGAAACCTTCTTCGAGAAGCGTAGGACGGAGAAGCGGGTGGTTTTTCACCATTGTGAAGAATACGTATTTGTGGAGAGATCCTCCACTAAGGTGAAGGTTTCGTTGCTGGTTCCGGTGTCAGTTCCAAGAGGAGCGTTCCGCTCACCTCGAGAGAGTATTGTTTCCTCAGGAAGAAGATTTTCAGATAGAAGATATACCTGAGCCTGCAGCTACAGGTCCCTCTCCTCTTCCTCTTGATCATCCGTTTGTTATTCAGTACGTCGGACCGGAGTCTGAGAGACCGCCGGATCTTCCATATCTTTCTTATCTTTCGATGGCCACGACGGGGAACGCGGCTTCTACCGTGAGTGCTGCGGGCATTCAGACCCCTGCTTCTGTCGAGGCAGGGGGCACTCTTGCTCTATCTTCGAGTGCTTCTAGCACTGCTATGTTTGGCTCTGGGTTCATCCAAGCATATGCTTCTCAATCTGGTCCCTTCGTTTCAGGGATGTCCATTGCTGGAAATCCCTCTTTTTCT
Organism: Pinus albicaulis; assembly: GCA_034641835.2. Taxonomy (NCBI): domain Eukaryota; kingdom Viridiplantae; phylum Streptophyta; class Pinopsida; order Pinales; family Pinaceae; genus Pinus; species Pinus albicaulis. Next base: position 261,316 of record JAXQQM020065678.1, read on the forward strand.
TTTACCGCCGGTGCAACTGGATCTACGCCCATGTCTAACATGGCTAGTGGATCGGCTTCGTTTCAGGGTTTCCCCTTTGGGACTGGACATATTCCCAGTCCCAATCCTTCTTTAGGGTCGTTTCCTTTTACGTCCCAGACCCAGAGTTTCAACCCTTGGGCTCAGGGGCCAAGTTCGACCGCTTTTATGGGATGGAATCCTATGTTTGCAACGTCGGGGGCAGGGAATCAGTTCATCGCGAGTCATCCAGGGAATGCTTCTTTCCCTGCATCGAGTGCTTATCAGTCTTTTTCTCCTCTGTCTAATGCATGGAACCCCTACCAGGGGCTTTCCTCTTCAGTCAATACTTCAGCGGGGGGAACTAGTCTGGGTTACGGTAACTCGGCGTGGGGAGGAGGTTCTTCTCCATTTTCTACGGGTCCTTTCTGGCAGCCTGGTGCCTCATCAAATCCAGGCTATTCTTTTCATAATGTTGGAAATCCATCCTATCAAGGATGGAATTCTCAGGCTCCGCCTCGATTACCATTTCTGGCAACGTTAAACTTGCCAGACTTGTCGAAGTTAACTAATGACCCGATTCGATACAGTCTGGGGTGGCCTCCGGTTCCAACCAAACTTCCTTCAGACATTCCTAAGTTTGAAGGCAAGAATGGTGAAGATCCGGCAGATCACATCACCACTTTCCACTTATGGTGCTCATCGAACTCTCTGATCGACGACTCGATTAGATTGAGATTATTTCAACGCACCCTAACTGGGAATGCAGCCAAATGGTATATAGAGCTCACTGGGGGAAGTTTCGCCACATTTGGAGAACTGGCTGTCACTTTTCTTAACCATTTCCAGTTGCCTGTCAGATATGAGGCTGGGACCGAACTCCTGGCTAATTTTAAGCGGGATGAGGCAACTCACATTTCTGATCATATTCAGGAATGGAGGAGAAGGAAGAGGCTTATCAAAGCCCATATTCCAGGTGAGTTCCTTCTCGAGTGGTTTTTGAAATCGCTTCAGTCAGACATTTCAAAGGATGTATCCATGTTAGGGGTATATTCCGAGGAGCAGGCCATCTTTAGGGCCCAGCAGTTAGAGTTGATCTATTCTCAGTCTGGGATGCTTTACAAGTATTTGCCCAATGCTCCTCGCTCCAAATTGGATTTATCGAAACCCAAACCTAGTCCGCATGGTGACGGACTTGTCAGATCGGTCAGTAGTAGTGCAGCCAGCCTGCTTTCTCAATTGCAGCAGTTGTCTTTACAATCTGCTCCTTCTGGTCAGGCTGTGCCTGCTGATTCATCACCTTCCCAGTCTTTGTCCATTAATGTTGTCCAATCTTCTGAACCCAAAGGAAATCAATAGTCCGATGGGAAGAAGAAGGGAGGTAATAACAAGAATAAGGGCAAGAATGGGAAGGGCAATGCAAATAAAACCAACGAGCGTGTTGGTGAAGGGCAAAAGGAGAAAAAGAAAGTGAAGTTTCCATGCAAGCTTTGTACTGGAGACCATCTCACACACCTTTGCCCGAAAATTAAGGATGCTCAGCGCCTGTTATCTCAGCAGGGTTCTTCTAGTTCCCAGGCTGTGCTAACAAACCCTTTTCCCCAAGGGCAGCAATTAATTGCTGGCGCGAACCAAAATCTTGGGGCTTCCTCTGGAGGTGCTCAGGAAGGGGAAGTTCCATCGAATATCTTTATGATGAGTACTCACGTGGATGTCGCTACGAGATCCCGTGATTATGGCGGAGAAGAATCTTCGAAAGCTAAGGAAGTTCCTGATGCTACTGAGCCGCTTCACATCACGAAGCCAACTGTTGAGTCTATGCCTCGGATGCCGAAAGCATCTTCTAAGCGGTCAACGATTAATCCGAACGCGAGGGCTGCCCAGAACTACTCGATTGTAGAAGATCTGGCGCAGAGTCCTTGTGCTATGTCTGCCTTAGAGGTACTCCAGTCTTGTCCGGCTCAGCGCAGTGCTTTGCTCGCTGCCATTGGGGCTATTGATCCGAAAAATTCTCTTCTTATTACCTTTGATATGAAGAATTTTAAGAAGAGACTTCCTCATCACATGGCCTTCCATATTAAATCATCGTATCGGAAGACTAACATCTTTCGCACGGTTGTTGATGAGGGTGCTTCTACTTGCGTGATGTCTTTTGCATGTTGGAAGACACTTGGATCTCCAAAAGCTGCTCCGTCTAGCACTATTCTTACTGCATTCGATGGTCATTCTCACAGACCCCATGGTATTGTCCCGGCTTTTCCCATCTGTGTTGGGGGCAAAACCGTTAACATAGAAGTTGAGGTAGTAGATGCAGCCTTGGACTACAACCTTCTGTTGGGGAGGAACTGGATATATGAGATGGATGCCATTGCATCCTCATTATTTCGAATTGTATGTTTCCCCCACGAAGGGAGGATAGTCACAGTGGATCAACTGGACTGTCCTCCGGTAGACCTGGATGCGCCTTCTGACTCATTTGTCCCTAAGTTGGATAATACCAAGGCGCCTGTCGAGAATTTGGGAGTTGGAATGTATTCTTCCCTGATGGGTTCTTTTGATCTTCCTCCTCCTAAGGTGTCTATTAATGCTATTTCATCTTCCAAGGCTCCCCTTCGAAGAGAGTTCTTTCGAACTCATTATTTTTCGGACCCTTGGACCTTACCTTCTCCAACTGCCACATTGGAAGAAGGGCAAGTGGGTGGAATGGCATTCCCGATTTCTGCAGCTGAGATTGCATATCAGTCTATTGTTGACACTGCAGAATCTGATCCAGCTCCTCTTTCACCGGAAGAGTTGGATGGTGATGTGGCTCCGGCTTGGACGCTTACTTCTTCTTCTGCCCAGGATTGTCTAGATACCACTCTTCCATCTGAAGAGGCCATCCTGGAAACGATGACAGGTATAGATAGACCGTGGGATGACTTGCATCATCGGTCTTACTTCCTACCTGACTTGAGCGAAGTCGAAACAAGTTTTCCAAGTCCTCAGTCTCCTGGATCTGTTCACCCGGTCTTGAGCCCCTTAGCACCAGCACAGGTTTATGCTGAAGGGAACATGGCTGTGATCTCTCCTACTATCCCGGTGAACATCTCCAGGAATCCCAACATTATCGAGAACGTTTTCATTGGAGCTTAATGTTCCCATGAAGAGGTTCAAATCTATATCGAGCTCTTCAAAGAGTATAGGGATGTTTTTGCTTGGTCTTATGAGGAAATGCCTGGCATAGACCCATCTATCGTCCAGCATGAGATCAAGACGTATGAAAACGCTAAGCCGGTCAGGCAAAAACTTCGTTCGGTTAATCCTAGGAAGGCAGCAGCCATCAAAGCTGAAGTTGAAAAGCTGCTTAAGGCGGGATTCATTTTCCCAGTTCCTCTGACTGAATGGGTTTCAAACCCCGTTCCGGTAGATAAAAAGCAAGGAACGATTCGAGTTTGCATCGATTTCAGAGACCTGAATAAGGCGTGTCCTAAAGACAATTACCCCACACCTTTCATTGATCAAATTATTGACGAGTGTGCGGGTAACGAGATTTTCTCCTTCATGGATGGTTTTTCTGGTTACAATCAAATTACTATCCGTCCAGAAGATCAACATAAGACCGCATTTATTTGTCCCTGGGGTACGTTTGCATATAAGAAAATGCCTTTTGGTCTTAAAAATGCTGGAGCTACTTTTCAGCGGGCCATGTCTTACGCCTTCCACAAAATCAAGAAAATCATCGAGGCATACTTAGATGATCTAGCGGCTCATTCTCGAAAGAGGATGGATCATCCAGGTCACCTCCGAAAAATATTTGAAAGATGTCGTTTTTATAAAATTCGTTTGAATCCGAACAAGTGCGTTTTCGCGGTGACATCCGGTCGGCTGTTGGGATTTATTGTGTCTAGGGAAGGGATAAGGGTAGATCCCTTCAAGGTTGAGGCAATACTTCGGTTGCCTCCCCCGTCTTCAATCCGTCAGCTTCAAAGTCTCCAAGGGAAGTCTAATTTTCTTCAGAGGTTTATCGTTAACTATGCTGAGATTACAAAGGGATATATGAGATTGTTGAAGAAAGGAGTCCCTTTTCTTTGGGACGACTACACTCAACGCTCATTCGATGCCTTGAAAAAGGCATTGACCTCTGCTCCTTTACTGAGTCCACCCGATTATAGCAGAGATTTTCTTTTGTATCTGGCTACAGCAGAATCTACCATTGGTATGGTTATGGTTCAGGAGGATGATGCTCTGGCTGAGCATGTTATTTACTACCTTAGTCGAGGACTGGTAGGACCTGAACTGCGATACACCCCGATAGAAAAATTAGCCTTAGCAGCAGTCCATGCTGTGCAGCGACTCCGGCATTATATTATTCTTCGCAAAACTTATGTCTTGGCAGCTGCCAATCCATGTCAGTTTGTCCTCAGCAGGCGAGTGATTGGGGGCAAATATAATAGATGGATTGTGATATTACAGGAATTCGATCTAGAGTTCATGTCTGCCAAATCCAAGAAGTCATTACTCTTTGCGGAATTGATCTCCGAGTTGCCTTGTGGGGAGGAGATGATTTATGATGAGTCCTTTCCGGACGAACACTTGTTTTTAATCTCTCCACAAGATCCTTGGTATGGGGATATCATTGTGTATCTCCAGACTGCGAAGTTTCCCTCTTCTTTTTCGAAATATGAGCGTCGTAAGCTGCGTCACTTAGCTAAAAGTTATCTGATTATTGGTGATGCTTTGTACCTTCGAGGGGTTGATTCAATCCTAAGACGCTGCTTAACTTTCGAAGAAGCTGAGGCTGTGCTCAATGATTCTCACGGTGGAGCTTGTGGGGGTCATTTATCGGGGCTTGCTACAGCCCAAAAGATTTTGCGTGCTGGCTACTTCTGGCCCTCGATTTTCAAAGATTGTATTGAATCGGTCAAGAAGTGTCATCCTTGTCAGGTGTATACTCGAAAAATGTGCGCTCATCCAGCTCCGCTTTTTCCAGTCGTTACTGTCGGACCCTTCACAAAGTGGGGTATGGATTATACTACTTGTAACCCGCCTTCGGCAAAAGGTCACAAGTACATTATCGTAGCAGTAGACTACTTTACGAAGTGGGTCGAAGCTATGCCTACTTTTGGGAACGATGGTGAGACTGCGGCTCTTTTCTTCTTCAATCAAGTCATTGCTCGTTTCGGTATACCTAGAGAGATTGTCACTGACCATGGCAGTCACTTTCAGAACAGTATGATGGCTGAGTTGGCTCTTAAATTGGGTTTCCGGCAGGAGCATTCATCTCCATATTATCCTCAAGCCAATGGGCAAGTGGAAGCCGTTAACAAATCCTTGAAGACAATTCTTCAACGGACGATTGATAAACATAGATCCAACTGGCACATTATGCTATATCCTGCCCTCTGGGCATACAGGACGTCAGTTAAAACTGCAACTGGCTTTACTCCGTTTCAGTTAGTCCACGGGGTAGAATCTGTATTTCCCATTGAATGCGAGATTCCTTCCCTTAAATTAGCTGTTGAGCTTCTTCCTGAGACTTCTAGTCTGGAAGAGCGGCTTCTTCATCTGGAACATCTTGATGAGCAGCGTCGAGATGCTGCCACGTTGAATGAAGCCCATAAAAACTGAGTCAAAGTTCAGTACGATAAGGCGGTTAAGCCTAGGGTCTTTTCCGAAGGCGACCTTGTTTTGGTCTATGCCCAAGAAAAAGATGCCTTGGGGGCAGGAAAGTTTAAGTCGATGTGGTATGGCCCCTATATCGTCAAGAAGGTCCTTAAGAAAGGAGCGTATACCTTGGTTGACTTTGAAGGGAACGAGTTGCCGGAGCCCCGAAATGGGCTCTATTTGAAGAAGTATTATGCCTAGGCTTTCGCCTAGCATTTTGCTTTGTATATAGTAGTTTTTGTCTTGTACATATCTGTTTGATTTTCGATTTTTGATGAGATGGTGATGTTTTTGATCTGCTTTGGCAGGTTGTGTTGATGTCATTAGTCATTATGGTTTCGCCGATGGTGCTAGTAGACACACCCGGAACTTAGCTTCCGCGGCTTGGGTGCTTCATTATCCTTCCGGTCAGCTGTTGGTATCAAGAGGGGTCTGCATTGGTCCTGCTTCCAATAACGTAGCAGAATACACTGCATTCGTTCATCTACTCTCGGAGGCAATATCCTTGGGTGTTGATTCGTTGGTAGTTTTCTTGGACTCCCAGCTGGTGGTGTCGCAGTTGAACAACACTTATCGGGTACGAGATCCAATTTTATTACGATTGTTCTTGAGGGTACGTTTGTTACAAAGGTCATTTCAAATTTTAACATTCATTCATATTCCTCGAGCTGACAATTGGTTTGCTGACTCATTGGCTAATCAAGCTTTAGATTGGCATATTAATCATTCAATACAATAAAATCTAATCATCAAAATCATCATACATTTGATACATTTATCACATCACATCAAATATCGCTGTATATATATCATCGGTATGTCAAAAAACTTTACAAAATTTGGATCCATCAATGCCGTACAAAACTTGGGCTTAAGCCCCATCATGTTCAGTCTCAAAAAATATACAGTCATCTAATATATAAAATCTCTCTACACATGAGGACCCTGCCCAGAAGTAGCGTTCCTATAGAACATCACTGCAGTGGCCTCACGGCGGAACAGTCTAACCCAGTCCCGGGGTACTCCTACAACCCGTCTCTGGACGGCTTCTGGAAAGTCCTCCACAGCAGCCAGAGGGATTTGGCGGGTCAGTCCCTCCAAGTTTCTCTGCACGGCCTGGAGTGTCCTGTCAGAATCCACTGTCTCCGCCTCACCCCTGCGGCGCTTGTGACGTGCTAGGCCCTCAGGACGAACTGGTCCAACATATGAAACATGGTCATTTTTCATTTGTCAGTCATTATGAATCCAATCCAAAAACATATTTGTTTTTCATTTTTCATACATATTTGAAAAATCCAAAAAAAATCATATAAGTTAAAATTTTTGAAAAAACTTACCGACTGCTCCCCATGCTGCACCGGGTGGAAGTACTATATCTGGATCTCCTCGGAAATCCATCCCGGCATAGGGATAGTCATCTACTGCGATGATCTGTTCTCTCCACCATAAGAAGAACTCATCGTCCCAGGTAGTTCGGGGTACCTCGCTGCCCCCCAGTCTCTTCATCATGTCTGCCCAACGGGCAATTCTTGGGTCCCGAGGGCTGTTGATAGTCGAGATGACTTTGGGTCTCAAAGCTGGAACTCTCTCGAAGAAGAATGTGGTCAAAATGGTTCCATAGCCAAAGTGTTTTGTTTTTGTTTGGCGAATGGAGGTCAGTTGTTGTTTCATGTTCTGTAGCAGGGCAGTGCACCAATCATACACATGAATTAAGCACTCTACGGCTATGCTCATGTGCGTCCTGGACGCCTGATGCAGTGAGGCAGATCCTGCCACTCTGCCGATGGTGAATAGGAGGATCTTTATGTGCAAATCCCTGATATCTCTGATTGCAATCTGTGTGCCAACTTTCTTGGAATTATCTACGCAGTATATTTGGACATAGTCTTCCACGGTCAACCCTCCCAGGGGCTTTCCGTGCAAGTCCACTGGGTCTCCCCTCCTCGAGAGTCCAGTGATGAAGTATATATCTTCCACTTCTATGCGTAGTGGCATCTGATCAATGATGAAGCAATCCTGATCTGGTTCCCAGTAATTTACGAGCATTTCAAGCAATCTCACATTACTTTTCATATTGGGCATTTTGAAAAATTTGAACAATCCACAGTTTCTGAGGACATTTTGTGCTGTGCGATCCTGCATGACCTCTTGGTCTATTGCGCTATGCTCACGTTCCCTCCATGAGATGGTCATCCTGAGAAATTTCATAAAAATTTGCATTAGAAACTTCTTTTTGAGTTACGGACTTGCGCATACGCGACTTTTCCTGTGCACAGTCGCGTGTATACGCGGCTTCACTTCATTGAACCCGCGTATGCGCAGATACGCATTTTTTAAGAAGGGTTTCTAGGAAAAAATTCACTTAATTTTAAATTTCAAACGGACAAAATGAATAAACAGGATGAATAAGGAGCCTACCTGAAGTTTCGCTGAATTCCGACGGTCGGTTGTTCCTGATTTGACGAAACAAGTTTTTAGCTCCAGAGCTCTTTTTTCCAAATCAGCTATGCAATAATGAACCAATTGAGAGGTAATTTGTGTATTTATGGCTAAAAAATTGAAAATTTTTGCAAAAATTTCCTTATGCTTATTTTTTCGATCTGTCCTATGCTGTATAACTCGATTGCTTGGAAGTGCCCAGTTTGGTATATTTCAGGTACATTTTGACAATTTTGAGATTTTTCCCGGTTTTTGGTCCATGATTTCAGACTCTTCACGGTAGGTATATGATCTTCACTGGCATATAGGTTAGAGGATCACTTTCCGTTGCATCTTGCATTCTAGCCTCCATACTGATCACTTGCCTTAGGGTCGATCCCATCAGGTCATGAGCATTACACCCATTTCACTCGCCGATTTTTAATCATGACTTGATGGTAGAGCCTTCCTTTACATGGGCTTCCTAGTTAGTTCCTCGCTATCACTTGGTGCCCATGCTGCTTTTTATGTAGGCTCGGGAGTCCTCTTTAGTCCCGCCATGTCTTTTGTGTTGAAGCTTCATTCTTCTCCTTCATCACTTATCATTTTTCTGGCTTATACCCTAGAGTCTCCCTGGTGTCGTTAAGTTGTATTACTGCATTGCATATTGGCTACTTGTTTATCCTGGCCTTTAGCCGGCTTCATTTGGACTCGATGTTTAAGCCAACTTTTGACCTTGACTTTCTGTACAAGTTAACCATTGCATGCACTTAGCTATCACGACTTGACACCTTTTTACCCATGGATGGAGCGTTCCTCTGAGTATCACTTACCAGTTTTCGCCACCTTGCATTGAGCATAGGATTGTTCCAATCCCAGGAACTAGTGCATCTGATTTCTTGATACTCGTTCTATCCATTGTACCATAGCATTCTTTTATTCTTTTTCGGGCTTATTATATGAAAAAGACAAAAAAATCAAATATAACAAAAAGAGCGGGAACGGGATGTATCTTCGTTATTTTGATGGCAGTACAGAGTCAGTTTGTCGCCCTTGAGCAAAGCACATATACTTATATATATTTCCTTCATTTGGGATGGTTCTAGTTTGACCTAGGTTCAGCCTTTACCATGTTTCACTTGTCAGTTCTCCCCCGGTTGGTTATCTCTTCAAATCATATGGAGAGTTTGTTTTGCCTCCTGCAAGACAGACTTATACAGTGTCACTTTTTACTGCCATGGTCATCACAGAGTCGTGCTTTTGTTCAAGGAAAGTCTAGCCTGAGTCGGCCATTCTGCGGTGTCTCTTGACTCATTATTCAGTCGGCCTTCCCGGTCTTGTCAGTATCATGTTCTATCACATCAGATGTTTTTGATCTTCTGCTCGTGCTGGTTTGAGAAGGTCCCCATTGACTTCTCGCCGGCGGGTTTGTCTCTTATCGACTACGACACATTGCTCTGAGAGCAAGCCTAGAGCCGCACCTTGGGCCTATTTTCATTATTGATAGGTGACCTCGTGCTCAGCATTTGATCATCATCATGGGTCTTTGACTGAGTGGTTTCCCCTGTGTTCGACGTCAGCACACATTATCACACTAGGGATTTGTGCAGTACCTGGATTTCCATTTGACCCTATCGGTGGATTTCTCACCTCTGTGTCAGCTTTCATTATTGGTTGGTTCAGAGGGTTTCTTCCGTGCGCTAGCTTCATCTTGTGCACGTCGGAAACGTACTTCGGTTTTGGTTCCATCACTCTCCTTCGTCAGATTCCTTCCAAATCTTGGCCTGCGGGTTACACTCGCGCTGGACTGATGTGGGATGCCTTAATGCCTTCCTTCCAGCAGATCTTTTCCCATCGACTCCGACTCATTGCTCTGGGAACAAGGTCTAGAGTCTTTTTGTCAGTACCTTAGGGTTTGCAGTCATCAGTGGCAGACTCTTCGCTATCGACAGTGGGGATTCATCATTGCCTCCTGATTGGTAGATTATTTCAAGTGTTCGACTCCAACTCATTCATTCACACTTGTCAGATTGTACTGGGGCACCTTGACACTCATTATCATTATCGGTGGGTTGTCTCGCGTTGGTTAACGGGAAACATCATTGCCCGGTAATCCAACGATTTCTCACATGGTCGACTTCAGCTCATTTATTCCCAGTGTGTAGAATTGTGCCGTTGTGATCGGTGAAGACCTCGGGTTGCATCGGCATTTCTCGGTTCACTGTTGACAGTTCTCTCAGTTTCTGCCAGTGTTGCCATCCACCCTTATATGTTGCAGTTCAGCACAACATCATCTTATATGTTGATCCCCGAGTTGCGTGATTGTACCGTTTGATCCGCCTCTTATGATCCGGTACTTGGAGATTCAGTTACTTGATCAGACATCCAGTTGCACCATCTTTGATCGGCTTTCTATATGTGATACTTGGACATTGATACAGACTTGTCTTTCCGGGCCCTGCTCAGATGATTCACTATGTATTTTCAGTTCAGTTATACTTGTATACATGTTGGATCTATTCAGTACTTTCTATATATATGATGTATTTTTGGACTGAGCATGGGTATGCCCGCCTCAGCATGTGTTGACTCTCTGGTTTCTTTCATTGGTTTTTGGCAGGCTGAAATCTGGTGAAGTCCTCTCTTGTCCTTGCGAAGTTCTTTCTATGTGCATAATACATTTCGGCCATCATGTACCCCTTCTGACCTCATATATTAAGGGGCATCTGTTATAGCATCATTTCTCACCTTGACATGATTCATGATTGCTTCATGGCTTTATGGGCACCCATTCCTACAGACTTGGAAAAATTCACTTAAAAACAGTGGAAAATCCTCCATACGCGACTATGCCCGTGTTTTTCCGCGTGTATACGCGATTACAGCTAGACTTTTCCGCGTATGCCATTTTAATGATTAAAAAATATATAAAAATCCCTAATTTCGCGCTGGGTTGATGGTTACTCAGGTAGTTCAACCACCCCAGCCCGTGGCCAACTGTTTCCAACTGCTGAAACTACTTGGAGGGACTATAAAAATCCCTCATGTGTATGGCCTAAGGGAGAGAGAGAATTATTGATATTATACTCTGTTGGTATTCCCTATCCAAGTTTGATTCCCCGTGCCTCCTGCACTTTCCCAGTTCATTGTAGGAAACCCTTGTTTTCTTGAGATACACATCCCTTTATATGTTATCTCGTATGCACCAGTTTGGAAGGAGTCTTAGCGAGGCAAGGGCTGGACGGATCCGGACGACGGTCTGCGAAGGCCTTGGAAGGATCAGGTGATCTCTCCTCTTGATTACTTTTGTACGTACTATTTATAATACAGAAGTATCATGCTGTTCCCGAAATAAACGTGTTAGTGTATGCTTTAATGTATGAGGAATATTTGTTATACAAGCATTCATTATGATTTATTTAATGTTTTATAAGAATCTCACTAACATATAGAGTAGAAATATGCTGTACAACTTGTCCTTTGTGCTGGTTTCTTCTTGTATTTCAGGTTAAGGAGGAAGGACGGTTGCAGGGAGTTTGAACTCCACGTGGATCTACTTCAAACGTAGGACCAACGGGTAAACCTCTCATTCTGCTCTATTTAGTTTTTATGAATGTGCATGATCGTGTGGGTCTCTGTTAAGTAGTACGCCTCTGCTCTGTGGAGGTTGAATCCCAACCAACCTCTAGGGTGTTAATTCCCCGAAACAATTGCAGAACAGAGGATCAATTTGTAGATATTCTCACAGAGCCACTTGTGCATAAAAGCTTTGAACATTTCAGGAAATGCCTGGGTATGCAGGAAAACCCAGAAGTTGAATTTAAGGGGGAGTGTTGAATTTAACTTCAACTGCAGCAACGTAGAAGAAGGACAAACACTAAAGGAATTCTTCTGCTACACGCTAACCAGAAATTAAAATCTATATTTAATGAAGTCTGCAAATTGTTGTTTAATATATCTGCAACAGCCGCCTGAACATTGATAAGATTGTGGTTTCAAATCACGCAACCAGAAAACTTCAATGTTGTCCTTACCGTCTCTTAAATTCTGTAACCACCACATTCAAAGCTCAGAAATTCACCGCCAGATTTTTTGATTGATTGAAAGGGCCACGTGGAGTAAATATATTGAATCGCATTGGTTTTGAAGCTTACGTCAGCAAGCAAAATCTGGATCTGAACTTTTATAGGGTGGATTTAATTTGGAATTCGCATAACACTTTGGGCATGCGTCAGCATCCCATTTTGGAATGCAAAGACCCTTTTTTCAATACGTTTTGATTTATGGTTGAAGTCCGTGAAAGTTTCATGAAGTTTTTAAAAAAAACTTCGGTAAAAGTTATATATATATATATATATATATGTAGTGTTTTATTTTTAAAATTTATGCTCTGGAAAGTTTTTAAAAGGCCAGAAAGCCAGAAAAAAAAAAGTGGTCGTGAATGTAATTTTTAATTACTGTGTAAATTTTTATTAAAAAAAAAAAAAACACAACAGCAGTGCGTATAAAAGGTAAAAGACAGAATGTAAGTTTTAAGTTTTTACACAGAGCAGAGTGTAAAAGTTTGAAGTGCACAGCAACGCATTTGTTTATTTTGAAGAAGTGAACATAGTATTTTCTGTGTGAGACAGAGAAGATTTTTGCTTGGCACTGTGTCTTGTAACAGTTCAACATCTTGTAATTCCTCATAGAGGAAGAAGTTTTTTTTTTTGTAATAGATTTTTACAGTGAATGAAATAGTTTGTTTTCAGTGTTGAACTCTGTCTCTTGTGAGTGAAATTTGTTTATATTTCTCTGTGTTGAAGATGAGAGTTTTATTCTCCATTTATTATTCTGGAATTTTCAAATATTCCAACAATTTTGGTAGCTGAACAACCGCGAGAGTTGCATATTTATGTGGTTGGAGAACCGGAATACATGTCGACTGTGTCCATTTGAAATTCCTGTATAGCATAAAAGAGATTAAATTACGCCAAAACGCTAAATCTCCTCTATAATTCAAATCACCCTTATAGTCCTTTCAGGGTGAAATATGTTTCACTAAAAGATATGTTTCACTAAAAGAATGTTTATTGATTCTATTTTTAAAATGTTGAATATGTTTATTTTGAAATATAATGTTTTTGGTTAAAAAGAAATTAGAAAATATTTTTTTGTTTTAATTGATCAAATATATCCATCACCCGTAATTGTATGAATATGGCATTTTCGTCTCCAAAATTTCTTGCAAGTTAGAAGTTTCTCAATAAGATTTTAGCCAAAAAGAAAAAACAATAAATCCCAAGTTTTCATATTTGGTTATTTGAAATGTTCTCACCCCTTGAAATATTTTATTTGGTAATTATTTTATTTGTGTTGGTTGGAGTCATTTAATTTAACTATACATGTTCCAAAATGAATATCCATTTATTATGTGTTATCTTTTTTCTAACTATTATATATGTTCTACTAAATGAATTTCTATTATGTTTTTAAAATGTTGAATATGTTTATTTTGAAATATAATGTTTTTGGTTTAATTTGAAATTAAAAATAAATTAGAAATTTTTTTTGGTTTTTTTAATTGATCAAATATATTTATCATCCATAATTGTATGTATATGGCATTTTCATCTCCAAAATTACTTGCAAGTTGGATTTATCCAATATCATTTTAGCAAAAACAGCTATTTGTTAAAATTTTATATTTTCTTATTTAAATGTTTTTATATTTTGTTATTTGAAATGTTCTTCTTGAAAAAATGATCTAAAATGAAGAAAAACATTTTCATTTCTCCAGTTGCTAAATGTTTACATTAGAGGAGGATTTGAAAGGCCTTGATTCAAGAAATATTAAACAAATTAAATTCTTGCACATGATGGTAAGTTCTAAAATGTGTTGTTCCAAATGGATTAGCATAACTCCAACTTTGGTATAACTCCATAATATTTGGACATCCAACTTGTTGGCAACATCATAAGATAAAATTGTATAAAATTGTATAAAAATTTGGAGATTTGAAAATTCCATAATTTTTGGACATCTATCTTGTTGGCAACATCATCGGAGGTGCATAAAAAATTGTCATTTTGAAATTGCATAAAGCTCTTTTATGCAGGGATGCAATTTTACCTTCACATGCTGACTTGAATTATGTCAAATACATTATAAAAAATTTTTACTAATGGGTAGAGAGGTGTGAAAACAATGAATTTTGAAGGCGGGATTCCTCTCTCTGTATTCAAATCTTTTTTTGGGTTGTTTGATTATTGCAGATTTTGGATTTTTCGTTTGGAATTTAGCATAAGATGTGATATTTTATTAATTGAAAATCTCTTTTTATTATATATGTGAATTCAAGACTCTAAGAAACTTGAAAAATTAAGATGGTGGAAAATTCACAATTCAAAAAGCTATTTTATGTAGGGATGCAATTTGAACCTTACATGGTGATTTGAATTATGTCAAATACATTAGAAATTTTTTTTGCTAATGGTAGAGAGGTGTGAAAACAATGACTTTCGAAGGTGGTTTTGTTTTGAGATTCCTCACTCTATATTCAATTTTTTTGAGTTGTTTCATTATTAGAGATTTTGGAGTTCTGTTTTGGAATTTAGAAAATAAATAAATAAATTAAGACATGATATTTTGTTATTTGAAAAACTCTTTTTATTATATATGTGAATTCAATTTTTTTGGGTTGTTTCGTTATTAGAGATTTTGGAGTTCTGTTTTGGAATTTAGAAAAGCTTTTTTGTTGTTTAAGACATGATATTTTGTTATTTGACAAACTCTTTTTATTATATATGTGAATTCAACACTTCGAAAAACCTGAGATATTAATATGGTGGAAAATTCACAATTCAAATTTGTGTTTTGAAGTGAAGTTATATTTTTATTTTCAAATTGCTCAAATTATAATAAAGAACATTTTATGATAATACTACTTTTTTCTAATCACTAAATTTAAATAGAACTTAAAATATACTCACTAATCCAATTATACTATCAAGATTGTAATTTATTAATAAATAGTATAGCTAATCCAACATTTTTTTTAATAATTTCTATTTGATTTAAAATGAAAATAACAAAAAAAAACTTAAGTTTCAAATAGTCCTCTACTAGTTAGTTAACCAATAAACATGAAGAAGAAAGGCAACATTGTCTAGATTTATTATAAATTTAATAAAATAGAAACATTCAAACATATAATATTTTTTTAATATTATTTAATTATTTTTTACTTTGTTTTTAAACATGATATATTTATCTTCTTAACGTTAGTGGATATATATATATATATATATATATATATATATATATATATGAAAATGTTCAGTCCCTTTACCACCATGAAACAATTTCACTATAATATAGAATAAAATATGAATATGCAAATTTATTTGGCAATCTTTTTATTTGTGTTGAGTTTCTGGCTTTGCAGCCATTTAATTTCACTATACATTTTTTAGTAAAGGAATATCCATTTATTCTGTGTTGTTATCTTTTTTTCGAGTTATTTAATTTTATAATATATGTTTTCCTAAATGAATGTGTATTTATTATGTTTTTCAAATGTGAAAAAAGTTTATTTTGAAATAGAATGTTTTTAGTTTAATTTGAAATTAAAATTAAATTATAATATTTGATTTTATTTTTAATTGATCAAATATATTCATCACCCATAATGGTATGAATATGGCATTTTCCTATTCAAAGTTACTTGCAAGTTAGAAGTTTTTCTATTGATATTTTAGCAAAAACAGTTTTTGGTGAAGCTTTCATACTTTGTTATTTGAAATGTTCTTCTGGGAACAATGATCTAAGTTGAGAGAAAAACACTAATTTCTCTACGTCGCTCTCTTTCAATCAATTTTCTATTCATTTTGTTAAGCATGAAAAAACTTTGAAATCTATTCAAGGATTTACCATCAGTCGGAGGACTAAGTTGTTGAATGTTTTCTTTAGAGGAGGATTTAAAAGGCCTATTAGGGTTTCAGAGCTATCAAACAAGTTAAATTCTTGTGGATGATGGTCAGTTATAAAGCTTGTTGATCCAAATGGATTGGAATAACTCCATATGCTTTGGAAATCCAACTTGTTTGCGACATCATAAGAGAAAACTGATGAGTGCGACCAAGAAGGAATGCTCGTCTTTAAGGGAAACTCGAAGAGGCCTAATTTGAATATTACTAAAAGTATTTGCCAACAATTTACAGACCAATGAATGGATCCTTGATAATCTGTAATGAGATTATTGCTCGATCATTTCTCGCTTTAGTGAAGCAAAAAATCCCTAATGGAATTTAAATAAGAAGTCGACGATCACCTTAACACCAAGAAATAAGTTGGGATATGAAAGATCTCTTCCTCGAAATGAAAGAAAATATTGTGGAAGGCTATAGAAGATCCTAAAACATTTAATGTTAAAAATACGGTTGAAAACTCATTTGGGAAGGTCACCATTTAGATTGTTTGGGTTGTCATGCTAGGAGAAATTGTTGGTGTGTACACTCTTTTTCGAGTCAAGAGTAACACTAGTCTATTCTGTAATATAGGAGTTCAATTCTAGTGGTCAAACAAGTGATTGTGGGATAAGTATGCTCATTCTTGCCTATACTTGTAATCTCAACAGTCTTAACAAATGGAAAAATGTATTTTTGTATTGTAGTGTTTTCCTTTTAAAAATGCCCCTTACTAAAGAGTCTTGCATCCAATTGTTACAATGGCAATGTATCTTCTTCCCAGTAATCATGAGCAGCAAGAGGAACTTCCTCCCAGGCTTCAAAGTTCCCCATATCAATGTCTAATCTATAGTTCCATATGTCGGTAAAAACCCAAGCTTGTCCGAAGAGCCTAACCTTGAAGAGCATGGTTGGTCCTATAAAACTAGATATTTCAGCCTTTGAAAGCAACAATGGAGAAGAGACAACTTCTTTGAAATGTTACTTCTCAGGTAAGCTTTCAATTATATGTTTTTTTTCGCATTTCGTAATGCAATTTTTGGTTGGTTAGGGTTTAAATCTAGTGATTTGTGTCCTTGCAGCTACATTTGTAGGTTGTCTATTTTTCTCGATTGATTGTCAAAGACCCAAGTGATTTCTTTTTGCAATTGTGAATCATATTTTTTATTTCTGGGATCCCTATTGAATTAAATTTGGAGTCCCAATCAATCCATCCCCAAATGCAATTTCTTTAATTGTTTTATGAGGGTCAACATCTTGGACTGGGTAGTGAAAGGCCTTAGGGATTTTTTTATTTTTTTAATCCAAATAGATCCTTGATATATAATTTTGATCTCACTGGGAAGCTATAGGGTTCAGACTAATGATTGGAATTTATCCTTTTCAATATGTATTGTCTATGTGCTCGTATGTGTTCTCTTATACGCACTTGTCTTCCCATTCTTAGAAGTTGGAAAATTTTATTGCCATATTATTGTTGTGAGGCAGGAGCACAGGGGAAAAAATCAATTACCATAGACTTGGTAACAAGCATCACAGTATCAATAAATGAGAAGGACATAGGAGCTCCATAAATTCTAGAAATAGAGATTTTTTGCAGAAGAACTTGGGTTGTGGGTTCGATCTGTTCCTTATTTATGAGCTATGAAGGGAGGCTTGTCTCCCCATGTTTTTCATTTTCTACTACATCTAACATTTCTTAATGGGAATAACTAACCTCTATTGGCTCTTGAATCACATGGATTGTTTGTGGCATGGCTTCTGTGCACATCACCATGAAATTAGGTGTCAAGAATGCCTCTTGTTCAAAAATTGTATTATTTCCAAGCATGAGCTGCAAGAGGTCGTGAGAATGAGGGGATTGTCAAAATCCTCACAGGAAACTCAAGAAATTGTTAGAAACAAAGCATGATCGAAGTAATATTTGGATATGCTCATGATGCATTTTGATTAGTTTGATGACTACAATCCTACTCTCTTTCGTGGTGGATATCATCAAGAGTAGTAACATTAGTATCACAAAGTAGCAGTAAAGGCCGTTGATTGATTGATTGATACAATTACGTCAGGTTGACAAACACAAACCTCCCTCTAAACACACTTTTTATTGTCCCAATTGAGTAGGAGATGATCCATGACTTTTCATATGGATCAGTGTCATGCCCTTATGGAGAAGTAGCAAGAGCCCATGACGTAAATGAATAAAGACCCACACTTATATCCATATTGACACCTTCTTATGATGGAGATGAATCCACTATTATGGCTGTGGTGGAGGATTTGATTATGGAGGCCCAAGCCTTAGCCTAAGCCTCAACCTACATATGAGTTAAAGGAAAATATATATGGATATTAGTATGTGGAAAATCCTAGATGGAACATACCACTCCAATATTATCAGTCTGGGTATTTTATTATAAATATAGACGAGAGAGTAAAGAGAGTTATGGGAGGACAAGAATTAGTTGTCTTTTTTTTTCTTATGCTATGGCTTTATTGTATTTATTTTGCAATATATAGTACAATTGCTAGTTTATCTTTGAAATAATATCTAAAATGTGATAAAATCGAAAAGTGCCCAAGAAAAATTTCCAGTGTAAAATTAGGTTGGTGATTTCATTAACAAAAGAGATGAGAACATTTGGATACTATAAGGAATGTTAGTTCGAAATTAATAATTCGGTCGATTAATTTTATGTTATTTTTCAATGTCAAACCGTAAAAATAAGATAAATATTTTGGAAAATTATTAATTCGTTCGATTAATTTTGTGTTATTGTACAATGTCAACCCGTAAGAATAAGATAAAAAAATTATTCAAATAGTATTTATAAGTTTCACGAGTGGTTTTGTTCACAGTTATTTAGCTTAATTATGTGTAATTTGTTAAATTTATAATATTGGTTTTTCTATTTATTTGATTTTTTAATAATATAGTTATGCAAATTTTAATTTTGCAATTTAGAAATTATAGCTTTTTCCCTCACAATCGAAGACCATTTTTACAAATTATATCAACGTTTTCACAAATATTTTTTAATTTACATTTAAAGATCACAACGGATCAAATTTCCACCTATATATTTTTTAATTTACGTTTAAATATCACAATGGATCAAATTTCCACCTATTCCCCACTTTGAAGACTCACAACTACCTCTAGGCAAAGGTAGAAATCTCCTTGGTCATTCTTATAAGTTCTCTCCCTGGATGGAAATGAATTGTTTCATTATATGTTAGGTTCTTAAGCTATTGTAAGAATGTTGGATCGATCTCCATGGTGGCAATTCCACCATTTGTAAACATAGACTCACCCAACCTATATTGGCACTCAATACATTGGATTGGCACTCAATACATTGGAGAAAGGAACAAGTATATCTGTTATTCCACTATGGCCTTTGCCATAATCCTACCATAATGTGAAAAATAAAATCATCTTGTCAATATCTTAAGAATAAAATGGTTAGATATACTTTATTGGATAAAAAAATCAAGGTTTTTAGGTCAACATTGGTGTATGGAGCTTATGGTGCTTTTAACTCATTGTAACATATAAAAGTTTAACATCACTGGTTCACTTAGCTAGGTCATGGTGTAGACTAAATTAGCTATATTTAAGCTAAAATATAATAGATATATTACTAAGTTAGTTTTTTTTTATGGTTGAGATTTTTTTTAGGGTAGATTACCATATACATGATCCATGTGTGTTATTGTTATGTATGATTTGTTATCATTTAAAACAATTTAGTTACCAACTGAATGAGAACTGTACTTAGTTCTCTTTTCATGCTTATTTTGAAAACTGTTGATTTAGCGTGAACCTTTTTTTTAGCATAATTTTGACACTTTAAATTAGTATGGACATTTTTTAAAATATTATTTATTTTCATGCTAATTTCGAAAAGCGTTGATGTAGCATCAACTCTTTTTTGGGGGCTTATTTTTCATACTTTAAACTAAGTATGGATAAAAGATTTAAAATGTTGGCGATTTCATTCTAATTTTGAAAAGTGTTATGCAACATCAACTAGGGTATATTTTTTAAAATTTAAACTTTATGTCTTATGTATACGCATTTCTTTAAATGTTGGTTAATTAACCATTTTTAAAGTTGTCTTTCTTCATTTTTGTTTTTGTTTTTAAAATGAAATTTTCAAATTTTTTTGCAAAGTTAAAAAATAATAATAAAATAAATATTTTAAATATATGATTTTTTATATATTTAGATATCATTAATTAATACTACAATACATATAAAATATTTGTCACTAAAATAATAATAATTTTAAACACTTAACAAAAAATACATAATTAATAAAAATAATTTCCAAAAATAATGATTGGCATAAAATTTTAAGGAAAGATTAAGAAAAACAAAAAGAACATCAACTAAATAAATAAATATATATATATATATATTCAAAAACCCAAAAATATGAAACAAAATTAAATCATTATCTTAATAAGAAAACAAATTAAAAAAATTAAAAATAAAATTATTTGAAAAACAAATATTATACAAACGTTTTTAAAATAAATGGTTAATAACCTATTAAAATATGAATTAAAAAATTTAATAAAATATAAAAATGATTACAAAAATAATAATAATAATAATAGTAATAATAAATATTTGATTAAATGAATAAATAAAAACATAAAAAATAAAATTTAAGAACAACTTTTGGTGGACCCACCTCACCAGCGACGTCAGAGGGTCATTGGTTAGTGGTAGGTGTGGTCAACAAGTGGTCCTTTGGTGTTGTGGTTGGGGAAAAAAGCTTAACGCTCAGAATCGGCCTTTGCCAAATGCAATGTGCCGCAACATGCTTTGGGTAAGGATCAATTCTAGGAATCAACCCGCCACTCCAATCATCACACCAAAGTGCTTCCTGCAGGCAGCAGGAGCAGCGTGTTGCTACTCGTGTCACCTGCCAAGGGCCCCTTAGTGTCATGGTTGGGGTAACATGATCGTCCCTCACTCAAGGGGCCCACAACTAGCGACAAGAGTAGTGTTGTCACTCTTACATCCATGCGTGGGCCCTTTACTATCGTGGCAGAGGAAAGTGCACCGAAAGTGTGTTTATATTTTATTTTATTTTTATGTTTTTTTCTTTAATTTTTTTTCTTTTTTTACTATTTATGTTTTTTTTCTTTATTTTTTTTGTTTTTTATTTTTTTTAATATCTTTTCTTTTATGTTTTTTTTTTTTAAATAGAGTATTTTTATGATTTATTTTATATATTTATCTTTATTTAATTTGTTTGAATTATCTTATACTATATTATTTTTCTATTTGATATTTTTATAATTTTAATTGTTTTTTTAAACATATTTTAAAATATGTGCATAATATAGTTTAATTTTTCATTGATTTTTTAATGGTTTAATTTTTTTCTTTTCTCCTTTTTTTTCTAGAGTTAAGGCTTCTCTAAGTAGAACATTTTTTGTCTGATATTTCTAGATTTATCACAGTAAAAATTTGTAGTTGACGTTTCTAGCCATCAAATGTAGTTTTGTTTTTTTTTTTTTTTAATTTCATTTATTTATTTATCTTTTATTTTTTTTGGTTGTATAATTTGTTTCGATGTTGTACTAGCAACCCAACCCCACTATGTGTCAATTTGATAATTTATTTTTAATTTTTTGTTACAATGGATTAAATCTAGGTCCACTATGTGTCAATTTGATAGTTGGTTTTAAATTTTTCATTATGATGGGTAAAAATTGCCCCCACTATGTCAATTTGATGGTTGGTTTTAAAATTTTCATTATGATGGGTAAAATTTTCCCCCACTATGTCAATTTTATGGTTGATTTTTAAGTTTTTGTTTCAATGTGTTAAGTTTTCTTAGGCTAAGATTTTAAGAGCTATATTTTTAACATTTGGTATAATGAATCTTTGATTTAGGTATTCATTTTTAAGGTTTTTTTACTTATGATATTTGGTCTCCAAATATTTTGAAATTTACATTATTTTATATTCATGATATTTGGATTTGATTTCATGGTTGAACAATGTCAAAATTTTAAGTTTTTCATAGTCATGATAAATTATCTTTAACACTATTGTTAGGAAAAAACAAAAATGTAAAGTTTTTCATAGTCATGATATTTACCTTTAACATCATGGTTGAAACTTTTTGGAATTTTTAGGTTTTCTAAAGTCATGATATTTTATCTTTAACACCATTGTCAAAAACTATTGGAATTTTAATAACAAAAAAATAGTGTAGTGTTGACCAGCATCAACACTTTTTTAGTGCATCAACATGTTTTTAGTGCATCAACACATTTTTGTTTCAGATTTTTTTTTTCATGTTTATTAAAGAAAAAAATCAATTCCTAATGTCATTGTTAAAAAAATATATATTGGAATTTTAACCCCAAAAAAAAAAAAAAATTGATGTTGCATCTAACATTTTCAATTTTTGTGTGTTTTTTTAGCTTTATTGCACAAAAAAATAGTTTTTAATGTCATTGCTAAAAAGAAAAATGAAATTTTAACCAAAAACAAAACTTGCACAAAAACAGGGTTTTGGGCTAGGGTCTTCCTTTTGAGGTTACAATTCTCATTAAGTTGGTAATTTTCTTTTATTTATATGGTATTCCTATCTCTAAAAATTCTCACACATTATATGTTGAGGTCAAAGCTGACTAGAGATAAAGTCAACAAGGGCATGGTTGAGCAACCTCGGGAA
Source organism: Pinus albicaulis (assembly GCA_034641835.2). Lineage (NCBI taxonomy): Eukaryota > Viridiplantae > Streptophyta > Pinopsida > Pinales > Pinaceae > Pinus > Pinus albicaulis. The sequence goes on from JAXQQM020065678.1 coordinate 284,031, forward strand.
AAATAAATTCCCAATAAGGTGAGGTGCAACCATGACATGAGAGCACTAGGTGTTCCAAGTTTATTAAGTGTTATAACTACTTAAAAAAATGGAGTTGAAAATTTTCTAAGCTATATGTATATGGCCATATGCTTGTAAGACCTTGTTAGGCTTGTGTACCATTTGTAAAGTTAACAATGATGGAGGGGGCCCTACAGGTTTCTGGATTTGATCTGAAGAATTTCTATAGCAAAGTTTAAACTAGAATTTTCAGCGAGCAAAGTATTTCTTGGTCAGCCAATCCTTCACGTGTCACACCCATAGCCCTCAAAGACAACTCATCACAAGTCAATGTTGGTAAACCCAAATTCAATGCAGGAAACAACAGAAAATTCAATGCTAGGGCTTCGATCAAATGGCTCGGATTTCCTCGATTTTAGTGCCCAGTAGTACGACCTCCTAAAATCAAAATTTTGGTAGAAGATTGAGGTCAAACGACAAAGGGTTGACCATGGTCAACGTTGGTCAATGCTGCAGTAACAAGCCCTAAACAGATTCGCAGAAAAAAATAGCTTTGCTCCACACGTGTGAGGGGAAAAAGGCCTCCAAAGGCTATCGAACCAATCAGATTACAATGAGAGAATGTGTGATGAGATGATGAGCAAATGAATTCTAAGTCTCTCCAATTTATATCCATTAGTTAGGGTGTATGACACACCTATTAGGCATGTGAACCTACATTACAAATATGGCCAACCTTGCACATGTGGAAAATAAATTCAAAATAAATGTTCTTCTCATATAAACAAGATGATCTTTAGATCAATCTTGCACCTCTCCAAAAGAGGAATCCAAAAAAAATATGACCATCGTCATATGAGCAGTGCAACTGTAGTTTGGACCTAGTTTCCCAAAATTAACAATCGAGCCCTCTTGTATTTATCAATGTTGCAAACATCGGCATTGGGATAAAATCGACAAGGGTCCGGAAAACCAAAAAATTGGGAAAATAAAGGAAATATCGGTAAAAATCGCCAAACATCGGCAAAATTAAGATAGCATAAAAATATTTTTAAAAATCGGAAAACATCGGCTAGGCCAACAAATCATGATTTTAAGATAAATCCGGGATGTTATCGAGATGTTCGCAACAGTGGTATTTATAGATTTCTTTGAAGGGATTTTCTCCTTAATTGATTGAGGTACACACAAAACCCCAACTTTGGGTTTCTTTGCCAAGTTGCCCCAAAGCTTGCCCTCCATTTCCCAAACATTGGGTATTTTAGGTTTTCCCCTTTATCAAAGACTATAGCCTATGGAGATTGATAGGCCACTTCATCTTATGGAACTAATTTCTCGGGGACATTACAACTGTACCAAAATCCCTCACTCCAAGCATATGATTGATGCAGTCACTATTGCAAATCTAGGTTGAAAGCCCCTACATGTGGGAGCCTTAGGAAAGAGTTGTTATTAGAAAATTTTGATGATATATACTAGATAAGTGTTGTTCATCATGGGCAGAAACAAAGTTCACCATCATGATTGATGGATGGATATATCAAACGAACATAACCTTGATAAATTTCCCCATATCTAGTCCAAAGGAAATAATGTTTCTCAAATTAGTAGGTGCCTCAAAAAAAGTTAATAGTGCCCAACTAATTTTTGAAATGATGAAAGTTGTTTAGGAAGTGGGAAAATAAAACATTGTACAAATTTTTAACAACAATGCAACTAATTATATGGCTGCTACTAGAATTTTTGTGCTTAGGAACTTTTTGAGCTTAGGAATCCCTCCATATTTTGGAACTCTTGTGCTACACATTGCATAGATTTAATTCCTAAGGCATTCCAAGAATTCACTAGATACAAAAATTTATTTATAAGGAAAAATCCATAACTAAATAAATTTACAATCACACAAATGACCTCAAAAATACAACAATATTCATTGAAGGCAAGGAACTTGTTTGTCCCACAATGACCAAAATTCCAACAAAATTCATCTCTTTTCAATTCATGGTTGACCAAAGGGTAAATCTTAATAGGATATGTTTGGGACCTGAGTGGATGGGATCAAGAGACATGGAAAAACACATGAACGCATTTTAATTATTTCTCTTGTGTTTAGTGATGGTTTCTAGAAAGATGCTGAAGAGATTATTGTGGTGACAAGGTCACTTGCCAAAGTGCTCAGGTACTTAAGTCTTTAACTTTTTCAATGTTCACATTCAAACTCAAACTTCATTTCATTTTAAAATTTTATTTATACTAAAATTTGAATGTTTGACAACGACTTCAATCTTTCATGATGGTTGATGTTGAAAAACCCACTAAGGGTTACATTTATAAGGCAATGGATCTCACCTAGGAGGCCATCAAAAGAAGATATAATGATGAGGTGGCCAAGTATATGCCAATTACATGCCCCTCTTATGTGCTTTTGAGTAGATTTTAACCTTGCCACTTTGTTATATCTTTGGTGGCAAAATTTTGGCAATGATGTGCCAGATCTTCAAATATTTTCCATTCAAATCTTGAGCCATACCTACAATTCTTCAGGTTGTGGGTGCAATTGGAGCATGTTTGAGAAAATGCATGTCAATATTAACACAAAAGCACTTAAATAACCCTATAACATTCCACTGCACTCTTCGAATTTGCAATAGGAAAATCCAAGGTGAAACATCAAGAAACACAAGACTAAACTCAGTTTATCTAAAGCTTAAACACTTGAATTGGAAGAATTGATTGAAATTTTAGTTCACATTTTAATGTTTCATGATAATGATAGGTTTGAATCATTTGGCTATTGACCTAAACTTCGAATAGCTAGATCCTACATCATATTGGCTTCGATCAAAAGAAGCCCTCATTTTCACCTTAAGGACTTTGTGAACCTTGAGGGTCAAAGAGTTAAGGACATGGGAGAAACCTGCATCTTAGATTTTTTACTATATAGTATTCAACATTAACTCTTCACTTAACCTTTATAAGTATATGCTTTTAGTTCTCAGTTTGCACCCATATTATTTCAGATACCTATTAATCCATGAAATTTTGGACATTTATGGATAGTGTGCATTGTATGGACATGGCTTTATTGAATATCAATGAAAAATACATATTTTTTATTTAAAATGTGTATATCTTTAATATTTATGCTTGCCAAGTTTTTCACGATTTATTCCCAAAACAATTCAAGCGCATTGCTCTTTTGTCCCATAGAGTCTTTGTTGATTCCAGGTCTTGATAATTTTGATCTAGAAGGGACTGGTGCAAATATTTCCAGTTGTAGACAACTAGCTAGCATAGAATATTGGTAATTGGGAACATATGAGACTGGAGTCTAATCCATGGGTTGGATGTGCAAACACCTATACTCTTTCAAAAAAAATATTAACTCTTTTACATGAAAGGAATTATTTAAGGTGTCCAAAGTGTCGGTCCTATGACTACAGATATCTAGCAACAATGATGGATCAAAACCAATATGGTACAACTTTAAGGGAACAATGCAGATCATTTGAAGCCTTGATTAGAAGTAATGTAAGAATTAAAAAGGAAGCAGATGAAATAGTTTGATCTAAAAATCCTTGAGTGGATAAATATATTGCCAAATTAGGATACAAAGAAATGTTTTCCAATGAGGCTCAATAGTCAAAATGATAAGTCCTGATGGTGGAAATCACTATGTAAAAAATAATTCCCACGTGGGTGGCCATAAGGAATAAAAAATGACTTGTGAAATACTCCAAAAAAAGAGCAGAAATGGACTTAAGTGGTGTGTTTTATGATACTGGGAACAGAGTGAATGCAAGGATGGTTCCTTACTATCAACAAATATCACTTTCTTATCCACAACATAAGATAGTCTTCAATGCAATATGATAAATGATTGCATATGGACTCTTCTTCAAAAAAATTTTGTCAAAAAATTGTAAAGTGAATACTCATATACATCTACTTGATAAGGATTGATAGAATAGATATATTATGCAAGATGGATAGATAAATATTGTCCCCTATTTTCAATCAATTAAAAAGGATGTATGCTCTTTTCTCCACGATTCTTAAAGACATATATAGAGAACTGAACACTATAGAAGATACTCTAGTAAAAAAAAGGTCTATTGCAAAACTTGAGAAACAATTGTCAGAATAGGTAGTCTATCTCGAAAGAGCTAAAATTGCATTCCATAGTAAAAAAACTAAAAATTTTTAGAAGAAAAAATCACGAAGGGGATCGAAGATAAGGAAATGTCGGAATATATGTGAACAATAAGGTTTTAGAGGATAAAGTACAGAACCTCGGCATCCATGCCGTTAGCACTTTGAGAAGAATATTTGATGGGATTAACAAGGACAAATCCTTTGGACATACCAATAGAAATATAATTCATATGCACAACTACAGCTTGTGGAGAACCATGATCCCTCCTAAATATTTGTGATGCAAGTGCCTGTGAAAGATATCTCATGGAATCAATTTGTAAATGACCTATTGCTGGAGGTCCTCGTCGGATACCCTCAAGTCTCATCAGTTGTGTTGCAACTCCCTCTTCCTAGTGAAATATAGAATATGCATCTCTCTTTTCAACTTCTTCCACCAAGTCCAAGGGCTTAAGAGAGGCTCAGACCTTTTTGCCATTTTTCCTTCCAGGTTGGTCATGTTCCATTTTTTCCCCTTTTTCATCGACAATGTCATCAACGGTCCTTTCATTTTTCTTTCTAGGCATTTATTCAATTACATTGGCCTGCTTTTCTTGAATAACCGTCTCTGTTAACTCTAGAAATTGAATAGGAGCATTTCTTGTTTCTTATTCACTGCCTAATTGCAATATATTATGATCACTATCCAACAAAAATTTACTAGATTCAGAGTTCTAAATTTCCAGACAAATATTAGGGTCAGAATTCATCAATGGTGGACCCTTTTCACGGTCAGATGTTGGACTACTTTTGCCAATGTTCGCACAAACTGCAACACTTCGTTGTCTTTCACTCCTATACTGATATCACCTTGTCCCTCTATTTCTTCATTCTTCCCATTTATAATTATTTCATCATCGTTTTCTCTTGTCACTATATTTGTTTGAGCAATAAATTATTTGGGTTATGATCTTGGTAGGGGATCTTCCTACTTTTCCATAAAAGTATGCATCTCTTTTTCCATTTCCTCTTTGGGTCTAGTAAAACTGAGATCATATGGCATACTAGTTGAATTATCCCCAAATTGAAATAGTCCTTCTGAAATTCCCACATCTGAACCAGCCATACTCCCCTCCTTTTCCTCTTCTTCTAAAATTGCTCCAACTTTTGAACTAGACTCTATCGAGCCTGCTGAATCAAGACTCTTTTGAGATAGAATGTTCATCTTCTTGTTCTTTATCGTTGTGGCATGCAGACAAAGAATAGGTTGAGATGCAGCTAGAGCTGTAGCAAGTATAACTCCAGGATTCAGACTTGGTTTTACACTTCCAAGAAATGAAGAAAAGGAGGTGAAAGAGACAAAAGCAAAAACGAAGTAGGTGTTGAAGCGGAAAATGCTGAAGGCTTACCAGCAAAATCCAAGAATGTAGACTTCTTCATGCTCAAATTAAGTCTCAATTCAGCCAATTCTCAAGCCAACCGAACTTTGTTGGAAATTTCATTTTTGTGAAATCCATTATCTATTGAATGCAAGGGCTTGCCCCTTTCCTCTAAATTTGAACTATATTTATTAGTGGAAAATCCAGTTCTCTTCTCTTTATTTTCCATCGAATGCAAGGGCTTGCGACACTAAAGATACACTTTGCGATGACAGTGATGACACTTTTGCAATAATGCATAAAAATTTGGGAATGAGTGTAAAGCATGTCTACATGACTAGAGGAACTCGTCAACACCAAATTTACCCTTTGAAACAAGCCAAAACTCCACTTTACATGATAAGTGACACTTCCCATGCCAAAAGATGACATTTTCTATATAAAGAGAAAAGTGTGAATGATGATGAAAGAAACACATGCCAGAGCGAATATAACATGAAAATGACATTAATTAAAGTGAAAGAAAGAAAAAGTGACAGTCGAAAACATGAAAGTGACACATGTGAAACTAAAGGTGCGCAGAAGAGACAGTTTGAAAAATTCACCAACATAGTAGTACAAATGCAACTAGATGCGAGAAATTGTCAATGACGATGCACACCGATTGCCGACATGAATTGAAAATTACATATGCACTACTGAATGGAAATGACCAAGATGGCAGCAGACACTAACAAATTTTAACCCTCGCACCCTCTTTCTAATACTTCAACCTTCGCTTCGGCCTTTCCTTCAACTTCACCATCCCCTTCAGAAACCAATTATTCTTTATTCTTGTTGAGCCCTCTTCAACCTACATTGATCCTCACTCTGAACCAATCGCTTCTTTCCCTCCATCCATTGATATACTTCCTCTTATTCCTTGTGATTTTCCTTCTCTTCCTTCATATCGATCCAATCAATCCAATTTCGTTGCTAATGTCGACAACCTTGACAACTCGACTGCTTGCTCTAATTAAAAACATGTTTTAATTTTAATTAAATATTAATAATCATTCTAAAACCTATTTGAGTTTATATTTCAAAAAACATTTTTAATGGTATTTTGAATCCCAATTTTAAAGTTTATTCTAACTATTTTATTGGTATTTTTATCCCTATTTTTAGTAATTTTAATAATTATTCTAATGATACTTTAATCATAGCACTTTTAATTTCAAATCTAATCTCAAGGTTGATATTAGTTTTAATACTAATTCTAATTCATGTATATTTTCTAATTCTAATTTTAAAACTAATTTCAATATTGTTCTCCTTAATTCCCCTTGAATTCAATCCTCTTCCTCTTAATTACATACCTCATCCCTCTTCTAACCTCAATTCTTCATCAATATTTAATTATAGCATTAGTTATTATGGTAATAATAATCGAAACATTAATTATTGTGGTAATAATAATTCTTCCACATCCTCTCCTACCCCCCTTTCAAATATTTTAGGCTATTCTCATCCTCTGCCCTCTCTTAATGTTAAACTAGTAAACATTTCCAAAGTTGAGCTTAATGGTCCTTCCTTAAACCTTTTAGAAAAGAAATTCAATTTTTCTCTTGTTCTATGAATCACTCCCTATGGATATTATTTGTTCCATTTAATCCATCTCCCACCACCTTCCCTCGCATGTTGGGAAAGAGCTTCAGCAAGAATTTGGACACATTTAGTCAACGAGTGCTTAACTCGAGTGGTAGGGATGGTGGTTTTCCATCCCATCCACCCAATTTCATGTCCCTGGAGACATGGCCCATCATAGTAAGGATGGAAGGCTAGGCATCTCATTGGAGTCTAGAATCTCGACTCCAGTTCTGGTGGTATCTCGACGTCTCAGTCCTAGGCTAAACTATTAGTTCTTGATATATGTGGCTTGTGAGTTGTTGCATATATCTGGGGAGATTGCTAGTTCCTTATCAAAATTTTCGTTGAAAAAATATTGTGGATGCATTCTTCGAAGCTCCAATCTCCCCAAACCTAACCTTACCAAAGAGAAATTTATAGCCCTTCGTCATCTCAATTCCAACCCCACCATTATCATTCTAAAAGTTGATAAAGAAAATGAGTCAGTTGTTATGAATTCTTCTGATTATAATTGTAATATGCTTGATCTCAAATCTCAAAACGTCCTCTAATTTTACATTCTTGTCTTGTAAGTTGCATATTTTCCTATTTTATCATGTAGTGTGAACTTAAACATAAGCAACATTTCATCACATAACTCATACATGCATTCATGAAGAGCAACAACAAAGGATTTTGCGACGAATTTCACCCCTCCTCGGCTACATCTCCGTGCCTGCTAACATCACTATATTTCTCCATATATTCATTGAAAAGGAGTACACAAAATTTTGCTGATAAAATAAGTGGTTATTTCCCCTTCAAGGAAATGTTCTCCTTCACCCTTCCTCCTAATCTTGCTTGTTTTAGGACACCAGGTAATTCATTCACCCAACCATTGCAAAGCCCTGCATCTAAGAAATATGGTTTAAAAAATGATACTTCTAAGAAGTGGCCAGAGATAATAATCTAAGTTCAGTCTTCTTTCCTGGTGTACTTTATTCAATCCCTACTCGTATTTTTCCTTTTTATATAAATATTGTGAGAGAAAGTATATGAGGAAATTTCATTTGACATTGCCTTTTGGGCATGATGGATAACATTCAAGGAAATACGGAAATAAAAGCAAATGATAGAGTTAATGGCTTAATATTCATGCAACCATGAGCCCTTAACCTCCTCCCCTTGATAAAATTAATTTACAGTAATAGGATTTTGGATTGGCATTGACAATAATTACACATTACTGAAATGTACAATGATTTGTTTGTGTCCAAATCATGTGTGATTCACTGCAATGTGCATGGAGACACAAACTCAGGGCATATCTTTCCAACTTCATTCCAATAGAAGCCCTTCACGGCGAGGGCATCGATCATACCCTAATGACGATGAAGCATAAGACTTCCAAAATGATTTCTTTTCCAACAGTCGTGGTGGATGCATATGTTTGTCTCAGGAAACAAGTTTTTCTTTATTTGCATGTTAATCAAGGTTTTCATGAATATCTTTCACAAACTAACAATATGCATCTAGTATATTTCGTATTTAAATGAGGGGATAAATTGTCGTGGAAGAAGTGTTGTCCACAAGCACAATCTCCTCGATCCTGGAAACCTCCATTGATATGCCCGAGAGGCATGAAATAAATAGTAGTTGTTGTTTTAAAAATATTTAAATATATATGATAATCACTGTGACAAAAATTTGGTGGACACATGATATTTGATAATTTAGAGAGGATAAATAACGTTAAATGGGTCCGATGTGTAAAAATTACCTTGTAATTAAAATTGTGATTAAAAGAGTCCCTACATTAACATCCATCTAAACAAAATATCATATCTATGTATTTATTTGTAATCAAATTATATTTGTATTATCAATATGGTGACAAACACTATGGATTATCCTTATTTTTTGGTTGTATTTGTAGAGAAAGGATCATCATCATATGTTTGTTGTTATATATATGCACATTATAGTTTCTCCCTATGTTATAATTATTGCATTTTTTTTTAGCATCACTAAGTGTTTTTTCTTCGAGTTAAAGTAACTAGGTAAAATCTTCTAAACTCATGAGTTTTGCTAAATTAATATGTTTTTTTGTAAGTGTCAAAAAATAAAGGGTTGATTAGTTTCTTGTTGTTTAATTGTTCAATTTGATGGAGCTTAGAGTGTTGTACTTTGATGAGTTATGTGGTTTTTCCCTATCAAAATATAAAGAAAGGATTAATTTTCTTTTTTTAAAACATTACAAGTTGTTTAATTATTTTATGAGGTAGTGATTAGTTTCTTACCACCTATCTTTCTAGTTTATCTATTAGGTATTAGATAATTTTTGTATTTCTATATTTGCAAACTTTTTTTTCAAAGTTTATGATTATAATATTAATAATAATTTATTTTTGAGGTTGTTGTCAAGACAAACACCAATTTTTTGTATGACAACCCTTTCTTGTAAATTTTTATCATGCCCATGAGGTGTAGACCAATTGGTTTGAGTGGAGGTTAGTCCCCAAATGGTCTCATGTTCAAACCTCATGGGATGGGGTTGTGGATGGAAGCCACTTATGGGGGAGTTAAACTATCCCAAAGAGCATTGATGCTCAAAATAGCTTCACACAATCCTTGGAAAGAAACATGAATCTTATCTTACTTTTATGTTCATTTTAGAGTCTTGCCTACGTGCATTCTAAATTCCTTAATAGGAAAATTTCAATCTTATTTATTCAATATTATAAGGTGGTTCCCATTGATAAGGACAAAATGAAAGAGAGAAAAGGGGATTTCAATCTTATAAGGTGTTTTCCATTTCTAAGGATGAAATGAGAGAAGAAAAAGGAGCTAGTGGGCGCTGCACACCCACCCCATGATGGGAGGCACCCACAAAATGCTTGCAAGCATTGGAGCCATCAATGCCACAACATATGCACATAGTTTCCATGAGCCCTTAATACTTGTAAATGGTGATAGAACATAGATAAGGGGCCTAATATTTGAAAAAATAAAGGGTCATGCCCTTGGAAATAATGTAGTGTTTATATGTTTTAAAATATATATAAATAATAAATTTCAAATGAAATAGATTGAGAGTAGAGAAAATTGAAGAGGACAAGACATCATTTCACTTTAAACACATATATTTTACCTCTACATTTTCATGAAAGCTACCATAAACAGGTTAAATCATTCATATCAAACCTAAAAAAATGAAATAGAGCAATACAAACAATGAATTGATAACAATGCACTAAGAATAAAAGAAATCAAGGGTGAATGTGAAAATAATTATCTAGGAATAGTAGAAATGCACTAAACCTAAGAATTGGTTTACTTGGGTTCATTTTCTAGAATCCTCAAAGAATCTCCAAAAATATATGGATTCATGTAGCCTATTTTGAAATTTCTTAGTAACTTTTATTGATATTAGTTTTTAATTTCCTTCCAAAAAAACCTTGGTATTCCAAATATCATTTAAATTTTGGATTATCAAAATTTTTGAGATGACAAAACATAGTAATGTTGTAAAGATACACCATGATTAAGTTAGATTATTGATTATTTTTATTTTTTAAATATAAAAATAGATTAATTATTGAAAATCTAAATATTCTTAAAAAAAAAAATTCCTGCCAATTTTATCTAAATCCAATAAAAAAACAAATACATAAAAAAAAAAAAATTATTGTTTGTCTAACGAGATTTTGGTGGCACTTAACCATATTTAAGTATGGTGGGGGGGGTTGGGTTTATAAAGACCCTTTATTTTTAATAATGTTGAGCTCTTTTGGGACAGGTTGGAGGAGGACCGGCTTTGACTCAGGTGCTACAGTGGAAACAATGCGTTGGGTATGGGAAAAATCTGTATGTCACCTCGAAGCTCTGGAGAGAGGTGATCCAAAGTTGTCTTCCACTCTCTACATTCTCTAGAGAGAAAGGGTTGCAGAGAATACAACAACCAAAACACCGCACTCGCTATTGGTTGACGCGATGGATCAATTGTTTGGCATGTGTAAGGGCATCCTCCATCTTTCCTAATATAATTGCGCGGACATGTGAGACTTCATCCATTCCATTTGGTTCTGACATCGCGATAACTATTAGCCTCTATGAGGGTGATGACGTGCCACTATTTTTTTGGGCTATGCAATTTTCATTTTGTCTTCGCCATCAATTTCCACTGTAGGCAATACTGGCATAGCAAGGATTTTGAAGGGTGTTGGTTTCAAATCTTGTCAAAGCTTAAAGTGGTAACCATAAGTGATATTACAAATTCTCACTAGAATTTAATATTTGATGGCAGACAATAAAAACATGATGAGTTAAAGTTATTTTTTCATTCAATTTATAAGCTATTTTTCAATCTCAATATATGCAAATGTTGATACACAGTGTCCATACTCATTAGGTACTCACATTCTCTCCATAGAGTTCTGTACCTACTACCAGCATTTTAAAATTTTTATCATCACATCACAGCCATTAGGATTTTGTTTACGATTGAGAATTCTTTAGGCCAATTTTCTGTCTCACGAACACTATTTGGAACGGGAAAAGAGAACTGGGTTGTTTCACCTAGAGAAGCAAGGTGACCTACAGCCCTGATGGGGGGAGATTTTCATTACTTTATATGTGTGTAATTCCTAAAAAAAGGCCAACATGAAATAAAAGTTTCTTTCTGAGTGGTGTATTTCCTACAATTGGCATAGTTTCATCATAATTGGAAGTCGCAATGAGTGCTTTCTCTTGTTGTGAAGGGTTTGAGTAAGAAAGGTTGACCTATTCAAAACAAGGGAGCTAAACCTCTATGGTAACTAGTTGAATTTCAGTGATATATAATATATACAATTATAGATCAAATTAGCTCTAGTGGGTTAGCTAGATCAGTTTGAACCAAATAGTTTCAATGTGGAGATCAGTGAGAGGTCATGGGTACAAGTCTAGTAGAGTTCCTCTAGGTTAAGAGTACATATTATAAACCAGCAAAATTTATCCCAGGTACCACTCCCGCAATGTAAGGAGGTGACTAAAAGGTTTCCTCCGGGAAGTTTTCCAAATAAAAGAAATAACGAAAATATAGATCTGTCTTAACAATGGATCTATTAAGCTTCAAGAAGTTTAAAAAAGGTGTTTTTCAATCTCTCTTAGTGCTTAACAGATTCATGTTAATATGGATCTTTGCCAGTATAAAGTTTCTAGTGGGTGGTGAAATTCCTATAAGTGATTGAGTTTTATCACAAATTAAAATACCACAGAGTGCTTTCATTCCTATTCTGAGAACTTAATGAGAAAGAGACTTAATGAGGACGGTTTAGTTATTCAAAACTATGAAACTGAACATTGGTGATCATGGTAGGCTCACAATAGAAAAACTAAATTTCAACAATCTAGGTGAGTTCAAGTTTTATACGGTTCTGTTATTGACAATTTTGTTTCAGTGGGTTGTGCAGTATTTTTTGATCCTGTGTCAGGACATAGATTTAAATCTAAGAAATACTTTTTTAAGTTATTGGAAATTGGATATATTAGAGGGGCTAGTTCAAAGTGGAAGAATGAAAACCCTAATGGTAAAACTTCAACAGAGAACGAAAGCAGTGTAATTTTCAAATAATTAAGCCTAGGTAGATTTTCGTTTGCCTTCTAGTTAGGCCATATGCTAATTCACATTTGTTTGGCTCAATATTTCTGCCTTGGAATTTCATCTTGGGCATGAAGATGTTGGAAATGAAAATAGACTTGTTTCATCATTGTCCTCACAAAACTTCAGTGAACTACAGAATACAGTAGGAGTGCATTCTAGTAAGAGACCTACTAAGGTTAGATGGGTTCTGAATAGTTTAGAAGGATCCTGGGTACATCTTATAGATGAAGATGAGATGAATGGATCATGAAGGAAGGGGAGCTAATTTTTGACCTTGATGCCAATGCAAACACATGTAAATAGTACTTTCATCTCAAAATCATTTTATCTGCCATTTTATTTCTCACATAGCATGATAGCCTTGCATATCATTTACTGATGTACATGTTATTTTTCACAGACATTTATTACACTCCTTTAAATAGTTAAATCTTATTTTATTGATACCCCTAAATATTTTTAGTGAGGAATTTCACTAGCAACAACATTATTTTTGTTTCTCTGTTTCTTATGTATTGTTTAATTCCTTTCAGCAGTTTTATTTTTTTCCGCTTGCCTAGCTGAATACTTTTACTTGGGAGTAGTCTACTATTAGATGAAATGGAGCTCCCATCCAACAACTCACTCCAGTGATGGGACACCTCTGACCAGCACCCCGCCGACATCTATTGTTTTGACTCGACAGGTGGGCTTCGCTCCGCCCTGCTCCGCTACACTGCTCTCCGCCAGTTGCCTCCACCTCCCCTCCACTCCGCTCTTCCTCCCCTCCACTCACGCCTGACTACCATTTAAAATTTAAATTCTTAAATTCCTTTTGTGCTCAACTACCATTTCGATATTTCACTGCATCCAACAACCATTTCTGAGAGCCGAGCTCAAGAGCAGATTCCGAGAGCTGAGTTGAATAGTGCGAGCAGATTAAATTCTTTGCCACAAGTAATTCTCTTCCATTTGAATCCTAAAGTAGCATTTGATATTTTTGAGAGGCTTCCTCCCTTGGGAGAGGATGAAGGAGCATTGTCACAGAGCATATACATATGCAAGTAGAATGAAGAATGTGGGCCTCAAGGTTATCTATCCTGGCTTAGAAGATCACCCTCAGTATGCCTTTTTAAATTCCATAGTAAACAGTGGGTATGGGTAAGGAGGGATGCTATGTGTGGACATGGACACGAAAGATAGGGCTTATAAGCTTATGTACCACCTACAGAATTATACATAGTTTGGGACGATGGCAGGGATTTCGCCAGGTTTGATTTGGATTTCAATCGGTTACAATGGTACTCTTGAGAAAAAATGGAGCCAATTTGAGAATGTCGTCGACAAGATGACTGAAGTCCTACCTTGTAAACGCCAGAATTGAATGTAGTGCAACTATGTTTTTTATCCATTATTATTTTGAAGATAGGAAACCTAAGGTTTTAAAGTTAACTTCAGGCCCTTAAGTTCTTTCTAGAAACCATAGTCGTATACAGCAATATTGGCACTATGCATTCTCTTTTTGTTTGTTTTCTTGGCTTCCTACCCTTCTTTTGTGGGTTGTGTGATGTGGATGTGTACGTCAATAAACAATTGTGACTATGATTATGAAAACTTTAGTTTTGTCATTTCTTACAAAGTCTTTAAATGTTTGAAGGATATTGTTTCAGAATGGTAGTGGATTCTTTTATTAAGATAATTGTTGAATAACTATAATCACAAGGTATAAAAATATTTAAGCGTCCAACTGTTGTTTCACAGTGGCAGTGGCCTCTTCTATTAGTATATTTCTTTGCTAAATCAACTCATGGTGATGTAAATATATAATGGGATACAAAATAAGGATGTAGAGCACCACCTCTTCTTATCCCTCCATTGTTGTTAGGCATTCCACTAGGTTTCAGGTTCTCCCTACCAAGTAGGGATCCTATCCTCCCCCAACACCAATGAAGAGAGAAAAAGAAGCCCTCATGACCAAACTTTTTCCATGGAAAAATTGCTAAAATAAGGAGGATGCCTATCAATTGTTTTGACAAAATTCTAACGGAGTTTTTGCAAAAGCTACAGTATGAAGAGTGGCACATGCAGAGATGGTAGCTACACCAAAACAATAATCCGAAAAAACACCAATGCAGTGATCCAACTCTCAAGTGGTCTAAGAATCCAAATCTGAATTACAACGAGCTCAAAATGGAAAAACACTAAAGTCCAGAGCATTCCAAAAAACTATTTAATAAAATGCACTGAAGTCCAGAGTATGCCAAACAAATATTTAAAAAAATTCTTACAAGAAGAGACTTGTTGTTATTTTTCATGGACAAGGTCCAAGATAAGGATCAGAAGGGGATCCCTTTTGAACAACAACGATTGATCTTTGGTGGCAAGTAGTTGGAAGCAGATCATAGTCTGGAAAACACATTATATTAAAGGATTCAACCTTGCACATGAAATTTCATATTCATAGATCATTAATAGGGGTGATGTCATGAATCTAAATTTTAACTAAATTTTTCTTTGCAAATTTGATTTTCTCATGTCCTTTTCAGCACTTTGAGTCACATGTCACATGACACTACTTTGTCACAACCACATGGGCTTGGCTAGCATGCACCTCAGCTATATGATTCCTCTTAACTTAAGGTCTATCCATCACTTTCCCTTCAATAAAAGTTTATCAGATGCAACTAAGTCCCACTTAACCAAGTTCATTCAACATAAAGCATACATCCAACTAGGGACTTTAAAGCATCCTAACATTACAATGCACTTAGCTAATATTTCAATACATAGTCGACACAATGCATTGCATGAAATAACACAACTAAATTCATCCAAATAATACAAACATAATAGTTACTTATTTTTTCATGGGGAAATTTTGTTGTTTTAGATTAGGGAAAATTGTTGAGTAGCTCCACTTGACACTTTTTCGATTTCTTTAGAGCTACCATTCATTCCTAGAACCATATTCTTCTCATTCATTCTTCCACCTAAAAGATTGAGAACAGAAAGGGCACAAGCAACTATACCTTTACCTGGTGAGTTAACCACATAATTCATGCACCATTGGAAAGGTCTATGAGTGTAGAAAAGCATCATGGGGTCCAATGCTTAAGCGGGACAGTTTTGACCCCGAAAAAATGTCATTTAGTGCATCTAAATGACTCCAGGAAGTTTCAGACAAAAATTCTCCAAACTAGGACTCACTAATAAATATGGCCCTACAAGTTGATTCCTCCAATTTAACCACTCTGAAAATATTGAAATAGGTGAAAAATAATATAATTGAGCCAATTAGATCAATGACCCTACTACAATTTCCTCTACAATAAAAAAATAACTCCCATTCCATGGAATAACTAACTAAAAGCTTGTGGTTGGCCCACATAAAACTTGACAAGTCAAGTTCAATAGCATTGTTGTTGAAATAACTGGATGCAAGAGTGAGCCTTAAGGATGAGGTGAAGCGCTCATCATCATTTACCTATTAAGCAAGAAAAAGGCAAACTGGACATACAACTTAATGTTGTATAGCCTCCACTAAATTTAAAAGAAGGCTCCTCAAACTACAACTAAACATGCAACTTAATGTGATATAATCCTTCACCCAATGTATAGGTAGGCTCCTCAAACTTTCATAATAACAACTTTGAAATATAGAAAAAATGTAACACGTGTTACCTACATATGCACAAATCATTCTAATGAGGGAATCTACTACACAAATTAGAGGGAAAGAGTGATAGTGGCAGCTACATTCACTTACACCTAACAACTTTGCATCTTGGAATTGTTTCTAGGACATAAAAACCCTTCTATCTTCCTACTAATTGAAACATCAATGGTGTCTTCCAAACTTAAACATAATGCAAGTACGGGGATTTTCGTCACCATCCATGCTACTAAAATTTCAAGCTGAACATTTCAAACTCCAAAGATACCAATGAATAGAAGTTCTATACCTTACAGATATTATTATGAGAAACATCATGATATTACAGTAAATATCGGTGACAAAAATACCAATGAAATTTGTACCGTACAATTCTAAAACTACGAACTCGAGTGAAAATAACATAAAAGGGAGTCTATCTAGATGAGACAACTGTCCTATGCCATGAAAAAGGTAAAAATCATGACCTCAGGTGTATTTCTGATGGGATGCAATTAGACAAGAAGATCATTGAACTACAAAAAACCATCATAAACTGAAATGGAAAAACACATAATTTTGAGTTGGCAATGAGACAATTACAATGAAACACATCAAGCATCCTTAGAAGGTCAAAGGTAAATTCATTTGTTCCAAAAAAAAACCATATTTCCTCTTATTTATATGGTTATTTAGATATTTATCGGTGTTCTTGTCAAAATTCAGACATACAAAACGTTAATCTAGTTGTCAAATGACTCGCTTACATCTAGCAGTGAATGGAAATAGTTTTACATATATGAAATGCATGCTTATAAGGTTATGGCTTATTGGACCATATTCTAAAGTTTCTAGACTTGGAAGTTAATTTTAGCATCTAATATTTCTTGAAAAAATATTTTCTAGACCTCAATTGTTGGCAAGACAAAGACGAAATGTTTGAATCAAAGACCAACATTTAACAAGAAATACATTAGTATCGAATACGAAGTGTATTAACAAGATGAGGGCTTACAATGGTATCTGTAATGTAAAAAGAAAGCCTAACAACAAAGAGAAGGATGGCATGAAGATACAAAATACATATAAGTCTCTCTCAACTCATTCCAACTAGCATATCCACTTCATGCAGAGGGAACATTTTCAAAATACCACATTCTCACATCCATATATCATACTTGAATTATAAACCATATCAATTATTCCTATCATATGCTACTCTTATGATAGAGAACACTAATTAAATGACCCCAATAAGAACCTCATACAGCATAAGAACATCATTCCAGAGAGCTAAAGTAAGACATCAAGAATTGAATGCACCCATGGAGACAAATGGCATTTAATTTCCTACCCATAAGAAAGACTCAAAAATATCTACCCAATAATCTACACAAAGCATCCTAAATCATGTCGATGCTAAACAAAGCAACATTATTGAAATCTCCTTCTTTTTGTATTCTACTCTAAAGTGTAACAGTTATCATATAATATTTCTAGTTGTATATAGAGGCTTTCTCTTCTCTAATTTTGACTGAATAAAGGAAATAATAAAAGAATAACAACTCTTGAGTTTTTTCTACATGTATCCCCATCAAAATAATTCTTTGCAAGAAAATTAACATCCTCCACTTTAGCAATCTTAGTGGAGGAAGAAAAAGATCTCTTTCATACCACACAGGAAAAGGTGCATATTGAGCAATGATACACCAACTGATCAACATTTAGTAGATTAGTTGACATGCATCATTTCCTATTGATACGATGACAACAAACATATTATCAAATGAACCTTTACAGTCCAAAGTGCTCAGCTCCTTCTCTCTAGTTATCTATGTGTAGTTGGTTGTGGCATAGGGTAAGCAACTGGAACAACATAAGGAGAATGTCCCCCAGGAAGCATTATAGGAGTGCCAACAGAAGAAACCATAGGCCCAACAATGGGCTGACCAACAGTAGCTCCATATACGCTAGGAATCCCTCGCTGAGAAGCATGATTAGGATATTTCCCTGTAGATCCTAAATATTGATTTCCTTGACCAGTTATAGGTCCCTCTAGTGATGATACATCACTCCCATTCACACTATTAATATCATGAATGTGTGATAATCTTCATCCCTGTTCATCGAATTCAACCGAATAAAATACTTTTGTGCATGACTAGCCACCTGTGTGGGAGTTCAAGAAATAACAAAATTTCGTGAGATGCTCCTCCAGTCACCTTTGCCAAATTTTTCCAGACCAAGCAAGAAAATTCTGCATCAGTAAAGATACACACATTATCATTAAAATCAGCCAAGGTAGATTATTTTATGTCCTACCTTTTCCCAAACATTCCTTCATCTTGAACAAAGTCAATTTAAGCAAGTTCTCATCTGTTAGGATTTTTGAGAAATCTCACTAGTCCAATACCACTGAAGACATCAATGAAAACACAAAATGGATTACAACATTGACAAATATCTGACTACTTTACACTATATGCCTAGTAGCAGAGGAACAAGGGGTTATGATTCCATTTTTAGATGTCGCTAGGATACATGGTTTTGCACAATTTTCTTTTACTTCTAATTCTCTATTTAGTGAGATTGAAGATGTCAACTCTCAAGTACTCATTCAACTCAATAACAGCCAACTCCTAAGCCCTCAATGCTCGCTTTGCAAATGGAGATGCATGAAATACTCAAGGAGATAAGGCTTATTTTCCATTGGTTGTTATATTAAGTTTCAGGGGAAACTTTAAGGTTTCTTAGCACAATAGTCGGAACTGGAAGCTTTTTGCAACAATAGAGGGAACATTACTTGGTTTCAATCTCTGGAAGGCCACACAAATGAGAGCATGAGCAATTGGAGTTCTTAATCAGGATGATCATTTTCTCTATCATTTTCTGGAGGCATGGACGGGTTTATGGAAAACCATGGGCAATGACCGTGATAAAGAAAACAGTGTGAGTTTTTCAGAGGAGATCCTTTGTGGAATTTTGAAGTTGGTTTGGTTGGTTTTTTATTATGAATGTACCCACATTACTAGAGTGTTACTAGATTCAACCTCTAGTGGTGGACATGAATTAGAAGAAGCAGGCAAAGGAGGTTATCGATAAGAATATACTAGATTCAGAATCCCTAAAAACAATAGATAAAGTTTTATTGTTGGCCCTGCAATGCGTCCACTGAAGAGTTGTGTCAAGGCCTTCAATATCAAAGGAATTGTTCTCCCTTGAAGCTATAGATGGCCCGTTTTCGGTGAGCAAGGAAATCGAATCGGAGTGGATCGTGCATGAGGGAGTGGTCATGGGGGAGCAGAGGGGAGGGGGGTGGTGGAGGGGAGGGTAGGAGGCGGTGGAGGCAGGTGGCACGGGGGAGAGTAGGGTCCATCGGGAGGTCGTGGATAGTTGGATGACAACAGGATGAGAACTTGGGGTAGTCAGACAGCGGGGATAGGAGCTGTCCCATCACCCGGAAAACCTTCCATTTCGTCGAATGGAAGACAACTCCTTTTACTTGGAAGTGGTGAAGAACAATTGAAAATTTTTGTCTTTGAGAATTTTTGTCCTTTTGAAGGACCAACAAAAGAAAGCATTGAAGGAGAAATCGATTTGAACAAAAAAAGGGATGAATCACCAATTGTATCACCTTTTGGAGATTTCTAGCGAGATCCTTGTCTAGAATTTGTTGTCAAAACTTTGATAGGAACAATTCCTATTTTAGATGATGATTTGGCCCTTCAGGATATCCTTTAGAATTATTTTTCACCTCAAGTGAAGGAAAACAAAAATCTACATAGTATTTTAAATCTTTCTAATCCGTTAAGTTTTGTCACTCTTGCAGATGTCTTTGGCAGCAATAAGCATCCTGAGCATCCTATTTCAACTAAATAAAAAGCCTCATCATCCATGGTGGAGTTTAATAGAAGTAACATGAATCAACACACTTTATCTGTTTCATATGGTTTTCCTGGGAACTCACAATAGAATTGGATATATGGGGAAAGTGAAGAAGTTTATGAGGCAAGATGCTAAAGACTTGCTTGAACCACTTGGGAGAAAACTATGTAAGCAAGTCTTGCGTTTTGTGAATGAAAGTAGGCACAAACAGTTAAACATATATAGACCACAGATTCAGAGAATAGGCTAAATCGAATGGAATGAATTCTTTTAACAAAATTAAATGATAAAAACGAACACAAATGAATGAGATAAAAAAATAATAAAGTTGCAGATTGATTATTGGGGTGACTCCACCAAATTCCATAAACTCATTGATACCTAATAATATGCAATAATACTCATGAAAGGATATTACAATGCACTTTTTCATCAAATTTTATTCTTGATCGTGTGAAATTAGTAGTGTTTTTTTGTGGCATCTACCTATCCAGCATTGAATGGATGAAATTCAATCTGTATGCCAATTTCCTTACGGTCCCAAGCTTCTTATTGACTCAATATTAAACACATCAATTTTTCTATATTGTTCTGGTTGAGATGGTAGTTCTTGATTGGTATTTTACAAATTCCAAGATTGCAGAACATGATGGTTATTGGTAGTCTTAATGAGGTAGCATGTTTTAGGATTTACATTTCTAGAATAGATTCCAAACAATGTAGTTGCAGAAGTGATGCTATAAATTATTTATTAGCTATCAAATTGTAGAATATTTGGTGTAGTATTTCTAACATTTTTTTTGTAGTGGAATTTATAAATTTTCTTAACTTATTAATTCAGGTTTTCCTTCTCTAAAGCAGGTCTCTTGATTTTTTCAAATCAAGACGTTAGAATTGCTACTATTTGGTGTAATGAAAAATATGTGAGGAAACCCGGATGCGGGTGATTAACATAGGAACCAAGTGGGAGCCATGCGGCATTAAGGTTTGCAGCTGGCCTCATCGCATGGCAAACGTCTGGCGACTGTACTCAGGCGTGAGACATTTAAGTCGAAACTTAATGAGCGCGATTTACAATTCTCCAAACGCAATTCGAGAGAATTCTATGCAGGGTAACAAAGATCTGGTCATTACTCCATCCATGGCGCAGTTAATTTGCTGGGACGGCAACAGCTTCGTGGCATTTGATTGCAGAATGGAGAGCGAGCATGCTAATAGCAGCGTCCCTCGGCCTTCTGCTGTGTATTGTGCGCCCACCGTGAGGCACTCCTCCGAGCGAACCGTCACTGGCAAGCGCACCAAACTTCATGGTTTCATTGTCCTGGGCGACAATGTTCATTTCTCCATTGCAGGTAATTGTATGCATCAGTCCGGGATTTGGCTTGAGAACCTGCTCAGCATCCCCATAGCTCCCACGCGCTCTCACTCCACCAACGCTCAGCTTGGTTCTCAGCATTCCCCAAGCTTTTCTGCTACGATTGACAGTATGCCTCGTTTAAGGCACAGAATGAGATGCCGTCGGGGTCCTTCTAGGAGGGTTTACAGGCGCTCCTCCCCGTCTTCCATTACCTCGGCTGCGGATTTTACTGGCTCGGCCAGCACTTCTCACGTTGCTCGTGGGCGTATTCTAAGGTCTGAGAACTGGAACACCATCGGCCAGAATGCTCCGGCTCACTCTCAAACCCGGCATTTTGTGTTTCAAAGTGCTTTGATTCACCCATGTATTACAGCCACTGTCACCATGGTTTTCCGAGAGTCCCCATATGATGATGGGAGGGCTGGTCTTGGGGTGCAGATTGATGAAGAGCGGGTTGGTCTTGATGGGCAGCATGATGAAGAAATGCCCGCACGGAACAGAGCCAGCACCGAGGATGTTGATGGACAGGGCATTGGCATGAATATGGATATCGAGATGGTACAGGAAAAGCAGCAGAATGCAATTCAAGACCGGGGTAATGCCAACGCTCTGCACCAGAAACATCCGGGCGATGGACTGCGCACCCCTGCTGCTAACAAGATCATTCACTCAACTGCGGACCTCTACAATTCTGATGGAGAACCAGATGAGTTTTGGTGCAGAGTCGAGGAAGAGGAACCGGATGAGTGATCTTGCTCAGCCCCAGGTTTTTGTTTTTTTGCTATGGCACTGTCTTAAGTTTGCAATTTGTCACTGTATGGTTCTAGACTCAAACATTGCCCCTGTGTGGGTCTTTTTGATGGAACTTGATTTGCACTGGTTTCCCTCAACGGGCAGTGCCAAGTTTTTTGACTTTCTGCTCTACAGGCCTACTCAGGCCTTGCTCTGGTTTACTCCTGATGTACATATCGGTTATTGATTATCAATAGATTAAACTTATTTAGAAAAAAAAAGAAAAATATGTGAGGAAGGCTATTCATGAAATGCCCAAACAATATGCTCCTTTATATAAAAATTCCCCCTTTCCCATTTATAGCTCTTTTCACATTTCTACGGTCGTTTTGTCCTTGTATGTGTGCCTTGATCTGGGTATTTAGTCTTCTTATTTGCAAATTCAAGGAGTTAAGTTTCATGTGATTATCAATTTATCTATGCCCTAATATAGAACCAAGGAATGGAAATAACATATTCGACATAGATGTATTCTCCTTTGGTAGTTTGTATCATGTACATTCTTTCATTCGATGTTTGAATGTAAGTAAATATCTGGAATTCAACATATAATCAAAGTTCGGTTGGCCTTAATCTTTTTGTTATTCCAACAGAAATGAAAAAGTATAATTTCATGGCTATTAAGCAGCACATTTGTTAACACTTAGATTCATTTCTTACATTAAAACTCACATAAGAAATTCTATCATTTTAATGGATTGGTAGAATAAAAAAATTTAAACGCAAATTCAGGAATTAAAATATCACTATGAATAAGAGAAAACTCCATCATCCAGGAATTGAGAGCATTTATGCTATAAAATTATTCTCTCTATAAGTGCAGTTGACAAATATTTGTCTGCCATGATTCTAAATGGATATTTCTGAGTTCAATCCTCCCATTAAACTAATCTACTAAGACTTTGGTGTTGGGTGTGGAGCCTGATTTTCTTCCTGATTCAGAGATCCTTGTTTTAGCTGGATGTATACCCCAGGGAAATTGTACACCCTTGCACGCGGGGGGGACTTGTCCCCCCCATGGGGTCCCAGGGGGCTGACCCCGAAGCCAAAAATAGATGTAAAATTTCCTTGTAAAAGTATAGTAATTTCTAGTCAATTTGGGTTGTTCATTAGGTGGATGATCCGATAGTAGAAGTTATGTTTACTTTAGGGTTTTTTTCCCTAGAAGGCAACCCCTCACTTTTTATTAGGGCATTGTATTGCGGCTGCACATTGCATGTGTATTCTCTAAGTGGGAAACAGATAGGGAGACTGTGAGAGAGAACAGAGGATATTACAGCGGATCTGTTGTAGGTTTTGTCTCTTCATTTTGTTGGATAATAGAAAGGAAGGATTGGCTGTTCGGGGTGGATGTAGCCCAAACTGAGTGAACCACGTATATCTGTGTCTCTCTGGTTTTATGTGTTTTGTGTGCTTGTATTTTCCGCATATTTTATTTGTTTCATTGCTCTATAATATTTAATTTTCTAACAACTGGTATCAAATTCGAAGGTATATTTGGCTGATAAACTCGCAGGAAAGAAGGGTTCCTAGTTCGAGTGGGAGAAATGGAAGAAGATGCTAAGTTTAGGGTCGAGAAATTTAACGGCCAAAACTTCCTGCTGTGGAAGATGCAAATGGAAGATTATCTGTATCAGAAAGATCTATACCTACCATTAAGCGGAAAATCAAAGAAGCCGATGGCCATGATAGATGCGAAACGGAACATTCTCGATAGAAAGGCACTCATAACAGTATGGTTGTGCCTTGCGGTGTGAGTCGCCTTCAATATTTCGAAGGAAACAACAACAGAGGGTTTGATGCAGACGTTGACGAAACTATATGAAAAACCCTCGGCCTCAAACAAGGTATTTCTTATGAAACGACTATTTAATATGAATATGTTGAAAGGTGGATCTGTTTCAGACCATTTGAATGATTTTAATACAGTTACCAGTCAGTTAAGTTCTGTAGGGGTAAACTTTGATGATGAAGTTAGAGCTCCGTTATTCTTGTGCTCATTTCCAGAGAGTTGGAATGGTTTAGTAATGGCCATTAGTAACTTTGTCTCTGTATCTAGTACTTTAAAGTTTGATGATGTTGTCGGTGCTATCCTTAGCAAGGAAATGCGACGAAAAAGCTCCGGTGAGACCTCAGGTAATGCTTTGAGTGCAGAGTCTAGGGGAAGAAGAATGGAAAGAGGAAAGAGCTTGGGATATCATAGTAAATCAAGGAAAGTCAGATCCAAGTCCATATTAGGGATAGTGTGCTGGAAATGTGGAAAGAAAGGACACCTAAATAAATACTGTAGATCTCGGAAGGGAAAAGAAGGAGACGCACAACAAGAAAATAATCATGAAGCAAATGTGATAGGTGATGTGTTACAATATTCTTTTATTATTTCTTGTGAAAATGTTACTGATTCTTGGGTTGTGGATTCAAGAGCTTCATTCCATGCCACACCTGATAAGAAATATTTTCATGACTATGCTCAAGGAGATTTTGGACAAGTTCGTTTGGGTGATGATAAAGCCTGTAAAATTATTGGCATGGGTAAGGTTCTTGTAAAACAGCAGAATGGAAACCAATGGCTACTAAAGGAGGTAAGGCATGTTCCAGATCTAAAGAAAAATCTGATTTCAACAGGGCAGTTAGGCATTGAAGGTTGTGTGACAAATTTCACAGATAAAGCTTGGAAGGTCACCAAAGGAGCCTTGGTAATAGAAAAAGGAGAAAAGGTTGGTACATTGTATTTATGCAATGGTATTACTAACTATGTTAATGTTTTAACTTCCAAAGGAGCAGATGCAACAATATGGCATCATAGGCTCAGACATATGAGTGAGAAGGGGATGAAGATTCTTCACTCAAGAAATTTGTTGCCAGGTTTCAAGAATGTTGATTTGGATTTCTGTGAGAATTGCAATTATGGAAAACAAACAAGGGTCAGATTTCTCAGAGTTGGGAAAGAAAAGAAGAGTGAAAAATTGGAGCTTGTGCATACAGATGTATGGGGACTTGCTCAAGTATCATCTCTTGGTGGCTCTCACTATTATGTTACGTTTATTGATGATGCAACTAGAAAAAATTGTATTTATTGTATTCAAAATAAATCCGATGTATTTGATACTTTCAAAAAATGGAAAGCTTTGGTTGAGATTGAGACAAGAAAGAAGTTGAAGTGTCTCAGATCAGACAATGGAGGTGAATATTGTAGCAAAGAGTTTGATAGGTACTGTTCAGAGCATGGAATTCGTAGAGAGAAGAGAGTTCCAAGAACACCACAAGAAAATGGTGTGTCAGAAAGGATGAACAAAACAATCATGGAGCGTGCAAGGTGCATGAGATTGCATGCGGGATTGCCTTTACAATTTTGGGCAGATGCTGTAGATACTGCTGTTTATCTAATAAACAGAGGGCCTTCAAGTTCCTTGGATGGTGGTATTCCAGAGGAAGCATGGACAAGTAAAAAGGTAAACTACTCTTTTTTAAAGCATTTTGGTTGTGAGGCCTTTGTCCATATTAATAAAGAAAATAGAACAAAGCTTGAGGCAAAATCAAGGAAATGTACCTTTATTGGATATGGTGTTAATGATTTTGGATATTGCTTATATGATTATGAAAATCACAAAATCATTAGGAGAAGAGATGTAATATTGAATGAGAAGGTCTTGTATAAGAATCAGTTGCAGGAAAAGAAACAGGAAAAAGAAAGCAAGGAATACACGGTTCTTGATGAGATAAATGAAAAAGTAAAGGTGCCTGAAAATAATAATAATCAACAACCACAATAGCAACAACCACCACAACATCAACATGCACCTCAAACACCTGAAAGTGGTGTTAGAATATCTACCAGGATAAGTAGACCCCCTGAACGATACTCTCCTTCATTATATTATTTATTGTTGACTGATTTTGGTGAACCTGAATGTTATGAAGAAGCAATGCAAGTTGAAAACAGGAAGAAGTGGGAGCTAGCTATGGAAGAAGAGATGGACTCCTTAATGCATAACCAAACTTGGGACTTAGTCAGGTTGCCTACAGGTAAAACTACATTGCAGAATAAATGGGTTTACAGGCTGAAGGAAGAAGATGGAGGAAAAAAGAGGTACAAAGCTAGACTTGTGGTGAAGGGGTTTGCACAAAATAAAGGTATTGATTTTGATGAAATATTCTCTCCTGTTGTTAAGATGACTTCAATCAGAACTATCTTAAGTCTTGTAGCAGCGGAATATTTACATCTTGAATAGTTAGATGTAAAGACAGCATTTCTCCATGGAGATTTGGAGGAAGAGATATACATGCAACAACCAGAAGGATATGAGGTCAAAGGAAAAGAAAAATTGGTGTGCAGGTTAAAGAAGAGCTTGTATGGCTTAAAACAGGCTCCAAGGCAGTGGTATCTAAAATTTGACAAGTTTATGTCTGAACAAGGTTATACTAGATGTCACTCTGATCATTGTGTTTATCTAAAAAGGAAAAATTATGGCAGCTATATTATATTGTTATTGTATGTAGATGACATGCTTGTTGCAGGATCTAACATGCAGGAAATAAATGTGCTCAAAATAAAATTGGCAAATTCATTCGCAATGAAGGATTTGGGAGCTGCAAAACAAATCCTTAGTATGAGAATAACTAGAGACAGGAAAAATCACAAATTAACACTGTCTCAGAATGAGTACATAGAAAAGGTGTTGAAAATATTTAATATGCATAATGCAAAACCAGTTAGTACACCTTTTGCTAGACATTTCAAACTTATTAAGGAGATGTGCCCAAATACCCAAGAAGACATGGATTATATGTCTTAAGTTCCATATGCATCAACAGTTGGAAGCTTAATGTATGCAATGGTCTGCACAAGGCCTGATATTGCACATGAAGTGGGATTTTTAAGCAGGTACATGAATAATCCAGGAAAAGAACATTGGACAACAGTAAAATGGATTCTCAAATATTTGAGAGGTACCACAAATCAAGAATTATGCTTTGGTGGTTCAAACATTGCTCTGCAAGGATATGTTGATGCAGATATGGCAGGTGACAGAGATAACAGGAGGAGCACTACAGGATATGTATTTACTGTAGGTGGAGCAGCTGTCAGTTGGGTTTCAAAAATTCAAAGTGTTTTTGCACTTTCAACAACAGAAGCAGAGTAGGTTGCTGCTACAGAGGCTAGTAAAGAAATGATTTGGTTACAAAGGCTTATGGGTGAATTGGGTAAGAAGCATGATATGGACACGTTATACAGTGATAGCCAAAGTGCCATTCATCTTGCAAAGAACTCAGCATTTCATTCCAGGACTAAACACATACATCTCAAGTACCATTTCATACGGTCAGTATTGGAAATGGAGAGTTGAAGCTGGAAAAGATACACACTAACCAGAATCCTGCAGATATGCTAACAAAAGTTGTAACCAGGGAGAAACTGAAAATGTGCTCAGTTTCAATTGGTCTTCAAGGATGATGATGAAGATGAGGAACAGCCAGGTCCAAAGAGGAGTCATTGTCCAGCAAATGAAGTAGCGGTGGAGTTGCTACAATCAGTCTCCAAGTGGGAGATTGTTGGGTGTGGAGCCTGATTTTCTTCCTGATTCAGAGATCCTTGTTCTAGCTGGATGTATACCCCAGAAAAATTGTACACCCTTGCATGCAGGGGGGTGCGGGGGGGACTTGTCCCAACCGCGGGGTTTGGGGGGATCTGGGGGCCAGTGGTCCCCCGGCGGGGGTTTCGAGGGCAGCGCCCCTGAAGCCAAAAATAGATGTAAAATTTCCTTGTAAAATTTTAGTAATTTCTAGTCAATCTGGGTTGTTCATTAGGCAGATGATCTGGCGATAGAAGTTATGTTTACTTTAGGATTTTTTTCCCTAGAAGGCAACCCCTCGCCTTTTATGAGGGCATTGTATTATGTCTGCACATTGCATGTGTATTCTCTAAGCGGGAAACAGATAGGGAGACTTTGAGAGAGAACAAAGGATATTACAACAGATCTACTGTAGGTTTTGTCTCTTCATTTTGCTAGATAATAGAAAGGAAGGACTGGCTATTCGGGGTGGACGTAGCCCAAACTGGGTGAACCACGTATATCTGTGTCTCTCTGGTTCTATGTGTTTTGTGTTCTTATATTTTCCACATATTTTATGTGTTGCATTGCTCTGTAATATTTAATTTTCTAACATTTGGAATTTCCAACCAGTTTGAATGTCTTTAGCTATTTCCAATTCACATTACCATTAATTCAGCAACAAAAATGCTTCCTTGACTTATTCCAAGTTTGCATTTATCATCACATCCTTAGACAAGAACTAGTTAGTCCTTTCTCTACACCTTCCCCTTTGGTTGACTTTATCAAAACAGCCCCACACCCCTAGGTTAGAAATTTCCATCTCCTTCACATCCCTTTGAGAAACAAGCAAAGGCCATGCCTGTGTCATTTTACTTGTCCCAAAATTTTTGAATTGACTATTGAGATCTGAAATAGGGTAGCTATTACTGACCATATGCTGGCTATGACTATTATATGGTATTGATAGCATTTACTACTAGTGGAAAATGATTACCACGTCCATTCCAATTTTGTGCGATATGTGGCCCAGCTAAATGAGAAATGGCATTGTCTGTGTACATTTTTTGCATTGGTGTCTAACCATTAGTGATGTGCTCATTTAGATATCAATGACCTATAGAGACAAAAATTTAATATGACCTAGGGATTTCAATGAGTTATATGCACGGTTTTTTTATTTGAGAATAATATTATATGAAAATGTGTCTATGACTACACGATAATGATTTTGTTAGTTGATCTATGATGTACCAATTCTAAATTATGCAAATGTTTGCTTCCTAAACAAACATTCTTTGACAATTTTTTACAAATAGTTAGAGTGCAATAATTTCATTAAACACTTGGCATGCACAGTAAGGGAAATGCTATAGCAAGAGGAAATAAGAGGAAATCATTAATTATATTTCTTAATTCAAAGATCTATTACAATATAGGAAGATCAAGGAAACTGGAGGATCACTTGGTGACATCTTTTGACCAATCTTGGCCCACTGGTATAGACTAGTATAAACTCAGAAAGAAGGTACAAAATGTTAGCCTCCTTCAGAAATTTTGAACCCTTTAATCATGCTGCTTAGTACATAGAATTTGGCCTCGAATTTTTGCAGGAAACATACATATTTTCTCGGCTTCATAATATGATGATTGATATCCAATATTTCCTCTTGAAAAAAGTGGCATATGGTGCCAAATCTGAGAAAAATCACCCCTGAAAATATCAGCCCTCCCTCAGGAATATATTATTAGCATATTAATTATGAACTCCATCAAGAGTATGACCTTCATCTCAGGTTCTCTTGGCCTGTGTACATCTCATTCTATAACTAAAATGCCCTACAAACTTAGGTAGAGTAGGCTTGTGGATTTCAGTGTTTGCAAGTGGTGACCTAAGCCCTAAATTCCATTAAATGTTCTTCTTAAAGAGACATGCTCTAGTTATCTCCCCCTTTGACCCACAACCTGCAGTATGACCTTAGATGTTTCTTCTGTTGGTCTAGATAACATGATTCTAGCCAAAATTTTGCATAAATTAGTTAGTATAGGATGACCACCAACTTGTATGCATGACAATATTACTCTTTTATTCCAGTTGACTAGATGGAAGTGCATGCGATTCTTGAGATTCCAAGTATTGAAGAGAATTTAATTTGTAAATCTGTTCAAGAGGCAAAGAAAACCATTATTCAACCTTTTGGTCATTTCTACTTAAATGGAAAGGTTTCATAATTTTCAAGAGTAGAGGTTAGTAGGGGTGGGATTCATAGCAAAGTGTATGGGCATTGTAGTAAAAAATGTTAGGTATTGGAGATGGCACCAGGCTCAGGAATGGCTGCTAAGGAAAGGTGGGTTTCTCTTGAGAGAAACATCGTGAGGAAAATTTCTAAATGGCCGTGACATTTTTATCCAGCTAACATTGAAGAGTTAAATTTTTGTATCATTTTCGTGTGTAGGTGGTGCAAAAGAATGATCTAGTTGTCTTGTTTGTGGTTGCACAATTTCTCATACAAAAATAGATCATGAATATGCAAATTTTAAATCAGAGTACATTGTTATTTAAGCATTTGAATTGGTTCTTCAATAATACATCAAGATAAGGACTTTACTAACCCATGAAAGCTTCCACAAGGGCTAAGTATTCAGAACTGAAATTCCAACAAATATCACCAAGGAAAGGTTGATCCTCTCATCATGCCACAAGAAAACAAGATTGAATACACCTTTTCTTAAACTCGGACTTCAAACAAAGAATAAATATTGGACTGATATGATGATAAAAATTCAAATTAGAGAAAAATATAAGTTTCAGACATCCTTGACATACCTTGGATAGATGATATAGATCTCGGACCAATACGACTGACTTAGAACAATATCACAGATAAGGATCTATGCTACAGACTTTGATCAACTGTCACAGGACTTTGGCCTAGTCTTCAGTGATCTCTGATATATATACCACAGACCTAGATCAAGCCACAAAATTTCAGTATAGTCACCACTGAACTTGGATCAAGCCACATATGAACTCAGATATGTTCCACAAAATTCACTCAAGCCATAGAAGAACTCAAATATGTTTTCATAAGGTCACAAGCCATAGAAGAACTCGGATATGTTGTCACAAGGTCTCAAATGCTCCAAAGAATAAAGCCACTTAATCAAGAGCAAGCTACCTCCACATGTGCTTGTCCATCATGGACCAACCAAGGGTTCATGCATACACCATGTAGATCTTATCGCATGGTATTGAACTCCAGAGATCAAATTTACTCCTCCAAGTGTCTAGTGCTCCTTCTAGGTAGGTATTTTTCCTAGCCAAGCAAGTGTGTTGTCTGTTTAGCTAGTTTTCCCATTTTCGGTTTCCATGATAAATCTTGTGTAAATTGTGAATATGACACTATTTTATTTCTGTTTTTCTTAAAATATTTCTTTCTATGCTCCTCTTTCATAGGTTTACAAGTCACTAGAAAAAAACATGAAAGACAACCTGCAAAAGATCCTACCAGAAATATAAGCAGAATGGGTATTTTCTGTTTGATTTTGATAATGGAATGAACCAAACATGTAGTCATCAGACTCATGCGTCAATCTTACCGAACAATTAAAAAAAAAATTACTTGGCACTTACTTGCCAGTCAACATTTAGGCTAACTATTAACAAGTTCTTGCAAGTGAAATTTACTACTAATGAGTTAGACTCACCGGAAGCAAGTTCAGCTCACACACAAGTTAAAACAGCTCATTTTTTGAGTTGTGCAAAGTTTGAGACGAGTCCAAATTAAAAAAGTGAGCTTCGTTACTATGGTCATAAATACACTTGCTACTATGGTCTGTATTTGTGTATGCTTTTGCAACGCATGGAAAAAATTGCTGCAAGGAAACTAAATAACTAAGTAGAAGCCGACACCTGATCCAGCTTACTCTAATCAGCTTTTAAGCCATGCAAAGCAGGTAATTTATTCTTTTCCATAGAATACTCTGATCTAGCTTACTATAATCCATCTTCTGAGCCATGCAAAGCAGATAATTTTCTTTGTTCCATAAAATTGACAAAGAAGGTACATTAGTGTAGACTTTGTTCCATAATCTTTTCCTTAGGCATACACTAGATGTAGACTTTGTTCCATAATCTTTTTCTTAGGCATACACTAGGTGTAGACTTTGAGATTCCTAGATACAAAGTGAAAAAGTGGGTGTTAAGATTACAATTGAAGTGTTGGAGTACAAATGTGATAAAAACTTTTAAAAATAAATTATATGTACATAAAACAATGAATAAAATCTTATTTTAGAGATCAACTGCAAAAAAAATTATTCATTTTTTGAGAAGAATCAATGTCAATACATTAGAGGAACATCTAGAATATAAAATGTATGAACTTTGTACCACCCTTGTAAGAAATCAACTAGTATGAATTCATTGGGGAGAAGTAAACCCTCCTTTCATAATATATCAACAATCATTTCACATTCTTTGTATATGTGGAGGAAACACAGTTGGTCAAAACCAAACGAAATTTATTCAACAAGATGGGAAATAGCCATTAGATTAATATTTATCATGGGAACTTCATCCTTCATACTCGTTATCTCTAAAGATAAATCACTTATCATGGGCAACAAATGAATGTTCCTACAACTAGCAAATTTCAAGAGATAAAATAGAGATAAAAATTCAATGATTTATTGAATTTAGGTTGGATTATGTACATATGTAGTTAATTATCTTTTATTTGGTTTGTTTATTTATTTATTTATATTTGTTGGACACCTAATCCGTCAAGGTTGGTGTGGAGTAACATGAACCATCACTTTATCACAATCCCAAGAGACCTTGGAAGGATAATCCAAATGTCACATGTACTTGACATCTTTGTATGTATATATGGTTAATATTATGCAATCTCATGTTTATCCTAAATATATCTTGCATTCTCATGAGCCCAATAGTGGTATTGGAGCCATGACTTTGTAGCAGTGTCCATTGCCTACAGATTTTGTAGCAGTCGCCATTGCCTTGAGCATCACATAGAGCCTATCAGATATGCCTTGTTAGGTCTAGCATTCCATGTTGATCATTCTCCATTGCAGCACCTCTTTGTGGTAACATTTGTTTGCAGTTCTAACATTCCCTTACCTCTATTTGCAACCATTTATCTATATGGTATCCAAGTCTATTCACTCTACAACATGTGTCAACTTTGTCATTCTACAACGAGCAGATTTTCTCCTTGTCTCGGTGAAATGGTATTACTCCTCCAACACTTCAATTGTAATCTTAACACCCATTTTTTTCCTTTGTACCTGGGAATCTCAAATTCTACACCTAGTATATGCCTAAGGAAAATATTATGGAACAAAGTCTACACTAATGTATTTTTTTTTCAGTTCTATGGAACAAAGAAAGTGACTTTCTTTGCATGGCTCAGAATATGATTAGAGTAAACTGGATCAGAATTTGCTTTGTTCCATAGAATTGAAAAAGAAACCACATTAATCCTCCTCACCTTCCAGTACAAAAATCCATTATTGTAATTATGTAAATAAGCTTACTAACCAGGAGAAAAAGTGGACACTTCATAGTGTAATGCCCTTCCAAATGGGCTTTAAAATGTACAAGTGTTAGCAAGATCAATAAGAGAGGTTAATAAATGACCCTATTAGGTAGTTTCAACCTCTAAGGGGGTGACAGGTCCATGGTACATCCATCAAATGGCAGATGACGTGTGAAATGATGATGGAATAGAGTGGGGGCAAAGGAAATGCTCGAAGCCACATGCCATGGCACTAGGGTAGCTATGATGAAGGAAGCCCACGCGTTGGGTATATGGATTTAATATGCATATTTATACAAAAAAATTTAAGTCTAGTTTAGACATCCAAAGGAATTACTAGACTCTCTAGGACATATATGAAGTGTGATACATTGTTGAAATTTTGATACTCGTAGAGACAAAAAAAAACAAAATAGTTTCCTATTGGCTTTTTATGGTGGTTGTAAGGTGGCATCAGTGCCTCCCAAAGAAAATGGGTATATGGGGTCAGAAAAGACTCTCCAGAGGACAAATTCAATGAGACAATAATGGTGGTAACACTCCAACTTGTAGGTTTACTCAAACCTTTTCCTTTTGTCCTATACTTTAGAAATTCATCAAATTGGAGATGACAAGTGAAGACAATCTCCAGGATTATGGGTTTTTGTAATATTCCAAATTAGTAGTTAGCTAATTGGAATATTAATTTTGATTTATTTTGGCATTTCCTAATGTTGGGCGGAAATTAAGCCAAATAAAGTCATTTCCTAAAGTCCCTAAGGGAAAATTGTAGCTCTAGTGGTGGGGTCAAATTGACCTTAGGTGGCAGGATAGAAGAGGCGCGAAAAGGATAGTGTGGGATTTCCTAGAGGAATGTAGCATGTGATTAGTCAAGGAGAGGCAACACAGGCCAAGGTGGGACCCAAGGCATACGTTGGGCCTCAATGCATAAAAGGAAGAAGGGAATGTTCATTTGGCATTCATTCATTCATCTTATTACTCATGGTCATTTTGACTGAAGCACGCTTGAGCCAAATAGCCACGTTTGTAGTGTTGTTTAGCACACGAGATTTTCAAGCGAAGATCTAAAACACTACCTCAGGGGACATTGAGTGCCTGCTCAGGAGAGGAGTTCTGCATTTTGGTGGGGGGAATTACACAGCAGTGGCAACAGGAAGAGCGTGGCCCCTTCAAGACTATGCAAAGGTATAGTAGGTTACATAGTGATTGCATAGTTCAGATCGATGTGGGTTTCAAGAGGCATTTTCCAACAGATTCATCCAAAGGTTCGATTTACCCAACAACGTAGTGAGCCAAGCCCAAGAGGACCAGATTCTGAAGTTAAGCTTTGGGAAAACCCTTTCTAGGTTTTTCTGGGTTTATTTAGGAGAAGCCAAGATTAATTCAGCAGAATTTTCTAGGCATGTTTGAGGCTTCAAACAGACATCCTAATGCAGCTAGCAACAAGAGGAGCGAGAGGAAATTGGGCCAAAATTCCGAGGTCGACATCTGGCCAATTCCTTCGTGTGTTTTTTTTGGGTTTGGTGAGTAGACTGAGGTTAAAAGAATAGAATTTTCTAAGCAGAGGAAGCAACCCAACCAACAATCTGAAGTCAACCAACAACAACATTTCTGGGCTAGGAAACATAGAGATTGAGCCATTCAGCAACACTTTCAGCCAAAGTTTTTTCTTAGGTTTGAGTTGCTCTTCAAGCCTGCCTTGAGTAGGCCCAGGTGCAAACTTTCCAACACCTCAACTGTACTCTTTCCCAATAAATTAATAAAATGGCTCAGCAGTGATTTTGGCTCCAGTTTGAGCATTGTAATGGTGTTTTCATTTTTTCTTGTTTATTTGCACTTTTATTACTGTTAATCCCCATTTGGGATATTAAAGTGGTACTAGAGCATAATCTTGGCTCAGCCTGTGGGAAACCCTCATTCTATGATAGGACCAGAATAAAATACTAAGAAATCATGGGATCCCAAGAAAGGTTAAACTCATACGCCATGGCAGTAACCTTGAATGAGGTGATTAGGGTGCAACAAATGATGGTTAATGAGGGGAAGAAATTGATTCATGAAACAATTGGGAATCAAGACCATTCTAAATTATACAACATATCCACTATGCCTAGAATGGTGGATAATACATCAAGATGGCAAGACATTATTGTAACTGATGTGGAGTTATTGACAAAAAAATGGTAGGCATACCAATAATTGGGACATGACATTCAAGCATCCCTCTCTTTTTGGGAGTTCCGTGAACTAAGAGACATGCACAAATTAGGGGGAGTTCTGTGGAATTATGCAGGGATGGTGAGTTGGATTAAGGAAGAAGATGAAAGATTAGTTGAAGGGGCCATGGTTGGCAACGAGACAATTGAGCATACACTTGCTGATGAGACACCGCCATTGTTGAGGTATCCATTGATGGGGTATCTGGGGTTGTGACCAAGTTCTCTAATGATAGCAACACATCACAGGTTGATGAGGTGTTAGGAGATAGCTCCACTGTTGTTGAGGAGCCAATAGGTAGAGAGGCCTCTAGGTCTATGATAGAATTTTTGAATGACAATCACATGCAACTGACTAGTGAGCATGTCTTGTGTGTTGGAGTGTTTATGGAGGAGGGTGTGCAACAATTCTTTGGGCTAGCCCTTGATGAGGCACTAGGAGATACAGAGGCATTGGATGATGATCGCACACAATAGTGTCATCAGCTTTAGGCCATCCTTCTAACTTTGAAAGGGAAGGCAACATCAGTACGAGAGGCTATTTTTTTGTAGAATGAGGAACTGGAGAGCATGAGAGTGGTTATTGTTGAGTTAGCGGTCAAGTTGGCCCACATTGGGGAATGGTTGGATTCCCTAATGGTACAGCTAGAGGGCACATTGGAGTGTCAGAGAGGCCCCCTTTAGGCATACATAGATGGGGCTAGTAGCAATTTTGGGTCACCTCTTCCCATTGGAGAGAGAGAGAGGAGCCATCTAGTCATATTTCATATGTTGACCTAGATAGCGGGATGAGACGATCGGAGTTGCACAGGGTGCAACATCCACATGTTAAGGTTGGATGGTAGGAGATTTTGATTTGGTACCTGGTGGAGTGGGTTATGGAGATGGTGGTGGACCCGAGTGTACTTCAGCAAGAGTTTCCGGGTGTTGGGAATACAGGAACCCCAGACTGGCTTTAGGATCTAGGTGGGACTACCTATTGTTTCCCAAACAGGCTAGTTGAATATGTCTTAGAGGGTACAGTTGGCCTAGTAGTTGAGCATGCACATTCACTAGGGGAGTTTCAGTCAGCTCCAGTGGCCAAGCATTTTATGGGTAGACTCCTTGGGTTGTCTTGGTACGACATTTATATGCAGGGTCACGAGGTGATCAGCATACTTTGGCAGGAGCTTGTCGGAGGAGGTGGCATTGGCAAGCCACCAGGCAATTCCTTGTATGGAGCCAAGGATTCATTACCTTTGCGTGGGGCACATAGGTTGCAGCGAAGCAGAATAGTGGTCTGACATGTAGAGAAACAACTCTGGGCCATCACATCTAAGGATGTGTGGGAGCATATAGCATTGAGAAGTGGACTACCGGTGGACATGGGTGCATGGTTGTGTATTGTAGTGTGTGGGACTGCTTTGTGGAGTAGGAGTGCCTTAAATCACATTAAATACACAAGAGGAGTGACTGGTGCCTTGATATAGACAAGGCACGGTACAGTACATGGTGGTACAACAGTAATAGGGGGTCTCCAGCGGTATACGGAGGTATGCCGCATTGTGTAGTGGCATGTTGAGGAGTACATGGATGACTGGTGGTATGCAAGGGTGTATGGTGCTGCACAACGAGGTCTTAGAGTATTGCCTCCAAGAAGATTCATGGACGAAGACATCAAACATACCTTTGGGGGTAGTTCACCCAAGATCGACGGGGAGACAAATGAGCGATGCTTCACGTTATCTATGGGGACTCACACGCCTGACCCTCTTCTACATCAGTCACAGGCACAGTCAATTTTTTTTTGTCCTTTGGCACTCTAGGCATGAGCAACGGGGTATGCGAGGCTCACCCAAGATATTTGGATGACACTCAGCACACTAGGGGAGAGATCTTCTCAGCAGTGGCATTGGGCCGATATACTAGTTAACAACCACAGGTTGGGGGATGAGATGGTCATCTACAGGGGTGGCATATCATTCATCATCAAGCCTATGCATGGGGAGTAGGTCATGAGGGAGACATGTGTCACTCTTTTCTTAGGGCATGTCGAGACCATGTATGAGCAGAGGATACTGGGTACATTAACAGAGGTAGCATCCCAGTATGTGTCTGAGCTCTAAACAATGTATCCGCACATTATTGAGAGGGTGGATGGCAGATCTAGTGGAGATGGTTGGTAGGAACAAGAGGCATCCACATGCCTTGAATCGATTGCTAGTATAAGATATCCATCTATTAGTTGCATTCAAGGGGTGGCTATTTGTCACATGTCACTTCCAACGGTCATCGGTACTACACAGTGGTAGGCATAGGGTAGGTTAGCATGCATCATATTTTCCCATGATATATGGACCCTCTATATTGGTCACATGTAGGGACTAGGGATGAGGCATGAAAGGATTCCTGCAATTGTCAGAGCTATGGTGCAGCGGGTCCGTCTATGGGAGGCAAAGATTGAGCTGATTGATAGACCATTCTATCTTGTGATGGTCAGAGTTGAGATAGAGAGTGATCTAGATCATCATTGGGTTAGCACTCAGAGGCCTCCATCAGATGGTGAGGTCGAATTTCTCTGTTGTTGCATAGGATCATAGTTAGATGTGGAGGGGTAGATATTGGCATCAAGGTGATGTCTGGGTAGGATGAACTTTTCTCTCACTGACCTTCCACCACTAGGCCTCAAGAGAGGAGGATACGATCTACACACGGTGGGGAGTATGCCATAATCAAAGTAGCGCAGCATCAGCACGATGGCACCACTATGAGTTCGGTAGGGCAGCTGATCATCACCGCTCTTTACAGCTCAATACCCCTTATGATTTGGCTACCATTGGGGGAGATCATGTAGATCTTCAATTGGTATTTAGTATTTCCCTGATGGCATGGGGAATCTCAATAACTTGGCAAGTGGGCCAGCAACATTATATACGAAGAAGCTCAGGTGAGCAAGACACTATCTATGTATGGATTAGGTGGTATCTTTGAGGGTCTACTCTTGGAGTGCAAGGGATGAACTACTTGCTAGGGAAACTTAATGAGGAGTGGAGCATAGTGCCATATCATCATGATTCCATACTCACTGATGGTGTGTAGAGGGCTTCTATTACTTATGCCTAGCAGGATGGTGAGTGGAGCAGGGGGATATTTATGTTGGACAGGATGGCTTTGGATCCTGGTATTGAGGGATCTCTTCATATCAGGGCAATGTAGAGATCAAGGATGATTCAGTGGCGCATATGGGACCCTGGAAAATTTTGCAGTGACCATGGGGGAGTGTCAACTGGAGAGGATGCTTTTTCATGAATTTCTTGAGGACAAATATTTTTTGGCGGGGAGGACTGCAATATTCCAAATTAGTAGTCAACTAATTTCAATATTAATTTTGATTTATTTTGGCATTTCCTAATGTTGGGGCGAAAATAAAGTGGGTAGGGGATCCATAACTAATAATTAAGCCAAATAAAGTCTTTTCTTAAAGTCCCTAAGGGAAAAATGCAGCTCTAGTGGTAGGGTTGAATTGGCCTTAGGTGGCAACGTAGAAGAGGCACAAAAAGGACAGTGTGGGATTGGCTAAAGGAAGGCAGCATGTGATTATTCAAGGAGAGGCAGTGTAGGCCAAGGTAGGACCCAAGGCATACGTTGGGCCTCAATGGACAAAAGGAAGAAAGGAAGGCTCATTTGGCATTCATTCATTCATCTTCTTACTCTTGGTCATTTTGACTGAAGCATGCTTGAGCCGGACAACCAAGTCTCCAGTGTTGTTTAGCACATGAGATCTTCAAGCAGAGATCCCAACCTCTACCTTAGGGGACTTCGAGTGCCCACTCAGGAGAGGAGTTCTGAATTTTTGTGGGGGGAATTACACAACAGTAGCAAGAGGAAGAGCGTAGCCCCTTCAAGACTACACAAAGGTAGAGTAGGCTACATAGTGATTGCGTAGTTCAGTTCGGTGTGGGTGTCGGGAATGTGGAGAACAGTGGATTTCAACAAGGGATATGGATGGGAGATTATTCACCTTGTACCAGGGATTTTGGTAGTGCTCCAGAGGCATTTTTCAACAGATTCATCCAGAGGTGCGATTTACCCAACAACGTAGTGATCCAAGCCCAAGAGGGCCAGATATCAAAGTCAAGCTTTGGGCGAACCCTTTCTAGGTTTTTATGGGTTTATTTAGGAGAAGACAAGATTAATTTGGCATAATTTTTTGGGCAGGTTTGAGGCTTTAAACAGATATCCTAACGCCACCAACAACTAGAGGAGCGAGAGGAAATTGGGCCAAAATTCTAGGGTCAACATCTGGCCAATTCCTTGCGGGTTTTTGTGGGTTTGGTGAGTAGAGTCTGGGGTTAAAAGCCTAGAATTTTCTAAGCGGAGGAAGAAACCCAACCAACAGTCCTAAGTTAGCCAACAACAACATTTCTGGGCTAGGCAACACAGAGACTGAGCCACGCAACAGCACTTTCAGCCAGATTTTTTGCTTGGGTTTGAGTTGTTCTTCAAGCCTGCCTTGAGTAGGCCCATGTGAAAAATTTCCATCACCTCAATTGTACTCTTTCCCAATATATTAATAAAATGGCTCAGTAGTGATTTTGGCTCCATTTTGAGCATTTTAATGGTGTTTTCATTTTTTCTTCTCTATTTTCACTTTTATTACTATTAATCCCCATTTGGGATATTATAGTTTTGTATTGATCATGGATAATTTACTCATGCATTCAACCAAATGTAATTGACATACATTCATGTAAAATAATCAATGGAAAATGCCAATAAAGAGAAATCGTGTTAGTTGATTTACCATCCCATAATCAGCATCAAAGCAATGGAAAAACCCAAAGGCAATGACAAATAGATATAATAAAGTCTACCATTCTTCTACAGTGTATTCAAAGTTATGATGTGAAATGATAAGTAGTTCCCTGAATAGGTTCTTCAAAATTTAATGATCTCAAACAAGTATGATCGAAAACAATTAAAAACTATAAACATGAACCTCATCATAAATACATATTACAAGGTTATGGTAAAGGAACAAATCTGGTTTTTAGAGACAAAGGAAGTTTGAGACCATGTCCTGACAAAAAAAAATAGGGGATGCACTCAAGGATATTTTAATCAGGAAAGCATGAAAATGGTTATGCTAACCTACACATCAACTCTATTGGTGGTCAGATGAGAAAGTATCATGATAGGCATGGCATTTTCCAATTATATTCCATCCATTTTCTTTCTACTTTTGGTCCTTAAGATCTTTCCATGAATCTCATAACATGAAAGATTTCCCCATTTAGAGAATTCACATTGTTTGCTTTATTTGGAGATTTAATTGGTTATAAAATGACTGTTGAAAGCATACATGCATGTCGTTGACATTTCATTGAATATTATGGTATGGAAGCAACGACATGATATGCCTTGAAAGCAGCTACAAGAGGAGTGAACAACAAGGAAAACAGACTAAATAACTCCCCAAATCAGTAATGAGTTGACTTATTCTTATTAGTGAGGTGAAAAGGTGGGATTTTGCAACAACATTCCATGTAAATAGCATATCATAATACACTTGGCAAGCATGAAGACCTTGCAAAGCTAAGCATGTTTTATTTCCTCTTCCACAAGCAGCTAAGGTGAATTACTCTTCATTCTTTGGGACTTTGTATAGGCAAAGTTGAGGGGATTTAGAAGGGTTGAACAATATTCTTTAAGAAGTTTTACAACAACATAACTCATCATTCTCTCACCTACCAATTCCAACAATCCACTCCACCAATGCATGCTACTAGGATTATTGCAGCCTGTCATTTCTTTCACATTGCAATGTTGTTATTGGAAATATGCTTGTGTTTGGGCTAGAAACTATGCTAGATTTATTTTACTCTGCAATATTTTTGTTGTCTGTTTTGTTTTCTATGATAGAAATAAATCTAGCGCGTGTTAGATTTCCTTCACCTTGGCAATGTTATTGGAAATGTGCTTGTGTTTGGGCTATAAGTTGTGCTAGATTTCTTTTGCTCTACAATATTGTTGTTGTCAATTTGGTTGTTTATTATATAGTGAAATCTAGCACGTGTTAGCTTTCCTTCCCCTTGGCAATGTGCTTGTCTTTTTGTTAGAAGGAAATATAGCATGCGCTAGGTTTATTTTGGCATGAAATGTTGTTGTTGGTAGTATGCTTGTATTTTTGCTACATGTAAAGCTAACACGCATTAAATTTCTTTTACCTTGCAATGTTGTTATTGAAAATGTGCTTGCATTTGTGATAGAAGTTGTTCTAGATATATTTTTCCATGCAATGTTGTTGTTGGCAATATGCTTTTGTTTATGCTGGAAGCAAATCTAACATGCTAGATTTCTTTCACCCTACAATGTTGTTGTGTGATTGTGTTTGTGCTATGCGTAAATCTAGCATGTGTGAGATTTATTTTTCTCTGCAATACTGTTGTTGTCTATTTGGTTGTTTATGATAGAAGGAAATTTAGCATGTTTTAGATTTCCTTCACCTTGGCAATGTTATTGGAAATGTGCTTGTGTTTGGGCTAGAAGTTGTGCTAGATTTCTTTTGCTTTACAATATTGTTGTTTCCAATTTGGTTGTTTATTATAGAAGGAAATATAGCATGTGTTAGATTTCCTTCACCTTGGCAATGTGCTTGTGTTTGTGTTAGAAGGAAATATAGCATGCACTAGGTTTCTTTTGGCATGAAATGTTGTTGTTGGTAGTATTCTTGAATTTGTGCTACATGTAAAGCTAACATGGATTAAATTTCTTTTACCTTGCGATGTTGTTATTGGAAATGTGCTTGTGTTTGTGATAGGAGTTGTTTTAGATATATGTTTTGATGCAATGTTGTTTTTAGAAATATGATTTTGTTTGTGTTGGAAGCAAATCTAACACGCTAGATTTATTTCACCCTACAATGTTGTTGTGTGTTTGTGCTATGTGTAAATCTAGCACATGTTAGATTTCTTTTTCTCTACAATATTATTGTTGTCTATTTGGTTGTTTATGGTAGAATGAAATCTAGCACGTGTTAGATTTCCTTCACCTTGGCAATGTATTGGAAATGTGCTTGTTTGGGCTAGAAGTTGTGCTATATTTCTTTTGCTCTACAATATTGTTGTTGTCAATTTGGTTGTTTATTATAGAAGGAAATCTAGCACGTGTTAAACTTCCTTCACCTTGGCAATGTGCTTGTGTTTTTTTTAGAAGGAAATATAGCATGCACTAGGTCTCTTTTGGCATGAAATGTTATTGTTGGTAGTATGCTTGTATTTGTGCTACATGTAAAGCTAACATGCATTACATTTCTTTTACCTTGTGATGTTGTTATTGGAAATGTGCTTGTGTTTGTGATAGAATTTTTTCTAGATATCTTTTTCCATGCAATGTTGTTGTTGGCAACATGCTTCAATTTTGTTTCGAAAAAAATATAGCATGCGCTAGATTTCCTTTTCACTGCAATATGGTTGTTGAAAATATGCTTTTGTTTGTGCTAGAAGTAAATATACCATGTGCTAGATTTATTTTATCTACAAATGCTGTAATGTGTTTGTGTTTGTGCTAGAAGGAAAGCTAGCATACATTACATTTCTTTCACCCTTCTATCAATTTATTGACAATGTCGTTGTATATGCATTAGAAGGAAATCTAGTGTTCACTAGATTTTTTTTGCATTGCAATGTTGTTGGAAATTCAATTGTTTGTTCTAGAAGGAAATCTAGTATGCACCAAATTTCCTTCACCACAATCATGTTATTGGAAATATGCTTAAAGTAAATCTAACATGTGCTAGATTTCTTTTGCCCTAGAATGTTTTTGGTAATATGTTTGTGTTCATGCTATAACAAAATATCGCATGCGCTACATTCTTAACCCCTACAATATTGTGTGTTTGTGTTCGTGCTAGGAGGAAATCTACCACACCAGATTTCTTTTGTCTTGCATAAGGTGTTTTTGTCAATATGCTTGTATGTGCTAGAAGCAACTCTAATATGTGGTATGTTTT
Organism: Pinus albicaulis; assembly: GCA_034641835.2. Lineage (NCBI taxonomy): Eukaryota > Viridiplantae > Streptophyta > Pinopsida > Pinales > Pinaceae > Pinus > Pinus albicaulis. Next base: position 327,780 of record JAXQQM020065678.1, read on the forward strand.
TTTCACCATGTTAGCCACCTATAAAAATTTGTCATATCGAATGGTGGCTAAATATTTTTAAGCCTTCAAGAAACAATTTCATGACCAAATTATGAGTTCTTAAAGTCTTATGAAGGTATTTACCCTTTGAGTTAGTCTTCACTTCTGTTTCCCTCTTTATCCTAAAATACCTCTTGTTTTCCAAGAGAAAGACTGCTTAAAACCCCATTTTTCATCATTTTCACTCCTTTTCTCATAAATAAACCCCATTTTCATCCTTATTTCCTTCATAAAAATCCCTCCATTTTAACCTTCAAAATCATCAATTTCCCCTTTAAAACCTTATATCTCCCCTTTTATTTGATTTTAAAGACCTCCCTTTGGCCTATTGGACCCCCCATTTTACTCAAAAACACTGTTTTTCAGGCCTAAAAACACTCTTTCTGCATATAAGGGTTTCCTAAGCCTCCAAGGGCTTAACTCCTATAACCCCTTTCCTCATGTGACCTATAGCACTACAATCGGGTGTTAAAAGCCTAAAAATATTCCTTCGAACCCTTTTTCTCTTTATTTTTCAAAACCCGACAGTTCAATTTATAAATGAATATCCACCGTTGATCTGGAAGGATCAATGGTCATCATCGACCCTCATTCTGCCCGATCCCCTATCTTACCCTTTCTGTTGTTAATTTAACCTTGCTCCATCTTTCAATCTAAGCCGCCCAATCATCAGATCGGACGATCAGGATTAAACCCAATAGGCCAACACCCGGCTGCTCCACGACAAAAGACCACACGTCACCGTGGGCCCCGCTTACCTCTTAAACCCCGCAGCTTTCCCATCACAATTTTTCCACACCGTCGGATCTGGGCCCTTCGATCTGATGACTGATATCACATTTCACAAATTTTTTCCACCCAAATGTTAACACCCAAAATTTATGCAAAAAAAGTGGTATTGGGAGGGACACGCGTTGACATATGTATCATATCACATTTATTTGGGGAAAACCTCTTACCCCCCCAAATAAAATATGAAAACCACCCTTGGTCTTCTGCCAAACCACCTCCCTCACCACATTGCTTTTATCTTTCAATCTTAGCGATCGATCTGTGTGATCGGACGATTTCGATTTAACCTCGCCCTCATTCATTTTTCGCCTTATTTTGCTCCCAAAAGTTTCCACCAAGAAATCTCGAGCATTCATTATTATAATCCAATGACTCTCTTTATATCGCCATCCCAAGTCATTTTCCCTCCATCTATTCCCCAAACGACTCCATCGCAAGATCCCCACCATAGATTACTTAGATCTAACGGTCCACGTTCCTCGAACTGCTCAAACTTCATTTGCACCTGGTTAACTGTTTTTGCTAGGATTTTCTCTCTTTTACCACTACATTTTCTCATTTCGCATAGCTCCAAACCTCCTCCGCCAAACCTCTGAACGCAGTTGAACCATATTTGTAGGATTTCTTAATCAATTTGTTGTGTTTTTTGCAAGATTTAATGGTGGTTGCCCTGTGTATTTCTACAGTCACTGTCAAGTGACATTTTTGGTCTAGAATGACGATTATGTGGCTTAGAAAAAAAAGGAAAGGATCTACAGGGTTCGAAATCCAAGCTTAAGGTCAAATGGAGCATAATCCAGGGTTTAGCAGAATCCCTCTAATAGCAGATACCCACCTGTGTAAACAAGCCGAAAAAAGTGTATCAGTAATGAAGAATCAGTGTTAAAAACAGTGTTAAAGGATTAAAGCCCGAAGAAGAACATCAAGGCCTAAGTAGGCCTAAAAACATAGAGTAAAGCAGATTAAAGGTTTTTTAAGGAAAAATAAAGGGATATATCAGTCCGAAAATGCCTCCACTGCCACATCAAAGGCTAATTGAACCCTCCTCAGCTACCAAAGAGCCACTTGTAGCCTCAAAGAAATCAAAAGAAGACATAGTTATTGCCAAGTCAGTGATATTTTTGCCAGAGTTATTGCCAGCCTGCTTAAAGAGTTTTAAAGTCAACAAAATCTGCCAAGTAGCCTAAAAAACTTAATGAAAACCAATTAATACAGATAAAAATCAAGAATCTTCTCTGCTAAGTTTCTTAAAGGCAGAGAGGCATTAACTTGTATTAATTGAACCTAGAGATCTTTTATTTCATTCCATCTCCTCATTTCTTCTATAAATACTTATGAAGAAGATGAGAATTTGTTGGTTGGTTATTGGATTTCTGATGTAATAGTTGCTGTATTCGAATCATTGTTGAATGCAAATAAACTCTGAAGCTCTGAAGCTCTATTAAGTTATTGAAGAAGTTAGGCTGAGAAGAGAAGTTGTTGTTGTGATGAGACATTGGAATTGAAGTATGTAACTAGATTGACAATCAATACAGAAGCTGGTTTTTGGGATCCTGGTCTATATCATTGGTGAATTACCTCTTACTGTTACTGTTTTCCTTTCATGTATGCCATTTTGTTCACTTTTCTCTGATCAATAACAACAAATATAGAGCCAGGATTTACTGTTAAAAGTACCCTACTCTCACTGATATGCTTTATCTTTATGTTTTCCTCCAATTGTGTATTGAAGAATGACTTAAGTTAAGTGTAAACATTATCAAGGAATGTTGGTTAGACCATGTCTTCAGGTGCAAAACTTGAAAGGAAGTTATTGCATGATATTTTCAATGCATGCTAAGTAGAGTTAAACTAGAAAAGTTTATGGTTTGCCATGTCTTCTAGTTCTTTCTCCAAATGTTGTTTTGAAGGTTTCCCTAAGAGTGTGCTGAAAGAAGGCTTTGATTTTAATGTATCTTGCTTGATCTTAAGTTGCACTTTGTTCTCTTATATGTTTTCATCCCTTCTGAAAGTATTCATGTGGATTACTGGATTGTTTGTCTGATAAGTTAGCTTTAATACAAGCTTGTCCAAAGAAGTTTATGGCTAGCCCTGTCTTTGGTTGGTTTTAAACAGTTGCTTGAAAAAGGCTTTTCTTGTTTGGAAATTTGATAAATCCTTGTTGAAATTATTAGCTTTTTCCACCTTCACAACACTTCAATGTTCCAATCCATCATTTAATATAAAATATATTTTGATATAGATGACTTGCCCCTTGGACTACTCTTGAAATTTTTGTACAAATAAACCCTTTTGTGACTCCATTGCCCAATGGTTTAAAGTTGTTTTCACACTAATCCTATCTGCTGAACACTTCTCAATATACTTGTATCTTCACCTTTTGGAAATATTTCATTTTGTGATATTCCATCCAATTAAAGATCATACCTGACCAACCAAACAAACAAAAAACCCTTGTTCTTAATAACTAGCCTAATATCATACTTAAAACCTTAAAAGATAAATAAATCTTTGCACTTATAAGAGAGATCCCTCTCTGGATTCAGGAGGGCTAGATCCTAGAATCTCGAAGTGGTTTTTGATGTACTCTCTGTAGCATTTAGTCTTACCACTCTACTAAATTGCAGAGGCCTAACATTTCTAGAGACCATACTAGGGAGCTTTCCGAAGTAATAGATAACTTCACAACTCAGATAATCCCATTTTTAATAATGAACCAAGTGTCTGCCTAGAGTGGTTCTGATTGTTGATGGTGAACAACTTTCAAGCCCTGAAATCAAGTAAAAACCCTTCACCTGGTGACTCCACTAAACATTAGTAGACCAAACACTCAGCATTTAGTGTAGTATAATTAGCTCTCTTCAAGCACTACTAAACCAAGTGGTCATCATGATAGGACTTATTTGAATCAGTGACAAACTATGTAACCCTTAGGATTCTCATAGAGACTTGTCAAACCTTGAAGGAATCAGCTAGCTTAGTCATAAGAGTAAACTCTATTTGTCTCATCACCTTAGCTAAGTGTTGAAACAGATTTAGGACACTCTCATAACCTATAGGACTAAAAAAATGCAAAAAATTTAAAAATATTTTAGACTGGCTTCATAATAAACATGGTGGTGGAACCATAAAACATTTTACCTTCACAAAAAGCTAAAAATTTTCCACCTGGTGAATCCACAATCCAAAATAGACCTAAAGACTCCACCAGGAAACCCATTACTATCATAACATCATATAAACTCAGTTAAGAAGACTTTGAAGATTAAAGCTTTCTTGCCAAAACATCAGTTAGCCTACTGAATATTCTCATATTTCGTTAAACTTTTCTTGTTGTTGGGTCTGAAAACATAGCATAGTGGCTTCTAGAAGAGTTCATACTAGATCCTATCCTAACCCAAACCCTCCTGAGATAGTTGATAACCCTGAAAGCATACTTCGGAAATTTCCTAAGGCCAAAACTTCAACTATTGTTAGGTCACTCCATAGAGCTAATTCTGTCCCTAGAAACCTTACAGCTCTACAAAATGCACAAGTTGACTTAAGAAACCCATTTAAAACTAGGTCACTTGAGGATATAGATCAGATATATTTTGAGCCTTCTCCTTCATCCCAAGATAGAAGTGAACATCCTGGTAGTGGAGAAACTACTCCACCTGATTTTCATTTCCTTCATAATTTTGGTTTCTCTCATCCTAGATCTTCTCAACAATCTCTTGTCGGTCCATCCAATTCTGTTATCCACACATCCACTGTTCAAACCACACCTTTTCATCTACTTCCTCCACTTGTAAACGCCCCACTTTTTCCACAACCTCCTATCATGGCAACATGGTAGGCTCCCAGAGTCCTTCCTTTACCTTTAGTCAATCTACCATAGGACTATCAGTCCAAGATACCATTATTTGATGCCAGTGGTACTACTACTACTTCACAACATGTGGACAAGATGAATGACTACTTTGATAGAAATGAGATTGATGATGAAACTGTCAAACTTAGGTTATTTTCTCAAAGTCTAGGGGGAGAAGCAAAAAAATGGTTCAAAGGCTTAACCCCTAATAGTATTAATGATCTCCAAGATCTTCATCAGTTATTCTTAAACAAGTGGGAAGTTAAGAAAAACCCCCTCCAAATACTTTCAGACTACAAAAAGCTCAAAAGAAACACTGGGGAAAGTGTCCAAGCTTATTGCACTAGGTTCAATAGTGTTTATAATGCACTTCCCCTAGACTTGAAACCTCCAAAAGGCTCAGCTTTAAAAAAAAATCCTGAAGGATTTGATCTTGAAATGGCCTATCAACTAAGAGAGAGAGATCCTTTGACTCTAGAAGATATGTAGAAAGGAGCCTTAGCTATGGAAGTAAATATGATGGAGAAAAGAGCAACGATGAGAAATGAGAAGAAAGTATCATTTAGGGAGGAATCTGCATCCTCCACATCTAGCTCAAAACTGGAAAGGATGATAGAAGAAATTATGAAAAAGATGAGTATACTTGAGAGAGCACAAGCTAGTCAAAATCAATCAGCTCCTCAAAACAGAAATCAAAATCAAAAACAGAATTTTAGGAGAAACCAACCTCAAATTAGACAAACAGAGGATGATCAACATATTACACCTCCTTTTCATCAAAACTATGTAAGCGAGGTTGAAGAAACAATTGAACAAATAGAGGAAGATGACATAAACATGTTGGGAGTAGGTAGTGATCATTTTTATGTTCCTATTAATAAGAAACAAGGTCTATACACACCCTATGATGATAAAAGAGAAGAAGATGAATATTACTATCAAGAGCTGGAAAATGTCATCATAGAAACTCCAAAAGAATATGACCTTAGGAGTAAGAAGAATCAGGAAACTCCCAAAACTAAAACCTCTAACAATTCTGCAAAAAACAGCCATGTGAGTAAACCCAAAGTTATTAAACAAAAATACAAGACAATGGCTGTAAATTCTAATCAAAACAGAGAGAAAGGCACTCAAATTAATGAAGAATAGAGTGTAGATCTTAGCAGCGTTAGCACCTCAGCTATTTCTCCTATTAAAACAATTTTGACCAATGTAAATAGAGGAAATCAGCAAACTAATTTTACTGATAAATTAGTGATTAACAAGGCTGAAACAAACATTGTAAAAAGTCAGCTGCCTCTTAGTTTGGAACAAGAAATTTCCAAGATTAAAATATCTGTTCCCTTCACTGAATTAGTCACCCAAGATGTATATAGATCACAAATTTTGAAAGCTTTCAACATAGTAGAAAATAATGACATTGTCAACCTCAGTGATGACCAACCAGATCAGCTCTTATTTGGTCCTAAGATTAAAGGAAGATACCAAGAAGGGCCAGTTCCTCCATTTTATGTTAGTTTGAAAATTCATGACAAAATTTTACACAATGCCATGCATGATTCAGGGGCCTCTCATAACTTAATGCCCAAAGCAGTAATGCAGAGCCTAGGCTTTGAAATTACTAGGACATACAAAGATCTATTCTCCTTTGACTCTAGTAGAGTGAAATATTTAGGTTTGATCAAAGACCTTTGTGCAAACATAGCACAAATTCCAGCCAAGTGTTTAGTGATGCATATTGTAGTGGCTGATGTACCCCCCAAATATGGTATGTTGTTATCAAGATCTTTGGGAGCTAAGTTACAAGGAACAATTCAAATGGATATGACATATGCTACCATCCCTGTTTTTAATCAAACTAGAAGACTTTAGAGGGAATATCATATGCAATACATGGTCAGTAGCCAAGATAGACCAGAAAACTCTCCTCTTTATTCTGTACATACAGGCCTTGATTCGTTTATTCTCTTCAATCATGAAATATCAAATGAGCAAGAAACCTTAACTGATTTAATGGCCACCCCTCACTGTAACATAGTGGCAGACATAGAAAAGGAGGAAGACAAGACAGAAACATCAAAACAGTTTGTCAAAACAGAAAATCACAACAAAATAATCACAAGTCTAGAGCTACAAAATAGTCATCCATTGCTTGCAAACTTTGAGAGTCAAGAAAACAATCCTCAAATTAATGAAGAACATGAGGAACTAGAACAATTTCAACATAGTGCTAACTTACAAGAACAATCTAAAAGCACACAAGATAAAGAGGATAGTAGTCAAACTTGTAAATCTGAAACTAGTTCTCTTTGGAGTATGAATTTTGATGGGTCTTGCACTAAGAATAATGTAGGTGCAGGCATATGAATACACAACACTGAAAACAATCATACTGAAGGGCATTCATATAGGTTAAATTTTCAATGTTCAAATAACATAGCTGAGTACAAGCCCTCCTTTTACGCCTACACTTATAGAAGAAATTAGGGGCCAAAAGGATAAAAGTTCGTGGGGATTCAGAGTTGATTATTAAGCAAGTGAATGTGGAATATAGCGCCAAACACCCCATACTTAGAGCCTATAGAAATGATTTCATTGACTTGTTGAAAAAATTTGATGAATTCCAACTTATTTTTGTCCCAAGTAAACAAAATATCCATGCTAATAATTTAGCCTTTGCTGCTAGAACTTGTCTAACACCTTATGAAACCAAACAATTCACTACCCAAATCAAATTTAGACCAGCTGTCCCAGATAATGAAAAATACTGCAAGTTTTTGATGGAGATAAACAAATAGAAGACTTCCTAAAGTCCAGAAATGAATTTGAGCCACCAAGTTCAGATTCAGATTATGAAAATGACTGTCCTATTGAAGAAAACCCACTTGATGAAGAAGTAAAGTCTCCAAAGATGTATGATATAAATATGTTATCTAATAAACTTGAACATACCATAGAAATTAGTGCAGATTTAGGAAAACAAGACTTAGAAATGTTGCAATCTAACACTCAAAGTTTGCCAAAAGGTCTCGTCCCATTAGAAGAATTGTTTGATTTCAATGATGTTACTAAGAAGCCAAAATTGGAACCTGTTGAAACTGAAGTAGAAGAATGTAGCATAGGCAGTGAACAAAAGCCAAAAATGATTAAACTATCTAAAACCTTGCCAACTCACATTAAACTGAAATACAATGATCTCTTTAAGGAATTTTCTGATGTATTTTTATGGAGTTATGAGGATCTAAAGTCCTATGACAAAGAGATAATTCAGCATAAGATACCCCTCAAAGAAAACCAGAAGCCCTATAAACAAAAATTGCACAGAATCAACCCTGTTCAATTACCTTTGGTTGAGAAAAAAATCAAGAAAATGTATGAAGCTGGAATTGTTGTCCCTATTAGATATTCAAATTGGGTATCTAATCTTGTTTTAGTGAGGAAGAAAACAGGACAAACAAGGCTTTGTATTGATTTTAGGAACTTAAACAAAACCTCATTAAAATACAACTACCCTTTACCCAAGATGGATCATATTTTACAAAAGGTAGTTGGTTCTAAGAGAATTTCTTTGCTAGATGGCTTCTCAGGTTACAATCAGATATTAGTACATCTTGATGATCAACTCAAAACAGTCTTTACCACACCTTGGGGTACTTTCATGTATGTGAAAATGCCCTTTGGTTTAATGAATGCTGGTGCTACTTTTCAAAGAGCCATGGATATTGCATTTTCAGAAGAATTAGGCTACTTCATCATTATTTACCTTGATGATATCACTGTTTTTTCCAAAGTAGTTGAAGAACACCTAGAACACTTGAGAAAAGTCTTTGAGAAATGCAGAAAATATGGGTTATCTTTAAATCCAAAGAAAACAATGTTTTGTCTCCAAGAAGGTAAACTACTTGGACACATCATATTAGAAGAGGGGATAAAGATAGACCCAAAGAGGATTGATGGTATATTTCAAATCAACCATCCTAGAAACATCAAGAAACTTCAATCTTTCATTTGGAAGATTAATTTCTTGAGAAGGTTCATACCCAATCTAGCTGAACTCCTTAGAAACATAAAAAATATGCTCAAAAAGGAAGAAGGAGTTAAATGGACCTTAGAAGCAAATAAATCATTTGAACTGGTAAAACAAGTATTAACCAAAACACCAGTTCTCATTAGTTCTGATTTTACAAAGGATTTTTTCATTTGCATCAGAACACACAGTGGCTGCTGTCCTATTACAGAAGAACTTGAAAGGACAAGAGCACTCAATTCCATTATTTAGTAAGGCACTAAGAGATGCACCTCTGAAGTACAATATCATGGAAAAACAAGCCTTTGTTTTAGTCAAAGCCTTAAAATACTTCAGATTTTACATTTTACATTCCCACATAATTTCATTTGTGTCAAATTCAGTTGTAAAAGACATTTTAACAGAGGATCCAGATGGAAAAAGAGGAAAGTGGATTGTTGTGATACTTGAATATGATTTAGAAATCAAGCCCACTAAGCTCATAAAAGGCCAAGGACTAGGAAGATTAATGGCTGAGTCTAATTTTGAAGCTCTTGATATAAATATTATAGATGCATTAGATGAACAGGAGGAGTTGTCAACTCCCATTATTGAAGATCATTTTCTGTTTCCATCTTGGTATGCTGATATTTTGTATGTTTTTATTAATTTGGATACACCTCCTGGTTTGTCTAAAACAAAGGCAATATTTTTAAAGTTGAAAGTTGTTAACTACTGCGTTTTGGATAAATGTCTATATTGGAAAAATGCTAGTGGATTATTGCTTAAATGTTTTCCTGAGAATGATGCAGATAAGATCAAGCATTAGTTCCATGAAGGAGAATGTGGAGGCCACCTCTATTGGAAGAAAAATGCCAATAAAATCCTTAGAGTTGGTTACTATTGGCCCACCCTCTTTCAATATGTCCATAAAATCATCATTACCTGTCACAAATGCCAACTTTTTGAAGGCAAAAGAAAATTTCTTCCCTTACCCTTGCATCCAATCATTGTTGAAGCTCCTTTTCAGCAATGGGGTCTACACTTCATTGGAGAAATCCATCCACCCTCATCTGCCCAACATAGATGGATCCCCATTGCAACAGACTACTCTACCAAATGTATAGAAGCCATCCCTTCTAGGCAAGCCAATGACTCTGTCATCATAAAATTCCTTTATTATCATATCCTCTCTAGATTTGGCTATCCTAGGAATATTATCACTGATAATGCTGCTGCATTTGGATCCAAAAAATGGTTGAATTTTGTCACAAATATCAGATTACATTGGGTCATTATACTTCTTATTACCCTCAAGGTAATGGGTTGGCAGAATCCTCAAACAAGAGTTTGGTAAATATAATCAAAAATTTGTTGGAAGACAATAAGAAAACATGGCACACAAAGCTAGTACATGCATTATGGGCTGACAGATTAACACTTAAAAAATCAATTGGAATGTCACCCTACCAGCTAGTCTATGGAGCAGATGCAATTTTTCCAACCAGTCTAGGAGTGCAAGTCATGAAGCTGATCCAAGAGCTTCAGTATAAATAAAATGATATGACAAGAAGAATCAATCAGACTATACACCTTCAAAAAACCAGAGAGGAAGTCTACAACAGAGCATTACACAAGCAAGAAAACATCAAGAAGTTGTTTGATAAAAGGACAAAGGCCAATGTTTTTAGCATTGGTGATAAAGTTTTGAAGTGGGATTCCAGGAGAGAAGTTAAGGGAAAACATGGAGAATTTGATAACTTATGGCTTGGCCCTTATCTCTTTCATTCTACTGCCGATAACAATGCTCATTTCTTGCAAGAATTGAATGGAACTGAACTTTTTGGAGGTCATGTCAATGGCAGGATGCTCAAACATTATTTTTCTTAACCATATCAGTTTGAAGCTTTTCTTTTATTTTTCTTCACTGTAAATTATCATTGTCTGAACATTGTTTTCAAAGTTAGAAAAGGAAAAAATACAAAAACAATAAAAGAGAAAAGAGGGAAGATTGGAAAAACAAGAAAGGTACAGCCCCATACCAAAAAAGAGAAACAAAATCTGAAAGTGTGCAAGCTCAAATGCCACTCCTAGAAAACACACTTCTAGTTAGTCATACAGCCTAATCATGACTAATTAGCTTTTCAATTTACTGTTGATAGGTTAGTGAATTAGATCAACCAAACAACATAATCTTGGCTTATTAATAAGGTAGATTAGGATAGAAAAACAAAGGTTCAAACAAGCTCAAATCTGAACCTATGAATCTCAAAATAAGAATGGATCTAATTAGATTAAAACTTGAGCCAAAGAGAGAAGATAAACTAGTTCCAATATACTCAAAACTTGAACCAGGAAAGAAAGAGGAAAAAGCTCAAACAAATTCAAAACTAGAGCTGGAGAAATAATGAAAGATATTTTAGTTTTCAGATCTTAAGCCTTCACTACTTTGTTTTAATTTTCTGCAAATTTTAGTCTATGTGCAGCTTGCTTTTATGCCATAGATTAGCAACAAGTTAGACTATTTAATCGTGGCTTGGCTGCTTTTTAATTTTCTGTTTTAGAATTTAGAGAATAAAAGTCTGTTAGAAAGTCTAATCCTGACAGATAGTAGTTAGGTAGAGAAACTTATGAACTCACCTGTTCAGTCTGAGTTCATCGAGAAATAAGAGTAGAAATAGACTAGTTTCCTGTTTTCAAAAGAATAAAATCTTGATGAAAATAGTTTTCCAATCCAAATGCACTCTGAAGGAAGAAAAAATTTTAGGATCATTAGGATTGGGTAGGTAGAGATGTTATTTTGATAGAATTTCATTGATCAAATTGCTGTAGAGATTGTCAAATCAAAGAAAGATCAGCAAAAGAAAAGAAAGTTGCAGCCCAATGGACAAGACACTGGTTTACTGAAAAGCCAGAGATCAATAGCTAAAGTTCTTGACATATTCAAAAATATGCCATCCCCATGTGGAGCCACTATTAGCCACCTATAAAAAAATTTCATATCAAATGGTGGCTAAATCTTTTTAAGCCTTCAAGAAGCAATTTCATGACCAAATTGTGAGTTCTTAAAGTCTTATGAAGGTCTTTACCCTTTGAGTCAATCTTCACTACTATTTCCCTCTTTATCCTAAAATACTTGTTGTTTGCCAAGAGAAAGACTGCTTAATACCCCATTTTTCATCATTTTCACTCCTCCTTTTCTCATAAATAAACCCCATTTTCATCCTTATTTCCTTCATAAAAATCCCTCCATTTTAACCTTCAAAATCATCAATTTCCCCTTTAAAACCTTATATCTCCCCTTTATTTGATTTTAAAGACCTCCCTTTGGCCTATTGGACCCCCCATTTTACTCAAAAACACTATTTTTCAGGCCTAAAAACACTCTTTCTACATATAAGGGTTTCCTAAGCCCCCGAGGGCTTAACTCCTTTAACCCATTTCCTCATGTGACCTACAGCGCCACAATCGGGCACTAAAAGCCTAAAAATATTCCTTCGAACCCTTTTTCTCTTTATTTTTCAAAACCTGACAGTTCAATTTATAAACGAATATCCACCATTAATTTGCAAGGATCAATGGTCATCATCGCCCCTCATTTCGCCCGATCCCCTGTCTTACCTTTTCCTTTGTTAATTTAACCTTGCCCCATCTTTTAGTCTAAGCCACCCAATTGTCATATCGGATGATCGGGATTAAACCCAATAGGCCAACACCTGCCCAAACCCCGCAGCTTTCCCATCGCAATCTTTACACACCGTCAGATCTAGGCCCTCCGATCTGACGGCTGATATTGCATTTCACAAAATTTTTCCGCCCAAACATTAACACCCAAAATTTATGCGAAAAAAGAGGTATTGGGAGGGACATGCATCGACATATGTATCGTATCACATTTCTTTGGGGAAAACCGCTTACCCCCACAAATAAAATGCGAAAACCACCCACGGTCTTCCACCAAACCATTGCCCTCACCACATTGCTTTTATCTTTCAATCTTAGTCATTGATCTATGCGATCAGATGGTTCCAATTTAACCTCACCCTCATTCATTTTTCGCCTTATTTTACTCCCGAAATTTTTCACCAAGCAATCTCGAGCATTCATTATTATAATCCAACTGCTCTCATTATATCTCCATCCCAAGTCATTTTCCCTCCATCTATTCCCCAAAGGACTCCATCGCAAGATCTCCACCGTAGATCACTTAGATCTAACGGTCCACGTTCCTCAACCTGCTCAAACTTCCTTTGCCCCTGGTTAACTATTTTTTCTAGGATTTTCTCGCTTTTACCACTGCATTTTCTCATTTCGCATAGCTCCAAACCTCCTCCGCCAAACCTCTAAACGCAATTGAACCATTTTCGTAGGATTTCTTAATCAATTTGTTGTGTTTTTTGCAGGATTTAATGGTGGTTGCCTTGTGTATTTCTACATTCACAGTCAAGTGACATTTTGGGCCCAGAATGATGATTATGTGGCTTAGAAATAGAAAGAAAGTATCTACAAGGTTTGAAATCTAAGTCTAAGGTCAAATGGAGCATAATCCAGGGTTTAGCAGAAGCCCTCCAATAGCAGATAGCCACCTGTGTAAACAAGCCAAACAAAGTGTATCAGTAATGAAGAATCAGTGTTAAAAATAGTGTTAGGATTAAACCCTGAAGAAGAACATCAAGGCCTAATTAGGCCTAAAAACACAAAGTAAAGTAGATTAAAGGTGTTTTAAGGAAAAATAAAGGTGTATATCAGTCCAAAAGGCCTCCACTACCACATTAGAGGCTAATTGAACCCTCCTCAGCTACCAAAGGGCCACCTGTAGCCTCAAAGAAATCAAAAGAAGACATAGTTATTGCAAAGTCAGTGATATTTCTGCTAGTGTTATTGCCAGCTTGCTTAAAGAGTTTTAAAGTCAACAAAATCTGCCAAGTAGCCTAAAAAACTTAGTGAAAACCAATTAATACAGAGAAATATCATAAATATTCTCTGTTGAGTTTCTTAAAGGCAGAGAGGCATTAACTTGTATTAATTGAACCTAGAGATCTTTTCTTTCATTCCACCTCCTCATTTCTTCTATAAATACTTATGAAGAAGATGAGAAGTTGTTGGTTGGTTATTGGATTTCTGATGTAATAGTTGTTGTATTCAAATCATTGTTGAATGTGAAAAAACTCCGAAGCTCTGAAGCTCTATTAAGATATTGAATAATTTTGGCTGAGAAGAGAAGTTGTTGTTGTGATGAGACATTGGACTTGAAGTATGTAACTGGATTGACAATCAATATACAAGCTGGTTTTTGGGATCCTAGTCTATATCGTTGGTGAAGTACCTCTTACTATTATTTTTTTCCTTTCATGTATGCCATTTTGTTCACTTTTCTCCAATAAAGAACAGAAAATATAGAGCTAGGATTTACTGTTAAAAGTACACTACTCTCACTGATAAGCTTTATCTTTATGTTTTCCTCCAATTGTGTATTTAAGAATGACTTAAGTTAAGTGTAAACATTATCAAGGAATTTTGGTTAGTCCATGTCTTGATGTGCAAAACTTGAAACGAATTTCTTGAATGATATTTTTAATGCATGGTAAGTAGAGTTAAACCAAAAAAAATTATGGTTTGCCCTGTCTTCTATTTCTTTCTCCAAAGGTAGTTTTGAAGGTTTCCCTAAGAGTGTGCTGAAAGCGGGCTTTGATTTTAATGTATCTTGCTTGATCTTAAGCTTCACTTTGTTCTCTTATCTGTTTTCATCCCTTTTGAAAGTAGTCATGTGGATTACTAGATTGTTTGTCTAATAAGTTAGCTTTAATACAAGCTTTTCCAAAGAATTTTATGGTTAGCCCTGTCTTTGGTTGGTTTTAAACAGTTGCTTAAAAAAGGCTTTTCTTGTTTGGAAAGTTGATAAATCCTTGCTGAAATTATTAGCTTTTTCCACCTTCACAACATTTTAATGTTCCAATCCATCATTTAATCTAAAGGATATTTTGATATAGATGACTTTCCCCTTGGACCACTCTTGAAATTGTTGTACAATTAAACCCTTTTGTGACTCCATTGCCCAATGGTTTAAAGCTATTTTCACACTAATCCTATCTGCTAAACACTTCTCAATATACTTGCATCTTCACCTTTTGGAAATCTTTCATTTTTTGATATTCCATCCAATCAAAGATCATACCTGACTAACCAAACAAACAAAAAACCCTTGTTCTTAATAACTAGCCTAATATCATACTTAAAACCTTAAAAGATAAATCAATCTTTTCACTTATAAGAGAGATCCCTCTCTGGATTCAGGAGGGCTAGATCCTAGAATCCCAAAGTGGTTTTTTATGTAGTCTATGTAGCATTTAGTCTTACCACTCTACTAAATTACAGAGGCCTAACATTTCTGGCGACCATACTGGGGATATTTCTGAAGTAATAGATAACTTCACAACTCAGATAATCCCATTTTTAATAATGAACCAAGTGTCTGCCTAGAGTGGTTCTGATTGTTGATGGTGAACAACTTTCAAGCCCTGAAATCAAGTAAAAACCCTTCACCTGGTGACTCCACTGAACATTAGTAGACCAAACACTTAGCATTCAGTGCAGTATAAGTAGCTCTCTTCAAGCACTACCAAAGCAAGTGGTAATCATGATAGGACTTATTTGAATCAGTGACAAACTAAGTAACCCTTATGATTCTCATAGAGACTTGTCAAACCTTGAAGGAATCAGCTAGCTTAGTCATAAGAGTAAACTATGTTTGTCTCATCACCTTAGCTAAGTGTTGAAATAGATTTAGGACACTCTCATAACCTATAGGACTGAAAAAACTCAGAAAATTCAAAAATATTTTAAACTGGCTTCATAATAAACATGGGGGTGGAACCATAAAACATTTTACCTTCACAAAAAGCTAAAAATTTTCCACCTGATGACTCCACAATCCAAAATAGACCTAAAGACTCCACTGGGAAACCCATTACTATCATAACATCATAAAAACTAATTTAAGAAGACTTTGAAGATTAAATTTTTATTACCAAAAGATCAATTAGCCTACTGAAGATTGTCATATTTGGTTAAAATTGTCTTGTTGTTGGCCTGAAAACATAGCATAGTGGCTTCTCGAAGAGTTCATACTAGAGCCTATCCTAACCCAAACCCTCCTGAGATAGTTGATAACCCTGAAAGTATACTTAGGAAATTTCCTAAGGCCAAAACATCAACTATTGTTAGGTCACTCCATATAGCTAATTTTGTCCCTGGAAACCTTACAGCTCTACAAAATCCACAAGTTGACTTAAGAAACCCATTTAGAACTAGGTCACTTGAGGATATAGATCAGATAGATTTTGACCCTTCTCCTTCATCCCAAGATAGAAGTGAACATCCCGGTAGCAGAGAAACTACTCCACCTGATTTTCATTTCCTTCATAATTTTGGTTTCTCTCATCTTAGATATTCTCAACAATCTCTTGCTGGTCCATCCACTTCTGTTATCCACACATCCACTGTTCAAACCACACCTTTTCATCAACCTCCTCCACTTGTAAATCCCCCGCTTTTTCCACAACCTCCTATCATGGCAACATGGTATGCTCCCCTAGTCCTTCCTTTACCTTTAGTCAATCTACCATAGGACTATCAGTCCAAGATACCATTATTTGATGCCAATGGTACTACTACTGCTTCACAACATATGGAAAAGATGAATGACTACTTTGATAGAAATGAGATTGATGATGAAACTGTCAAACTTAGGTTATTTTCTCAAAGTCTAGGGCGAGAAGCAGGAAAATGGTTCAAAGGCTTAACCCCTAACAGTATTAATGATCTCCAAGCTCTTCATTAGTTATTCTTAAACAAGTGGGAAGTTAAGAAAAACCCCCTCCAAATACATTTAGACTACAACAATCTCAAAAGAAACACTGGGGAAAGTGTCCAAGCTTATTGCACTAGGTTCAATAGTGTTTATAATGCATTGCCCCCAGACTTGAAACCTCCACAAGGCTCAAATTTAAACAAATTTCCTGAAGGATTTGATCCTAAAATGGCCTATCAACTGAGAGAGAGAGATCCTTTGACTCTAAAAGATAGGCAAAAAGGAGCCTTAGCTGTGGAAGTAAATATGATGGAGAAAAGAGAAAGGATGAGCAATGAGAATAAACTATCATTTAGGGAGGAATCTGTACCCTCCACATCTAGCTCAAAAATGGAAAGGATGATAGAATAAATGATGAAAAATATGAGTATACTTGAGAGAGCACAAGCTATTCAAAATCAATCAGCTCCTCAAAATAGAAATCAAAATCAAAAACAGAATTTTAGGAGAAACCAACCTCAAAACAGACAAAGAGAGGATGATCGACAGATTACACCTCCTTTTCATCAAAACTATGGAAACGGGGTTGAAGAAACAATTGAACAAACAGAGGAAGATGACATAAACATGTTGGGAGTAGGTAGTGATCATTTTTATGTTCCTATTAATAAGAAACAAGGTCTATACACACCCTATGATGATAAAAGAGAAGAAGATGAATATTACTATCAAGAGCTAGAAAATGTCATCATAGAAACTCCAAAATAATATGACCTTAGGAGTAAGAAGAATCAGGAAATTCCCAAAACTAAAACCTCTAACAATTCTGCAAAAAACAGCCATGTGAGTAAACCCAAAGTTATTAAAAAAAAAAAGACAAAACAATGGCTGTAAATTCTGATCAAAACAGAGAGAAAGACACTCAAATTAATGAAAAATAGAGTGCAGATCTTAGCAGCGTTAGCACCTCAGCTAGTTCTCCTATTAAAACAATTTTGACCAATGTAAATAGAGTAAATCAACAAACTGATTTTGCTAATAAATTAGTGATTAACAAGGCTGAAACATACATTGTAAAAATTCAGCTATCTTTTAGTTAGGAACAAGAAATTTCCAAGATTAAAATCTCTATTCCCCTCAAAGAATTAGTCACCTAAGATGTATATAAATCACAAATTTTGAAAGCTTTCAACATAGCAGAAATTACAACACGTATATCATTAACCTTATGTGTGATGACCAACCAAGATTGGCCCGTTATTTGGTCCCAAAGACTCTCCAAGATACCAAGAAGGGCCAGTTCCTCCATTTTATGTTAGTTTGAAAATTCATAACAAAATTTTACATAATGCCATGCATGATTTAGGGGCCTCTCATAACATAATGCCCAAAGTAGTAATGGAGAGCCCAGGCCTTGAAATTACTAGGCCATACAAAGATCTATACTCCTTTGACTCCAGTAGAGTGAAATGTTTAGGTTTGATCAAATACCTTTGTGTAAACTTAGCACAAATTCCAGCCAAGTGTTTAGTGATGGATATTGTAGTGGCTGATGTATCCCCCAAGTATGGTATGTTGTTATCAAGATATTGGGGAGATAAGTTACAAGGAACAATGCAAATGGATATGTCATATGCTACCATCCCTGTTTTTAATAAAACTAGAAGACTTTATAGGGAATCTCATATGCAATACATGGTCAGTAGCCAAGATAGACCAGAAAACTCTCCTCTTTATTCTTTACATACAAGCCTTGATTCGTTTATTATTTTCAATCATGAAATATCAAATGAGCAAGAAAATTTAACTGATTTAATAGCCACCCCTCACTGTAACATAGTGGCAGACACATAAAATGAGGAAGACAAGACAGCAACATCAAAACAGTTTGTCAAAACAGAAAATCACAGCAAACTAATCATAGGTCTAGAGCTACAAAATAGTCATCCATTGCTTGAAAACTTTGAGAGTCAAGAAAACAATCCTCGACTTAATGAAGAACATGAGGAACTAGAACAATTTCAACATAGTCCTAACTTACAAGAACAATCTGAAAGCACACAAGATAAAGAGGATAGTAGTCAAACTAGTAAATTTGAAACTAGTTCTCTTTGGAGTATGAATTTTGATAGGTCTTGCACTAAGAATAATGCAGGTGCAGGCATATGGATAAACAACACTGAAAACAATCATACTGAAGGGCATTCATATAGGTTAAATTTTCAATGTTAAAATAACATAGCTAAGTACGAAGCCCTCCTTTTAGGCCTACACTTATTGAAGAAATTAGGGGCCAAAAGGATAAAAGTTCATTGGGATTCAGAGTTGATTATTAAGAAAGTGAATGGGGAATATAGTGCCAAACACCCCAGACTTAGAGCCTATAGAAATGATGTCATTGACTTATTGAAAACATTTGATGAATTCCAACTTATTTTTGTCCCAAGAAAACAAAATATCCTTGCTAATGGTTTAGCCTTTGGTGTTAGAACTTGTCTAACACCTTATGAAACCAAAAAATGCACTACCCAAATCAAATTTAGACTAGCTGTCCTAGATAATGAAAAATACTGGCAAGTTTTTGATGGGGATAAACAAATAGAAGACTTCCTACAGTCCAGAAATGATTTTGATCCACCAAGTTCAAATTCAGATTATGAAAATGATTGTCCTATTGAAAAAAACCCACTTGATGAAGAAGTAGAGTCTCGAAAGATTGCTGATATAAATCTATTATCTAATAAACTTGAACATACCATAGAAATTAGTGCAGATTTAGGAAAACAAGACCTAGAAATGCTGCAATCTAGCACTCAAAGTTTTCCAAAAGGTTTGGTCCCATTAGAAGAATTGTTTGATTTCAATGATGTTGCAAAGAAGCCAAAATTGGAACCTGTTGAAACTGAAGTAGAAGAATGTAACATAGGCAGTGAACAAAAGCCAAAAATGATTAAACTATCTAAAACCTTGCCAGCTCACATTAAACTGAAATACATTGAGCTCTTTAAGGAATTTTCTGATGTATTTTCATGGAGTTATGAGTATCTAAAGTCCTATGACACAGAGATAATTCAGCATAAGATACCCTTCAAAGAAAATCAGAAGCCCTATAAACAAAAATTGCATAGAAGCAACCATGTTCAATTACCTTTGGTTGAGAAAGAAATCAAGAAAATATATAAAGTTGGAATTATTGTCCCTATTAGATATTCAAATTGGGTATCTAATCTTGTGTTGGTGAGGAAGAAAACAGGAGAAATAAAGCTTTGTATTGATTTTAGGAACTTAAACAAAGCCTCATTAAAAGACAACTACCCTTTACCGAAGATGGATCATATTTTACAAAAGGTAGTTGGTTCTAAGAGAATTTCTTTGATAGATGGCTTCTCAGGTTACAATCAAATATTATTATATCCTCATGATCAACTCGAAACAGCCTTTACCACACCTTGGGGTACTCTCATGTATGTGAAAATGCCCTTTGGTTTAATGAATGATGGTGCTAATTTTCAAAGAGCCATGGATATTGCATTTTCAGAAGAATTATGCTACTTCATCATTATTTACATTGATGATATCACTGTTTTTTCCAAAACAACTGAAGAACACCTAGACACTTGAGAAAAGTCTTTGAGAAATGCAGAAAATATGGGTTATCTTTAAATCCAAAGAAAACAATGTTTGGTCTCCAAGAAGGTAAACTACTTGGACACATCATATCAAAGGAGGGGATAAAGATAGACCCAAAGAGAATTGATGGTTTATTGCAAATCAACCATCCTAGAAACATCAAGGAACTTCAATCTTTCATTGGGAAGATTAATTTCTTGAGAAGGTTCATACCCAATCTAGCTGAAATCCTTAGAAACATAACAAATATGCTAAAAAGGGAAGAAGGAGTTAAATGGACCTTAGAAGCAATGAAATCATTTGAACTGGTAAAACAAGCATTAACCAAAACACCAGTTCTCATTAGTCCTGATTTTACAAAGGATTTTTTCATTTTTTCGTTTGCATCAGAACACATAGTGGCTGTTGTCCTATTACAGAAGAACTTGAAAGGAAAAGAGCAGCCAATTGCATTCTTTAGTAAGGCACTAAGAGATGCACCTCTGAAGTAAAATATCATGGAAAAACAAGCCTTTTCTTTAGTCAAAGCCTTAAAAGACTTTAGAGTTTACATTTTATATTCTCACATAATTTCATTTATGCCAAATTCAGTTGTAAAAGACATTTTAACACAAGATCGAGATGGAAAAAGAGAAAAGTGGATTGTTGTGATACTTGAATATGATTTAGAAATCAAGCCCACTAAGCTCATAAAAGGCCAAGGACTAGCAATATTAATGGCTGAGTCTAATTTTGAAGCTCTTGATATAAATATGATAGATGCATTAGATGAACAGGAGGAGTTGTCAACACCCATTATTGAAGATCATTTTCTATTTTCATCTTGGTATGCTGATTATTTGTATGTTTTTCTTAATTTGAATACACCTCCTAGTTTGTATAAAACAAAGGCAATATTTTTAAAGTTGAAAGTTGTTAACTACTGCATTTTGGATAAATTTCTATATTGGAAAAATGCTAGTGGATTATTTCTTAAATGTTTGCCTGAGAATGATGCAGATAATATCAAGCATGAGTTCCATGAAGGAGAATGTGGAGGCCACCTCTATTGGAAGAAAACTACCAATAAAATCCTTAGAGTTGGTTACTATTGGCCCACCCTCTTTCAAGGTGTCCATAAAATGATCATTTCCTGTCACAAATGCCAACTTTTTGAAGGCAAAAGAAAATTTCTTCCCTTACCCTTGCATCCAATCATTGTTGAAGCTCCTTTTCAGCAATGGGGTCTAGAATTCATTGGAAAAATCCATCCACACTCATCTACCCAACATAGATGGATCCTCACTGCAACATACTACTTTACCAAATGGATAGAATCCATCCCTTCTAGGCAAGCCAATGACTTTGTCATCATAAAATTCCTTGAAAATCATATCCTCTCTAGATTTGGTTGTCCTAGGAAGATTATCACGGATAATGCTGCTGCATTTGGATCCAAAAATATGGTTGAATTTTGTCACAAATATCAGATTACATTGGGTCATTATACTTCTTATTACCCTCAAGGTAATGGGTTGGAAAAATCCTCAAATAAGAGTTTGGTAAATATAATAAAAAAATTGTTGGAAGACAATAAGAAAACATGGCACACAAAGCTAGTACATGCATTATGGGCTGACAAATTAACATTTAAGAAATCAATTGGAATGTCACCCTACCAGCTAGTCTATGGAGCAGATGCAATTTTTCCAACCAGTCTAGGAGTGCCAGTCATGAAGCTGATCCAAGAGGTTCAGTCTGAAGAAAATGATATGACAAGAAGAATCAATCAGACTATACACCTTCAACAAACCAAAGAGGAAGTTGTTTGATAAAAGGACAAAGGCTAGTGATTTTAGCATTGGTGACAAATTTTTGAAGTGGAATTCTAGGAGAGAAGATAAGGGCAAACATGGAAAATTTGATAACTTGGCTTGGCCCTTATCTCTTTCATTCTATTGCTGATAACAATGCTTATTTCTTGCAGGAATTGAATGGAACTGAAATTTTTGGAGGTCTTGTCAATGGCAGAATGCTCAAACATTATTTTTCTTAACCATATCAGTTTGAAGCTTTTCTTTTATTTTTCCTCATTGTAAATTATCATTATCTAAACATTATTTTCAAATTTAGAAAAGGAAAAAATACAAAAACAATAAAAGAGAAAAGAGGGAATATTGTAAAAACAAGAAAGGTACAACCCCATACCAAAAAAGAGAAACAAAATCTAAAAGTGTGCAAGCTCAAATGCCACTCCTAAAAAACGCACTTCTAGTTCATCATACAGCCTAATCATGATTAATTAGCTTTTCAATTTACTGCTAATAGGTTATTGAATTAGATCAGGCAAACAACATAGTCTTGGCTTATAAATAAAGTAGATTAGGATAGAAAAACAAAGGTTCAAACAAGCTCAAATATGAACATATGAATCTCAAAAGAAGAATGGCTCTAATTAGATTAAAACTTGATCCAAAGAGAGAAGATAAATTGGTTCCAATATACTCAAAACTTGAACCAGGAAAGAAAGAGGAAAAAGCTCAAACAAATTCAAAACCAGAGCTGGAAAAATAATTAAGGATATTTTAGTTTTCAGATCTTAAGCCTTCCTTATTTTTTTTAATTTTCTGCAAATTTTGGTCTATGTGCAGCTTGCTTTTATGCCATAGATAAGCAACAAGTTAGACTATTTAAACCTGGCTTGGCTTCTTTTTAAATTTCTGTTTTAGAATTTAGAGAATAAAAGTCTGTCAGACACTCTAATCCTGACAGATTGTAGTTAGGTAGAGAAACTTATGAACTCAACTGTTCAGTCTGAGTTCATGGAGAAATAAGAGTAGAAATATATTATTTTCCTGTTTTCAAAAGAATAAAATGTTGATGAAAAGAGTTTTCCAATCCAAATGCACTCTGAAGGAAAAAAAATGTTAGGATCATTAGGATTGGGTAGGTAGAGATGTTATTTTGATATAATTCCATTGATCAAATTGTTGCAGAGATTTTCAAATCAAAGAAATATCAGCAAAAGAAAAGAAAGTTGTAGCCCAATGGACATGGCACTGGTTTACTGAAAAGCCAGATATCAATAGCTAAAGTTCTTGACATCTTCAAAAAGATGCCATCCCCATGTGGAGCCACTGTTAGCTACCTATAAAAAAATTTCATATCAAATGGTGGCTAAATATTTTTAAGCCTTCAAGAAACAATTTCATGACCAAATTGTGAGTTCTTAAAGTCTTATGAAGTTCTTTACCCTTTGAGTTAATATTCACTGCTATTTCCCTCTTTATCCTAAAAGACCTGTTGTTTTCCAAGAGAAAGACTGCTTAAAACCCCATTTTTCATCATTTTAACTCCTCCTTTGCTCATAAATAAACCCCATTTTCATCCTTATTTCCTTCATAAAAATCCCTCCATTTTAACCTTCAAAATCATCAATTTCCCCTTTAAAACCTTATATCTCCCCTTTATTTGGTTTTAAAGACCTCCCTTTGGCCTATCGAACCCCCCATTTTACTCAAAAACATTGTTTTTTAGGCCTAAAAACACTCTTTCTACATATAAGGGTTTCCTAAGCCCCCGAGGGCTTAACTCCTGTAACCCCTTTCCTCATGTGACCTACAACCCCGCAATCGGGTGCTAAAAGCCTAAAAATCTTCCTTTGAACCCTTTCTCTCTTTATTTTTGAAAACCCGATAGTTCAATTTATAAACGAATATCCACCATTGATTTGCAAGGATCAACGGTCATCATCGCCCCTCATTCTGCCCGATCCCCTATCTTACCCTTTCCTTTGTTAATTTAACGTTGCTCCACATTTTAATCTAAGCCGCCCAATTGTCAGATCGAGCGATTGGGATTAAACCTAATAGGCCAACACCCGCCCGCTCCACGACAAAAGACCACACGTCACCGTGCGTCCCGCTTATCTCTTAAACCCCGTAGCTTTCCCATCAAAATATTTCCGCACAGTCGGATCTAGGCCCTCCAATCCAATGGCTGATATCGCATTTCGCAAAAATTTTCTGCCCAAACGTTAACACCCAAAAGTTATGCGAAAAAAGTGATATTGGGAGGGATACGCATTGACATATGTATCGTATCACATTTCTTTGGGGAAAACTGCTTACCCCCCCAAACAAAATGCGAAAACCACCCACGGTCTTCCGCCAAACCACCGCCCTCACCACATTGCTTTTATCTTTCAATCTTAGCTGTCGTTCTGTGTGATCGGACGGTTCCAATTTAACCTCGCCCTCATTAATTTTCACCTTATTTTGCTCCCGAAAATTTTCACCAAGCAATCTCAAGCGTTCATTATTATAATCCAACGTCTCTCATTATATCACCATCCCAAGTCGTTTGCCCTCCATCTATTCCCCAAATGACTCCATCGCAATATCTCCACCATAGATCACTTAGATCTAACAGTCCACGTTCCTCAACCCACTCAAACTTCATTTGCACCTGGTTAACTGTTTTTGCCAGGATTTTCTCGCTTTTACCACTGCATTTGCTCATTTCACATAGCTCCAAACCTCCTCCGCTGAACCTCTAAACGTAGTTGAACCATTTTCGTAGGATTTCTTAATCAATTTTTTATGTTCAGGATTTAATGGTGGTTTCCCTATGTATTTCTACAGTCATAATCAAGTGACATTTTCGACCCAGAATGATGATTCTGTGGCTTAGAAACAAAAAGAAAGGATCTACAGGGTTCGAAATCCAAGCTTAAGGTCAAATGGAGCATAATCCAGGGTTTAGCAGAAGCCCTCTAATAGCAGATAGCCACCTGTGTAAACAAGCCAAACAAAGTGTATCAGTAATGAAGAATCAGTGTTAAAGGATTAAAGCCCGAAGAAAAAGATCAATGCCTAATTAGGCCTAAAAAGACAGAGTAAATAATATTAAAGGTGTTTTAAGGAAAAATAAAGGGATATATCGGTCCAAAAGCCTCCACTGCCACATTAGAGGCTAATTGAACCCTCCTCAGCTACCAAAGAGCCACCTGCAACCTCAAATAAATCAAAAGAAGACAAAGTTATTCCCAAGTCAGTGATATTTTTTCCAGAGTTATTGCTATCCTGCTTAAAGAGTTTTAAAGTCAACAAAATCTGCCAAGTAGCCAATAAAACTTAATGAAAACAAATTAATATAGATAAATATCATAAATATTCTCTGCTAAGTTTATTAAAGGCAGAGAGGCATTAACTTGTATTAATTGAACCGAGAGATCCTTTCTTTCATTCCACCTCCTCATTTCTTCTATAAATACTTATGAAGAAGATGAGAATTTGTTGGTTGGTTATTGGATTTCTAATGTAATAGTTGTTGTATTCGAATCATTGTTGAATGTAAATAAACTCTGATGTTCTGAAGCTATGTTAAGTTATTGAAGAAGTTAGGTTGAGAAGAGAAGTTGTTGTGATGAGACATTGGACTTGAAGTATGTAACTAGATTGACAATCAATATACAAGCTGGTTTTTGGGATCCTGGTCTATATCGTTGGTGAATTACCTCTTACTGTTATTGTTTTCCTTTCATGTATGCCATTTTGTTCACTTTTCTCTAATAAAGAACAGAAAATATAGAGCTAGGATTTACTGTCAAAAGTACCCTACTCTCACTGATAAGTTTCATCTTTATGTTTTCCTCCAATTGTGTATTTAAGAATGACTTAAGTTAAGTGTAAACATTATCAAGGAATGTTGGTTAGTCCATGTCTTGATGTGTAAAACTTGAAAGGAAGTTCTTGAATGATATTTTCAATGCATGCTAAGTAGAGTTAAACTAGAAAAGTTTAAGGTTTGCCTTATCTTCTAGTTCTTTCTCCAAAGGTAGTTTTTAAGGTTTCCATAAGAGTGTGCTGAAAGCAAGCTTTGATTTTAATGTATCTTGCTTGATCTTAAGCTGCACTTTGTTCTCTTATCTGTTTTTATCCCTTCTGAAAGTAGTCATGTGGATTACTAGATTGTTTTTCTAATAAGTTAGCTTTAATACAAGCTTATCCAAAGAAGTTTATGCTTAGCCCTGTCTTTGGTTGGTTTTGAACAGTTGCTTAAAAAAGGATTTTCTTGTTTGGAAAGTTGATAAATCATTGTTGAAATTATTGGCTTTTTCCACCTTCACAACACTTTAATGTTCCAATCCATCATTTAATCTAAAGGATCTTTTGATATAGATGACTTGCCCCTTGGACGACTCTTGAAATTGTGGTACAATTAAATCCTTTTGTGACTCCATTGCCCAATGGTTTAAAGTTGTTTTCAGACTAATCCTATATGCTGAACACTTCTCAATATACTTGCATCTTTACCTTTTGGAAATATTTCATTTTGTGATATTCCATCCAATTATAGATCATACTTGACCAACCAAACAAACAAAAAACCCTTTTTCTTAATAACTAGCCTAATATCATACTTAAAACCTTAAATAATAGAATCCCTCTTTGGATTTAGGAGGGCTAGATCCTAGAATCCCAAAGTGGTTTTTGATATAGTCTCTGCAGCATTTAGTCTCACCACTCTACTAAATTACAGAGGCCTAAAACACCCTAAAATATTGTTATGTGCTTGTGTTTGCGAGAGAAGGAAATCTAGCATGTGTTAGATTTCATTCACCTTGTGATGTTGTTATTGGTGAAATGTTTGTGTTTGAGATATAAGTACAAATAACATGTTAGATCTAATCCACTTTGCAATATTGTGATTATAAATATTCTAATGTTTGTGATAGAAGAAAATCTAGCATGATATAGATTTCTTTTACCCTACAATATTGATGTTGCCAATATGTTTGTGTATGGTGGGAGGAATTCTCGCATGCACTAAATTTGTTTTGCAATGCAATATTGGTGTTAGAAACATGATTTTGTTTGTACTAGATTAAAATCTAGTATGAAATAGATGTTTTTCACAATGCAATATTGTTGTTGGAAACATGCTTGTATTTGTGCTAGAATGAAATATAACCTACATTGGATAATATGATTGTTGGCAATGTGCTAGAAGTAAATCAAGCATAGGTTAGATATCTTCCACCCTGCAATGTTTTTTCTGGCAATGTGCTTGTGTTTGTGCTAGATTTATTTGACCATGTAACGTTGCTTCTAGCAATATGCTTATGTTTGTAGTAGAAGTAATGATATTGATTGTTAGCTTTCATTTGAGGTGTATTGTTGTTGTTCGAAATGGGCTTCTACTTGTGATAGAAGGAAATCTAGCACACATTATATTTCCTTAATAACGTAATTTTTTTATTAGAAATATGTCTGTTGTTATGCTAGAAGGAAGGTTATAATGTGTTAAATTTCCTTCATCGTGCAATGTTATTGTTATAAATGTGTTTGTGTTTGTAATAGAAGTAAATCTTGCATCTGTTAGTTTTTTTTCGCAATGCAACATTATAGTTGGTAATGTGCATGTATTTGTGTTAGAAGGAATTATAGAATGCACTATATTTCTTTTTTATTGTTCCAAAAGGAAAACTATCAAGATTTCACCCTCACCAAGGTTAGTGCTCTGATATTGTTCTTGGCAGTGCATCTATGATTATGCAAGAAGGATACCTAGTGATTACTAGTTTTCTTCTAGACACCATTACACTTATAAAAAATGCTCTAGGGGTGACATTGTCTCAATAATCAAAATGGTTAGAGTTATAGCTTTTGATCTGCCCTTTTATTGAATTTGGAACAATTTATGGAGATCAATGATAGTGAAAATGAATTTTATATAGATATATGTTGTTGTTGGCACTATATTTGTGCTTGAGTTGGAAGGAAACATAATGGTATAGCTTTCCTTTTCGCACAAACACAATAATCCAATCATAATTATTTGATCCATGGAGAATAATGTGATCTTTGTATAATTTTGAATCTTATGAATAAATTTGTTATTGAGGTATACTATGTTTTGCTTCCAATGCACATGTATGCAACTTTAAAGTAACATGCACAATTTTTTAGCATGTATTGTTTTTCTCTCTATTTTATTGTATAGTTATGAACTTCCAAAAACAATTTCATTAATGTTTGGATGCATAAGATAAGTCTCTTCCTCATCAACATAAAAATGTATGAAAACTCAAATCTACACTTTTTGAGGACCTAAATTTAACATCCCTTTGTATGCATCCTAAATAGTATGTCCTTAGATGTGTATACGTAGGGAGTGCTAGCATTGGAACTGAAGATTTGTAGAATGCAATTTCTTTTCTTTTGAACTAAAGAAAAACTCTAATTTGGCTTTTGATTATCAATTTCAAATATCAAACATACTCACTAAGTGAAAATATAATTTCTCCTTTTCATGGGGCTTTTAGACAACTTATGTAGCATCAATCTTGGAATTTCTTAGATTTTCCAAAGGACCATGTTTTGGTTCTTCAACTTCTACAAATTTATTATGATCATTATTCATACACATGCATTAAGACTACAAGTGTCATTTCTGAAGTTAAATAGAAACTTGGTGGTTTGATGAGCTGATATTTGTCATTCAAAAATTTTATTTGGAGGAAAACCTCTAGTTTGGCTTTTAATTATCATGTTCAAACATCAACCATCCTCACTAAGTGAAAATATAATTTCTCTTTTTCATGGGGATTTTAGACATCTTATGTGGCATCAACCTTGGAATTTCTTAGATTTTTAAATGGACCATGTTTTGGTTCTTCAACTTCTACAAATTTCTTATGATCATTATTCATACACATGCATTAAGACTACAAGTGTCATTTTTGAACTTAAATAAGAAATTTTTAGTTTGATATGAGATATTATTTGTCATTCTATGATACTATCTACATCTCTAATTGCATGGTCTTCATATATATTTTGTGTAATTTGCATGTAAAGTAATTTCCGGTAGTTGGTACTAGATGGTGGGGAACAATGTTTCATTACATACAATATGATTACCATACTATTTAAATTATTGCATCTATATTAATTTTTTTAAAGTTGTTTGTTTTTGTGAAAATATAAAATCACACTTTACATGGTTCAACCTTTTAATTACAATGTATGATTTAATTCTTGTTACAGAATTGGTACAACATAGAATGGAAAATATAATTTTGGAAAAAGGGGACTATGTTGATCTCCTTATTAACGATCAAGTCATTGGGCTAGGAAGGGTCAAATCTACAAATTCTGGAACTTATTATGCCAGAGAAAGGGTTAATGCATGTTATGTTGCAATTTTGATAATTGATGCCACTCAACCACATTTGATTGAGGATGTTGATGAAGGGGACATACATCCATGGAAGATAATGGATTTGAGGCACAACATAGGTAAATTAAAATATTGAAGCATGTGTTCAAATATTATTGATAGTATAATACCTTTTTTGAGTAAATACTAACCTTATTTATATTCGTTTATAGGTGCAAATGTTTCTTCTACTTTTTCTATTGGAGACAAGGTAGATCTTCTACAACATGGAGTGAAGGTGGGTGAGGGCTCCATATTCAATACAGAGCTTGGACATACAGTGCATGGAAATATGGTAAATAAAGTATGCGTAGTAGTTAAAATTGAGAAGGTATTAAAACATTATGTTGCTCTACCACATCCAACAAGATTTGAGCATACACTAGGGGGTTATGAGATTTGGCCAGAATCAAATTTGCAACCTCACTATCATGATCATGCCATAAATATTTCCCAAGATAGGGTTAGATTCATATGTACATCAAACATCCTCACTAAGTGAAAATATAATTTCTCCTTTTCATGGGGCTTTTAGACATCTTATGTAGCATCAATCTTGGAGTTTCTTAGATTTTCCAATGGAGCATGTTTTGGTTCTTCAACTTCTACAAATTTCCTATGATCATTATTCATACACATGCATTAAGAATACAAGTGTCATTTCTGAAGTTAAATAGGAACTTGGTGGTTTGATATGAGTTGATATTTGTCCTTCTATGATACTATCTACATCTCTAATTGCATGGTCTTCATATATGTTTTTTTTGTAATTTTCATGTAAAGTAATTTTTGGTAGTAGGCACTAGAGGGTGGGGAACAATGACTACCATACTATTTAAATTATTGCATCTATATTACTTTTTTGAAAGTTGTGTGTTTTTGCAAAAATATAAAATCACACTTTACATGGTTCAACCTTTTAACTACAATTTATGATTTAATTGTTGTTACAGAATTGGTACAAGCTAGAATGGAAAATATAATTTTGGCAAAAGGGGAATTTGTTGACCTCCTTATTAATGATCAAGTCATTGAGCTAGGAAGGGTCAAATCTACATATTCTAGAACTTATTATGCTGGAGAAAGTGGTAATGCATGTTATGCTGCAATTTCGATAATTGATGTCACTCAACCACATTTGATTGAGGATGTTGATGAAGGGGACATACATCCATGGAAGATCATGGATTTTAGGCACAACATAGGTAAATCAAAATATTGAAGCACATGTTCAAATATTATTGATAGTATAATGCTCATTTTTTGAGTAATACTAACCTTATTTACATTTGTTTATAGGTCCAAATGTTTCTTCTACATTTTCTATTGGAGACAAGGTAGATCTTCTACAACATGGAGTGAAGGCGGGCGAGGGCTCCATATTCAATATAGAGCTTGGGAATAAAGTGCATGGAAATATGGTAAAGGAAATGATGCATAGTGGTTAAAATCGAGGTGTTAAAACATGATGTTGCTCTACCACATCCAACATGATTTGAGCATACACTATGGGGTGCATTGGAATCTTATGAGATTTGGCTAGAATCATATTTGAAACCTCATTGTCATGATCATGCCATAAATATTCCCCAAGATAGGGTTATATTCATATGTACAAAGGTTTCTCTTACACATGAATGCATGGGAACAAGCATGTGCATTTCAAAATGCTAGTTAATGTCTGTGAGGACGACATTGTTGAAGGTTAAACACTAGGTGAAATGGAATTTGGTGTTTTTTTGGAAGAGATAGATGGAAATTGTGAAATATGGAGAATTGGGGATAATTCTATTCATTTTTTGGTTATATGGCCAATAAGTAAGTTGGTGGACAACAAAGGTGTGATATTAAGGGTTAAGGAAAAGTTCAAGGAGCCACCCAAGGAAATGGTGATATGGGATGTTATAGAGGACACAAATCTCTTAAACAAATGGGATGGGTCCCTTTGTAATGAAAAATATAGAAACTCAATTGATATGCATGTAAAAAGGCCATATAAAAGGATTAAACGAGTTATGGCTACAACAAAAATTTCAAAATGTCAAACAAAAATAGATGAAAAGAAAGAAATTTGACTTTTGGCAGCAGATGTGTGTTGTAGAAAATATTATCTTCAACATGTGGATAGGAAGGCCGTTGCAGGTGCTAGAAGGTGTATGAGACAAATAAATAAAAATGGTATTAGGGAATTTGTCTTGAATTCACTCTTGTCAAACACAGTCATGTTAGGGAGCCATGGCCATCACCTACCACCTATTGCTAGAAATGTAAAGGACATGAGATTTAATGGGAATATTATTTGTAAGAAAGAATGGTATAAGATACATAATATTCCTCAAAGCACATTCTATAACTACCAGCATTATTTCCAACATGAACATATCAAATCTATTCATGGTAACACCAACACATGCAAAGCACAAGCACACACCCAGGCAGTCATAGAAATATTGCACAAAATTGTAATGGATAATTCGGATTTTTCACCAAACCAAACACATCAAGTTGAAGAAGATGGAACATCTGCTTCTTTCAGATTGTTTCCTTCGACTTACACACAAAATTATTTATTAAAAGAGATCAATGAGGCTCTTCAAAAGCTCAATTTCCCATCAATATCACAATAAACAATAGCAAGATCTGGAATACTAAGTTTCAATATGTGAAATTTTTAAAGAACACCACATATGTTGGACCGAAATGAAACAAGCCAAAGCCAACATTCAATACAATGATTGATTTTGAGAAAGGAAAGATGTTTCTAGTTAGATCAGGAAATGAGGATGCATGAGAGATGATTTGGATGGAAAAATCCATCTCAGATATCTTTAGGGACAATGAAAGTGAGAATCTTCATGTAAAGGTTGATTGGTGGAAGCCTATTTCAGGGAAGTACAATGGAAGATTTTTAGATAAATATTGGATACCAAATCCTGATGACACAGAACTTGGCTCTATTCCAATTAATACCATAGTGTGGGCATGGATGCCAAAGAAAGAACATTGCAAGAAGACCAAGATAAATAAATATGTTGTAGAAGTTGTTCTTGACCTACTTGAGCGAATATCTTAAGATTAGGTTTATATTATTAATGAATGTATTTTTTTTTTTGAAGGATCTATTAATATACATTTTGACACACTTTTCAATATTTGTTGTATATCAAATATTATCTTCATATTATTTTTGGAGAAGTTTTATATTATTTAGTATTTCAATGTAATCATGTGGTGATACAAATGACATGATAGTTCCATAAAATATTTAAATTTTCAAAGATTTTTTTGACCAACATGACTTCTCACCATATCAAATATGCATAATCAAATTCAATATTGCACTTAAAAACATCTTCTAAACTTGGTCTATTAAAACAATACTGGAGTATCTAATTAGTATTCTATTTAATATAAACCATTTAAACACTTAATGAAAAAAATTTAGACACTTGTAATAATGTCTAAGTGAGTTTTCCTTAATATTCCTTATTATAATTGATATAAATCAAATTTGTTGTTTTGTTGCACTCTAATTTATAAAAAAATGATTTTGATCATTGAACAGCACAACTAGACTTATAAAATATTTCCTCTTAGAGATTTTGAAGTGGTGCCAACATTGTACTAGTATAATAAATTTGTACTCAAAATAGGAAAAGTAGTTAGTGTCAATTTAAAATGGTCTATTATAGTAACAAACACAATATTAATATATTGTTAAATAACTTTATACTAGGTAAGACTTTTTTTACAAAATCTATTATTCACGAGTCAAATTTAATACATAAATATAAATATTCATGATAATAGAAATAATGTAAGGAATCTAAGTTTTAGATGAATGCAAATATGTTATTTTCAATAATATCCTTAAACACTCCAAGAATAAAAACTAAACATTTGTAATAAATAGTTTATTCAATTTTCTCTCTTTCCTCTTGTACTTGAAAATAATCGAATTGTATTACTTTGTTACTATTCTAATTCATGATTTATTTTGATAATTAAAATAATTAGTAATTGAGTTGAGAGGCCAAACTCATTATTCAACCTATTATGAGGGGATATGTAAGTTTGGTTTTTCTATTCCTTTTTAAATTAAAAGTAAAAAATAAAAATATGTTCTAAATAGAAAAATAATATCGGCTATAATTAAAGAAAAAATGAATATGTTGTAAAGTAATTAGAAGTAAAAAAATGTATATAATTATGATGGTGATAATGATGATTATCATCCACTAAGACCAGATATGGTATATAATAATCCATAAAGATATTACTCAAAATTCTTTAGAATTTTATCGTTATGGTCAAAAATCATTAAAAGAAGTGTTTCAAGATCATCATAATTTTGTTTAGTTAAAAGATCAAGAAGTTTGGTAGCACCACAAATATTTTGAAATTTAAATCCAATATGAGTATAAACTAGATGACCTAAGAGGGTTTTTCATCTTCAACCATATTATTAGTGTTGCAAAGGTGATAGACTTTTAAATTGTGCCAACTATGTCTTAGTAATAATCGTAACTTAACAAATACATGATATTTACTATATCAAGTTATAATTAAATGGGTTAATAATAGTAACATACACAATATTATTTTCATAAAGTTAATAGTAGTAACATACACAACATTATTTTCATAATATAACCTTAACAAACTTATATTTTAGTACAAACCATAAAAAAAATCTCAAAAGAGATAATGTAATGAATCCAAGATTAAGATGTGAAAGATTTGCTTTTCTAATTTTATATAGATTTATTTTATATAGTTTACCATGATAATTTTTTCACCAAAAATGGTGAATATCTACATTAAAATTAGTAAACTAATTGATTTTATAATTCCACATTTTGAACAAACTTAATCTAGTTAAAGTTCTAAATTCTAGATCAACGGAATACTTCCAAATTTAATGAAATATGTGTTCTTTGGTATTATTTTCTTGGACCCCATGGGGCTTACCCAATCTGATTCTTCTACTGGTTCAATGATCCTTGTAGCAACCATTTTCTCCAGCTCCTCCTTTCCCTTTTGCTTATACTTTGGATTCAGCCTATAAGGTTGCTTCTTGACAGGTTTAGCATCCGGTTTCAGAGTGATCTTCATCACATCAAGGTCCTCGGCAATTCCCTTTTAACTTCAAAATATTTGTGGAAAACAAGTCCTGATATTTAGTGAGCAGCTCTACAACCTTAGCCACTATATATTCATCCCAATAATCCCCTATTTTAGCAATCTTAGGTTGTTATTTTATTCCAATGTTGACTTACCTAATCCTCACAAGTCTAGTCACATCTAGCAATTCAACCTCAAGCCGAGCGATTGTGCGCTGACCTTCAGAATCAGGGATATTAATGTTTCTTGGGTCCTCTTCATTATCTTCATTCGTCACATTTTGAATTTGAACTATATCCTTCATGTGCACATCCCATGCTGGTAAGGTTGATTCTTCTGATTTCTTTGGCATATCAAAGACCGCATCTTGAATCGTGTGTAATGTAGTATTGATGCATTGGAATTCACTCCCAAAATTGAAAGTTAAACGAAGATTTCCATTATCACAACCCATTCCATCATGCCATGTCGCATCTCAGTCACTAGATACCATTTCATGGGTATCCTAAATAAAGTATGAATGAATGTATGCACCCATTTCAACTTCGGCTCTTCTCCCCAAGCTGTAGACCACCTAGCTAAATGAATGTACAAATCCTCTTTTCCTATATAGGTTCCTTCCAAATTGGTATTGGGGTGTCTGAATGGCAATCTCATCATGTAGGTACATTCTTCCCAATCAGAAAAATTGTCCTTGTGTGTCTCCCACCAGCACGCTGGGGTTCAGCGTGGAACTAGATCAAGCACATGGAACCGTTGTGCCTCTGGAACAGCCTTTTCGATTTCATCTAAAAATTATTTTACACTACCTATACCATCATAGTAGGGTACTTCACGTACATTAGAGGATATACAATTTAAAGATATGGTTACTCGATTAAAGCACAGTGTCGAGACTTCATGCAAACGATTCTTCCAGTTCTCCAGTTCCTCATTTGAGTCTGATTGGCATGAACTATCCCTCTCCCAATTAAGCCTACCATATATTTTTGGATTTATCCAATCCTCATCCTACGAAGTTAACTTATAGATATGATCAACATCCTCTTTTCTGCACACTAGTTCTGTGTATCTCTCTCCTTCTGCAAGGTCCAAAGGGACCACAACCCTAGTTCCATTATTTTAAAATACCATTCTTTTGCGCTTGAGGTTAATAATAGAATCTATATCAAGATCCCAATCCAGGCCCAACAGTGGAGAGTACGGATTTTTATCATCAATAATATGAATAACTTCAAAGTCACCCACTGCCTTAACTACGTCAATTTCAACTGCCACCCCAGAGAGTATAACCATTGGGATAATCTTCTACTGATTTACCATGTGAAATTGAATTATGGACCATTCCAACTTAGGTTCTCACATTCTCTACCAAGTCTTCTTTGGTAGTACATTTTCATCAGAGCCCAGATCCAAAATAACCTGATCCATTTCAAACTCACCTATCTGAGCAGTTAAGCACAACTCTCATTCAGTTCTTTGTTTGTTCCTGTAAATTTATTGACAACCATTTACTCCATCTGGGGTTGCTCTTTCTTGGTGCAACTATCAATCAAAGCTTGAATATTCTCAAATGCCTTCTTATTACATAAAATCTTGATACATGCCTGCAAAAATGGCTTCATCTCGGCAGGATCAGCCCCTTCAATGGTTTATATGGTAGCCTTGCTTGGTACTTTAGAGGTTGATGTGCCAGGATCCACAAAGTCCTCCTTTGATTTGACAAAGGTTTCCTTCTCCCTTTGTAAGTTAACCCCCTCCTATTTCTCAGGAGATTTCTGGACCCAAACATGGGTAGAAGGTCTCTTACCGTCTGCTTTATCTTTACCAGTTGATACACTGATTTTGTTCACAATATTAATGCTAGGTTCTTCAGTACGTGGTTCTACTTTCATCATTTGAATGTTCTACATGGGTGTCTACGTTTTGTTTTCTTCTATCTTTGTAAACAACACAGGTAAATATTCAATAACATGATAAAACTATCTATAATACCTGCAATATTGTTGTGTTGGGTTCAGGCAGTCATGCACATAATGGCCATCATCCCCACAATTATATAAAATGAGCTGGCCTCTTCCCCGGCCAGCTCCTCCTCCTCTTCCTCTTCCTCTTCCTTGAAATCCACCACACCCAGATAGATATGCAAGTGAATCCAACCCTTGACCCTCAGCCTGCATCCTATAAGAAGAAGCCTGCTCAATCATTAGATCAAATCTATCACATTTCTTCTTGTCGTGTCTCACATATCGAAAAAATGCGCAGTAAGGTTGCTTGATCTTCGGAACATATTTACCAATCCTAGGTAGAAGTTTGTTGTGTGCAATCCAGCTACTCGACAATCGTGCACCATAGTGTGGGAAATTCACTAGGCCATGTCGCACTCTTAATAGGACTTGGTCCTCCAGCTGCTAGATAATTATTATATACAAGCCATTGATCCTTGTGATGCCCTTCAACTTTACAACATATTCACCATACTCCTACACACACATACTTTTCTTTCTCTTTTCGCAAATTTGTATCTCTACTTTCCTTTCTCTTTTTGAAAATTTGTATCTCTAAGTGTAATGCAGCTA
This sequence comes from Pinus albicaulis, assembly GCA_034641835.2. Classification (NCBI taxonomy): domain Eukaryota; kingdom Viridiplantae; phylum Streptophyta; class Pinopsida; order Pinales; family Pinaceae; genus Pinus; species Pinus albicaulis. The sequence continues at coordinate 364,817 of JAXQQM020065678.1, forward strand.
AATGGCTTTGGATTTGCTAAGCCTCAACTTGTGTAGATGGTACAAGTGAGGATTCTAACTTCATGGTGATCTCCTCTGTTGGTAAAAACACTGAGAGGGGAGGGGTGAATCAGTATTTAAAGCTTACTCAAAACTTTTACTTTTTCCTTACTAAATTCCATACGCGACTTTAATGAACCTAACTCGCGTATACACACGGATATCCTTAAGAAAACTTGTGTATTACCAGAGATCTTATTATGCATATAATTCTTTACTTAGATCAGTGCATCATTCATACATCAGATGTTTAGTAAGCGGTAAGCATGTGTAGTAAGAATAGAATAAATCATCACACATAAGCAACACACATGAACACCAGGATTTAAGGTGGAAACCCAATTCAGGAGAAAACCACCGCTGTTGTCGTCTCTGTCTTCAATATTTATTATAAATAAAACTGTTTACAAAATTGTACTGATGCAGACTCATATCAGTACGTAGGATTCTACCTACAGAAGGCTGCAACCTTCACTAGTTTAGCAGCTGCTAGTGGAAGGGAACTCCAACCCCCTTTCTTCTCGTTTACCAGCCACTTTTGGAAGGGAGCTTCAACCCCCTAAACATAACACCAGCTTCTACTAGCAGGAAGTTTCTACTTCCATACTGAAGGCTTCAACCCTCATACCCACTACAGACCACGTTTCATCAATTTTCATACTGGATCAAACAGCATCAGCACGACCCTTTATCAACAATCATAAACTTTGCCCAATCCTTCAATTAGAATAGTGAAAAACACTGTAACCAGAACTTTAGAAATAACCCAGATTTCAGAATAGATATGCAGATACAAACTCAACCCTAAACAGTCATTCGTTCAAATAGCATATGCTACTTTTCTTCACTGAAGCCGCGTACATACGCGCTTTCCTGCACACCAACCTGTGTATGCCTCAGTGCATACTGTTTTCATAACCTGGAATTAATACACTACTTTGCTTTGTTAAAGCTACGTGTATATGTGCTTTTCTTTATACCAACCCACGTATACTTCTATGTATACTATTCTTCAGAATGTGATCAGACTCAGATTCATATCTGAGGCTTTCAGTCAGACATTTTCTCAGCAGTGCAAACCCTTTAGACAGTCATTCAACCTTAATCATGTTTTCTCAATCATTGATTAGATTTTTTCATGATTAACTTGGAAGCATACTCAGTATTCAAAACAACCCATAACTTCAAGAAGACTTCATTAACAGACAACAGAAAAAAAGCAAGAATCACAATAGTAATATCTGCAATAATCTTCAGAAAACCCTAACTTCCATATGCTCTTTTCATGAAGTGAACCTGCGTATATACACGCTTTTACTAATACCAACTAGCGTATAGATCTGTAAAAGTAAATTTTACAGAACATACCAGATCTATAAAAATTACCCAGATTTCTTCATTTTCTTCAGTAGACTTGCACCAGTTATTCATCATTTCTTTAGTAGATCATACTAGAGATTCATCATCTTCAGATCTAGAGATCTTGAACCATCATTATATCCATGGGTGCATCATAGATTCAGATCTATCAATTAAAAACAGAGTTCATCCATGTAGATATTCCTTAGAGAAATGTATTCATTAACAACCCTTACAAATACACACCTTGCACTATGATCTTCTTCTCCTTATATAGATTTAGCTTTTACCAATACCATGAGCCAAACCAAAAAAATTTCGATGTTATTCTTAAATGGAATCAAATAGACAATGCAACACTCAATACTGTGGGCTAATACCATGGTAATGCCTCTTGGTATTATAATTTTAGAGTGAAAAAGGCATACGAGACTTGGAGCATTCGTTTCTGCGTGTATACGCAACTTATCTTCATCAAAACTTTGTATATGCTAACCCTGAATGTATACGTGAGTTTCCTTCACAAAAGTAGTGTATACATTGCATCCATACACGGGTTGCCTTCACAAAAGTAGCCTATACATTGTAACATATTATATTTATCATTTCTCTGGCACTTACTGGAATTATTTTCTCTGTCACATCTGAACTGATCTGTAGATACATCATTCTTACATATTTAACACATATTTTGCTTATCATAGGCAACTTTTCAAGTAGGTTTTCATCAAGGAAAACTTCATCAAGTAGGTTGCCATCAAGGACAACACATTACATCATATTTCTAACAATCTCCCCCTTTGGACTTGATGGAAACCACGATGGTGATAGATACATTAATCATAACCATTATTCAAACACCATGATACTCTCCCCCTTTGACATCAAGGGAAAAGGGCGGATCAAAACCAAAACAAGGTTTCTCTTCCCTTTTATAAATATGAGCTCTGTAGATCTGAAGTGCACTGAATTTACCATGCTCCCCCTGAGTTCATGTTGAATCTTTAGATAGATTTTTCAATGAAGTACATGACTCTATAACTCAACCTAGTATGACTATTCCTATAACTAAGAACTCATACTTACATCAGTGGTCCAACCAAGTGGAATTACATATTTGACTGAACTACCCAACCAAGTGGGTTTACAAATTTGAACAAGTCCTTACATGACTGAATATAGCAATTTACATCATAGATCTCAACATGACCTTTTCATCAAATGACTTTTTATAAATAATACCAATGAATCTCAACCATGAGATCAGACCACAGTAAACACTTAGAATGCCAACAATACATCCTTTACTATAGGACAAGTGCTCCCCCTTAGCTTTTTCACCCTGAACACTTTCAACAGCAAATCATCAAGGCATATTCATCAAAAAATATTAGAGAATGAACAGAAATGTGAGAACTAGAACATCACCAGAGATATCCAACAACACCACAACTGTTCTTAAAATGCTGACCGAGAAAATTGTGCCAGCAAAAACTCATATGCATTTTTATGTATATAAACTCGCGTATATATGCAACTGTCCTTTATGAAATCAGCGTAACCAATTTAATCTTCTGAATTTAAGCAAATCTAATCTTCTGAGTGGCAGAGACAACTCCCAGCTTTTGTCTGAGATATTCGAATTCTTCCCTGGGAAGAGGTTTAGTAAATATATCAGCAACTTGTTCTTTGGAGGGAACATACTCCAATTTCACCTTTTTTTCAAGCACTTGTTCACATAAGAAGTGATATTTGATAGGAATGTGCTTGGTCTTGGAATTAATAATAGGATTATTTGAGATATTGATGGCACATGTATTATCACACATAATGGATATGGGAGGTGAACATTTGATTTGAATGTCTTGTAAATTCTGCATCATCCAAAGAAGTTGTGTGCAACATAATGTGGCAGCCACATATTCTGCTTTTGCTGTAGATAAGGAAATAGAGCTTTGCTTCTTGCTGAACCAAGATACTAATCAGGGCCCCATAAAGAATGCACCACCACTAGTGCTCTTCCGATCATCAACATTTCCAGCCCAATCTGCATCTGTGTAAGTATGAAGAGTGAGATCAGCATTCTTTGCATACCATAGTCCAAAGTCTTGAGTTCCTTGTAGATATTTGAATATTATTTTTACAACCTGAAGATGAGACTCTTTTGGATTAGCTTGGAATCGTCCAACAATCCCAACTACATGCATAATGTCTGGTCTTGTCCCGGTGAGATAACGTAGACTTCCAATCATGGATCTGTATTATGGTTGATTCACTGTGGATGAATCATCATGAGAACTGAGGTTACACCTAGTTATCATTGGTGTACTTACAGATTTTCAATCTTCCATCCCATACTTCTTCAGAATTTGCTTAAGATATTTTGCTTGTGATAAGAATATGCCATTTTTTTCTTGTTGCACTTGTAAGCCAAGAAAGAATGTTAGTTCCCCAAGTAGAGACATTTCAAATTCTTGTTGCATAACAGAAGCAAATTTTTGACTCATGGACTCTTCATTACTTCCAAAAATGATGTCATCAACATATACAACCAAAATCAATAGTTTATCATTTTTCAGTTTTTGTGTATAATTTGCTATCAACAAATCCCTTTGAAAAACCTTGTTGATGAAGATATTTGTCAAGACGATAATACCATGCCCTTGGAGCTTTTTTGAGACCATATAAAGCCCTTTTAAGTTTACAAACAAGTTTTTCATCATTGCCCAAAATGAATCCTTCTAGTTGTTCTATATAAACTTCTTCTTCTAGATCACCATTAAGGAAAGCAGATTTAACATCCATTTGATAAACTTTTATTTTTTGAAAGCTTGAAAAGGCAAGAAACATTCCGATGGCTTCAAGTCTAGCTATAGGAGAAAATGTTTCTTCAAATTCTATACCTTCTTGTTTAGCATACCCTTTACGAACAAGTCTAGCCTTGTTTCTAATAACATCTCTATTTTCATTTAACTTGTTCTTGAATATCCATTTTGTTCCAATAAAATTTTATCATGAGGTCTTCGAACTAGTTCCCAAGTATGATTATTTTCAATTTGATCAAGTTCTTAATTCATGGCTTGAATCCAACATTCATCTTTTCTATCTTGATTGACATTATGTGGTTTAATGGTGGATAAAAATGCTAGATAGCTAGTAGACCCTACAAGATTTCTTCTTGTTTGGAAACCTGATCCCTTTTCTCCAAAAAATTGGGATTCTAGATGATTCTTTTGAACATACATGGATGGAGCCTTTTCAGATAGATCTTATTATGTTACTTCATTGGGTTCACCTTCTATATTATCTCTATTAGATGGAGGAATATATACATCATCATCTTCTTCATTTGTTGTTTGTATTTCCCCTTTTAGAGCTGAGAGAGATTCATCAATTACAATGTCAATGCATTCAATAATCCTCTGAAGTCTTTTATTGTGGCATTTATATGCTTTACTTCTAGAAGAGTAACCAAGAAATATTCCTTCATCTGCTCTAGGTTCAAACTTGCCAAGTTTTTCATCATTGTTCTTGATAAAACATTTTCTTCCAAAAACTTTAAAATGCTTTACAGTGGGAAGATTACCATACCAGAGCTCATATGGATTTTTATCACTGTTTACATGAACATGTGCTTTGTTAAGAATATTTACCGCAGTATGTGCTGCTTCTCCCCAAAATGTGTCAAGTGTTCCTGAATCATCAAGAATAGCCCAAGCCATATGTTGAACTTTTCTAAGACACTTTATTTTTAGATCTAATTCATTTTCAACCAGTGCTTTGAAGATCTGAAATTTTTCGAATGCTTCATCTTTGTGTTTTAGCAACCCAATCCAACACATTCTAGAGAAATCATCAATAAACAGAATATAGTATTGTTCTCCATGAGGTGACCTTTTTCTCATAGGTCCACATATATCAGTATGAATGAGTTCAAGAGGTTTACTTGTTGATCCTTCTTTGGCATTAAATTACACTCTCGTTTGCTTACCAAATTGACAAGATTTTCATATGGTACTCTCAGGCAGAGTAATATTGGGAATATCAAAAATAGCTTTGAGTCTACTAGATTTGTTGATTTGAGAGAAGCTAAAATGCCCCAATCTTCTATGCCATAACCAATTTTTTGAATATTTACCCAAGTAACATTGTTCTTTACAGCTTTTCAATACATACAAATTGCTTGGTGTTCTATTTCCTTTTATGATTTTTTTTCCTATATCAAGATCACATACCCCACATTCTTTTGAGCTAAAGACAACTTCAGTTCCTTGATGACACATTTAACTTACACTTAATAGGTTATGCTTTAATCCATCCACATACATAACATTGTTAGATTTCACCTTTTTCTTTAGAAAAACAGAACCTTTTCCCTTAATGACAGTAGGAGTATCATTTCCAAAAGTAACATTCTTTTCTCTCTCTAGAGCTTTGTATGTAATAAGTTTATTTCTATCACATGTCATGTGTTTTGAGCATCCACTATCAATGTACCATTGATTTTCTTCTCCTTCTGCAAATAAAGCTATGCCACAGTTCTTAGCCTGTAATTCCTTCTTTCTCCATACTTTGGAAGTTGAAGGTATATGCTCTTTTGGCTAAAGTTTTCTCCTGCATTCAGATTCTTCATGACCAAAGTTATTGCAATAAGCACATTCAATTTCATTTTGAAGAGGAGAAAATTTGTTATATGTATTCTTCTTTATTCCAGTATCAATTATTTTCTTTCTTGCCTCTCTAGTCATGATGGTTTTGTATGCAACATATTGAACAGATTTATGACCAAAATTATGACATGAGAAACATTGTCCATTGAAGAAAAAATTTATGCGATCATGGAACCTTCTATTTGTGTTTACCTGTTGGTTGTTATTTCTCTAAAAGGTATTCTTGTTAGTGTTATTTGTATTGAGGTGGTCATGCTTTACCTATATAGTTTCTTTGTTTCCTTTCTGAGTGGCAGAATGTTGTAAGCTGACTGTAGCTTCTTTTAGATAGTTTGGTGCTAAAGACTAAGAAGATTCTCTGACATATCCAAGACCTGTCTTTATAAGAGGAGAATGATGTACCTTGATAATTTCATCTAAGGTTTCAGATCCTTTAGCAAATCTAAGATTCAAAGTCTTTACTTTCTCAATTTCTTTTCTTAGACTTACTATTTCACATTCTAATTTCTCATTGTGTTTCTCCTTTTCTTCAAGCTGTTTTTTTAGAGTTTCTATGGATATTTTGTTTTCTTCCAAACATATTTTGAGCTGATTGATTTCTTCAAGAAAATCATTGTCTTCTAGAGCATCCATAAAAGTATCATTTTCTTCTCTAGACTATGTTTCAAATACCATAAGAAGTCTAAGATATTGATCAGATTCTTCCTCACTGTCTGCTAACCCATCACTATCTTCATGAGTATAATAACTTTTTCTAGTGCTAAATTGATTCTTATTTCTTCTTGCTACTTCCTTTCGTTTTTCATGTGTTTCTTTATGAGGACACTTAGAACCATAATGAACAACTCTTCCACAAGAAAAACATTTGGAAGGAAGCTTACCTCTGAACCTTCCAGTGCCAAGTTGGAGCTTATTTAAAAAATTTACCTCATCTTCTTCTGAAACAGACCCTGATCCTTCCATTTCTTGTACTTCTTTTCCTTTTGTGGAAGCTCTAAAGATGGCTTCTTTGACTTCAGATGATCCTCCTTTTCTCATTTCACATGCAGTTAGAATGCCATGAAGTTGAACAATAGTAAGACTTTGAAGATCTTGCTTCTCTTCAATAGAAGACACTTTTGACTCAAATTTTGAATTTAGAGATCTTAAAACTTTTTCAACCAGAGTAGTGTAAGTTATGGATTCACCCAAATTTCTCATACGATTTACAATATCATCTAGACATAAAAAGAAATTGGCAATGCTCTCCTCATTATGCATCCTTAGATTTTCATATTGAATTCTGAGAGTTTGGAGTTTAGCACTTTTTACCTGTGTATCACCTTCATAGCTTAGAATGATTTTGTCCCATATTTCCTTTGTTGTATTCAACTGCATGACCTTGACAAATTCTGATTCCGTTAGACTCCCAATATTGTATTGACCACCTTTGCATTTGTTTCATAGTTCTTTCTTGCCAATGCATCTGTTGGAACTGAGGCTGGATATTGATAACCTCCTTCAACAATAGCCCATACATCTGCTCTAAGAGACTAAAGATAGGATCTTGTCCATGTTTTCCAGAAGATTAAATTGTTTCTGTTGAAGAGTGGAGGCTTGAAAGAAGTTGTCCCATCCTGATTTCTCATCTTGGCTGATCTTCCTTCTAGCGGCTAAGCTTCTTTAGAAGGACCTAGCTCTGAAACCAATCGTTGGGAAAAATACTGAGAGGGGAGGGGTGAAGCAGTATTTAAATCTTACTCAAAAATTTTACTTTTTCCTTACTAAATTCCATACGCAACTTTAATGAACCCAACTCGCGTATACACATGGATATCCTTAAGAAAACTTGCATATTACCAGAGATCTTATTATGCATATAATTATTTATCTAGATCAGTGCATCATTCATACATCAGATGTTTACTAAGTAGTAAGCATGTGTAGTAAGAACAGAATAAATCATCACACATAAGCAACACACATGAACACCAGGATTTAAGGTGGAAACCCAATTCGGGAGAAAACCACCATTGCTGTCATCTCTGTCTTCAATATTTATTATAAAGAAAAATGTTTACAACATTGTACTGATGCAGACTCATATCAGTATAGAGACTTCTACCTACATAAGGCTGCAACCTTCACTCATTTACCAGCTGCTACTGGAAGGGAGCTCCAACCCACTTTCTTCTCGTTTACCAGCCACTACTGGAAGGGAGCTTCAACCCCCTGAACATAACACCAGCTTGTACTGGCAGGAAGTTTCTACTTCCATACTGAAGGCTTCAACCCTCAGAACCACTGCAGACCATGTTTCATCAATTTTCATACTGGATCAAACAACATCAACACGACCATTTATCAACAATCATAAACTTTGCCCAATTCTTCAATTAGAACAGTGAAAAACACTATAACCAGAACTTCAGAAATAACCCAGACTTCAGAATAGATATGTAGATACAAACTTAACCCTGAACAGTCATTAGTTCAAATAGCATACGCTACTTTTATTCACTGAAGCCGCGTACATACGCGCTTTCCTACACACCAACCTGCATATGTCTAAGTGCATACTATTTTCATAACCTGAAAGGAATACGCTACTTCGCTTTGTTAAATATGCGTGTATATGCACTTTTCTTTATACCAACCGCGTATACTTCTGTGTATACTATTCTTTAGAATGTGATTAGACTCAGATTTAGATCTGAGGCTTTCAATCAGACATTTTCTCAGCAGTGCAGACCCTTTAGACAATCATTCAACCTTAATCATGTTTTCTCAATCATTGATTAGATTTTTTCATGATTAACTTAGCAGCATACTCAGTATTCAAAACAACCTAGAAGTTCAAGAAGACTTCATTGACAGACAACAGACAAAAAGCAGAAATCACAATAGTAATATCTGCAATAATCTTCAGAAAACCCTAACTTCCATACACGCTTTTCATGAAGCGAACCCACGTATATACGTGCTTTTACTGAGACCAACTAGCGTATAGATCTGTAAGTAAATTTTGCAGAACAAACCAGATCTATAAAACTTACCCATATTTCTTCATTTTCTTCAGCAGACTTGCACCAGTTCTTCATCATTTCTTTAGTAGATCATACTGTAGATTCATCATCTTCAGATCTAGAGATCTTGAACCATCATTATATCCATGGGTGCATCATAGATTCAGATCTATCAATTAAAAATAGAGTTAATCCATGTGGATATTCCTTAGAGAAATTTATTCATTAACAACCCTTACAAATACACACCTTGCACTATGATCTTCTTCTCCTTATATAGATTTAGCTTTTACCAATACCATGAGCCAAACCACAAAACTTCCAATGGTATTCTTAGAAGAAATCAAATAGACAATGCAACACTCAATACTGTGGGCTAATACCATGGTAATGCCTCTTGGTATTATAATTTTAGAGCACAAAATGCATACGCGATTTGGAGCATTCGTTTCCACATGTATACACAACTTCTCTTCATCAAAACTGCATATATGCTAACCCTGAATGTATATGCAGGTTGCCTTCACAAAAGTAGCATATACATTGCATCCATACATGGGTTGCCTTCACAAAAGTGGCGTATACATTGTGAAATATTATATTTATCATTTCTCTGGCACTTACCGGAATTCTTTTCTCTATCACATCTAAACTAATCTGTAGATACATCATTCTTACTTCTTTAACACATAGGTTTCTTATCATAGGCAACTCGTCAAGTAGTTTTCCATCAAGGAAAACTTCATCAAGTAGGTTTCCATCAAGGACAACACATTACATCATATTGCCAACATCCTCAACTTCATTTTGTGTCACAGTCTTCTGCTAGTTTAAGGATTGAAATAGATGCGGAAGCAGTTTTGGATCATTATTTGTGCTACATGTCATCGATAGTAAATCCCCTGTCCCTGATGGTGGGATTCAACCATTGATCTGCCTCCCATACAAATTCATTCACTTCTTGGTGAATCTTCTTTAATTCAGTCATGAATTGAGCATATGATTTTGTCTTTTTGAACTGCTCATTTAATGCAGCTTTAGGCTCATCAATTATTGAATTAGGGTTTGTTTCTACATACCTCATGTACCAATATAATGCATGTTCTTGAAATGTAGTAGCAAGCTGCACTTTCTTAGCATTATCATTATTTATCTCATGCACTATCCACACAACATCTGCAATGAACCAGAATTGGTCAACATCTTCATTTCCAATGCCCCTAAAATTCTGCAACTTTATGGAAGTAGTCATAGTGATTTCTTGTGGTGGAGGTGGAGGTGGAGTGGATGAATTGTTAGTGTTAGATTAATTTGGAAGAGCAATGGATGGGATCTAAACTATGATCAAGTTCTCTTCTTCTAAGTGTGCAGATTCACCAAAGCTACTTGTTTCAGACTCCTCGTCGATGTCGGGTTTACCTTTGAGGGGGTTGTAGAAAAAATCTTATTCTTCGTCTAATCTATAATTTTTCCCATTGTGGGTAGAAATACCAATACCTATGTGTGTGGAGCTAGATGGACCTCTTCGGGACATTTACTCAATGTGGTTTCACAAAGTACCCTTTTCACATAAAATAATTTTAATCCACAATTTTAATGAGTGCAGAAAATTACGTCTAGGGCCTTTCAAAATTCTCCTTTCAGCTTCAGAATATGACACAAAATTTTCAATAGAAAATATATTTAAGGGTCCTGAACCAAGTTTAGATTGTTCTTCACAACCAACAAAACCCTCCAACTACTATCCATTTCGGTATTGATCTGATTTTGCAAACGAAAGTCTCACCCAAAGTAGTATGGGGAGGTGTTGGAACCAAGTTTCCGCACCCTGAGGGAATGTATGATGTGGACCTTAAACCTACTTATCAGATATAATGCTTATCATCATGTGCGAGACTCCATAGAAACTGAGATCTAATTGTAGAAAAAACCATTAACTTTAATAAAAATACGCATAAAACAAATCTTCAATCAGATATAGCTTATCAGAGCCGAAATAACACTTACATATTCACATAAATAGGTCTTCTGTAAAATATTTAACACAAATTCAAACCTTGCGTGAATACAAATATCTTTAACATATACTTAACTCAGAAAAATGTGCAATTAACGAGGAAAAGAAACATATCTATAACTTGCAACACTCAACAGATAATTAAACTAACATATTCATGCATAAATATAGAAATAAAAATGGAACAAAGTTCACCAAATCCTCTTCTTTATTAATAGATCTTCAATTTTGTACAGTCCTTTCCACCTGCACACATAACAGAAGGGTCCTTGCACACTACTCAGGACTCAGGTCTCCACGCACATAGCCAGGAGGAGCCTTTCTACCCAGACCAATCACACACTTCGATCAAAACATTCATATTCAGAAGAAAAAAAACATATGATATGATATCCTTACGTGACTCAACTCTCACATATTTATATAACTCTAACACGCACATACCATGGTCTCAAACCATGGTTTGAGACTCATAGCTTCCCTTTTCACCCATTACAATCATTAAGGAGATTATTTGACCCACCCCAAAGCCCCTTTACTTCTGTGTGCAACGTGTTTCAACAAACTTTACCCAAAATTGTAACCAGAATTGACCCTAGGGGACCCCATCCCAACATGGTATTCACTTAGCCCTAACAATTCATTGTACTAGTCTATAGTGAATATTCACAAGATGCATTACTATTCCTAGTTGGGGTCTTGATATGGCCACTTGTCTAGATGCTTGGAATCCTCTGTAGTTACAGTGGTTTGCATTCGATGATTCTAGAGTCATGGCTTATGGAATTTTTAACCAACGTTGAAAACATTAATGTTGAAATTAATATTGTGGTGGATCTACGGCCGATATTGTTTAGGGTTTGATGAATGCATGGGATTTGGGGGTGTCAATGATGGGAGTAACCACCCCTCCCTCAACTCTCCAAACTCTCATTTTCTTTCCCCGCTCTTGTGAATACGGCTCTGCAACTACAAAGATCCAATTCTTATACCAACAATACTCTCTTCTCCATCGTGATCTTATTTTTGGTGTTTACAGAATGAGGTTCTTGATATATTTATTTTCTCCTAGATGGTATTCTTTTGAAGTGTTTACAGTTAGTCCTTATGCACTTCAGTTCAACACTTCTTAGTTTTTCACGATTTTTGCTAGCTAATTCTAGAGATACATAGGTGAATTTCCAACTGTGTGTTTCCCTTCTAATTGTTAGATTAAATGCTTGTTATGTTTATAATTTGACTTAATATGTGAGTGTAATTTTTTTGCAGGAGTGGAGACCCCAGCATTCTCCCAGACTCCATTCACCAGTAGGGTTTTATTTTTTTTTATTACCTTCGTGAGCTTTCTTGGAATACAGTGGAAAGTCATAAAGCCCCCTTCTAGAATATCTTCCAAGATTTGACTAGACCGTTCTCTCGTTGCTATAGGCATAATAACCTTCTAGGTTTTAATAAATATTCTTAATGATAGTTTATATATATATATATATATATATATATATATATATATATATATATGCCCCAAGGGATAACTCAGTTGTTTGAGTTCTTGTTGTAAGTACCTCACCTATTGAGAGGTCACAGAGTCAAATCTCCTCAATGCCCTTGGGGTTAGGCCTTGCTAGTTTGGTCGATGGGTATATCCCTTCGGGTTAATCTACCTGGATTTTAAAAATAATCCCGAAGGGATATATCCATTGCTATAGTTCTTGTTTCTAATTACCTCGTCAATCGGGAGGTCATGGGGAAAAATCTCCTCGACACCCTTGGGGTTAGGCCCTTCTAGTTTGGCTGGCGAGTAGATCCCTTCGGGTTGATCTACCTAGATTTTCCCGTGGATGTAGCCACCCAATGTAACTTTTTCTTTGAGCATATATTACTAAGGGGACTCATTCTCTACAAAAATATTGCTCATGTATGAATCAGTCCCCTTCATGCTTGCATGTCCCCCTAGTCATGGTTAATTATATGCAATAACAAATTTTTACTTGTTCTTTGTACAAGTGAGATCTATAATGGTTTTTTAAGGTGAAAATTGAGCCTTTTTGTTTAGGTTATTTACAAATATTGTTTTGTCCCATGTAGAGAAAATTACTATATACCTATAGGGATTAAATTGTATTTGTAAATAATGTAAGGATCTTTGCATTTTACATACAACTCCATAAAGAGTATTTTAAAATATTATGTTCACATAATGAGTTCCATTTTAGTAACATATTACATCAATTTCTTAGATTATAATCAATCTCATTTAAGTAACAAATTACATCAATTTCTCAGAACATAAAGAGCATATCACAACATTCTCTTACAAAAAATAATAGTCTAGAGGGAAATAGAATCACACAACAAAACTTACTTATTTTTTTAGGCTTCCAGGAAAATCCCAAAGGAAAATAACACTCTTCCCAACCAACGAGAATGGTACCTCTATGAGTTCTCCCCCTGTGCCAGTTTCCACTTCCAGAACAGTTTTCAGATCAAGAACCTTCATAGGTTCACCCAAGACCACCTGGTCCCAACTAGCTACAGTTTAGGGCATTTAGCCTAAGAACTTAGGCTTCAGATAGAATTCCACTGGCCAACCATCTCAAGAACTTTTTCTTGGCAGTGCCCTACCTCCCTCTACAGCATCCTACCAGAGGATTTAGTCTCTTTCCATCTCCCTTCTTAGTTTCCTCAGGTTTTCTCTCTACCCTCTTGGCTTATGTTCCCAAACTGAGATGATTTATCTCTAGGGGTGGGTGTAAATTTCCTCTAACTATCTGGTAAGTGAAACTTTCACTTAGTGTTTTTTCCCCCGTAATTTTCATGCTAAGTCACTGCAATAAAAGTAAATTAAATATTTACTTTCCACTAAGAGATATTACATTCATATTTGAATATAAAAGTGATAAATGATTATTATTATTTATCATTAATTGAATATACATATAGATATATATATATATATATATATAGTTATTAATTTTAATTTTTTAATTAAATAAATATATTTTGAAGTTTTCCATTAATTTTTTTTTTAATTATTCATTCATTTTAGAAAATATAAAATTTACAAATAAACTCTATCATATGTAAATGTATTTTATCTTAATCATACACTTAATTCATTATATGTGAATAAAAAGTCCATTTTAATAAACGTACATAACCTATAATATATTTCATTTTAATTACTCTAAAGATTCAATATAAATTTTATTTTTTTTAAATTATGTCATTTATGTCATTAATTTTAACTCAATCTTTTAATGAGAAGAGATATTTCAATATATGTATTTGAAATTTTTATATACAAATGAAAAGATAATATAAATACATTTTATTTTGTTTTATAATATTTTAAATTATTATAAAAGGTAACTTATTATATATTTTCTTTTAATTATTTATTCATTTCACATTTTATTTTGCTAAAATTAAAACTAGTGTTAAATTTGGATCTATAAAGCACTTTTAGGGATCAAATTTAACAATGTGCAAATCTTTTTTTTGAGTGCAAAACTTGATGAAAAGTTTACACCGCAAGATATTTTATCTCTCTAAACGCTTGATAGATCAAGAGTTAAGATGGATCTACGCTCGTTTAATACTTATATATTAAAAATAAATTATTTAATTATAAATTAATTTTCTTAAGATTTTAAAATTTATATTTATATGTTTTAAAGATATATATAATTATTAGTAAAAAGTAATCTGGGAAATTTACATCTCTTTTCCAATGCAATATTTTGTGCCTTTAAATAGGTTACTTTAGAGAAGAATATCATTGGTTGTCAATACCTAGAGTCCAAAAACTATTATTAATTTTACCAAGTCAAAATGTTTACATAACATTGCAATATCTCTTCCCCTTATGGCTTTTTCCCTTGTTATTGACCTAAATTCTTTGTGTCTCATTGAGTTCTCGGTTGTCTTCTATTATGAATATCGTTTATATGGTTTATGTTTTATCTACAATTACTTAACTTATATCTTATCATAAAGAATTTCTGGATCTAAGTGATTGCAATAGCATAAAACATTTGATTTTTAACATGGTATTAGAGCTCTGGTGAAGACGAACTCAAGAAAACTAGTGCTGCTCCAACCTATTTTCTACTTTAAAATATTTTATTGTTCCTTATCTCTATAACCTATTTTCTGCTAATATATCAAGTGTTTTCCAGTCCATTTACAACTCAATTTATTCTTGATTTCCACTTCATTTACAACTCATTCAAAGTTTGTTTTCCACTCCATTTACAACTCATTTTTTTCTTGTTGTCCACTCCAATTACAGCTCATTTCCTGCTTGTTGTCCACTTTACTTGCAACTCATTTTTCTTTTCAAATATCAAGTGTTGTCCACTATTTTTTTAGTCCATTTTATGTCATTATATCTCTTCATGGCCCTCTCTATTTGCTACTAAAATTTTGAGCAGATCAAGATTTATTCCTCTTACTTTAAGAATGAAGATATGTTGGTTGATGCTTGAAACTTCTTCCTTTGGAAGGCCAGATTGGATATAACTCTTAAGGAACATGATTTTCATGAGTATACTGAGGGAGAGATAGTAGAACCAGTTGAAAACTCCAAAGCTACTATCAAATCCAGATTCAAGAAAGCAGAAGTAAAGGCTAAAAATATTATCATTGACTCTCTTGAAGACCACCTCATCACTTTTGTTTCCAACTTGAATAAATCTAAATAAATGTATGGCAAAGCTATTGGAATGTATCAAGTGAACAACTTGAGTCAAATTCTTTCCTTGAAGAATCAGCTCAAGTATATTAAAATGAACAGAGGAGAGACCATTCAAACATACTTCACGAGGATATCAAAAATCAAATATCAGCTATCAACTTTTGTCGAAGTTGTTCTTAACAAAGAACTGTCGCTGATCATGCTTGGAGGTCTTCCTTCTTCTTAGGAGACTTTTATTAATACCATCGGCAACAATTATAAGTTTACCACATTTGATGAGATTTTGGGAAAGTGTGTTCAAGAAGAAACCAGAATTATTTCCAGAGGGAGAATTCCCAAGAATGACGGAGAACCTAGTGTCATTGTTATACAAGCAAAGAAGAAAGGTATAACATGAGTTCACTATTTGAGAAATACTACTCCCAACATCTCCTCTCAATGGACTAGAGACTTAATAAAAGTACAATGATACAAATGTCGCAAGAATCATCATAATGCTTGTGACTATTTAGAAAACAAAAGAGCATCAAAATCCAACTTCACTAATTGTTCCAACAAATTTGATTACAGAAGAAGAAGATAAGCTCATTCTTCTTGCAGAGGAAGCTATCATTGCTCAAGGAACCAAACGTGTGATAGTAATGTAGCTGAGACTCAATCATAATACTTTCTTGTTTCAACTCTTTCTAGTTCATCTCCTATAAATTATTGTGAGAGTTGGGTGGTCAATAGTGGTGCTTCAAGTCACTTTACCAGTTATAAAGAATTACTCTCTAATTTGGTTGAGAGGGAAACATATTTTAATATCATTCTTGTAGATAGCTCTACATTTCCCATAAGGGATCTACTTTTGTTTCTTTCCATCTGGATCAAGGTAAAAATCTTACTCCTCAAGACGTTTTATATATACCTAGTTTAAACAAGAATATTGTGTCCATATCATATTTAGAAGATAAAGGAACGAAATTTTCTTTCATAAATGGTAAATTTATCGCTTGGCCATCGAGATCCAACATGAGATATGCTCTCACTCTAGGATCTATATGCGAAGGTCTATAAAGAATCATTGGAGGAAATATTCATTCACTAATCCATGACATCAATCATCAAAGTGAACTTTAGCATTTAAGGTTTGCTCACTTGCACTACAAAACATTACCTTGTGAGAAATATGGTTTTTGGAATGCCAAAAATAAAATCTGATATTGATGACATTTTCCAAGGTTGCACAAGCAGAAACTAGGTGAAGGGACCATTCCCTTCAAGCAATAGCAGAAGTAGTAAGGTATTGCATCTTGTACATTCTAATTTATGTGGACCAATTCCAATAGCTTCTCTTGGTGGTTACTTGTATTGGATTATATTAGTGGATGTTTTTTCTCACAAAACATGGATTTATTTTCTGAAAAATAAAATTCAATCTTATAGCATGTTCAAATATTACAAATATCTAGTAGAAAAACAAACTGGAAAATAGATTAAAAACTTCAAATCTGACAATGGAGGAGAGTTCACTTCCAATTATTTCATTGAGTTCTGAAAATAAGTTGGAACCATAAAAGAGACCATTGTACCATATAACCCAAAAAAAAAAAATTGGTGTGGCTGAGAGAAAGTATAGAACTATCATGGAAGCAGTCAAAGTTATGTTTCATGATCATAAATTGCTAAAGTTTCTATGAGAATAAGCTACAAACACAGTCGTCTATGTCCAAAATATATCTTCTCTTTGTGCCCTAAACAACAAGACTCCTAAAGAAGTCTTCACTTGTGAAAATCCTGAAGCTGGGAACCTGAGGACATTTGTTTGTCTTGTATACTTCCATGTCCCAAAAGAGAAAAGGAACAAGCTAGAACCTTCAGGTAGGAAAGTTTTGTTTGTTGGTTACTGTGAGAATTATAAATATTACATAATATACATACATGGTCAAAGAAATATATAATTTATTGGGGATGTAAAATTTGATGTGGATTTAGCTCTTGGAAAAGAAATAGACACTCCTCTTCCTCTTGCTAATGTTGACAGTCAAGATGATGTGTTTGAAATACAAGAATCTCCTGAAGTTGAAACCAATCTTTCTGATGAAAACAAGGATCCCATGGATCCTTTGGGTCCTACTCCATGTGATCATCCTTCTAAAAGGAGACCTTTATGGCTTCGTGACACTCTTTAATATTTTGACAAACATTATTCCCCCAGATGAAATTTTAGATAAATAAATAAACCTTGTCAATTCCAATGATATGTTGTGGCCATGACCAACATTATTCAAGTTGAAACTTGCACTTTTGAAGAATTTGTAAAGGCACAAGTGTGGAAAAACGGAATGGTTGAAGAATATGAATCCACCATTCATAATGATGTATTGGAAGTGGTTCCAAGACCCCAAAGTAAATATATTGTATATTCTGAATGGTTGTATAAAATTAAACATGGTGTTGATGGAAATATTGAAAAATATAAAGTTAGATTTGTGGCTAGAGGTTTATCTCGGAAAGGGAATAAACTATGATGAAATTTTTGCACTTGTTTCCCATTACACCACCATTTGATATATTGTAGCTCTAGCATATATCCAAGGATATTATCTTCACCAAATGGATGTCAAGATTTATTTTTTGCATGGATTCCTTAAAGATGAAGTATCCATGGAGCAACCATAAGGCTTTGAAGCACATGATCCAAAAACCAATGTGTGCAAGTTGAATAAAAGCCTCTATAGTTTGAATCAAGATCCAAGAACTTGGTATTCTTGTATAGATATCTTCTTGATGAAGTTTGGTTTTATCATAATCAATGTAGGTCCAAATATTTACTTTAAGATATTCCAAAATATGCCTTTGATTTTGGTATTGTATTTTTATGATTTATTTATGACCGATAGTGAACCTATTATTTTCTAGTGTAAGAGGTAGTTGGCTTATGAATTTGAAATTAAATATCTTCATTTGATGCACTAATTTCTAGGCCTAGAGGTATGGGAAAAATCTAATGATATTTTCCTTTCTCAAGGAAAATATGTTGGCAAAATACTAGAAAGGTTTTACATGACTAAGTGTAAGTCCATGAATACTCCAATGGAAATGAATTTCAAGAAGTTTCATGGTAAATATGAAGGACCTAATTTGGATAATCCTTCTGAGTACAGTCAACTAATTGGGGCACTAATGTTCTCAATGAAAAATAGACCAGATATATGTTTTGCAGTCAATACATGATTAAGTTTTCTCATGCACATTGGGTTGTTGAAAATCATGTGTTGAGGTACTTTCATGGGACCATCAATCTTAGATTGAGATATACTTTCGAAGATGTAAGGATACATGGATGCTCTAATGTTGATTGGGATAGTAATTATACTAATAGAAAAATCACATCGAGGCATTGCTTCAGCTTAGGATCTTCCATGATATCTTGGTGAGAAAAAATAAAAAGTGTATTTCCCTTAGCACGACTGAAGTAGAATAAATTACTACTAGCATGGATAGATGTGAGGTAGTATGGGTAAGGAATCTCTTTGGACAATTATTTGAGGAATTATTGGATACTATATTAATTTACAGTGACAATAAGAGTGGGATTTTACTTGTTAAAAATACTATGTTCCATGACAAATTTAAACACATTGAGCTAAAATATCACTATATCATGCATATGGTGCAAAGAGTGTTGGAAAATCAGAAAGGAAGAAATTTTTTCTTTTTGTTGATAATTACTTGTGATTTATTTGAGTTACAATTATCTTTCTTATGTTATTTTTTTTTCTTATTTCATCAATGAATTACCAAAACCAAAAATGAAGATCAAGGACACCAAATGTAGGCACACAGCTAGGGAAAAACCCCTATATATGGGAAAACCCAATCAAGATATATTCCTTCAACACATTTATATTATGATGAGACAACCAATACCTTTACCAAAATACCTTCCTCATCCACCAATTCAAACTTTCAATGAGATACAAAAACCTTCAATAGTGTCTTCTTGTCCAGGACCTTCAGCCCATCATCAACCTAGAAATTTCAGCCCAGCTTCACCAATAGCTTCAAAATTTAGGCCTCCCCAAAAAATGAAGAATTTCAACCTTGATGCAACAGCTTCACAACTTTGACTTTGATACACTTTCAGAATTCTGTTGCACATGAGAGAGAGAGAGAGAGAGAGAGAGAGAGAGACCCAAAAAATTCAATTACAGCTTACTTCTTGAACTTCACACGCTTTCTGCTTCCCTACTACTACAATTCAAGCTTGAGTGAGATTTCCTCCAAATGAGTCAAGTTCCTTCTTATATGTAGTCTTCTTGTGAGGTCGAATTACCCTGTTTGAGGTTGACTTGTCCTTCCTTGAGGCCGACTTGGTAGAGGAGGCCTAGAAGACCTAAAATACAACAAAATAAATTTCTTCTTTGACAAATAAATCCCAATAATGGTTCTTTACAATATGACATGGACAAGGACGCTTGACATAATCCCTAAAGACCTTCAATGGAGACCTTGACCTAAAAAATATTGACCCAATCATGAAACCCATGCTTTAATAAGTAAAATTATTTAATAATAAAACTTATTTTTCTTTCTTTTGATAAATATATTTCATTATTACTCAAGTACAATTATGAATACCAACAATAGTTACATTCTTCAACACTCCCTCTTAACTAGGGAGGTATTCATAATTATCTATATCTATATATGTACATGGAAGATCTCCAAAATTAACTATGAAGAGTGCTGGCACACTCAATGCCTCGAATTAGATACCTAACCACGGTTATCTATCCGGGTGAGACAAAGATGGATTAAAGCTTTCATCCAGTCTAGGTACTATTGGAGTCATGTGATTTAGCAGATTGGTAGACCAAATGCACAGGGTAACACGAGACCAATCTTTGGAGTCCTAGGACCTAGCCTTCCTGGACTCAGGGAGGGTTATCTATATTGTATGCAAAGGATGTGAACTTTTTTTGCTTTTAGATGGTTGATTTTAGGCTAGTTGCTAAGTGTAAGGTTTGTTGTTTGTTTTGGTTGGGCATGATCACCAGATAGAATATGTGGAGTGAGAGGTCTTCAAATCATTGATTTGTGGAGTCAATGAAAGTCATGGATATCTCAATAATGAAATAGGATGCATAACAGGGCCAATCTAGCATATTCAAATGGATCTTTAAGTTTTTATGGTAAATGAGGTGGACATCAAGTTTGGGAACAAAGTTAGGGCAAAGGGCAATCAAGAATCCTGTACCATGAACCCTTTTAACAAGAAGGGACTAAAACACATAAGCATAAAGAAGCAATCAATAGACAGGGAAAACCTGTAACTCTTTGATTCAAATTAAGAAAATAAGCATTCAAT
Source organism: Pinus albicaulis (assembly GCA_034641835.2). Taxonomy (NCBI): domain Eukaryota; kingdom Viridiplantae; phylum Streptophyta; class Pinopsida; order Pinales; family Pinaceae; genus Pinus; species Pinus albicaulis. The sequence continues at coordinate 385,959 of JAXQQM020065678.1, forward strand.
ACAAACATTCCAATGAAATATAGAAGGCGAGAAACTCAGTGAAATTTTAGTGATTTCACCTTCAAGGTTAGAAAACATTTAAGATAACAAATAACTTTAATCAATGAAGAGGGAACTCCTAAACATCAATGATCAAGCTACAAATAAATTCAAGGCAACTTCTCAAGTATAGACAAAGGACATGATCAAAACATAACCTCTTTGGCTAAAACCTAACAAGTAATACTTCAAAGAGAAATTCCAAAACAGAGTTTAAATAGCATCAAATAAGCAGGGCTAACCATAAAATAGATTTGAAAAATACTGTATTGAACCATTTATGGAATGAACAAGCATAGGTAGGTCTAAGAAGTAATTAAGAATTTCTTAAACAAACTCAGCAGAGGAAAACATAAAGGTAATGAAAAATAGGAAGCACTTAGGTGCTTCAAGGAGCATTTCTTAACCTATACTTGTATGTTTTACTGCAACATAGAAATATGAACATAATGATAAACATGAAAAACAAGAACTAATAGAGACACATCACCACTAACCATGCTCAGGGATCCTATAAGCTATCCTCCTTCATCATCAATCAAAATAGCCCATTCATAAACTTCACAAGACCAAATTCTTCTTCAAACTCTAGAAACCATGTATTGCTCTCAAAAATCATCAAATGCGAACAAGATAATGAGCTCAAATGTAGTATTTATCTGCAAATGAGGAGGTGAAGCTGATTTTAGGGTTTGGCTGTCATTTATTACAAAGTTAATGAATTTTTTACCTTGAAGACCATGCAAGGCTCAAGGCAAAAATATCTAAAGATACTTCTCTGGAATAATAACTCCTATCTTAACTTTTGAGATAACATATGTGAAATGTTTGACTTTAAGGCCTATAAATAACTTTACAATAACTGCTAGTAGATATAAAATATCTCTCACTGAGTGTAATAACTGTTTTATGCTTTATTGAAGGAAACAAAGCATTAGGTGGAAAAATATCTTTGAAAGAAGTAGCTGCCTGTAGGTGCAGTTAATTTGAATGTACCTTGGGTTAATCTGCTTCTTGTTTTGTCTTTAATCTATGTATTTAGGCTTTTAAACTCTGTCTTGACACTCTGACTATCTATTTCTATCATTTTTTTCTTTAATCTGCTTTATTTATGCCTGTACATTAATCCTTTTGACTAATATTTTTGATCTTTCATTTTTATCCTTTAACCTTTTAACTGTCTTCCTTTATTATCTTAATCCTCTGCCTTTGCTGGCTAATCCTTTGTTTTGCTTCCAATCAGTGATTATCCCTTTAATCCTTTAATCTTCTTTTCTTCATTGTTTCTCTGACTGTGCTTTTTTTTTGCGTGCAGGGGGTGCTTCCTTTCATGGTAGGAGGGTTACTTGACCATCGATGATCATGTTTCATCAATGGTTAATATTGATACATGGCCTTTGACCATTTATGATCTAAATCGAACCTCTGGATCGTCATCCAGAGGCTAATTTGGTCGTTTTCGGACAATCAGAATGCTCTTTATGCATCCCGTTATTAAACATGCACACAAAAACAATATTTTAGTTTGAAAACCTATAGGGAGGGCCTTGACTGCATTTTTTTGATGTTTGGGCTTGTCAGAGGGTGATTGTAGAGGAGGAAATGGCGTGGGAGGCAGGGTTCCGAAGGCGGAACCAACAGAATTTTGAAAAGAGGCCGGGGGGTTTGAAAAATGGCATGGAGGGGTAAACGGTTTTGAAAAACTGGAAGTGGTTTATTGCACGGTACAAAGGTGGTAAGTGGTTTTCAGGAGGGGGAGTGCGATATGGTCTAGAGCTCGACACGTAGCAGGTAGTGTGGGGGGTCAAAATGTATGCGGGGTTATGGTTTTTGTAGTGACAGGTTATATTATGAGGCAGGCCTGATGGGCAGATGGCAGAATATAAAAGGGGAGAGAGGTTTAAATGGGAAGCAAGCCCAGAGGTTTATAAAATAAGAGGAAATGCTTATCAGTAAGAGGAAGGGGAAGGTTATATGAGCGTGAGGGGGTTGGGGCTAGAGGAAAAAGGGGTTTAGGCCTTTATAACATAAGGTCAGGCCTATAGTATCAAAACAGGGTTTTTATACATAAAACAAAAAGACTCGAAAAGCTTAATTTTCTATTTTAAACAATGTAAAAGGGGCCTTTTACATTTTTTTTAATATATACAAAGGAAAATGAAGAATAGGGGTTTTCTTTATGAAGGTTTATGAAGAAGGAAATGGGTTTTTCATAGGGGAAAGGAATGAATGAGAGTGTGGGTAGAGGGAGTGAAATATGAGATCAATAGGCCCAAAAATGAAGTCCTTTTGGAGTAGTAAGGCATACTTTAGAAGGCAGAGAGGAAATATATAGAAAAACAGGTTGATTTAGGATAATGAAGGTAGTGAGATTTCTAAAACTCACAATATTCACGAATTTTGTTTTTAGAAATCTGGGATAAGTATTTAGTCATCTTCAAAGATAACAAAAAAATACTGATGACTAACAGGTACCATCAAGCTTGCTAACTAACCATCAACCTAGGGATCTAGGTATGTATCCAAGGCAAAGCTCCAATACCATTAATTTTTCCCTCACACTTCGGGATATAGACATCAAACACACATAGACCAGCCAGATGTTCTCCCAAGCATCCACCATTAGATGATTCAACTCTCTCTAGTAAACTAGATATATCCATTAGATGCTTCCAGAGTGTTCAACCTAATTAAGGAGAGACAAACACAAACCCAAATCATAAATAAACTATTAAATATACATATATAATTAAACACAAACCTTTGGGGTCCTCAATCATCATGATGCCACTTATATCAAGTTATTCATACGCAACTAGTCAGAAGCTTTTCTTTCATTTATTCAATAACATCAAGGCATCCTCAATACATTTTATTACTTTCATTCATTCTCATATTTATCCTTTCAAAGTATCCACTATGACTATCATAATATGCCCTCCCTCTCAACTGGGGAGATGTACTCTTTTCTTATAACCATGTTTCTTCTTAAATTAAGGAGATCAACATCGGAGACCCTATCATGGCTTCATTCCTAAGGTCATATTGATCATATTTATTCTTTGAAAATCTTCATCATCTTGAAGATTATGTACCTATACAACTTAAACAAGTACAAACAAAAATCATAAAGTTAATTATATCATAATAATTTCAATACAATAATGGAAGCATTAGACTTTAAACATCAAATACGTAAACCAAGTTAGGTTCATAATCAATAAGAGACACATACTTTTAAACTTCAACTTCTTGCTAGGGTTTTGTTACAAACCCCATACTACAACATAAAGCAACTTAATCAAGAAATCAGTCTCCTTCTATCTACGGCCTCAATATTATTCTCAGATATATAAGATAGATTCTACCATGATTCATTACAAACCCTAGATTCCATCTTAGAGACACAAATACTTATATATCAGCAATTTAATCAAATAATAGTTCTATTATACATTTTAGACTCTACTAGGGTTTGTATCAAACCCTGTATTTTATCAAAAAATATAAATCATATTGAAAACAATATTATCATATCCTAGGATGTCAAACTTATACTAGGGCTTTGTTACAAACCCTATAATTCACAAACTATGAGCATCAAAAATTAGGTTAGTATACTCCCATATACATATCTAGGAATTAATGCACTAAAATTTCCCATCAATGTCTACTAAGTAAATCCAAAACATAAACATCAAAGCATTAGAGATAGATATACAACAATTTCATTTATATTATGGTTTTGATCATACATATGAGCATACACCTAGGGTTTCATTCCTAGGAGCTTACAATAGATATTATAATGGTTTTTCTCATAAACCCTAATTCATCAACCCCTAGATATATATGGATTCAATACATAAATTTAGATAGAAAACCATAAAGTACTATGGTTTTTATCATAACAATATCAAAATCCTAAATATAAAATGAATAGGTTTTCTACATTTCAATAACAACCCTAAGAAGAATAGGGTTTCCATATTAGCATCAACATACCATTAGGTTATGGTTTTATGGTGAACATTTTAAGGTTCCACAAGAATGATGATTTTAATGATGGTATATTCAATCTAATGATTAATCACCCTAACTATAATAATTGTGATTCAAAACCCTAGACATAATGATGTCAATAATGTAAGGAAATAATTTTAAAATAAAATGAACATACCTTTTTTCATAAGAAGATAATTTTATAACAAAGCTTATGGTTTAAGACATACCTTTGAGTTGTTCCTTAACAAACCTTGTAGGACATCAATTATTTAAGGGAATAATTTATTCCATGCTTCAAGTATATCCTTTGAAGTCTCCTCCATAACCCTTGCATATTCAACAAGCTCACCTAACACAGAAAATATAAAAGGTTATTATAACGTAATTCAATCAAGTATTGATGTGTTGAAGAAACCAAACTTGAAAAGAATGAAACAAAGAGAAAAATACATATTTTTTGGTAAATTGGTGGATGCTCCCTCTTAATCCAATCTTGAGGAAAACCTGCAACTAAAAAGAAAAGATGTTCTAACAAGACATGTTAGACTTCCAATTTCTAGAAATAAAAAATTAAAGGAAAACAATTCAAAACTTAGAATAGAAGGATATGTAAGGGATAGAGTTCCTAGGAGTCCCTAGAAAATAATTCTTTGACCTTGGATTCTTCCATCTTTTTCTTCTTTGGTGTACCTTCATCGGTAATATTTTCTTGATCCTTATCTTTCTTCTTGTTCCTAGGGTTCTCAGGACAATGGCTTTTATAATTAGCCATCTTATGGAAATTATAGCATTCAATATTGGATAGTTAAACCTTATTCTTTGGTCCTTTGTACTTCTTGAAGTTTCCCTTATTTTTGTGATGAGCATAATAGGAAATTGATATGTTCTCCTCTTCATTTTCATTCTTTTTTCTTACTAACTATATTCTAGCCTCTTCTTGACTGCATGCATTCCAGATGTGTTTGAATGTTGGAGTATCCTTCCAAATGTTGATTCCTTATGCAAAGGCACTCCAAGATGTTGGTAATCCTATAAGGTTAGTAATCATGAGCTCCTTTTATGGTACCATTTCATCTATTGCTTGGATTTCATCTATGATTCTAGATATCCTTATAAAGAAGGATTCCACTATATCGTCTTTCATCATATTCATAGTTCTTAATTCATTCTTGAGGCTTGCAATTTGGCCAATGTTCTTGATTGTGAATAATTTGGATAGAGCCTCATTCATTTATTTAGAGGAATCTATATTGGATATATATGGAATGAGGTTGTCCTTTACTCCATCCAATATTAGGTTCATGGAAAATATTTTAGTCTCTCTGAAATTTTCTCTCTTTGCTTCACTTGATTCATCTGTAGGCTTCTTAAAATTTCCTCAAACTAGATCCAAAACTTTATTCTTCTCGAGGATGAGATAAATCCTTTGTTTCCATGCCCTGTAGTTGAAGGTTACTTCTAGTTTGGTTTCTCCCTTCATTGAGTTAGACATAGTTCTTGTAGATAGTAGTCTTATCCCATTATATGATCCCTTTAATGATCTTCCTTCAATCTCATTTTTCCTTCTATATATCTTCAAGCTACCTTTCTCTTCCTTCTTCACCTTGGCTTTGAAAATCGGAAAGGCAGAAATATTTTCTCTTTGTTAATAATTAATTATGATTTATTTGAGTTATTATTATATTTATTATCTTATTTCATCAAGCAATTATCAAAACCAAAACACCAAGATCAAGGACACTAGATGTAGATGCTTAGTCAGAATAAAACCTCTGTATAGGGGAAAACCCAGTCAAGAACCCTTCTTTCAGTAGATTCATATGACGGTGAGACAACCAAGACCTTAAACGATAGACCTTCCTCCTCCGCCAAGTCATCCTTTCAATGAGATACAACAACCTTCAATAGTATCTTCTTATCCAGAAACTTCAACCCAGCTTCCACCTAGAAATTCCAGCCTAGCTTCACTAGCAGCTTTAGAATTTTGACCTCCCCATAAATTGTAGAATTTTGACCTTGATGTAGTAACTTCACAACTTTGACCTTGATGTAGTTTCATAATTTTGTTACACATGAGCGAGAGAGAGAGAGACCCAAAAACTTCAATTCCAACTTCCTTCTTGAACTTTGTACTTTTTCCTCTTCCCAGATACTACAATTCGAACTTGTGTGATATTTCCTCCAAGTGGTTTGAGTTCTTGCATATATATAGTATCATTGTGGGGTTGGATTACCCTATTTGAGGTTGAATTTTCCTTCCTTGAGTCCGACTTGGTGGAGGAGGCCTAGAAGACATAAAATATAGCAAAATGAATGTCTTGTTTGACAAATAAATCCCCTATGATGATTCTTCTTAATAATATTGTAACTTCATTCTTAAAAATGTTAAGTCTCTATATTAATAGTGTAGTCCCTTATTATGTTAGTGTATCCCCCCTTATTTTTATTTTTGTACTGCTGTAACCCCCATATTGTTATTATTGTGCCCTTACATTATTATTGTTATGTCAGCTAGGGTTACATTATGGCCCCACTACAATAACATTGTGGGCCCATGGACTCCTATATATAGAAAGGAGGTTTTGTCATTTTTATCATCCAAGAATTGTTCATTCATGTAATGTACTAGAGGTTTCCCCATTGAAGTGGCTTATTTCTAGGGCGTTTATATCTCTTTTCTTCTATTTTGGAGTTGGTTTCACAACATTTGGTATCAGAGCTTTGGATTCTAGGGTTTTTCTCCTCCAAACAGGTCATCGTGGAATTTTCGCTATAACGTTTTTTCTACGAAGGTTCAAAAGCTGCAATTTTTAGAGTGCGAATAAAAAATCTTGAGGAACATCATCGCAAAATTTCAGAGCTTCGTTCACAACATTTTCGGAGATATGATTTGTGGAAGTTAGGTCTTTTTGCAGGCTCCTGAATTTCACTTAAAAGGGTCATCGCGAAATTTTTACTATAAATTTGTTTCTACGAAGGTTCAAAAGCTGAAATTTTTAGAGCACGAAGCTGAAATCCTGAGGAACATCTTCGCAAAATTTCAGATCTTGGTTCGCAATATGTTTGGAGATATGATCTTTGGAATTTAGGTCTTTTTCAGGATCCCGAATTTCATCTCAAAGAGGTGATTGTGGGAAAAGCTTCATAAGTCTCTCTCTGAGCATTGGATTGGAATTATGTAAAAAGTGACTGGAATTAAATGGACTGTATTTTCCTATCTATAACTTTTAGAGCCAAATGAGTAAACAATGACATGTGGTAAGTCCTAAAAGTTCGCTCTACTGAACTAGTCCATAATTAGGTCATTGTGGGAGACTGGACATAAATTTGCTTTGAAGAATCCAAATCAAGTCAGACCTGAAAGAAGCTTCAGAGGACTACTACAAGGCTTAATTTCAGATATTGAAGGTCCAAAATCATAGAGATAATTCAGTTTCAATATCGAGCTCCTCAAAAGCAAGAAAAAGGTGTGTATTTGCTTTTTAAAATTGCATAATGTTTGTTTGAAAAGGAATTTTGAAGTGATTCCAAGGGCATATTTCAGAATTTTTATCAGTATTGGGTTCTATAATGCCTCCAAAAAATAATTCCATACCCATTAACCCCTCAAAAAGCTATACTATGATGCATGAAGAGGAAGAATTTGTATGAGATATCAAAATTACAGTACCAAGTGCAACAAATTTCGATCTTATGAAGAGCAATCGAAGATGACATAGATGGTATAAAAGCATAAATGGAGGCTAATTTGGATGGTTTGAAGGATCAAATAATAGCTAATATGGATGATAAATTAGTGGAAGATCACATCGAGCATCAACAACAAGTTCTTCAACTCTCAAAGGATAACCTAATTTTGGTGCAGAATCCAATGAAACAACATGAAGATCAACATCACATCAAAAGAAGTTTTGAAGTAGTCACGGAAACAAGAACGTAACAAGTACGATCAATTTCAGAGTATGTCATCAAGTGGAAGAACTTTCCTGTAGAAGATTCCACATGGGAGGATGAGAATTTTATACAGAAGCATCAAGAAATAATCAAGCATTGAGGACAACACTTTTTTGAAGGAAAGGGGCATGTTAAGTCCCTATATTAATAGTGTAGTCCCTTATTATGTTAGTGTAGCCCCCCTTATTATTATTATTTTACCCCTGTAACCCCCATATTGTTATTATTGTGCCCTTAGATTATTATTGTTAGGTCAGCTAGGATTACATTGTGGCACCACTAGGATTACATTGTGGCCCCATGGACTCCTATATGTAGAAAGGAGGTTTTTTCATTTGTATCATCCAATAATTGTTCATTCATGTAATGTATTGGAGGTTTCCCCCTCGAAGTGGCTTATTTCTAAGGCATTGATATCTCTTTTCTTCTATTTTTGGAGTTGGTTTCACAACACCAAAGCAGAGATAATAGATATCCTTATATCAGAAAGAAATTCCTCCCTAGCTGAGAGGGAGTCTTGAAAATTGGTAGTTATGGGATGAATTTCTTTGAATAAAATTTCATTTCTGATATTTGTAGAGTGACTTTCTAAAAATATAAATTCATGTATATCTTTTCAACCATGACTTTTCAAAAATATTAAATCGCCTTCCATCAATTCGTAATCATATATATATATATATATATATATATATATTGTTTAGTTTTTAACTTAATGATCATTATTGTTATTATTATTATTATCATGTTTATGATACTATTATATTATTATTAAAAATAAATTCAAGTATCTCAATGATGGGACTCAATCATGTCATATTTAAATCCCATCAATTAATACATATGTTACTCTCTTCCTTTTCATGGATTCATTCATCTCTCTCTTTAATTCTCTTACGCACCTCTTACACTCTCTTACACACTTTAATGACTCATCATAAAAATATTCCTCTTACACCTATTTAATGCATAAGTTACACTCCTCTCCTTTATAGCATAAGTTACACTCCTATTTTTGCATGTGCAACTCCTCAAGGAATAGGAGTTAATCCCTCATGAATTCAACCTCATTGCTCATATATAAATTTATGCCTTTCATTATCACTTGACACACTTACTTGTGCTTGTGGAAGGAGAATTCAAATTTGAGAGAGAGAGAGAGAGAGAGTATTGAAGGGCAAGCACAGATCTTGGAGAGACAAATTGGGACAAGGGGGGCAAGAGGGGAGAGGGGAGAAAACCTAAGGTAACCTTGAAGACTTGGTACCTAGTTGGAGGAGGTTCAAGTGAGGAGAAGGAAGTTGTAAGCTTGTGAACCTACAATAGAACTTTGTTGAATGAAGGTAGGATGTTGCCAGTTAGGTTATTCTTGAGCTAGTTGGAGCCAATGGAATCCTTAAGACAAACTAGTGAGTCTGTGAGTTCTTTAGTGGAACTTTTATAGTCTAGATGCCTTTGAATAGACCTTGTTAGGTCTATGTCAAGCAACTATTCTGGGAGTGCCTCACTATCTCGGGGGGGGGAATTGGACGTAATTTCCATTCTCATTGGTTGGGAGGAGTGGTATTTCTCCTGGTTGAATTCCCTAGTTGTATAAAATAAAAACCAATAATTACATTTACCTTTATAGAGCTTACATTATATTTGTAAATGATGTTGGATAAGTGTTCTTATTTTATTAATGTTTCTTTTAGAATGAAGTTGTTGTTGTGAATAATAATGTATGCATGAAATATGTATTCGGTGATTGATGTTAGGCTTTATGGTAACTTTTTGTAAATGAATAAATTTTATAAAGACCTTGTAGGCATTTTCTAATGGCTTTGTGTGAGAAAGGTTGTGAAAATATGTTAAAATGCTATAGTTTAATCCCTTACACAATTTATGACTAATAGAATGTACATTATAATAAATAGGTTAGTTTCCATATAGACATAAGTCAAAAGAGGAAACAGTCCATATTTATATATATAAATAGACCTAAGCACTCCAAAGGTAATAGCATATTCCAAAAGAGGATTGGATTCCACTTGCTTCCTTGTTCTCGGTAGTGGGTATAACCACAAAGAAAATTAACTAAGGACAATGGTTGGGTAGCCTTGACTATTAGGGTTACCAGTATGCAACCTACTAAATATATATATATAGTGCATAGGATACATTGTGAAATTAAATATTGAGATATGTGAATATCAATGACGAAACTTTTCATGCATAAGAACTAAACAAAAGTAATGATTGAGACCTAGGTTATTCATAAAGGTAGAATCATCTCCAGCATCCTAATAGGCAATCTTGGGTCCATGATAGGTTCTATATTACTTATTGACATTGTGAAACAAAGACAAACACTGACCATAATTCGTCGAGCCATTCAGGCTTTACAGAGTATAATAAAACCAACTAATCTCAAAATTATTTTGAATAGTATATTATGTAGCAAGAATATTATCGAACAAACATTCCCATAAGAGATAAATAAATAAATGGTTTCGTTGAAAACTTAAGAATTTGTGTTATGAGTAACAAAACCGATAATCACTCTATTTACTCACAGCATGGAGTGCATGTTAACTTTCTTAAAAATTAGAAACATTAGTATTCAATGTACAAGTAAATTTCATGGTAATAACCCTAGGTATCAAATAACCCATAAATGGTGACAGTATACACCCATTGGAAATAGTTTTGAACATTGTTTCTAGACCTGAGGGTATAAAAACTATTTTATATATTTAAGATATGAATCTAAATTATTATAATATTATACAAATAGAAACACCAACTAGGTATTATCAACTCGGTGAACACAAAAATCCTTGAGAAGGTTAGGCCAATGGCCAAACTATTAAAAGGATCCCTAAGAAAGGTCAGGCCAAATGGCCAACTTGTAATAGTAACATAGAAAAACTGATAAGGGAATAAACCCAAGTATGAAACTACATTGCAAGAGGTTATTAAACAATATTGTTTCCAAAAAAAACAAGAGTGGCATTATAAGAGAAACCTACAAGGATAATTTGTAAGTCGATCATGAAATTGAGAAAAATAATGTCACAAGGATTTACAGTGAAGCGAACTTTTTCAACACCAGAATCCACCATCAGAACTATAATCAAGAAAGGAAAATATGAACTTTAAATATTAATAAAAGAGAGAATACTTAAGCTCATATGTGGGGCCACTAGCTCTTGTTCTCCTCAACCTGTAATAGAATAACCCAATAGGGAAAGTGTCCAAATTAACAAAACAAATAAGGTAAGAGCTTAAAACCCTAACTACAAATTTCATGAACATGGTAAGTTTACCTACAAACCTGAATCTGGGAGAGATGCAAGAGGTTTTCCCCTACACATGGTGGGCTTGAAAGTGATATTCACCAACCGAAACCTTAGCTTTAAAAAAAAATGTAGACAAGGAAAGGAATTTTAATAACCCCAGTTCTTCAAAAAATATAAATTCCAAAACTCAAATTCTGGTTCTAAACTTACCCATCAATGTTATGGCTTCAGGGTGGAATGAATCGACAAGTCTAGTGACCAGGGTTCGAGTCACAGGAGTTAATCTCCACTAGAGGCACAACAGGTGAGAATGGCACCCAAATGCAGCAAGGGTGGGGGTTGTTACACCCATAACTAACCCTATCCCTTAAGAACCATTAAATTATGATCCTTGGAGATCTACGGTCTTTAATGGTTCCACTCACATCAATGAGTACAAGCCATTGTTGGAAAATCAGAAAGGTAGAAATATTTTCTTTATGTTAATAATTAATTTTGATATTCTAATGTTCTTATTAACTTTCTTATGTTCTTATTTTATCTTGATTCATCAAGAAAGTACCAAAACCATAACATGAATATCAAAGACACCATATGTAGGCACACATCTAGGGAAAAATCCTTATCTAGGGGAAAAACCAGTCAAGAAATTTTCCTTCAGTAGATTCATAAGACAAGACGAGATGATCCAAGACTCTTTGACCTAGGGACAAAATTCCTCCAATCACCATGTCATCCCTTCCTTCCTCTCCAAATAATAACCTTACAATAGCAACTTTGACCTAGAACTTCGAGCCTATAGCAACTTCCCCAGTAACTTTGCATGTGTGAGAGATAGATGGCCCAAAAACTTTGATCTTGTCCTTCTCTTGAATCCTTCTCCTTCTCCTACAATTTAGCACCTTTTTGCTTCTTCTTCTTGTATATCAAACTTGTGTGAATGATGCTCCAAATAAATCAAACTGCACTTCTATATATAGCCTCTTTTTTGGGCTAAATTGCCCTAATGTAGGCCGACTTCCTCAGGTAAGGGCTGACATGGTGTGAAAGTGAAAACTAACTTATTTTACTCAATAATAATTCTTTTTACATGATATAAAATACTAAGAAAGATCTAATAAAATGGAAAATAACTCTAATGAATCCATATAAAATATAGAAGTCCTCAAGGGGGACTTTGACCTAGAAAATGATGACCCAAGCATGAAACCCATGCTTTAATAAGTCATTTTAATAATAATAATAATAATAATAAAACTTTTTTATTATTTTGATAAATACATTTCATTATGACTCATGTACAATGATGAAGACTGAACCTAGTTACATTCTTCAACACTCCCTCTTAATTAGGGAGGTATTCATAATCACATATATATACAAGTACATTGAAGATCTCAAAACACATGAACTTCGAAGAGTTTAGGCACACACGGTGTCATGGACTAGATTCCTGACCAGGGAAATCTATCCGGGTGGGACTAAGATAGACTAAAACTTTCACCCTCTATAAGTACTATCAAGCTTACTTACTAACCATCAACCCGGGAATCTAGGTGTGTAATGCAAGGTCAGAGATCTATGACCAACGTTACCCTCCCTACTTTGAGAAATACACATCAACACACAGGTCGGCCAGATGTCCTCCCACGAATTTTGTATTACACACGATGCCTCAACACTCTTGATTATTTAAATCAGTAACAACAAATCTCTCCCTATCAAATAGATCAGTAACGTCAAATAAATCAAGCATGAAAACATGCTTCTAAAACTTTGAGAGATTATTTTTACAAACACAACCCGAATCAGTAACAAAATTTCAAATACACATAAGTAAACACAAACATTCTGGGTATTCAATCATCTTGATGTTGCTTTGATTATCATAATTTATCATAGTAGGTCTTAGAGGCTTCCCAAACAAATATGGAAGAAATTTCCTCAACCATTCAGCTTCCTTTCCTACTTTAAATGCAGCAACATACTCATCTTCAACACTACTTAATGCAATTGGTTGTTAATTTTTACTCATGCATGAAATCATAGCAGATCTCAAACATCCATCACAACTATAATAATATGCCCTCCCTCTCAACTAGGGAGATATATCCTTTCCTTTATCCAGTCTCTCTCTTAACTTAGGGAGATCAACTACTTTCTATATCATCAAAGAATATTTCATGGCTTCATTCCCTTTATCAAATTCATCTTGATCATCATCATTCATATAACTTCCTTCATCATTTTTATCAATAATATCAAGTCAAATTTATTTACGAATATCTTCAACATCTTGAAGATTATGTACATCCACAACTTAAACAGCAAGTACAACCAAATACATATATAAGCATGAAGTTAACTATATAAAAATCATATAATAATGGAAGAATTAGACTTTAGACATCAAATACCTAAACTTAGTTGGGTTCATAATCAGCAAGAGACACATACTTCTATACTTCAACTTCTTGCTAGGGTTTTGTTATAGACCCTAGATCACATCATTTAAAGTAACTTAATCAAGATATCAGTCTCATTATATCTAAGGTCTCAATATTACTTTCAAAGATATGACAGACTTTACTATGATATATTCCAAACCCTAGAATCCTTCTTCAAGATACAAAGCCTTATATATCAGTAATTCAATAGCAATCCAATCATATTACTCTCTAAGGTTTCACAATATGACCAACTCTTTGTAACCACTATACTTTATCACCACATTTGAAATAATAACACCATATCATGTAATATCAAACTTCTACTAGGGCCTAGTTGCAAACCCTAGAACTATGAGTATCAACAATTAGGTTATCACATATACATATCTAGGATTTCATAATCATGCACAAGCATATCACAACAACATCTATCAGGAAAATCCAAGATACAAACATTAAAGTTAGACATACATCAGCCTTGATCAAGTTAGGGTTTTGATCAAACAGACAAACATACACCTAGGGCTTCATTCCTAGGAAATTACTATAGATATGATAAGGGTTTTTATCATAAATCTTAATTTACCAAAACCCTAAAGATCTAGGATTTCAATACACATCAAAATCTAAAGCACTCAATTTTCTATAATAGTATCAAAACAATAAACATCAAATTAATAGCTGTTTCTAGATTTCATCAATAACCCTAAGTAGACTAGGGTTTTCAAATTAAAATCGACATACCTTTAGGTTAGGGTTTTACAAAGAAACTTTTTAGGGTTCCATAAGAATGATGAAATGTATAATAAGGGTAGATTCAATCTAATGATTAATCACCCAACTAAGAATTTGTATGATTCAAATGTCCTAAACATAATGATGTTAGTATTGTAAAGCATATTATTAAAATAAATGAATATATCTTTGTTATGAAGAGAACAAAGCTTATTGTCTAATACATACCTTTGAGTTTTTTCTCAACAAAACCTTTAGGACATTAATTTTTTAAGAGCTTCCTTTGCAATAAGAACTTATATCATGCTTTGGCTTGTGAGGTCTCCTTCATAACCCTTGAGTATTCAACAAGGTTTCCTAAATAAGTAAAATATAAAAGAAATATTATTAGCATATAATACAAACATGAGAGAGGAAACCAAACATAAAAAGATCGTGCAATGAGTAAGATACTTATATTTTGTAAAATGGTGAGGGATCCCTCTCAATCCAATCTCGAGGGATACCTATAACTTCATTAAAACAAATCAAAAATGTTCTACCAAAGCAAGTTATACCTATAAGTACTATAAATCAAAACATAAAGGAAAACAATTCAAAACTTTAGAGTAGAAGGATATGTAAGGGATTGAGTCCCTAAGAGTCCTTGGAAAACAAATCTTTGACTTCAAATTCTTCCATCTTATTCTTCTTTGGTGAACCTTCATTAGAAATATTTGCATTATCCCTATATCTCATTTTATTTCTTGGATTCTCACAACAATTACTTCTATAGTGACCATTTTGTAACAATTGTAATATTCAATCTTGGATAGGTCTATCCTCTTCCTTGACCCTTTCAAATTCTTGAAAGTTCCTTTATTCTTGTGATGAGCGAAATAGGCATTTGAGATGTTCTCCTCTTCATTCTCCTTATTGCTTACTAATGAAATTCTAACTTCTTCTTGAATACATGCATTCCATAATTGTTCGAATGTAGGAGTATCCTTACAATTATTTATTCCTAATGTAAATGCACTCCAAGATGTTGGTAATCCTAGAAGAGTAGTAATTACGAGCTCCTTTTCAGGTACTCTTTCATCTATTTCGTAGAGTTCATCTCTAATTCTATCTATCCTTATAAATAAGGGTGCCACATTATCATATTTAGTCATCTTCATAGTTGTTAGTTCATTCTTGAGGCTTGCAATTTAGCCAGGGTTCTTGATTGTGAATAATTTGGATTGGGCCTCATACATTTCTTGAGCAGAATCTATGTTGGATATATATGGAATGAGATTTCCCTTTTTTCCATACACTATTAGACTCATGTCCAATATATATGTTTCTTTAAACTTTCATTAGAGGAAATTTTAGCCCAAAAGTGGCCTCCTAAGGAAAAATAATAAAATAATAGGAAAATAATAAAATAAGAGTTATAAATTTTGGAGGGAAAAAAAGAAAATGAATTTTTTTAATTGTACTTTTGGCTTATCTTCTTACACGTTTACTCAAATTTCAAGTATAGACACTCGTTGGATGCAGAATTAAATTATAAATCCAATGATTACCCATTATGCATACTTTTAAGAAGACCCATATTTATAAAAATTGAAGATACATTAAAAAAATGTGTTCAACGTGTTTTTTTTAATGTATCTTTAATTTTTATCAATGTGGGTATTTTAAAAAGTATGCATAATGGGTACTCATTGGATGAAAAATTAAACTCTACATCCAACAAGTGTCTACACTTGAAATTTGAGTAAACCTAAAAGAATATGAGCCAAAAATACAATTAAAAAAAAGTAGTTTTTTTAATTTCCCCTCCAAAATATTTACATGTACCTTTTTCAAAATTTAAAGGATTTTGATTAGTTTACATATTATGTATGGGAAAATTTCGTGGGCACTTTTAGGCTGAAATTTCCTCTAATGGTTTTCCCTACTTCACTTGATTCATTTGTAGGCTTCTTGACGTTTCCTTTTACTAGATCCAAAACTTTATTCTTCTCAACAATGAGATCTGTCATATTTTTCCATGCCTTGTAGATGGAGGCTCCTTCTAGTTTTTTTTCTCCCTTCAATGAGTTGGACATGGTTCTTGAAGACAGTAGGCTTATCCCCTTATATGATTCATTTTTCCCAATAGTCCGTATTCAACTTCTTAAGACTCCTTATTCTCCTTGCAATAGATCTTCAAGATGCATTTTTCCTCCTTCACCTTAGCTCTGATTCCATGTTGGAAAATCAAAAAGGCAATAATATTTTCTTTATGTTGATAATTACTTGTGATATTCTTATGTTCTTATTAACTTTATTATTTTCTTATTTTATCTTGATTAATCAAGAAATTATCAAAACCATAACACAAAGACCAAATACACAATATATAGGCACAGAGCTAGGGAAAAAATGCTATCTAGGGGAAAACCCAGTCAAGAACTCTTCCTTCAGTAGATTCATAAGACAAGACAAGATAACTCAAGACTCTTTGAACTAGACTCATACTTCCTCCAATCACCAAGTTATCCCTTCCTTCCTCTTTAGATGATAACCTTCCAGTAGCAACTTCAACCTAGACCTTTGACTTGCAATAAATTTCATAATTTTGACCTCCTACAATTCCTTAGTAACTTTGCATGTGTGAGAGATAGATGGGCCAAAAACTTTGATCTTGTCCTTCTCCACAATCCTTCTCCTTCTCCTTCAATTTCTCACTTTTTTGCTTCTTCTTCTTATATATAGAAGTTGTGTGAGCGATGCTCCAAATGAATCGAATTGCACTTCTATATATAGCCTCTTTTGTGGGTCAAATTTCATTAATGTAAGCTGACTTCATCAAGTAAGGGCTGACTTGGTGTGGAGATGAAAAATGACTTATTTGACTCAATAATAAATATTTTTACATGATACAAAAGCCCAAGAAGGGTTTAATAAAATGGAAAATGACTCTAATGACTCCAAATAAAACCTATAATTCCTCAATTGGGACTTTGACCTAGAAAATAATGACCCAAGCATGAAACCCATGCTTTTGATAATTCTTTTTAATAATAATAATAATTATTATTTTTCTTTCTTTTGATAAATAAATTTCCTTATGATTATAATTATGAAGACTGAACCTAGTTACATTCTTCAATAGCCATGTACCCCACCGAACAATCTAGAATGAGGGTATGAGACTTTAGTAATAATGAAAGTTTAATTAACGATTAGAGATCAAGGTTCCAATATAAATATGGATAAATATAAGCTACATCATCAGCATAATCTAATATCATCAAAGCATGAGTCGCTACACTAACAATAAAACTCTTATACTATACTTTCCATGATGACATGAAATGAAATAAAAGGTCTCTAGTGGGTTTCCATGGGTAACATGGTCAAGTCAGACAGCAGCATGTAAGAATGTGTGTGTGTGTGTGTGTGTTTAAAATTTAAATACCAACCTTAGAGATTAACATGTATACACATTTATAATGTTGAGATAGAGTATATTTGAAACATTAAATACACTTGTCGATAGAATAAATAATAGAAGGAAAATTGACACATTCAAGCATGGTAAAATTAAGTTATTTTGCAAAGTAAAGAGGGGGAAAAACTTGCATGTGGATGTTGCATTTGGGTGCCTAGATCCTTTATGTTACATAACATACCTAGATCCTTTAGTTTACATTATAGTAACAAGTTGTTGAGAAAGATAATAAAAATATTTTTTTAGCAACCTCATTATTACATTTTTCATATTGATAAATAACTATGCAAATCACAAAAGCAAGACCAATTTAGCAAACTGTTTAATTGAGCAAAATCAAAGCCATTTGAAATTACAAATTTAATGATATTACAGTAACTTAATGAGTTGATAAGTTATTTATTTTTTAATTCTTGTTACTCGAATTTTGTTATGATAAGTATTGATTTTGACCCTCAAAAAGATTAATTTGATAATGTATGAAAAAAAAATGTATTCCAAAATATTAATTTAATATGTATATCAATCTAGATATCCACACTAATTATAAAAAAAATGAGGAAACATACACCCAAGATATCATTTTCACATTGCATTTGTTTACAAAACCAACTCATACTCTTGGCACCACACATCTCACCTAAATCACAATATTCATTATAACTACCCAACCTCAAAACCCATTAGGTAATGGAATTGTTTGGACAAGTTAGCATGCCAAAATATCATGTTTACATTGCCTCTCTTGACAAAACAAACTCACCCCATTGAGACATCCAATTTCATCTAAATCACAGCGCAGAAAAATTATGACCATTTTCTGTTGAATGATAGTCATAGAACATTAAGAAGACACAGTCATGCTAAAAAAATGCACCTATTCAACTACTCGTTAATGCTTTGGTAGGGTTGGAAAATTATGAACATGCAATTGTATTTTGTTGTGGAGTTCAATAGAATCAAATTTTGGAATGTTATGTTAGATTGACCTGAGTAGAATTTAATTCTAGATTTTGGAAATCTGATGGATGTAAGGCAAATTTATTCATACTCATCTGATTTTCATAATATTTGGGAATCTGCATACCCCTAAATTGAGATAAACTCGAGAGTTATTTTTTTAATAATATTTCAAAATCTATAAAGTTCTGAATTTGCATACCCTAAATTGAGATAAACTAGAGAGTTATTTTTTTAATAATATTTCAAAATCTACAAAGACCTAACTTGAGACTGTTATTTTTATGGCATATTTGAAATTTCTACAATTTAAGATAAGCAATTATTGTGCTAACCTTTTAAGCAGTATAAAATTAGTGTTCATGTTTTACCAACTTAAGTGTTTGTGTTTCACTAACTTGTTTACAATGGCTTATTAAATTTTGTCCCAAATTTAATAGAGATATTTAATAATTATATTTTCAAGTCATTTAATTGGCAAAATTAAGTTGTTTAAATAGAAAAGTATGACAATTACATAAATTTTTTAAGATGTTGAATTCATTCATACATTTAAAAATATATTTTAAAAAATATGAAATCATTATTTTTCTTGAAATTGTATTGCTACTAAAAAAGCTATTTCATCTACTTAATTGTTATATTAAATAAATAAAAAATTTCAAATATGTATAAAACACATTAAAATAATACTAGTAAATTAATACTTGTAAATTAGACATCTCTAAATAAAAATAGAAATTTAAACCCTCGTAAAGATAAAATTCCAAAAATAAAATTAATAGCTATTAGTCTCAATCCATCAAATTTTTTACCCAAAGTAAAGTAACGTCTCTTTCCCAACACTCACGAATATGATGATCATCTACATAAATCATCATAGCATGCGCACAGCAAAATCCCTGAGGACAAGAAATATATCTGACCTTCATACAGTACCAAAATATAGATAACATTATAGCATGGTTGGACTCTCCGGCTTGTGCTTCTTATGATTATTGAAAAAATAATAATAATAAACTGAAAGAGATCATCATGTAATATTAATGTTTTTTTTTTTCAAATCCAGCAATCCCAAAGCTCGCTTTTTAGGAAATGAGTAGTTCCTTATTTCAGTCTCTTTTTAAATATGTTTAGTCCACCGCATGAACTCGTCCCCGAGGCATCAGTTTGAGCAACTGTCAACCTTAAAGCACTCCTACTTCCCAGGTTTTCATGGTCGTGGCTTGTTAGTTACTGCCTACCGGAATTGTTGTGCACTTTATGGTGGATCCAAGGAATTTTTTTTATCAATATTTTTACTTAGTTTAATAGATTTTTAGTTGTTTTGGTTTTGTTTTAAAAGTAGTTTAGTTATTACTTTAATTTTATTTTAGTTTTGTTACTTCAATTTTATAATAATTTAGTTTAGTTTAATTTATGCAACTATGGGTCGATGCAATTGAGCGATTGAGCGAGGCATTGACCCATTCATAACCATGTTATGGCATGTAGATGAGACGTCATAGTAGATGTATGAGAGTGTTTGAATTGTATTTTTAATAATGAAAATAGATTCAACATCATCAAAAATCTTTAAAATATTGAAATTTTACAATTTTTAATAATATTACTTGAATTTCTGAATTACTCTGTAAGCCTTTTTAAACTACCACCAATCATACTCTATGTGGATTTCATTTCATTGCGGATTCTGCTACAACAATTGTCAAGTCACCACATAATTATATTGTGTGCATTAATACTATTCTCTTTCAAAATTTGAATTTTATAATGGTGTGCAAGATCCATAGGATGCATTCAAATTGAAATTTTAAATTTTTGAACCGGACCTGCCATATTTTCCTTTTGTTTTATTCGAAATTTGAAGCAGGGCGTAGCTGAGATGTCTCGCGCTCTGGCGTCTGCCCTGGTGTTGTCTGCCCTACTAGGGTTGGTTGCACAAACTTGGTATTCTTAACATTGAGGGTGGTTTCAACGCAAGAAAGCTATTTGCAGAGGTCGTGGGTATTGTCTGATCGGCCTTGAAGACATATTGATTGAAAGAAACAATGATTTCCCTTATGGCTGAACAGAGTCAACATTTCACCGACACCTCCTTTTGGCTAGCTTCCAATGTGATTAGCAAATGAGTTATAGGAGAAGTGAGAGAATTTAGGATTAACAATGGCATATATGGCTCTCTGAGTTGTCATCTCCATGATAATGTTGTCAAGTTTGCTGTATTTTTTTTTTTTTTTTTTTTTATTGTTTAATTAATATGTACATTTTTTTTTTGTTAAATTAATTAATTTAATTATTCTTGAATGAAGAGTTTGCTATATTTCTAGATTCAGTTAAGTAATTTCAATTAAGTTTGTGTGATCAATAAAAAAGAGTGGTTGCTCATATTGTTTATATGTATTGTTAATTAAGTTTTTCTTTTTTTCCTTTCCAACAGATTGATATCCGAACTAATTGAAAGATCCAAAAAAATATTAAGATCATAAAAATCAGAGTTAAGAAAAAACAACTGATTAGCAGCAATCCATTCTTCCTTTCCAACAGATTAATATCAAAACTAATTAAAAGATCCAAGAGAGTGTTAAGATAAACAACTGATTAGCAACAATCTATAAGAAAAAAAGAAATCTTTTTCTCTTAATTCAAAATATAACGCATTGGGCAATTATACTCAGAGCGTTATAACGTTGGTGATCTCAAAAGAGAGCGCGGTCATCCTTGGTGGTTGCGAGCTTTAGCTTACTAACGCTAGCTTTCTCTATCGAGGAGGGCATTACTAAGGCATAACGCAGGTGCACTGGTTATATAGGCGTGTTAGTGCAAAAATCAATTTCGTGCATAAGAGTCTTTGTCTTATTAAAAGGAGTACGTATCGTACTTAATAAAATATTCGGATCAACATTTTCTGAAAGGTTTGATTTTTTAAAGGATTTTCGAAAGGAGGTTTTGAAAATAATTAAAAGGTGTATGGTGCATGGTATAAAGTATTGGTAAGATTAAAAAGGAGTGCATTTTATTTAAATTGTAACGTGTTTTATAAAAAGGTTTGGCAGAAGGTATTTTAAATTAGGATTTATATTCAAGATTTTCATAAGGGATTTTTAAAAGACTTTGTTGATATAATTTTTTTTTAAGGATTATTTTGGAAAAGTGGAGATTTCTCAAAGTGTTGTTGAAGGGGTTTAAGAGATTTAAAGATTTGAAAAAATTGCAAAATTTGCATGGTATAAAGAATATTTTTTGAAGGGTTTTATTGAAATGGAAAAAAAAAAATTAGGGCTTTGCAAAGTCCGTCAGTATACAAATTATTTTGATGTTTTTTCAAGCATGACAGGTTTTTGGGAGAATATTGTGCCTTAAGGGGCGCAGATTAAAAATCATATTTTTGGGGCGATATGGAAGATAGCCTCATGCAATCATGCAAGTAGGAATGGCAACAGTCATGGGTTACAAAGTGCGACTAAAGAAGACTAAGAAAAGGGATAAAAAAGAAGAGGCAAACATTGTTGTTGTGTTTAAAGAGGTTCAGGCCTTAGCTAAGGAACTGAGATGTCTAGTGGAAGACAAAGATTCCCTAGCTTTGAGTTTCATTCATAAAGCAATGGATGAAACGATTATGTGCAAGGTAGCAAAAGCTACAACTTCCAAGGAATCATGGAAGATTCTGGAATTAGAATATGGTGCAAGGGGGAATGACATGCAGCAGCAAGATGTGTCACAATTTGTTAATTCAGACGCAGATCTTAGAGTAGATGAGAAAGACTTGAGAGAACAACAGAGCTTGGAGAATCCCACTCAAAAGTGGAAGATGGTCGTGAAGACTATAAAATTGAAACCCATTATGCAAGCATGCATATTTATGAAGAAGTTTCAACAGCGATTGAAAAGAGAGAAGTTGAAGTCTCTGTAGGTGAAACAGAGCAATAGCATATCAATGCTCAAGCACTCCACTTTGAATATGGATGGTGCAGATGATGGTGAAACCCATTATGCAAGCATGCATATGGATTAAGAAGATGCAACAGAGATTGCAAAGAGAGAAGTTGAAGCCTCTGTATGTGAAATAGAGCAAGAGAATATCAATGCTCAAGCACTCCACTGTAATATGGATGGTGCAGATGATGGTGAAACCCATTATGCAAGCATGCATATGGATGAAGAAGATGCAACCGAGATTGCAAAGAGATAAGTTGAAGATTTTTTATGTGAAACAGAGCATGAGCATATCGATTCTCAAGCACTCCATCTTAACGTGGATGGTGCAGAAGATGGTGAATCCCACAGTGATGAAACACGTGGATGATGACTGCAAAGTGAGATGTGCATTAGTGAATCTAGTCAGGGCTGGTGAAATTGATAAAGTTGAAATTGTAAATGAAATTGTTAATGAGCACATGCATGCTCGAATCCCACCAGAGGGTGGATGAACATTGTGTTGACGATATGTGTGGTTTCTTTTTTGAAACAATGATTGATTATGGCGATATGGTAAGTTCCATGTCTGATGAAGCATTGAAGGTTGAAGTTGCCTTTGTAGAAACAAGATAGGAAGAAGTTGGAACTTCTCATGAAGCAGAACATGATCTAGCAGCAGTAAATGATCAAGAAGAGGATAAAGTGATTGAAGAGTTTTTGATGAGAATATCCACTAATAGCATAATAGTGGAAGACGACCTTCATGCAGTGGAAAAGAAGGCAGAGAAGGAAGAGGAAGTGGAAGAAGCTCTCACTGAAGAGCATAATAAAGATGTTTTTAACATTGTTTTTTAATATATAAGTACTCAAAATAGCATGGTAGCAGAAATTGAAATAAAGGTTGTTAATAAGTTTGACGCGTATTTGAAGCTCATTGAAGAATGGATTCAGAAGCCAATTGAACAAATTGATGTGAGTCTTAAAGTAGCACCTGGAATAAAAGAATTGAATTGAATCGTAAATAATGATTTTAAGAGTACATATTACAGGATGAAAGTAATAGTACCTGTATGAATGTGAAGAGATAACTTCACATAACTAATAAAATAAAGAAAAATTAACTTTTAATAAAATAAAGAAAAAATTAATTATAAATAATCTAGATTCAAATTTTCAAAATGTCAAAATAGAATTAATTTCATAAAATGTTAAAATATGATTGATTTCTAAAAAGGGTTATTTTAGATTTTTTTTTTTAAAGTTAAAAAATGATTGGTTTCTTAAAAGGGTTATTTCATATTTTTTTCATTTTCATGGTTATTTATGGAACATGATGAAAAAAAGTTTAGATATGTTAAATTAATGAAACATGTAAATTTTATTTATAAATAATCTACATTCAAATTTAGTGAAATGAGTAAAATAGGTTAAAATTAGGGTATATATATATATACACACACACACACACTACAAGTATGTATATACACAAAATTAATTAAATGAGTAAACTAGGTTAAGATTAATGTACTTGCACAAGCAAATGTTAGGAACATTGTATATATTAGTATTGCTACCAATTTACTCTACATTTCATAAATGTCTCATGAAATCATTTGTTATTATTTTTTTGACATTATATTAAGAATTTATCACCTATTTATTTATATTAATATTTCATTTTTAAGATGAAAAAGTAAAAATATTTATTTTAAAGCCGAATAATTAGATCCAAGAGAATTAAAAAAAAATATTTATCTTGAAGTTGGATGATTCGATGAAAGAGACTTTGTATAAAAATTTATTATTTAAGGAGGAAATGAAATATTTGTGAAACAATAAAAGAAGTTGTAGACTCTAAGGAAGGAGAGATATCCTTTCTATTGTAAAATAATTAACCCTAGTTGGTTATATCATAAACTGGTTAATTAGTACTGCTTTATTCCAACTGTTGTTGAGATGTCAATTAAGCAAAAAATAAAAATAAAATGACTTTTGACATTCTCAAAATATTACTTTTTAAAATCACCATTTCACTTCTTCACATATTTGCAAAATATCAAGTAAAAAGTGTTTGGTCATATTTTTCCTTAAATAAAGGAATAAGGAGGTTTTTTTTTTTACTAAAAAATAAAGAAATGATGAAAACGACACTTTTATCATTTTAGTAATTTTATAATTTATTATTTAAAAATTGTTATTAAATCCATGCAACATAGTTGTACAATAAAATTATAAAAAGAACTATTAGACCTTGACCATGTCAATAATATGGATTTTTGAAAAACATGTCATATACCAAAAGTGTCAATACATGTCAAGTGCTTATTTTCCATTGTTTTCACATATTTCCTCCAATGGAAGGATCACTCTATAAATTATATTTTACACAAAATTATATTGAACATTTTTTTCTATTCTAATAACTTTGTATGGGAATGGTGGCCCAACCCCTTACACCAAATATGCTATCGCCCCATGCAACCCATGATGAGAGGAAAAGGGTAGGTGTAATGACCCCTTAAGACAAACATAAGAGTGCTAGTGTCATCATGTTGAGATACAACGTTAAATGCTGTGATGGTTACAAAATGGGAGATTACCAACTACAAGGTTGTTATAAGATGCATATCCATTTTTTGATTGATATGTTATATGGTGGGCGCAACTTAATGATGGTATTTCATGACACATTGGTGGTAATGCAAGCATGGAAAAACAAAAATCAATTAATTTAGAGGGTTGGTTTGAGGTACTTCTACAACTAATTTGAATATGATGTGAAAAATGAAAATGAATTAGTTTTCCAAACATATAATTTTTATTTATACAGAAATTGCGTATGACTACATGAAATTCAAATTTTCCTAAAATTAGTATGTTATTTTTCTTAGAAACGAAGCTTCCCTATAAATTATATAATTGTAGAGAACACATTGTTCTTGTGCGAAACATTTTTTTTTAAATTTTGTACTCTTATTTTGATATCTTATTAAATTGAGAAATTCATTGTATCTTTTAAATTACAAGGTCTTCCATTAATGATAAGTAAAAGGGTCATAACATTATCAAACAATTTTTTTTAGATGGTGTTAGTCATCAATATTTTTCACCTGTGGATGATGACTAGTTTTTAAAGCCAATTTTTCTAGTAGTTGATCTCCAATTTGTCAAATTTGTCAGCTAGAAAACACCCCTAAACTTTTTTCCCTCCTACCTTTTCAATCAGCCTATGATGAGAAAAAACCTAATTGTCAAGTCCTATCTAGTCTTAGTCATACAAACTTGTCCATCAGTTGTCATAAGCTAAAGTCATCGGCTGTCATTCACCCTCATCCCAAGCTCATTAATTAACCAATTGATTGATAAGAATTTCAGCTACCCTACCTCTGTTCATATCTCATCTTGGGATCTGATCATACCAAAGAGAATACTCCAAATCTGTCAAAAATCTCCCCTAAGTTAGGTAGTGGCGCTTTAGGCAATCCTCCCTTGGCAAACTATCCTAAGCCAAAAGAATCTCTGTCTAACACCAACCAGTGATAGATGGCCTTCCTATTCTATAAACAATGTGTGATACACCCTTAGGTCACGCCACTAAAAAGTCTTGATGTCTCAGCAGTGCATATCCCAAAAGCCAAACTGATATTAGGTGGATTTACAGTGTTTCAATGTCTTTTTCCAAGCAGAAAGGTACCAGTATTCCAGAAGACATTATTAAACTAAACATGAGAAGATAGCCGCTTCTCATGTTTTTTTGAGCCTGGGATGCAAGTACTAGACAGAGATGAAATTCAATGAGCTTCTACAAACATAGTCAAAAGAGATAGGCATTACAGGGGAAGAGGACACAGTTTGAGAAATAGGTGAAATATCATGACTGTGTTAATCTCCTTCATTAAAGAGAAGATGGCCAGAAAGGCATGCTATGGCATCCTTCATGTACAAGCAGAGGGCCAACATGTATTCAAATGATTTCAGGGCTGTTGCAGACCTCTTTCACCAAGAAATAAAGGATCAGCTCCTCTAAAAACTTTACACAGTAAATTAGCTCATTCATAAGGCCAAAGGTGTGATAAAAATAGTGTTTCAATTTCAGTCAAAAAATGTCCCCATTAAATGAAAGACAGATTTTTTACAAGACACGTGATAGTTATCAAACATAGGCCTCCTTCAAAAATAAGTAGAGGGCCCACCATTGTTTGAAGATGATGAGCATTTATTTCAGTGTGGCAAGGATTTCAAAAAGGACT
This sequence comes from Pinus albicaulis, assembly GCA_034641835.2. NCBI lineage: Eukaryota > Viridiplantae > Streptophyta > Pinopsida > Pinales > Pinaceae > Pinus > Pinus albicaulis. Next base: position 413,017 of record JAXQQM020065678.1, read on the forward strand.
GTTGTAAAAATGGTAAAGCGAGTGAAGTTTCACTATTTTTAAACCTCATTCACTGAGAAACAATGGTTAATACAAATCAAAATTCCTTATGTTGAAAACCTCTTCTACATAGAAATCATACAGTGGCATAAGGGTGTTGAAGGTATCTATTTCTTATGTTTACAAATGATTTCCTCCAAAATATACAAGGTCACATTTTTAGAGAGGGCATTGCTATCTATCCAAGTGCCTTTCCCAACACATTGAAAAAGAACACTTTCATGATCAAAACCATGCTTCTTGTCTAAAAATTCAAAGGATACACAGTGCTTAGAGAGACAGATGTCACAAGCAAAGTAACCTAGGGAAAGAGAAGTTGATTTGTCAACTTGAAGATGTCCTCCCTCACAAAAGGCATAGGGTCAGTTCTCTTAAGGCTTTCACCATGCAAATTAGCTCATACAAATCGTTAAAGAGATACTCAAACAAGCTTCATGTTTATATCAAAGGACCCTCATCAGCAGATAAGGATAAAGGTCTCATTATGAGTGTGAAGGGTTGTTTTGAAGACGCTGCAAAGGTGTTAGAATCCTCTATAAACAACAATCCAAGTATTAGTTTTAACACTCCTTCCACTTCCTATAAACAGTATTTTTATGAATAAGTTTTCAAAGGTTAGAAACATCCATGTGTTAATGAAGTCCTCTTCAAATAAAGGATCTTTTATAAAATCTTCAGAGAAATACAGCTCAAGAAATGGTGAGATAGTGGTTAAAAGACTGCTTGAATTACAAATACACTTATTCAAAAGGAAATTTTTGTTTTAAAAAGGTGAATAGGTCTTCAAAATGATAAAGATAGTGATTTATGTTTTTTAAGACAAAAAGGCCTTTTTAGCATCCAAACCCTTACAAAGGAAATGCAAAGACATCTGAGCTCTTTCAAAATTTCAAAGGCAAAGGAGACTGTTTAAACGCTTCATGAGAAATTTCAAACCACAAACAAGTGTCCATTAGCTGCTTGTTGGGGAAACTTAGTTTTCGGGCAAACTTTCCAAGATTTTCAGGGTTCCAGGCCTGCGCGGCATGCCTGTAGTTTTGCGCAGCGCGCCTGTGAGTGCATTTACACTGGGCTTCAACTGCTGCGCGGCGCACCTGTAGTAGTGTGCAGCGAGCCTATAGTTTTGCGCAGTGCGCCTGTGAGCGCATTTACACTGGGCTTCAACGGCTGCACGGCGCACCTGTAGTAGCGTGCGGCGCGCATGTGCGCGTGTTCATCCATTGCCCGAAGGCTGACCCGACACCCCTCACTGCGCGGCACTCTTTTCAGTGAACGTATCGGTCCTCTTTAAACGTCCAAAACGCCTTCAAAGACTCTTTGGAGCTGCTCAAATCAATCAAACAAGGTTCGAAGCCATCTTCAAGGTATTTTCCACTACCCCTTGGTACATTTAAAATTCTAAAGGGGGTATTGATACCATGTTTTCCAAGAAAGAAGCAGTGGTGAAGAAGTTTGGATTTTTGGTCAAAATCAAAATTATTTGTTGCTGTGGGTGTCAAGATCAATACAGTATTAGAGGAGGTTTTGCATCAGTCTTAAAAAGAGCCCTAATTTCCTTTCCAAAACAGTGATAGCAAAGGAGTAGGGTTTTAAGAGAAAGTGGTATGTGCCAAAACAGAGGGAGATTCCTCTTCAAACAAAAACCATAAACACACCTTGTTTAAGTCTTTTTCTCAAACGAAATGGTTAAAGGAGACAGGTGGTTTGTCAAAATTCAAAAGGGTCTCTTTGGTCATGGCTAGTAAATAACAAAACAGTTAAAAAGGAGGTATATCAAGCCAATTTATAAAGCTCTTTTTATGTTATAAAAATCTGAGGCTGCCCAAGGTTATTGAAAAAGAATACAGAGTTGTAGAGGCCTCAAGTTTGCTAGAAGATGTTCTAATAGTGTTAACAAGAGAGAAAACCTTGTCTGCTAAAAACTCAAAAGAAAACAGGGTTAGAAGGTGAAGGGTTGGTAAATATAAAAGTCCTCTCTGTATTGTGGATTAGAAAACTTTGTGCGGCCTCCATAGTTCAAAAATCAGAGTCTGTGTTGAAATGTTTTTCAAATTCAGATGAAGGTGTCTTGTTTGTTTTGTGAAGAATAGTGAACAGCAAAAGAAAGGTGTTTGGAGGGAAAAGTGTTTTGTCAAAACACAAGAGTTCTTTCTTCACCAAGAAAACCACAAACACATCTTTTCAGAGTTATTTTCCCAAACACAGTGATAGATTATTTTTGGTTGTCATTAACAAATACTTGTTTGATTGGCATCAAAGATAAAATAGTAACTTATAAGGAGGACAAGGTGTGTTGCTGAGAAAACATTTCGAGGACCATTTGAGACAGCGTGTTTTTGTCAGTCAGCAAAGAGTATCCAAAACAAAATGCCTCCCAGGTAAGACAGTAGAAGTGACCTTCATAGGAGGTTTGAACCTGTTTCAACTCAAGAGGTAAATGCTCATCCATCAATCCTATTTAACTTTCATGAAGTTGGATGTCTAGAGTTTTGTCAAAGGGTGCAGGAGGTGAAAAGCTATCTCCCCTTGACACATCTTTGTGCTTTGATATTTCAAGGGAAACACTTTCAGTTGGTAGGCTTTGATTTCAAGTTTTCTCCTAGATCCATTTCCAAAGCCACCAAAATCCCTTATGTCAGAGAGAAATGGTTTAAACAGAGCCACATAGACTCAGAACAATACAAACCATTTTTGAAAACGAAGCATAGAGATACATGTCCATCCATCTTTCCTTTCTCATATCTATTGACTAGTTATGCTCCCCTCATGAAGATAATCATGAAATATTTCACATGCGAGGGAAGATTTTCCCGGGTCTATGCTTACCATGTCCGGTTTCTCATGCATTTCACAAGAGCCGAATTGTTAAATATCCCCTTATTCCTCCATAGAAGTATTGAAAAAATGGCCTCTACTGTTCAGAAAGACCTCCTTTTCAGCAGTCAGCTTGCCTTTTCCATCATTCCCTCATCAAGATTGTCATTCTTCATCAGCTTGAGAAGAAGGAAATATCTTGGGACACTTTCATTGCACATCCATATTTCGCCACTATCCCTTCATCCCATGCATCTCCTTCACCTTCCACTCAGCATCTTTCGCCTTCTTCAAGTAAGCCCATTCCCAAGAAGCTAAAATTTCCCATGATTAGTGAGGAAGGGCAGCAAGATGAAGAAGAGCAACATGATGAAGAGGAAGGGCAACAAGATGAGGAAGGGCAGCAAGATGAAGAAGAGCAGCATGATGAAGAGGAAGGGCAGCAAGATGAGGAAGGGCAGCAAGGTGAAGAAGAGCAACAGCAAAGTGAAGAGCATCACGGTGATAATATGCAGCACAGTGATGAAGAAAAGCGCCATGAAAAGGAGCAAAACAGTGAGGAGGGAAATGATGAGGAAATTGAACAGTTTGATGAGGATATTGGTAACCCTCACATCAACAAAAAATATGAAGATGAAGCCCAAAACATTGAAGAGAACGAGCCTCAAAGTCCTAAAGAGAGCAAGGACAAGAGTAAAGAGGGCAACCCTCAAAAAGACATGCAAGAGGACAGTCAAAGCATTCATGAAGAAACTCAAAACATTGGCAATGATGATGAGGGAAGTAGCAAGGGCAAAGAACAAATAGAGCATGTGCTAGCTGCCTCTCCTAGGAAAGGGTCCATGCTTTCTTCTCCAAAAGTGGCCAAGCCCCAGACATCAAGGAAAAGGGTGCCTCAAACTGTAACTCCAAATGTTACTAGCGCCCTCCAAAGCAAGGGGAAGTTTCCCAAGCAACCCATTGTCGAATTATCCAAGAGGAGGAATACCAAGAAGAAGCAAGGGAAAGGAGAAAAAAAAAAGCAGCCATGAGAAGGAGAGGGACTTTGACATAATTCAGATCCAAAGTGATGATAACAACAATGAGGCCTGGATCCTAGAGTCTCTCTTGATCAATAAAGAAGAAAAAATTGATGCTTTAAGGGCAGATCTAGAGAGGTATAGAAACTTCATTCACTTTTTGCAAACACAAAATAAACAGATGAGTGTCCACATGGCGGTATATGAGACACGGGCCATCAAATATAAAAAGGAGGCCTCCAAGGCGCAAGTTAAATTGGAAGAACTCATGGGCGAGTTCAATGATAGTGAAGATGAATATCAGCCAAGGAGAAAGAGGCCAAGGACCATGGGACTCAGAAGAGCCCTTGAGAAAAAAAAGGAGGAAGAAGCTGCCCTTTTCCAATCTTTTGCTCTCACTACTTTGTTCACCCAAGAGATAGAGAAAAATCGAGAAGCATAGCTTGAGAGGTTGAATGATCACTTGGAGAAGAAGTTGGAAAAGGCCAATAGAGATTTGGACCTTAAAAGGAGGATGACCGGGCACCATAAGAAGCTCAATCAGTTCGCCCGACGGAAATTGAAGGCCACACAGGAAAAACTCAAGGAAGCTCAAAAGAGGTGCTCGGCACCAAAATTGAAGAAAGACACCTCAAAGCTCCAAATTTTGGCCTCTGCTTCTCAGCATGTTTCTAAAAACCCTTGAGGGTCATGCTCGCCAAAATTGGGTGAAATTCAACAAGTTTTGGTTTTTTGTCATTTTTGGGTTTTTGGCTAAAAATCATGGGCATTGCCATTTCTGTTTGGGGCATCCTAAAAGCATGAAAATGGTATCATTGGATGCCATAATTTCAGGGGAATCTACTCTATGATTTTCATATCAATTGAAGATGATTTTTTCCCCCAAAATGGCGAAAAACACTCACTTTTTCCACACTCTGCCCCGTTTATTAGCAAAGTCTATTTTTTGGGTTTTTACACACAGGTCAGCTTTTGAAAAACTTCTAGGGATAAATTTAGAGAAATCTAAGAATTTACAGAAAATATAAATTCATAGCTTTCCAATGAGCCATCACGAGCCTTGTTTAGACATCGGAAAGGCATCCAAAAGTTGCCTGCAAGACAGAGGACTTTCTGCTGATATATTTCTTAAGTATTTTTGTGAAAAATGTACTTTTCTAAAGTGTCTTTTCCTCATGTGAATTTAGCTATTTTTGGGCATGTTTAGTTAGGAAAAGTCAATATATTTTCCTTTTTTAGCACTTTTGAGATATTTTATTAGATATTTTGTGCCTTGGGCTTTGCAAAGCCTCAACGACAAAACCAAATATTTTTGATGGGCCAATGAGATTGCAAGTTGCACTGGGAGGTTTTCTCTCATCTTGGCCAATATATTCCAAGAGACTTCATTGTAAACAAGGCTGAACTTGATAATATAGAGAAATATATGGTTATACAAGCTTGGAAGAAACACTTGTCTCATGCATTGGATAGTTTCTTGAATGTTTTTGGATGATGAAAGAGGATTGTTGTTGGATTCCTTGACTTGGTAAAATGGTATAGTGTTCCTCTCTGTTATGCTTCTTAGTTTTCATTCATATTCCATGTTCTTGCTTACTATAAGACAGTAGAAAATAGATTTGAGACATGCCCTTAGAGGCACCTCAAATTTCTTGTTTATTTATAGTTTCTATGTTTTCTTCCTTCTTAGTCATATCAAAGAATCCTTGATTGCTCTTTGATAACTGAAGAAATTGTTTTCTTGTTTCTTTTATGGTTTTATGCATGCTAAGTATGATTCACGGTATGCCCTGCTTACTCATGGCTATTCATAGCTCCACCTCTGAAACCTTTCCTTGATTGTTTGATTGTCATTTGTTGAACCAAGGAGGTCTTGTACTGATCTTGCCCTTTGCCTAAAACTATGCAATCTTGCTTCAAAGTGCCCAATAGCTTGAAATACTATGCTTAGGCGTTTCCTCATAGTGATTTGAGTTATTTCTTTGTCTTAATTGTATTTCCCCAAAGTCTGATAGCAATTTCCTAAAGTTAGAGAGTCATATATCTCTATGTATTGCTTGAATGTTTATTTCTATACATTGATCAGTTTATAGTTACATTTCTCATGATTAATGGTTAGCCCTGCCATGTTTATGTTAGCTATTGAACTATTTATGTTTGAAATCTTTTTTTTTTCACAAATTTAGTGTCTATCCCACTCCATTTTACCCAAATATCCATTTTACCTCGATCAAATCGACCCTTCAACAACCTTGCATCACCATCTGAAAGCTTTCTTGACGTTTTCGACCCCATAGCCCAGTTAATCTGACAATCTTTTTATCTATCTTAGTCTTTGATCAATTTATCCCTCACTAACCTAAAAACAAAACCAAAAACCTACTTCATAACTAGCATAAAATCAGAAACACGAGAAGCAAACACATAGATATCCCTTACACAAATAGAGAGAGCCCTCTTTGTGTCCAGGAAGGCTATGTCCTTGGGCTCCAAAGATTGGTTTGATGTTACCCTGTCACTTGGCTTGCCAATCAGCCAAATCAAGGGACCCTAATGGATGGTAGATTAAAATATCTTCTAGTGCAAGATATAGTTCTTTTCATTAAATGGTTAAGTGAGAAAATTTATAGAAGAAATAAAATATTTATAGATCTTAAGATTCATATATATGTCAAGACAAGAGCAAATTAAAATCGTAAAAAATATTAATATTTAAAATGTCTCTGTGTGTGTGTGTGTGAAATCTACATAGTTGATTCTATATATGTCTATAGTTTTATGGACATTGGATTTAGACAATAGATTTGTCTATCATATAGAAAAATAACATCAAATATAGAGATAATAAGGGGTATTCATAAGTATTATTTTTCATCAATATCGCATACTTTTAATCATGTATCAATATTAGAGATGTCCAAATTAGAAAACACATATGCTACAGTCATCGCCCCCTTGAAAAAAACTTGAATTAAAAGAACATTGGAAGATTATTGAAAGAAGACACTCACAATTGAAAGAACACACATGTTCCTCAAAGTGTATGCACACTATTGAATTTTTTTGAACAATTTGAAGAATGCATGCACACTTTGGTGACAATTCTTTTTCAAAATATATATCCTCCTTTTCAACTAGGGATATTAATGGAATTAGAGGATTTGAGCATTGTGTATTGGTAATAGTTCCTTAACATGGTAAATGGAGGAAACTTGTGCCCTAGGCCATATAGGTTTCTTATAAGTATCAATTTCTCTATACCAACAACTCTAATCGCCACACTTGCATCTTTAGGGAATCCTTATATTCCAAGTATGGATATGTGCATCACAAGAATATTATGATCCATAGTTATGAGTCGTGTGGCCCTTTTCATGGTCATGGCAAGAAACAAATTGATTAAACCCTAAAGTTATATTTTCAGAATACATGTCATGAAAACCTCTCAAACCACCACCAAAGACCTCTCAAGGTAATGAATTCCTTTTATTAGGTATATGGGTGATATTAGGGGACTATTCATGCTAGGCACATCACTCTCTATGCACTAGACATATTTGAAGGAGGAAATATATGCCTTGCATCATAAAGGAAGATTCTAGGAATTAATGTTCAATAATGACACCTTTATCCACTACACATGAAATCTTGAGCATATCCATACACTCCAAGTGTGGGTATTTATGATAAAAACCACTAGAAGGTTTTCATAATCAAGCATAAGTGATTAGAAAATATACATGGTCAATGGAGGAAGATCGATCCTTAGGATGTAAGGGGATCTCCTAGGAATTCAACTTCAATATCAAGGCCTCAAACCACCGTGTATAACATCTTGAGGGTATTTATCCCTCTTATTTGATATGTGGGAATAGTTATAAGGTTTGATCTCTAAGTATGAGTTGTTGAGATTCAACAAGATGATGAGCTTAGTGAAAAGAGTCGCCTTCACTAAGTGGGCCTGCAGGCTATTTTTGGTGCAAGTCTATTTTGAGACTATGTCTATTTTTAGACATGTCTATCATATTTCAGAAGTTGCAGGATGCTATTTGTGGATGGTTGATCAAGTTGGAAAAATAGATGAAATTATATTTTTAGAATATTGGGTGAAGTCTATTTATAGATCGTCAATCTAAAAATAGATGCATGTCGATTGTTATTAGTTCTTAATAATAATCAGACTTTAAACAGCAACTTATTCTCTTGGAACACTTCAATTCAGTGCACAGATGTAGCACAGCAACTGACAGAAGGAATTACGCTATTCCTAAGGGTTTACTGGAGCTAATGCATGGAGGACTCAGTTAGAACTCAAGTTGAAGAGTTATGACACAGTTGGAAGAAGTAATTATGGAGTTGTATTTAGTTTAACTCAATTAGACTCAGTTGAGCTAGTTGTATCTAGTCTAACTGATTGATACACTAGTGAGAGTGGAGTGAATTAATTATTAAATTAATTCATAAATAATAACTCATTAATCAATTGAACAATACAGCGATTAACTACAATGCATGGCAATTTCAGTGGAGACCAGTGGACAGATAGGTGAAAGGGCAAGATAGGCTATCTGTTGTGACTATTAGTGATGCATTGATTGCATCCAACACACAGTGGAGATGCCAATGAGGATTGTGCAATCAATCCAAGATTAATTCGAATTCATTCAGAGCTATTCTTCATCAGAGATTGCACAATGGAGGCAGGCTAGCAGGTGGAAAATATCAGTGCATGGATTTGCAAGATTGTGCCTAATTAGTGTATGACAATTGTACTGTACTGAGGGCTTGTGATAAGCTTTGTATGATATTTTCATATTATCTCCATGTTACATAAATATATAGTTGGGGTTTTCAGCTTCAGGCTTTCCTGGTTAAAAACTGTGTTATGTGTGATTGATAATTTTTTTTTATGCTTCACATGTGTGTGCAAATAATTTTTCCGCAAAATATTAACAAGTGGAATAGATTCAATATATTGCATAAAGTTAAATAGTGTGAGATCAGGTGGATCTAGGACACATGCACGCTTAGTGCATATAATTTCTACATGGTATCAAAGCATTGTTGATTGAAGATTGCAATTGTGAAGTGAGTTTGTGCTGGTGGACAATTCAAATTTTCTACAGAAGATTCTTGGTGCAGAAATAGAGTATACATTGAAATGTTCCTCAACGGGTTGAGATTGGAGTATGCCCTTGATGGGAGCTCAAATTACATAGCCTGGAAGGACAGGATGGAGGCGGTGCTGGAGGATAATGGGCTGAAGGAGTTCATTGATAGCGATGTTCCTAAGCCGGAATCTAGCGATGCTGCATTACTTGATGCATGGAAAAAGAAGACTGCAAATACGAGGAGGATTCTGTTGGAAGGTGTGAAGGACCACATTGTGTCCAGCCTTCATGGGAAATCCACTCCATTCTTAATGTGGAAGGCTTTGATAGATTTGTTCCAAAGCAAAAGTGACTAGAGGAAGTTTGCGCTTAAAGACAAGCTTAGAAAAATAAAAATGGAGAAAGGCGACAATATTCCGAAATACCTCACGAAGTTTATCCACTGCAAGGATGAGCTGGGAAGTGTGGGGGTTACTGTTGATGAAGAAGAATTGGTGAGATTGGCTCTCCTTCGACTTCTGAAGAGTTGGCATAGCTACAAAGACTTTGTCAATGGACGGGAGAAACTGCCAGGATGGGAGCGCCTTTGGTCTAATCTTGCGCAGGAGGAGATAAAGCGGGGTATCAGGGATGGATCTTCATCAAAGAATGAAGATGAAGATAATTGTGCTTTGGTTACCAAAGAAAGGAAAGGGAAGGGAAAGAAAAATCCTTCAAAATCCGGTGTGAAAGGCAAGAAGAAGGATTTGTCCAAAGTGAAGTGTTTTCACTATCACGAACATGGACATTTCGCCACTAACTGTCCACAGAAGAAGAAGAATAAGCAGGTTGTTGGATCTGCAGTTGGAGAGGCCTTAGCCTCACAATTTGAGCTAGATTTTTCTTTGATCGTATGCTCGGTTTCAAGCTGCATGGGATCGGTGTGGTATCTTGACAGTGGTGCGTCTTTCCATATGACGAGAGACAAAGAGTTGTTTAGTGACTTGGAGGAGAAGGACCTCCAGATGCATATAGAGATGGGCGATGATGGTCGATACAGTGCGACTGGCATTGGTACCATTACCTTTGAGAGGGAGTCTGGTAATCCATTCTTGTTGAAGAATGTCATGCATGTTCCAGGTCGAAGAAGAACTTAGTCTCAGTCGCAATTCTGGAAGAGAGGGGTTATGATGTTGTTTTCAGTGAGGGAAAAACTTTCCTTCGACATAAAAAAATGGGTCAAACCAAGAAGATAGGGGTTCGAATTAAGAATCTCTACAAGCTAGAGGTAGATGGTTGCGCTGCAATGGTGGGAAAAGCAGAAGAAGTGGTGAGCCGGGATGAGGGCGAATTATGGCACAGGAGATTGGGTCATCATCACCACAGTAAATTTCTACTGGACTTCCCAAGGGTACTCTTGCGCAGTCAAATCAGTGCAAAGGATGTACAATGGGTAAGTTTGTGAAGACCACCTTTCATGAGAAGGAGAACCGTGCTTCGGTGATCCTGGAGAGAATTCACACAGACGTGTGTGGACCATTCTCGGTTGCTTCAACAGCGTAACACAGGTATCATGTGATATTTGTTAATGAATTTTCTCGTAGATGCTGGATCTTCTTCATGCAGAAGAAGAGTGAAACGTTCTAAAATTTCTGTGAGTTCAAGGCATTGGTGGAGAAGGAGTCGGGGAAGCAGGTGAAAGCTCTAAGGAGAGATAATGGTGGTGAATACATCTCGGGCGAATTCAAAGACTTCTGTAGCAAAGAAGGAATTTGAAGAGAACTCATAGCACCTCATAACCCATAGCAGAATGGATTCACGGAGAGAAATAATAGAACGATCGTGGGTGTTGCGCGAGCGATGCTGCATGATCAGGGCCTACCGATGCACTTGTGGCCGGAAGCATGCAACACTACGGTTTATGTGCAAAATTGTTGTCCTCATAGAGTACTTGGCATGAGTACACTCGAGGAAGCTTTTATTAGTAAGAAGCCTAATATTTCTCATTTGAAGATTTTTGGCTCACCTGTTTACATTCATGTGATGAAGGACGCTAGGAAGAAGCTGGAGCCGACTGCAGAAGTTGGGATATTTGTGGGGTACACAGAAACACCCCATAACTATCGTGTGTATTTTCCAAACATTTGGATGACTGTTATGCGACATGATATAAAATTCAATGAGGTGAAAGCCATGAAGTTGTCACTTGAGAGGGAGCTACACTTGCATGCGGAGGAGGAACTTCTTGTTCCCAAAGATGAGCCTCTGGATGTGGATCAGCCACAGGAGGAGATTCATGGAGTGGAAGAGTCCACTCATGCAGAACCAAACATCAGACAAGGCAGGAAGCGTACCACAGAAGCTGAGAGACTGAAGGTGGATGCGGCACAGAATGTAGGAGTTCCTACATCACAGCGCAGACAGAGACAGTCACCTGACCGATATACTAGATACATGGCTCTTATGAGCAAGTGTATTGTGACAGAGCCATCTTATTTTGAAGAAGCAGCGCAGGAGCCCACATGGGTAGATGCCATGGTGGAGGAGTATGACTCCATTGTCAGAAACAGTGCTTGGGAGATTGTTCCAAGGCCAGTGGGAAAATCAGTTGTAGGATCAAGATGGATCTACAAGGTAAAGCAAGCTGCTGATGGGAGCGTTGAGAAGTATAAGGCAAGATTTGTTGCCCGGGGCTTCTCACAGATTGAGGGGATTGACTATGAAGAAACCTTTGCACCTGTCGCACGGTATTCTTCCATACGGACCATCCTTGCTCTCTCAGCGCAGATGGGTTGGCACATTCATCAGATGGATGTGAAGACTATGTTCCTTAATGGTATCATTGAGGAAGAGGTGTACATTGAGCAGCCTGAAGGATTTGAGATCTTCAGCAGTGAGTTGCATGTGTGCAGACTCAAAAGAGCGTTGTATGGGATGAAACAAGCACCCCATGCTTGGTACACTCGGATCGATAGCTATTTCACTAGACTTGGCTTCACCAAGAGTGAGGCGGATGCAAAACTATACCAGATTGTGGTTGAGGGTCAGCTTTTGATAATTGTACTTTATGTTGATGATTTGATACTAACAGGTGATGAGCAGTTGATACACTTATGCAAGGCTGATATTGCAAAGGAGTTTGAGATGAAGGATTTAGGCCTCCTTCATTATTTCCTTGGATTGGAAATATGGCAGCGGGAAGGTGAACTGTTTGTGTCTCAAGGTAAGTATGCCTAGGAGATACTAGAGAAGTTTCACATGCAAGGCTGCAAGCCTATCAACACTCCTCTTCCAGGAAATTTAAAGAAAGAGGATGCGATATCAGCGGAGGTAGTGGATGCCACTGTTTATCGACAGTTGGTGGGTTCGCTCATGTATTTAGTCAATAGAAGACCAGACATATGCTATGCGGTGAACTAGCTTTCACAAGCGATGGTTAAGCCTACCAAGCTCTTTTGGAAGGCAGGAAAGCATGTCCTGAGATATCTCAGGGGTACATCTAAGTATGCTTTATGGTATAGAGAGACGGATGAGGTGAAGTTGCATGGCTTCACGGATGCATATTGGGTAGGAAGCCCAACAGACAGAAAGAGCACATCAGGAGGGATTTTCAGTATCGAATCTATGGCAATTTCTTGGTACAACAGGAAACAAAGATATGTGGCACTCAATTCAGTGGAAGCAGAATACATGGCAGTAAGTTTAGCTGCATGTGAGGCTATCTGGATGAAGAAGATTCTGGTTGGTTTGTTTGGTTTACATTTAGATCCCATAGTGATTCATTGTGATAATCAGAGTTGCATTAAACTCTCGGTTAATCTTGTGTTTCATGATAGTTCTAAACATATTGATATCTGGTATCATCATATCAGATATTGTGTGCAGCGGAAGATCATGTTGCTTCAATACATTCCTACGGAGGATCAGGATGCAGATATTCTCACCAGGAGAAAATTCGAATAGAATAGAGGCGGGATCGGGGTGAAAGATAATCCCTATCTTGTTGAGAGAGAGTGTTGAGATTCAACAAGATGATGAGCTTAGTGAAAAGAGTCACCTTCACTAAGTGGGCCCGCAGGCTATTTTGGCGCAAGTCTATTTTTAGACTATGTCTATTTTTAGACTTGTCGATCATATTTCAGAAGTTGCGAGATGTTATTTTTGGATGCTTGATCAAGTTGGAAAAATAGATGAAATTCTATTTTTAGAATATTAGGCAAAGTCTATTTATATATCGTCAATATAAAAATAGATGCATGTCGATTAAACAACAACTTATTCTCTTGGAGCACTTCAGTTCAGTGCACATATGTGGCACAGCAGCTGACAGAAGGAATTACGTTATTCCTAAGGATTTACTGGAGCTAATGCATGGAGGACTTAGTTAGAACTCAAGTGGAAAAGTTATGACATAGTTGGAAGAAGTAGTTATGGAGTTGTATTTAGTTTAACTCAGTTAGACTTAGTTGAGCTAGTTGTATCTAGTTTAACTGATTAATACACTAGTGAGAGTGGAGTGAATTAATTAGTAAATTAATTCATAAATAATAACTCATTAATCAACTGAACAACACAACAGTTAACTACAGTGCATGGAAGTTTCAGTGGAGACCAGTGGAGAGATAGGTGAAAGAGCAAGATAGACTATCTGTTGTGACTATTAGTGATGCATTGATTGCATCCAACACACAGTGGAGATGCCAACGAGGATTCCGCAGTCAATCCAAGAGTAATTCAAATTCATTCAGAGCTATTTTTCATCAGAGATTACACAGTGGAGGTAGGCTAGCAGGTGGCAAATATCGGTGCATGGATTTGCAAGATTGGGCCTAATTAGTGTATGATGATTGTACTGTAGTGAGGGCTTGTGATAAGCTTTGTATGTTTGTATGAGATTGCCATATGATCTCCATGTTACATAATATATAGTTGGGGTTTTCAGCTTCAAGCTTTCAGCTATTTGCAGAGGTTGTGGGTATTGTCTGATTGGCCTTGAAGACATAGTGATTGAAAGAAACAACGATTTCCCTTATGGCTGAACAGAGTCAACATTTCACCGACACCTCCTTTTGGCTAGCTTCCATTGTGATTAGCAAATGAGTTATAGGAGAAGTGAGAAAATTTAGGATTAACGATGGCATATATGGCTCCCTGAGTTGTCATCTCCATGATAATGTTGTCAAGTTTGCTGTATTTTTATTATTTAATTAATATGTACATATTTTTTTTTTTTTGTGTTAAATTAAGTAATTTAATTATTCTTGAATGAAGAGTTTGCTATATTTCTAGAGTCAGTTAAGTAATCTCAATTAAGTTTGTGTGATCAATAAAAAAGAGTGGTAGCTCATATTGTTTATATGTGTTGTTAATTATGTTTTTCTTTTTTCCTTTCTAACAGATTGATATCAAAACTAATTGAAAGATCCAAAAAATAATTAAGATCATAAAAATCAGAGTTAAAAAAAAACAACTCATTAGCAGCAATCCATTCTTCCTTTCCAACCGATTACTATCAAAACTAATTAAAAGATCCAAGAGAGTGTTAAGATAAACAACTGATTAGCAACAATCTATAAGTAAGAAAAAAAGAAATATTTTTCTCTTAATTCAAAATATAACGCATTTGGCAATTATACTCGGAGCGTTATGACGTTGGTGATCTCAAAAGAGAGCGCGGTCATCCTTGGTGGTTGCGAGCTTTAGCTTACTAACGCTAGCTTTCTCTATCGAGGAGGGCATTACTAACGCATAACGCAGGTGCACTGGTTATATAGGCAGGTGCACTAGTTATATAGGCGTGTTAGTGCAAAATTCAATTTCGTGCATAAGAGTCTTTGTTTTATTAAAAGGTGTACGTATCGTACTTATTAAAATATTCGGATCAACATTTTCTAAAAGGTTTGATTTTTTAAAGGATTTTCGAAAGGAGGTTTTGAAAATAATTAAAAGCTGTATGGTGCATGGTATAAAGTATTGGTAAGGTTAAAAAGGAGTGCACTTTATTTAAATTGTAAAGTTTTTTATAAAAAGGTATGGCATAAGGTATTTTAAATTAGGATTTATATTAAAGATTTTCATAAGGGATTTTTAAAAGACTTTGTTGATATAAAATTTTTTTAAGGATTATTTTGGGAAGGTGGAGATTTCTCAAAGTGTTTTTAAAGGGGTTTAAGAGATTTAAAGATTTGAAAAAATTGTAAAATTTGCATGGTATAAAAAATATTTTTTGAAGGGTTTAATTGAAATGGAAAAAAAGTTTTAGGGTTTTGTATACTTCTTCAATATATAAAGTATTTTGATGTTTTGTCAAGCATGACAGGTTTTTGGGAGTATATTAAAATTCATATTTTTTTTCGGGGCAATATGGAAGATATCCTCATGTAATCATGTAAGCAGAAATGGCAACAATCATGGGTCGCAAAGTGTGACTAAAGAAGACTAAGAAAAGGGATAAAAAAAAAGAAGGCAAACATTGTTGTCGTGTTTAAAGAGGTTCACGCTATAGCCGAGGAACTAAGATGTCGAGCAGAAGAGAAAGATTCCGTAGCTTTGAGTTTCATTCATCAAGCAATGGATCAAACAAATATGTGCAAGGTAGCAAAAGCTACAAATTCCAAGGAATCATGGAAGATCCTGGAAGCAGAATATGGTGCAAGGGGGAGTGACATGCAATAGCAAGATGTGTCACAATTTGTTAATTCAGACACAGATCTGAGATTAGCTGAGAAAGACTCTAAGAGAACAACAGAGCTTGGAGAATCCCACTTAAAAGTGGAAAATGGTCATGATGACTATAAAATTGGAACCCATTATGCAAGCATGCATATTTATGAAAAAGTTGCAACGGGGATTGAAAAGAGAGAAGTTGAAGTCTTTGCAGGTGAAACAGAGCAAGAGCATGTCAATGCTCAAGCACTCCACTTTGAATATGGGTGGTCCAGATGATGGTGAAACTCATTATGCAAACATGCATATGGATGAAGAAAATGCAACAGAAATTGCAAAGAGAAAAGTTGAAGCCTTTGTATGTGAAACAGAGCAAGAACATATCAATGCTCAAACACTCCACTGTAATATGAATGGTGCAATAATATTTTTCTTTTAATTCAAAGTATAACACATTTGGAAATTATACTCCAAGTTTTATAATGTTGGTGCGCTCAAACGAGAGCGTGGCCATCCTTGGTGGTTGTGAGCATTAGTTCACTAACGCGAGCTTTCCCTATCGAGGAGGGCATTACTAATACAAGTGCACTGGTTATATAGGCAGGTGCACTAGTTATATAGGTGTGTTAGTGCAAAAATAAATTTCGTGCATAAGAGTCTTTGTCTTATTAAAAGGAGTACGTATTGTACTTATTAAAGCATATTCGGATGAACCTTTTCTAGCATATTCAGATCAACCTTTTCTAAAAGGTTTGAGATTTTTAAAGGTTTTTCAAAAGGAGGCTTTGAAAATAATTAAAAGGTGTATGGTACATGGTATAAAGGATTGGTAAGGTTAAAAAGGAGTGCACCTTATTATATTATTTTCATTAAATTTTTTTATAAAAAGGTGTGGTGGAAGGTATTTTAAATAAAGATTTATATTAAATATTTTCACAAGGGATTTTTAAAAGACTTTTTTGATATAATATTTTTTAAAGGATTATTTTGGAAAAGTGGAGATTTTTCAAAGTGTTTTTGAAAGGGTTTAAGAGATTTAAAGATTTGAAAAAAATGCAAAATTTGCATGGTATAAAGAATATTTTTTGAATGGTTTTATTGAAATGGAAAAAAAAAATTAGGGCTTTGCAAATTCCGTTAGTATACAAATTATTTTGATGTTTTTTCAAGCATGAAAAATTTTTGGGAGAATATTGTGCCTTAAGGGGCACAGATTAAAAATCATATTTTTTCCGGGGGCGATATGGAAGATAGCCTCATGCAATCATGCAATTAGGAATGGCAACAGTCATGGGTCACAAAGTGCAACTGAAGAAGACTAAGAAAAGGGATAAAAAAGAAAAGGCAAACATTGTTGTTGTGTTTAAAGAGGTTCAGGCCTTAGCTGAGGAACTGAGATGTCTAGTGGAAGAAAAAGATTCCCTAGCTCTGAGTTTCATTCATAAAGCAATGGATGAAACAATTATGTGCAAGGTAGAAAAAGCTACAACTTCCAAGGAATCATGGAAGATTCTGGAAGTAGAATATGGTGCAAGGGGGAGTGACATGCAGTAGCAAGATGTGTCACAATTTGTTAATTCAAACGCAGATCTTAGAGTAGATGAGAAAGACTTTGAGAGAACAACAGAGCTTGGAGAATCCCACTCAAAAGTGGAAGATGGTCGTGAAGACTATAAAATTGAAACCCATTATGCAAGCATGCATATTTATGGAGAAGTTTCAACAGGTATTGAAAAGAGAGAAGTTGAAGTCTCTGTAGGTGAAAAAGAGCAAGAGCATATCAATGCTCAAGCACTCCACTTTGAATATGGATGGTGCAGATGATGGTGAAACCCATTATGCAAGCATGCATATGGATTAAGAAGATGCAACAGAGATTGTAAAGAGAGAAGTTGAAGCCTGTATATGTGAAACAGAGCAAGAGAATATCAATGCTTAAGCACTCCACTGTAATATGGATGGTGCAGATGATGGTGAAACCCATTATGCAAGCATGCATATGCATGAAGAAGATGCAACCGAGATTGTAAAGAGATAAGTTGAAGATTTTTTATGTGAAACAAAGCATGAGCATATCGATTCTCAAGCACTCCATCTTAACGTGGATGGTGCAGAAGATAGTGAATCCCACTGTGATGAAACACGTGGATGATGACTGCAAAGTGAGATGTGCATTAGTGAATCTAGTTGGGGCTGGTGAATTTGATAAAGTTGAAATTGTAAATGAAATTGATAATGAGCACATGCATGCTCGAATATCCCACCAGAGGGTGGATGAGCATTGTGTTGACGATATGTGTGGTTCCTTTTTTGAAACAATGATTGATTACGGTGATATGGTAAGTTCCATGTCTGATGAAGCATTGAAGGTTGAAGTTGCCTTTGTAGCAGCAAGATGGGAAGAAGATGGAACTTCTCATGAAGCAGAACATGATCTAGCAACAGTAAATGATCAAGAAGAGGATAAAGTGATTGAAGAGTTTTTGATGAGAATATCCACTAACAGCATAATAGTGGAAGACGACCTTCATGCAGTGGAAAAGAAGGCAGAGAAGGAAGAGGAAGTGGAAGAAGCTCTCACTGAAGAGCATAATAAAGATGTTTTTAACATTGTTTTTTAATATACAAGTACTCAAAATAGCATGGGAGCAGAAGTTGAAATAAAAGTTGTTAATAAGTTTGACACATATTTGAAGCTCATTGAAGAATGGATTCAGAAGCCAATTGAACAAATTGATGTGAGTCTTAAAGTAGCAACTAGAATAAAAGAATTGAATTGAATGGTAAATAATGAATTTGAGAGTAGATATTACAGGATGAAAGAAATAGTACCTGTATGAATGTGAAGAGATAACTTCACATAACTAATAAAATAAAGAAAAATTAACTTTTAATAAAATAAAGAAAAAAATAATTATAAATAATCTCCATTCAAATTTTCAAAATGTCAAAATATAATTAATTTCATAAAATGTTAAAATATGATTGATTTCTAAAAAGGGTTATTTTAGATTTTTTTTTAAGTTAAAAAATGATTGGTTTCTTAAAAGGGTTATTTCATATTTTTTTCATTTTCATGGTTATTTATGGAACATGATGAAAAAAAGTTTAGATATGTTAAATTAATGAAACATGTAAATTTTATTTATAAATAATTTACATTCAAATTTAGTGAAATGAGTAAAATAGGTTAAAATTAGGGTATAGACACACACACACACACTACAAGTATGTATATACACAATTAATTAAATGAGTAAACTAGGTTAAGATTAATGTACTTGCACAAGAAAATGTTAGGAACATTGTATATATTAGTATTCCTACCAATTTACTCTACATTTCATAAATGTCTCATGAAATCATTTGCTATTATTTTTTTGACATTATATTAAGAATTTATCACCTATTTATTTATATTAATATTTCATTTTTAAGATGAAAAAGTAAAAATATTTATTTTAAATCCAAATAATTAGATCCAAGAGAATTAAAAAAAAATATTTATCTTGAAGTTGGATGATTCGATGAAAGAGATGTTGTATAAAAATTTATTATTTAAGGAGGAAATGGAATATTTGTGAAACAATAAAAGAATTTGTAGACTCTAAGGAAGGAGAGATATCCTTTTTATTGTAAAATAATTAAACCTAGTTGGTTATATCATAAAATGGTTAATTAGTACTGTTTATTCCAACTTTTGTTGAGATGTCAATTATGCAAAAAATAAAAATAAAATGACTTTTGAAATTATCAAAATATTAATTTTTAAAATCACCATTCACTTCTTCACATATTTGCAAAATATTAATTCAAATCATGCTACCAAGTAAAAAGGGTTTGGTCATATTTTTCCTTAAATAAAGGAATAAGGAGGTTTTTTTTTTATACTAAAAAATAAAGAAATGATGAAAACAACACTTTTATCTTTTTAGTAATTTTATAATCTATTATTTAAAATTTTTCATTAAATCCATGCAACATAGTTGTACAATAAAATTATAAAAAGAACTATTAGACCTTGACCATGTCAATAATATGGATGTTTGAAAAACATGTCATATACCAAAAGTGTCAATACATGTCAAGTGCTTATTTTCCATTGTTTTCACATATTTCCTCCAATGGAAGGATCACTCTATAAATTATATTTTACACAAAATTATATTGAACATTTTTTTCTATTCTAATAACTTTGTATGGGAATCGTGACCCAACCCCTTACACCAAATATGCTATCGCCCCATGCAACCCATGATGAGAGATAAAGGGTAGGTGTAATGACCCCTTAAGACAAACATAAGAGTGCTAGTGTCATCATGTTGTGATACAAATTACAAATATATTGATGGTTACAAAATGGGAGATTACCAACTACAAGGTTGTTATAAGATGCATATCCATTTTTTGATTGATATGTTATATGGTGGGCGCAACTTAATGATGGTATTTCATGACACATTGGTGGTAATGCAAGCATGGAAAAACAAAAATCAATTAATTTAGAGGGTTGGTTTGAGGTACTTCTACAACTAATTTGAATATGATGTGAAAAATGAAAATGAATTAGTTTTCCAAACATATAATTTTTATTTATACAAAAATTGTGTATGACTACATGAAATTCAGATTTTCCTAAAATTAGTATGTTACTTTTCTTAGAAACGAAGCTTCCCTATAAATTATAGAATTGTAGAGAACACATTGTTCTTGTGCGCAACATTTTTTTTCAAATTTTATACTCTTAATTTTATATCTTATTAAATTGAGAAATTCATTGTATCTTTTAATTTACAAGGTCTTCCATTAATGATAAGTAAAAGGGTCATAACATTATCAAACAATTTTTTTTAGATGGTTTTAGTCACCGGTATTTTTCACCTGTGGATGATGAATAGTTCTTAAAGCCAATTTTTCTAGCAGCTAATCTCCAATTTGTCAAATTTTTCAGCTAGAAAACACCCCTAAACTTTTTGCCCTCCTAACTTTTCAATCATCCTATGATGAGAAAAAACCTTATTTTCAAGCCCTATCTAGTCTTAGTCATACAAACTTGTCCATCAGTTGTCATAAGCTAAACTCATCAGCTGTCATTCACCCTCATCCCCAGCTCATTCATTAACCAACTGATTGATAAGAATGTCAGCTACCCTACCTCTGGTCATATCTCATCTTGGGATCTAATAATACTAAAGAGAATACTCCAAATTTGTCAAAAATCTCCCCTAAGTTAGGTAGTGGCGCTTTAGGAAATCCTCCCTTGGAAAACTATCCTAATTCAAAAGAACCTCTATCTAACACCAACCAGTCATAGATGGCCTTCCTATTCTATAAACAAAGTGTGATACACCCGTACGTCGTGCCACTAAAAAGTCTTGTTGTCTCAGCAGTGCATATGCCAAAAGCCAAACTGATATTAGGTGAATTTACAGTGTTTCAATGTCTTTTTCAAAGCAGAAAGGTACTAGTGTTCCAGAAGACATTATTAAACTAAACATGAGAAGACAGCTGCTTCTCATGTTTTTTTGAGCATGGGATGCAAGTACTAGACAGAGAGGAAATTCAATGAGATTCTACAAACACAGTCAAAAGAGATAGGAATTACAAGGGAAGAGGACACAGTTTGGGAAATAGGTGAAATATCATGATTGTTTTAATCTCCTTCATTAAAGAGAAGATGGCCAGAAAGGCATGCTATGGCCTCATTCATGTACAAGAAGAGGGCCAACATGTCTTTAAATGATTTCAGGGTTGTTGCAGACCTATTTCACAAAGAAATAAAGGACCAGCTCCTCAAAAAACTTTACATAGTAAATCAGCTCATTCATAAGGCCAAAGGTGTGATAAAAACAGTGTTTCAATTTCAATCAAAAAATGTCCCCATCGAATGAAAGACAAAGTTTTTAGAAGACACATGACAGTTATCAAACATAGGCCTCCTTCATAAATAAGTAGAGGGCCCACCATTGTTTGAAGATGATGAGCATTTATTTCAGTGTGGCAGGGATTTCAAAAAGGACTGTTGTAAAAATGGTAAAGTGAGTGAAGTTTCGTTATTTTTAAACCTCATTCACTGAGAAACAATAGTTAATACAAATGAAAATACCTTGTGTTGAAAACCTCTTCTACATAGAAATCATACAGTGGCATAAGGGTATTGAAGGTCTCTATTTCTTATGTTTGCAAAGGATTTCCTCCAAAAGATACAAGGTCACATTTTCGGAGAGGGCATTGCTATCTACCCAAGTGCCTTTCCCAACACATAGACAAAGAACACTTTCATGATCAAAACCATGATTCTTGTCTAAAAATTCAAAGGATACACAGTGCTTAGAGAGACAGATTTCACAAACAAAGTCACCTAGGGAAAGAGCAGTTGATTTTTCAACTTGAAGATGGCCTCCCTCACAAAAGGCAGAGGGTCAGTTCTCTTAAGGCTTTCACCATGAAAATTAGCTCATACAAATGGTTAAAGAGATACACAAGCAAGTTTCATGTTTATATCAAAGGACCCTCATCGGAAGATAAGGATAAAGGTCTCATTATGAGTCTAAAGGGTTGTTTTGAAGAAGCTGCAAAGGTGTTAGAATCCTCTATAAACAATAGTCCAAGTATTAGTTTTAACACTCCTTCCACTTCCTATAAACAGTATATTTATGAATAAGTTTTGAAAGGTCAGAAACATCCTTGTGTTAATGAATTCCTCTTCAGATAAAGGATCTTTTATAAAATCTTTAGAGAAATACAGCTCAAGAAATGGTGAGACAGTGGTTAAAAGACTGCTTGAATTACAAATACACTTATTCAAAAAGAAATTTTTGTTTCAAAAGAGCAAAGAGGTCTTCAAAATGATAAAGATAGTGATTTATGTTTTTCAAGACAAAAAGGCCTTTTTATCATCTAAACCTTTACAAAGGAAATGCAAAGACATCTGCGCTCTTTCAAAATTTCAAAGGCAAAGGAGACCATTTCGTTGGCGAAATTTAGTTTTTGGGCAAACTTTCCAAGATTTTCAGGGCTCCAGGCCTGCGCGGCGTGCCTGTAGTTTTGTGCAGTGCGCCTGTGAGCGCATTTACACTGGGCCTCAATGGCTGCGTGGCGCGCCTGTGCGCGCATTCATCCACTGCCCGAAGGTCGACCCGACACCCCTCACTGCGTGACGCTCTTTTCAGTGAACGTGTCGCTCCTCTTTAAATGTCCAAAACACCTTCAAAGACTCTTTGGAGCTGCCCAAATCAATCAAGCAAGGTCCGAAGCCATCTTCAAGGTATTTTCCATTACCCCTTGGTACATTTAAAATTCTGAAGGGGCTATTCATACCATGTTTTCCAAGAAAGAAGCAGTGGTGAAGAAGTTTGGATTTTTGGTCAAAATCAAAATTGTTTGTTGTTGTGGGTGTTAAGATCAATACAGTATTAGAGGAGGTTTTGCATCAGTCTTAAAAAGAGCCTTAATTTCCTTTCAAAAACAGTGATAGCAAAGGAGTAGGGTTTTAAGGGAAAGTGGTATGTGCCAAAACAGAGGGAGATTCCCCTTCAAACAAAAACCATAAACACACCTTGTTTAAGTCTTTTGCTCAAACGCAATGGTTAAAGGAGATAGGTTGTTTGTCAAAATGCAAAAGGGTCTCTTTGGTCATGGCTAGTAAAGAACAAAACAGTTAAAAAGGAAGTCTGTCAAGCCAATTTACAAAGCTCTTTTTATGTTATAAAAAGCTGAGGCTGCCCACGGTTATTGAAAAATAATACAAAGTTGTAGAGGCCTCAAGTTTGCTGGAAGATGTTCTAACAATGTTAAAAAGAGAGCAAACCTTGTCTGCTAAATACTCAGAAGAAAACAGGGTTAGAAGGTGAAGGCTTGGTAAATATAAAAGTCCTCTCTGTGTTGTGGATTAGCAAACTTTGTGCAGCCTCCATATTTCAAAAAGGAGAGTCTGTGTTGAAAGGTTTTTCAAAGTCAAATGAAGGTGTCTTTTTTGCTTTGTGAAGAACAGTGAACAACAAAAGAAAGGTGTTTGGAGGGAAAAGTGTTTTTGTCAAAACAAAAGAGTTATTTCTTCACCAAGAAAACCACAAACACATCTTTTCAGAGTTATTTTCCCAAACACAGTGATAGATTGTTTTTGGTTGTCATTAACAAATACTTGTTTGATTGGCATCAAAGATAAAACAGTGACTTATAAGGAGGATAGGGTGTGTTGCTGAGAAAACATTTCAAGGACCATTTGAGACAGCTTGTTTTTGTCTGTTAGCAAAGCGTATCCAAAACAAAATGCCTCCCAGGCAAGACAGTAGAAGTGGCCTTCACAGGAGGTTTGAACATGTTTCAACTGAAGAGGTAAATGCTCATCCATCAGTCTTGTTTAACTTTCATGAAGTTGGATGTCTAGAGTTTTGTCAAAGGGTGCAGGAGGTGAAAAGCTATCTCCCCTTGACACATCTTTGTGCTTTGAGATTTCAAGGGAAGCACTTTCAGCTGGCAAGCTTGGATTTGAAGATTGCTCCTAGATCCATTTCCAAAGCCACCAAAATCCCTTATGTCGGAGAGAAATGGTTTAAATAGATCCACCTAGACTCAAAACAATACAAACCATTTTTGAAACTGGAGCATAGAGATACATGTCCATCCATCTTTCCTTTCTCATATCTTTTGACTACTTATGCTCCCCTCATGAAGATAATCATGAAATATTTCACATGCGAGGGAAGATTTTCCCGGGTCTATGCTTACCATGTCCGGTTTCTCATGCATTTCACAAGAGCCCAATTGTTAAATCTCCCCTTCTTCCTCCATATAAGTATTGAAAAAATGGCCTCCACTGTTCAGAAAAGACCTCCTTCTCAGCAGTCAGCTTGCCTTTTCCATCATTCCCTCATCAAGATTGTTATTCTTCAACAGCTTGAGAAGAAGGAAATCTCTTGGGACACTTTCATTGCACATCTAGATTTCGCCACTATCCCTTCAACCCATTCATCTCCTTCACCTTCCACTCAGCATCTTTCACCTTCTTCAAGTAAGCACATTCACAAAAAGCTAAAATTTCCCATGATTAGAGAGTAAGGGCAGTAAGATGAAGAAGAGCAGCATGATGAAGAGGAAGGGCAGCAAGACGAGGAAGGGCAGCAAGATGAAGAAGAGCAGCATGATGAAGAGGAAGGGCAGCAAGATGAGGAAGGGCAGCAAGGTGAAGAATAGCAGCAGCAAAGTGAAGAGCATCACAGTGATAATATGTATCACAGTGATGAAGAAAAACGCCATGAAAAGGAGAAAAATAGTGAGGAGGAAAATGATGAGGAAATTGAACAGTTTTATGAGGATATTGGTAGCCCTCACAATAGAAAAAAAGATGAAGATGAAGTCCAAAACATTGAAGAGACAGAGCCTCAAATTCCTAAAGAGACAAAGGACAAGAGTAAAGACGGCAGCCCTCAAAAAGACGTGCAAGAGGATATTCAAAGCATTCATGAAGAAACTCAAAACATTGGCAAGGATGATGAGGGAAGTAGCAAGGGCAAAGAACAAATAGAGCATGTGTTAGCTGCCTCTCCTAGGAAAGGGGCCATGCTTTCTTCTTCAAAAGTGGCCAAGCCCCAGACATCAAGGAAAAGGGTGCCTCAAACTATAAATCCAAATGTTACTAGGGCCCTCCGAAGCAAGGGGAAGTTGCCCAAGAAACTCATTGTCGAATTACCCAAGAGGAGGAAGACCAAGAAGGCCACCCAAATCAAGGGAAAGGAGAAAAAATAAAGTAGCCATGAGAAGGAGAGGGACTTTGACATAATTCAGATCCAAAGTGATGATAGCGACAATGAGGCCCGAATCCTAGAGTCTCTCTTGATCAATAAAGAAGAACAAATTGATGCTTTGAGGGCAGATCTAGAGAGGTCTAGAAACTTCATTCACTTTTTGCAAACACAAAATAAACATATGAGTGTCCACATGGCGATATATGAGACACGTGCCATCAAATATAAAAAGGAGGCCTCCAAGGTGCAAGTTAAATTGGAAGAACTTATGGGCGAGTTCAATGATAGCGAAGATGAAGATCAACCAAGGAGAAAGAGGCCAAGGACCATGGGACTCAGAAAAGCCCTTGAGCAACAAAAGGAGGAAGAAGCTGCCCTTTTCAAATCTTTTCCTCTCACTACTTTGTTCACCCAAGAGATAGAGAACAATCGAGAAGCATGGCTTGAGAGGGTGATTGATCACTTGGAGAAGAAGTTGGAAAAGGCCAATAGAGATTTGGACCTTCAAAGGAGGATGACCAGGCACTATAAGAAGCTCAATCAGTTCGCCCGACGGCAATTGAAGGCCACACATGAAAAACTCAAGAAAGCTCAAAAGAGGCGCCTGGCACCAAAAATGAAGAAAGACACCTCAAAGCTCCAAATTTTGGCCTCAACTTCTTAGCATGTTTCTAAAAAACCCTTGAGGGTCATATTCACCAAAATTGGGTGAAATTCAAGAAGTTTTGGTTTTTTGTCATTTTTGGGTTTTTGGCTAAAAATCATGGGCATCGGCATTTTTGTTTGGGGCATCCTCAAAGGATGAAAATGGTATCATTGAATGCCATAATTTTAGGGGCATCTACTCAGTGATTTTCAGATCAATTGAAGATTATTTTCTCCCCCAAAATGCCGAAAAACACTCACTTTTCCACACTCTGCCCCGTTTATCAGCAAAGTCTATTTTTTTGGGTTTTTACACATAGGTCAGCTTTTGACAGACTTCCACTGATCAGTTTGGATAAAACTAAGCATTTTTAGAAAATATACATTCAGATATTTCCAACGAGCCATCACAGACCTTGTTTCAACATAGGGAAGGCATCCAAAAGTTTTCCGCAAGACAGAGGACTTTCTGCTGATATATTTCTTAGATATTTTTGTGAAAAATGTACTTTTCTAAAGTGACTTTTCCTCATGTGTGTTTAGCTATTTTTGGACATGTTAGTTAGGAAAAATCAATATATTTTCCTTTTTTAGCTTTTTTTAGATATTTCATTAGATATTTTGTGCCTTGGGCTTTGTAAAGCCTCAAGGACAAAATCAGATATTTTTGATGGGCCAATGAGATTGCAAGTTGCACTAGGATTTTTTCCCTCATCTTGGCCTATATATTCCAAGAGAATTCATTGTAAACAAGGCTGAACTTGATGATATAGAGCAATATATGGTTATACAAGCTTGGAAGAAACACTTGTCTCATGCATTGGATAGTTTCTTGAATTTTTTTGGATGATGAAAGAGGATTTTTGTTGGATTCCTTGACTTGGTAAAATGGTATAGTGTCCCTCTCTGTTATGCTTCTTAGTTTTCATTCATATTCCATGTTCTTGCTTGCTATAAGACAGTAGATAATAGATTTGAGACATGCCCTTGGAGACACCTCAAATTTCCTGTTTCTTTATAGCTTCTATGTTTTCTTCCTTCTTAGTCATATCAAAGATTCCTTGATTTCTCTTTGATAACTGAAGAACTTTTTTGCTTGTTTCATTTATGGTTTTATGCATGCTAAGTATGATTCACGGTATGCCCTGCTTGTTCATGGCTAGTCATAGCTCCACTTCTAAAACCTTTCTTTGATTGTTTGATTGTCATTTGTTGAACCAAGGAGGTATTGTATTGATCTTGCCCTTTGCCTAAAACTATGCAATCTTGCTTCAAAGTGTCCAATAGCTTGAAATAATATGCTTAGGCATTTCCTCATAGTGATTTGAGTTGTTTTTTTGTCTTAATTGTATTTCCCCAAAGTCTGATAGCAATTTCATAAAGTTAGAGAGTCATATATCTCTATGTATTGCTTGAATGTTTATTTCTATATATTGATCAGTTTATAGTTACATTTCTCATGATTAATGGTTAGCCCTACCATTTTTATGTTAGCTATTGAACTATTTATGTTTGAAATCTTTTGTTTTTCACAAATTTAGTGTCCATCCCACTCCATTTTACCCAAAGATCCATTTTACCTCAATCAAATCGGCCCTTCAACAACCTTGTATCACCATCTGAAAGCTTTCTTGACCTTTTTGACCCCATAGCCCAGTTAATCTGACAATATTTTTATCTATCTTAGCCTTTGATCAGTTCATCCCTGACAAACCAAAAACCTACTTCATAACTAGCCTAAAATCAGAAACACAAGAAGCAAACACACAGATATCCCTTACACAAATAAAGAGAGCCCTCTCTAAGTCCAGGAAGGCTAGGTCCTTGGGCTCCAAATATTGGTTTGATGTTACCCTATCACTTGGCTTGCCAATTAGCCAAATCATGGGACCCTAACATAATGGCGATCACGGTGGGACTCTGAGTGATAAACAGACTTCGATTCCCTACACATTTCAGCAGCCTTAAGAATACTACTTGATTGACTTATCCCACCGCTCACTAACATAATGGCAATCATGGTGGGACTAACTGAGTACATAACAGTCTAGAAAACTCTTGTAGATTCATTAGTCTTTCAAAATTTAATTAGGCAAGCATTCCATACAATCATTTAGAGTAAACTCTTTTTTTTTTCACCACCCTAGCAAAGTGATGAATTAGGTTTAGAACACTCTAATAAACCATAGGCTACACATAAAAACTCAGAAAACCCCAAAACACCCCCAGATTGGCTTTTCCCTAGTTATTGGTGATGGACCATAGCTAGAGCCCTACAAAAACAACCAAGTTCCACCTCGCAACTCCACTAGCCTCTAGTAGGCCTAAAAACTCCATAAAAAACCAAAAATTTCATAAACCATACCTTCATGTTGACTCGTCCTTTCCAAAACCTAAAACTCATGGTGCAAACTCTATGATCAGTGACAAACTAAGTATAACTTAGCGATTTAGAAAACTTCACCTAAACATAGGAGATAAACAGAAATAAATTTGCAAATAAAACCATTAGCTTGTTCAGACAGCCTAGCAAACTGTTGAAACCAAGTAGTAACTCTTCTTTGCAAGTCTTCACCTCAAAGTTTGCTAGAACAACTTTTTGCCGAAAGCATCTTTGATAGTTTTCGTGGTGGACCATAGTTCTCAAAGAAATCCACCTCGCAGCTGCACCAGCCCTCATTTTTGTTTTGACCATCCTTCACATTATCAAAAACCCTAGAGAGGCCACTCATCCAAAACAATCACAAATACCATCCTCTCTAAACTCTGAATTCAAAATCTGGCTTCACAAAGAATCTATACTAGATCTCATCTGGACCTAAATCACCCTATCATAGTAGATGACCCAGAGAAGATTCTATGGCAAGCTTCCGAAACTAGAAACTTAGCTACTGATAGGTCCATCCGTAAAGCAAGATCAGTACCTGAACACCTCACATCCTTGCAGGATTCCCCATTTGACTTAAAATCAGCAAAAACCCTTTTTAGAAGCAAGTCACAAAGTAAGGTAAACTTCGACGATCTTGAGCCCCTAGATTTGCCACATAGTCCTAGTAGAGAAGCCTCACCTACTATACCTCCCGACTTTCAGCTTCCCCATCACTTTGGCTCCTACCACCCCAGATCTGCTCAAAATCAGATCACTAGCCCAAGTACATCCGCCACACCCATCCAAACCACTACTGTTCAAATCACCTTAGCTCATCCTACAAGCCCTCATATTGTAAATCATCCATCAGCTCCCGCCATGGCAGCCTGGTATGCACCCTTGGTGTTGCCACACCCTTTTTCTCCTTTACAAAATGACTATCAATCCAAAATCTCGCACTTTACCGGAGTTGAGGTGACTACCACTCAACAACATGTAGATAGCATTAGCGATGCCTTTGAATACATGGAAATAGAAGATGAGACTATAAGAATAAGGATGTTCGCCCAAAGACTGGGCGGAGAACCCAAAAAATGGTTTAAGAGCTTAACTTCAAACAGCATACATGATCTCTCAGAACTCTACCAAACCTTCATAAATAAGTGGGAAATCAGAAAGAACCCCATTCAAATCCTGTCGGAGTATAACAATATGAAAAGGGAAAATGGGGAAAGTGTCCAAGAATACTGCACTAGGTTCAACAGTGTTTATAACGCCCTACCGCCTCATTTCAAACCTCCACTTGGCTCAGCCTTAGCGAAGTTCCCCGAAGGTTTCGACCCAGACATGAATTATCAACTGAGAGACAAGGACCCCCCAACCTTAGAGGAAATGCAAAAAGTGGCCATAAGTGCAGAAGCCAACTTAGCAGAAAAAAGAGCTAGGACCAGATCAGAAAGGAAAGTCACATACCGGGATGAGGTCACCCCTTTAGCCCCTTCCTTAGATCCTAGAATAGATGAATTGGTTAGGTCCATGGTGAAAATGTGGGAAAAGTTAAGTGAAAGGACACCTCTTAGGGACAGCCAGCCAAACCCTCCAAACAGAAACCGGAACCAAAACTTTAGGAGAGAACAACCTCAAAACAAACCAAGGGAAAATGACCAACAAATTAGGCCACCCTTTAATGAAAATTATGTTGATGAGGATGAGAGGGATACAGACCCCATTGATGAAAATCATTTGAACCTTATAGGTTCTGGTAACGAGAGTGAGGTTTACCTCACAGAAGAAGAACAAGCTTTTGTCTCTCTGAATGAAAATTAAACCAACTATGAATATCCCGAAGATCCTGCTATAGATTTTCAGAATGCCATAATAGAAGCTCACAGGCAGTATGATCTTAGAAGCAGAAAAAACCAAGACAACTCCAAGAAAGGTAGCTCGAACACTGCTAAAACCCCTGATACCATCCTTAAAAGTGTAGTGTATAGCAAAAAAATCGTGGTCAAGAAAACTGACCAAAGAAAAGATAAAGATAAAGCTATTCAGACAAGCCTTGGCCCA
The DNA here is from genome assembly GCA_034641835.2 of Pinus albicaulis. Classification (NCBI taxonomy): domain Eukaryota; kingdom Viridiplantae; phylum Streptophyta; class Pinopsida; order Pinales; family Pinaceae; genus Pinus; species Pinus albicaulis. The sequence goes on from JAXQQM020065678.1 coordinate 443,471, forward strand.
GATTTTCCCATTACCTCTTCCAAGATTCCCAAGATGGATGTTTTGAAAAAAATCCTGAAGCAAGGTTAACAAACTCAGAACATAGAGAAAGTCATGGCTGAAAAAACTGAAGCAAACCTATCTAAACTACAAGCACCCTTCAGTTTTGAGGGAGAAATTTCCAAAATAAAGATTACCATGCCTCTCACTGAACTTATCGCGCAAAGCTCTTATAAATCCCAAGTGTTAAAGGTCCTGAATATAGGAAATGATGCAAACACCCTAAATCTAGCTGATGACACTCCTGAAGTGTTGTTTGGTCCAAAAATAGAAGGAAAATTCCAAGAAGGAACCACTCCTCCCTTTTACATCAGTCTGAATATCCATGACCAAATCCTACACAATGCCATGCTAGATTCTGGGGCCTCGCATAATCTCATGCCAAAGGTTGTGATAGAAATATTAGGCCTAAAAATAACAAAACTTTATAAAGACTTATATTCATTTTATTCAAGTAGAGTCAAGTGTCTAGGCTTAATCAAAGATCTTTGTTTCCATTTGGCCCAAATACCTGCAAAACACCTGATCATGGACATAGTGGTAGCAGACATTCCCCCCAAGTACGGAATGCTTTTATCTAGAACTTGGGGAGCTAAGCTTCAGGGAAATATTCAACTTGATATGTCCTACGCCACTATTCCTGTGTTTAACCAAACTAGAATACTCTATCAGGAATCACACATGAAATATATGGTCAGCAGCCAAGAAAGGCCAGATAACATCCCGATGTACTCCTTGAATTCTGATCTGAACTCTTTCATTTTACACACTGATGAAGACATTGAAGAACAGTGAGAAGGATTTGAAACAAACTTAGACCCACCACATTAGCTACCCCAAGTTATCTCTGATGAAATAGACACTCAATATTATCATGACCATGAGCAATTATGCCTTGAGGAAAGAGAGTGCGTTCCTCTTGAAACAAAAATAGAACAAGAAGCACAAAACATTATGTACCATCAAAAAAATTTCTCAAACCATAGGAAAACATCAGCAGTAACATCAGGATACTTTTTCAGAATAGAGGCATTAGAAGACTTGCATATCACAAACCTCTTTGGAAATCAGGGGCGGGGAAGCTTAATGTTCTTACCATACCTTAAGGATTTACCATCACATAACTCTACCCCTTCAAATGAAACCTTGAATGTAGCCATAACAACTCAAAATCTAGGAAAAATGTCTAAAAAACTTCTTATGAAAGGATATGATGACTGCAATCCAAATATACCTAATTTGTTTGAACTAGCTAGCATTTTGCCACTCCACCAAAGACTTAGAACTGCTAGAATTTGCAATCTTGTTCAAAATACTACTTCATATAGAGAAAATAGTGAGAAGCACTATGCCACTACCATCACTCCAAGAAACCACTTTGACAAAAGAAAATACAAAAATCTTGACCAAACAATAATAGTCAAAGATAAAACAGCTGGTCATAGGATCTATTTTGATTTCAGACATACAAATACACACCCTTGTGACAAAAACTATATCTTTCCTGCCCAAGACCATGATATACGAATGATAAATTCTTTTAATCATGTGTCTTTGCAAAATGATATTTCAGGATATCACCAAACAATTCCTTTGCAAAGCAAACAGCTCAAAGAAATTTTCAAGTATGCTGGAAGTAGTTCCATCTTCAAACCTAGAATTGCAAAACCACCAGACACCAAAAACATGCTCCTAAAATCCATGTTTCCAGTTCTGAATTTTTGCATTCTGATGTACCTTGATGATGTCATCATATACTTCAAAAATGACAAAGAATATCTGCATTATTTGAAAAAGATGTACAACAAAAGGAGGAGTGGGAATCAGAGATATAAAGAGGTATCGTGGGAAGATACGAGGTTGTTCAGAGATTCATGCATGAATCCTTATGTCATGCTTGAAAGAGAAAATTTTCCAAATTTTTCTTTTCAAGAGCTGAGTGGACCAAGAGTGGTAGGAGATCCTTATGAAGATAAGATTCTTAAGTTTCACCATTTCCAAGATTTCTGAGTTAAAACATTTTCAATCATTGTATATAACATTGTTTGAAAAATAAATAAAAAAATAGAAAATTCAAAAACAATAGAAAAATAGAAAAAGAGGGCAGTTTGAAAAATAGAAAGAAAGCCCCATGTTCAAAAAATAGTCATTCTGAAAGCGCGCAAGTCTAAATGCCACTACTAGTGCTCAAATTGTCTTCTTCAGTTATCTAGCCTAATCATAACTGAACATGTTTTAAATTTATTTGCTAATAAGTTAGTGAGAGGAAAGATAGTCAATATTGTGTAAGCTTAACTTGTCAAAGAAGATAGATTAGGAAAAGATACTGGTTCCACATGCTTAAAACAGAACCAAAGAGGAAAGCAGGGACGAAAAACAAATTGTGTATCCTAGCCCTGATTTTCTAGATTTCATTTTATGAAAAATAATATTTGTGTGCAACTTATCTTTCATGCCACAAGTACATGACAAATCAGATTGTCTAATCCTGATTTGGTCATTTTTCAATTTTATGTTTTAGATTAGAGAATAAAATTTTGTCAAACAACTTAACCTTGACAGTCGATCCAGCATAGGTAGAGAAACAAAGGAGTTCATAAGCTTAATCTGAACTCCCAGCGGATATGAGTGTAGAATTAGATAGTGTCATTTTTCAAAAATATTATGTCAAAGGGTTGCTAGTCCAAATGCACCCGAAAGAAGAAAAAATGTTAGGAAATATAGTGGGGTAGGTAGAAATGACTTTGATGCTAATCATGCTGTCAATTTTTAGAAATAGCGTCAAGGAAGAAAGAAATTTGCACCAATGGATAAAGACACTGGTCTTCAAAGGACCGAGACCTGAAATTCTGGACACCTCCTGAAAAGGAGCTACCCTCCCCAAATGGAGCCACTGTTAGTCATCATTATTTTTCACCTATGGCTGATGACTTGTTTTTAAAGCCTACTTTTCTAGCAACTGATCTCCAATTTGTCAAATTTGTCAGCTAGAAAACACCCCTAAACTTTTTGCTCTCCTACGTTTTCAATCAGCCTATGATGAGAAAAAACGTAATTGTCAAGCCCTATCTACTCTTAGTCATACAAACTTGTCCATCAGCTGTCATAAGCTAAATTCATCGGCTTTGATTCACCCTCATCCCCAGCTCATTCATTAACCAATTGATTGATATGAATGTCATCTACCCTACCACTGGTCATATCTCATCTTGGGATCTGATCATACCAAAGAGAATACTCCAAATCTGTCAAAAATCTCCCCTAAATTAGGTAGTGGCACTTTAGGCAATCCTCCCTTGGCAAACTATCCTAAGCCAAAAGAACCTCTGTCTAACACCAACCAGTCATAGATGGCCTTCCTATTCTGCAAACAAAGTGTGATACACCCTTAGGTCGCGCCACTAAAAAGTCTTGATGTCTCAGCAGTGCATATGCCAAAAGCCAAACTGATATTAGGTGGATTTACAGTGTTTCAATGTCTTTTTCAAAGAAGAAAGGTACCAGTGTTCCAGAAGACATTATTAAACTAAACATGAGAATACAGCTGCTTCTCATGTTGTTTTGAGCATGGGATGCAAGTACTAGACAGAGAGGAAATTCAATGAGCTTCTGCAAACACAGTCAAAAGAGATAAGTATTACAAGGGAAGAGGACACAGTTTGGGAAATAGGTGAAATATCATGACTGTGTTAATCTCCTTCATTAAAGAGTAGATGGCCAGAAAGGCATGCTGTGGCCTCCTTCATGTACAAGCAAAGGGCCAACATGTCTTTAAATGATTTCAGGGCTATTGCAGACCTCTTTCACAAAGAAATAAAGGACTAGCTCCTCAAAAAACTTTACACATTAAATCAGCTCATTCATAAGGCCAAAGGTGTGATAAAAACAATGTTTCAATTTCAATCAAAAAATGTCCCCATTGAATGAAAGACAAAGTTTTTAGAAGACACATGATAGTTATCAAACATAGGCCTCCTTCATAAATAAGTAGAGGGCCCACCATTGTTTGAAGATGATGAGCATTTATTTCAGTGTGGCAGGGATTTCAAAAAGGACTGTTGTAAAAATGGTAAAATGAGTGAAGTTTCACTATTTTTAAACCTCATTCACTGAGAAAAAATGGTTAATACAAATGAAAATTCCTTGTGTTGAAAACCTCTTCTACACAGGGAAACGCGCTGGCATAAGGGGAGGCTGCTCCCTATTTCTTATGTATACACATGATTCCCTCCAAAAGATACAAGGTCACATTTTCTATAAATTACATTCATCCAAGTGCATTTCCCATATTAAGGAGACAAAGCACAATAATTGCATGATCAAACCATGCTTCTTCTCTAAAAATAGAGAGGCTTAGAGACAGATGTCACAAGCAAAGTCAAATAATAAGATGCAGCGATTCATTTAATTTGAAGATGGCCTCCCTCACAAAAGGCAGAGGGTCAGTTTTCTTAAGGTTTTCACCATGCAAGTTAGCTCATACAAATGGTTAAAGAGATACTCAAAACAAGTTTTGTATTTATATCAAAGGATCCTCATCGGCAGATAAGGATAAAGGTCTCATTATGAGTCTGAAGGGCTATTTTGAAGAAGCTGCAAAGGTGTTAGAATCCTCTATAAACAACAGTCCAAGTATTAGTTTTAACACTCCTTCCACTTCCTATAAACAATATTTTTATGAATAAGTTTTCAAAGGTCAGAAACATCCTTGTGTTAATGAATTCCTCTTCAAATAAAGGATCTTTTATAAAAGCTTCAGAGAAATACAGCTCAAGAAATGGTAAGACAGTGGTTAAAAGACTGCTCGAATTACAAATACACTTATTCAAAAGGAAATTTTTGTTTTAAAAGAGTGAAGAGGTCTTCAAAATGATAAAGACAGTGATTTATGTTTTTTAAGACAAAAAGGCCTTTTTAGCATCCAAACCATTACAAAGGAAATGCAAAGATATCTGAGCTCTTTCAAAATTTCAAAGGCAAAGGAGACCGTTTAAAGGGTCCATGAGCAATTTCAAACCACAAACAAGTGTCCATTAGCTGCTCCTTGGGGAAACTTAGTTTTTGGGCAAAATTTCCAAGATTTTCAGGGCTCCAGGCCTGCATGGCGTGCCTGTGAGCGCATTTACACTGGGCTTCAACGGCTGCGCGGCGCACCTGTGCGTGTGTTTATCCATTGCCCGAAGGCCGACCCGACACCCCTCACTACGCGACACTCTTTTCAGTGAACGTGCCAGTCCTCTTTAAACGTCCAAAACACCTTCAAAGACTCTTTGGAGTTGCTCAAATCAATCAAACAAGGTCCGAAGCCATCTTCAAGGTATTTTCCATTACCCCTTGGTACATTTAAAATTCTAAAGGGGGTATTGATACCGTGTTTTCCAAGAAAGAAGCAATGGTGAAGAAGTTTGGATTTTTGGTCAAAATCAAAATTTTTTGTTGTTGTGGGTGTCAAGATCAATATAGTATTAGAGGAGTTTTTGCATCAGTCTTAAAAAAAGCCCTAATTGCCTTTCAAAAACAGTGATAACAAAGGAGTAGGGTTTTAAGAGAAAGTGGTCTGTGCCAAAACAGAGGGAGATTCCTCTTCAAACAAAAACCATAAACACACCTTGTTTAAGTCTTTTTCTCAAGTGCAATGGTTAAAGGAGACAGGTGGTTTGTCAAAATTCAAAAGGGTCTCTTTGGTCATGGCTAGTAAATAACAAAACAGTTAAAAAGGAGGTCTATCAAGCCAATTTATAAAGCTCTTTTATGTTATAAAAAACCGAGGTCAGCCACAAGCATTAAAAGAATACAAGAGTTGGGGAGGCGTCAAGTTTGTCGGGAAGATGTTCTAAGCAGACAAGAAGAGAGCAAACCTTGTCTCAAGTAAAAAACTCGAAGAAAACAGGGTTAGAAGGTGAAGGCTTGGTAAATATAAAAGTCCTCTCTGTGTTGTGGATTAGCAAACTTTGTGCAGCCTCCATATTTCAAAAACGAAAGTCTGTGTTGAAAGGTTTTTCAAAGTCAAATGAAGGTGTCTTGTTTGCTTTGTCAAGAACAGTGAACAACAAAAGAAAGGTGTTTTGAGGAAAAGTGTTTTTGTCAAAACACAAGAGTTCTTTCTTCACCAAGAGACCACAAACACATATTTTCAGAGTTATTTTCCCAAAAATAGTGATAAGTTTTTTTTGGTTGTCATTGACAAATACTTGTTTGATTGGCATCAAAGAGGCACAGTGACTTATAAGGAGGACAGGGTGTGTTGTTGAGAAACCATTTCAAGGACCATTTGAGACAGCTTGTTTTTTTCAGTTAGCAAAGAGTATCTAAAACAAAAATGCCTCCCAGGCAAGACAACAGAAGTGGCCTTCACAGGAGGTTTGAACCTGTTTCAACTGAAGAGGTAAATGCTCATCCATCAGTCCTGTTTAACTTTCATGAAGTTGGATGTCTAGAGTTTTTTCAAAGGGTGCAGGAGGTGAAAAGCTATCTCCTCGACATCATGTGGCTTAGATTTCATGTTATTTCCTTGCAGCAAAGGAGGAGTTAGGTTGCCCTTTTCAAATCTTTTCCTCTCACTACTATGTTCACCTAAGAGATAAAGAACAATTGAGAAGCATGTCTTGAGAGGGTGAATGATCACTTGGAGAAGAAGTTGGAAAAGGCCAATAGAGATTTGGACCTTCAAAGGAGGATGACCAGGCACTATAAGAAGCTCAATCAGTTCGTCCGATGGAAATTGAAGGCCACACAAGAAAAACTCAAGGAAGCTCAAAAGAGGCGCCCGGCACCAAAAATGAAAAAAGACACCTCAAAGCTCCAAATTTTGGCCTCAGCTTCTCAACATGTTTCTAAAAACCCTTGAAGTTCATGCTCGCCAAAATTGGGCGAAATTCAACAAGTTTTGGTTTTTTGTCATTTTTGGGTTTTTGGCTAAAAATCATGGGCATCGCCATTTCTGTTTGGGGCATCCTCAAAGTATGAAAATGGTATCATTGGATGCCATAATTTTAGGGGCATCTACTCAGCAATTTTTAGATCAATTGAAGATGATTTTCTTCCCCAAAATGGCGAAAAACACTCAGTTTTTCCACACTCTGCCCCGTTTATCAACAAAGTCTATTTTTTGGGTTTTTACACACAGGTCAACTTTTGACAGACTTCCAGTCATCAGTTTGGAGAAAAATAAGCATTTTCAGAAAATAGACATTTAGAGATTTTGAATGAGCCATCACGGGCCTCATTTCAACACAGGAAAGGCATCCAAAAGATCCCCGCAAGACAGAGGACTTTCTACTGATATATTTCTTAAGTATTTTTATGAAAATGTACTTTTCTAAAGTGAATTTTCCTCATGTGCATTTAGCTATTTTTGGGCATGTTAGTTAGGAAAAGTCAATATATTTTCCTTTTTTAGCATTTTTGAGATATTTTATTAGATATTTTGTGCCTTGGGCTTTGCAAAGCCTCAAGGACAAAATCAGATATTTTTGATAGGCAAATGAGATTGCAAGTTGCACTAGGAGGTTTTCCCTCATCTTGGCCTATATATTCCAAGAGAATTCATTGTAAACAAGGTTGAACTTGATGATATAGAGCAATATATGGTTATACAAGCTTGGAAGAAACACTTGTCTCATGCATTGGATAGTTTCTTGAATGTTTTTGGATGATGAAGGAGGACTGTTGTTGGATTCCTTGACTTGGTAAAATGGTATAGTGTCCCTCTCTGTTATGCTTCTTAGTTTTCATTCATATTACATGTTCTTGCTTGCTATAAGACAGTAGAGAATAGATTTGAGACATGCCCTTGGAGGCACCTCAAATTTCCTGTTTCTTTATAGCTTCTATGTTTTCTTCCTTCTTAGTCATGTCAAAGAATCCTTGATTGCTCTTTGATAACTGAAGAATATTGTTTGCTTGTTTCATTTATGGTTTTATGCATGCTAAGTATGATTCACAGTATGCCCTGCTTACTCATGGCTAGTCATAGCTCCACCTCTGAAACCTTTCTTTGATTGTTTGATTGTCATTTGTTGAACCAAGGAGGTCTTGTACTGATCTTGCCCTTTGCCTAAAACTATGCAATCTTACCTCAAAGTGCCCAATAGCTTGAAATACTATGCTTAGGCATTTCCTCATAGTGATTTGACTTATTTGTTTATCTTAATTGTCTTTCCCCAAAGTCTGATAGCAATTTCCTAAAGTTAGAGAGTCATATATCTCTATGTATTGCTTGAATGTTTATTTCTATGCATTTATCAGTTTATAGTTACATTTCTCATGATTAATGGTTAGCCCTACCATGTTTATGTCAGCTATTGAACTATTTATGTTTGAAATCCTTTGTTTTTCACAAATTTAGTGTCCATCCCACTCCATTTTACCCAAAGATCCATTTTACCTCAATCAAATCGGCCCTTCAACAACCTTGTATCACCATCTGAAAGCTTTCTTGACCTTTTCGACCCCATAGCCCAGTTAATCTGACAATCTTTTTATCTATCTTAGTCTTTGATCAGTTCATCCCTCACAAACCTAAAAACAAAACCAAAAACCTACTTCATAACTAACCTAAAATCATAAACACAAGAAGAAAACACACAGATATCCCTTACACAAATAGAGAGAGCCCTCTCTGAATCCAAGAAGGATAGGTCCTTGGGCTCCAAATATTGGTTTGATGTTACCCTGTCACCTGGCTTGCCAATCAGCCAAATCATGGGACCCTAACATAATGGCGATCACGGTGGGACTCTGAGTGATAAACAAACTTAGATTCCCTACACATTTCAGCAGCCTTAAGAATACTACTTGATTGACTTATCCCACCGCTCACTAACATAATGGCAATCATGGTGGGACTAACTGAGTACATAATAGTCTAGCAAACTCTTGTAGATTCATTAGTCTTTCAAAATTTAAACACGCAAGCATTCCATACAATCATTTAGAGTAAACTCTTTTTTTTTTCACCACCCTTGCAAAGTGATGAATCAGGTTTAGAACACTCTAATAAACCATAGGCTGCACATAAAAACTCAGAAAACCCCAAAACATCCCCAGATTGGATTTTCCCTAGTTATTGGTGGTGGACCATAGCTACATCCCTAGAAAAACAACCAAGTTCCACCTGGCGACTCCACTAGCCTCTAGTAGGGCTAAAAACTCCATAAAAAACCAAAAATTTCATAAACCATACCTTTCTGTTGACTCATCATTTCCAAAACTTAAAACTCATGGTGAAAACTCTGTGATTAGTGACAAATTAAGTATAACTTAGCGATTCAAAAAACTTCACCTAAACATAAGAGATAAACAAAAATAAACTTGCAAATAAAACCATTAGCTTGTTCAGACAACCTAGCAAACTGTTGAAACCAAGTAGTAACTCTTCTTTGCAAGTCTTCACCTCAAAGTTTGCTAGAAAAAATTTTTCCCGAAATCAACTTTGATAGTTTTGGTGGTGGACCACAGTTCTCAAAGAAATCCACCTGGTGACTCCACCAGCCCTCATTTTTGTTTTCACCATCCTTCACATTATTAAAACCCTTAAAGAGGATATTCATCCAAAACAATCACAAATACTATCCTCTCTAAACTCTGAATTCGAAATCTGGCTTCACAAAAAATCTCTACCCGATCTCATCCGGACCCAAATCCCCCTATCATAGTAGATGACCCAGAGAAGATTTTGTGGTGAGATTTCGAAACTGGCAACTTAGCTACTAATAGGTCCATCCGTAAAGCAAGATCAGTACCTGAACACCTCACATCCTTGCAGGATTCCCCATTTGACTTAAAATTAGCAAAAACCCTTTTTAGAAGCAAGTCACAAAGTAAGGTAAACTTCGAAAATCTTGAGCCCCTAGATTTTCCACAGAGTCCTAGTAGAGCAGCCTCACCTACTACACCTCCCGACTTTCAACTTCTCCATCACTTTGGCTCCTACCACCCCAGATCTGCTCAAAATCAGATCACTAGCCCAAGTACATCTGACACACCCATCCAAACCACTACTGTTCAAATCAGCTTAGCTCATCCTACAGGCCCTCATATTGTAAATCTTCCATTAGCTCCCACCATGGCAGCCTGATATGCACCCTTGGTGTTGCCACACCCTTTGGCTCCTTTACAAAATGACTATCAATTCAAAATCTCTCACTTTACTGGAGTTGAGGCGACTACCGCTCAACAACATGTAGATAGAATTAGCGATACCTTGAATACATGGAAATAGAAGATGAGACTATAAGAATGAGGATGTTCGCCCAAAGCCTGGGCGGGGAACCCAAAAAATGGTTTAAGAGCTTAACTCAAAACAGCATACATGATCTCCCAGAACTCTACCAAACCTTGATAAATAAGTGGGAAATCAGAAAGAACCATATTCAAATCCTATCGGTGTATAACAATCTAAAAATGGAAAATGGGGAAAGTGTCCAGGAATACTGCACTAGGTTCAACAGTGTTTATAACGCCTTACTGCCTCATTTCAAACCTCCACTTGGCTCAGCCTTAGTGAAGTTCCTTGAAGGTTTCGACCCAGACATGACTTATCAACTGAGAGACAAGGACCCCCCAACCTTAGAGGAAATCCAAAAAGTGGCCATAAGTGCAGAAGCCAACTTAGCAGAAAAACGAGCTAGGACCATATCAGAAAGGAAAGTCACATATCGGGATGAGGTCACCCCTTTAGCCCTTTTCTTAGATCCTAGAATAGATGACTTGCTTATGTCCATGGCGAAAATGTGGGAAAAGATAAGTGAAAAGACACCTCTTAGGGACAGCCAGCCAAACCCTCCAAACTGAAACCGGAACCAAAACTTTAGGAGAGAACAGCCTCAAAACAAACCAAGGGAAAATGACCAACAAATTAGGCCACCCTTTAATGAAAATTATGTTGATGAGGATGAGAGGGATACAGAACCCATAGATGAAAATCATTTGAACCTTATAGGTTCTGATAACAAGAGTGAGGTTTACCTGACAGAAGAAGAACAAGCTTTCTTCTCTCCGAATCAAAATGAAACCAACTATGAAGATCCTGAAGATCCTACTATAGATTTTCAAAATGCCATAATAGAATCTCACAGGAAGTATGATCTTAGAAGTAGAAAAAAACAAGACAACTCCAAAAAAGGTAGCTCATACACTGGTAAAACCCCTCAGCCATCCTTAAAAGTGCAGTGGATAGCAACAAAATCGTGGTCAAGAAAACTGGCCAAAGCAGAGATAAAGCTATTCAAAAAAGCCTTGGCCCAAATTTTCCCAGTACCTCTTCCAAGATTCTCGAGATGGCTATTTTGAACAAAATCCCGAAACAAGGTCAGCAAACTCAGAACATAGAGAAAGTCATGGCTGAAAAAATTGAAGCAAACCTATCTAAACTACAAGCACCCTTCAGTTTTGAGGGATAAATCTCCAAAATAAAGATTGCCATGCCTCTCACTGAACTTATCTCCCAAATCTTTTATAAATCGCAAGTGTTAAAGGTCGTGAATATAGGAAATGATGCAAACACCCTAAATCTAGCTGATGACACTCCTGAAGTGTTTTTTTTTCCAAAAATAGAAGGGAAATTCCAAGAAGGAACCACTCTTTCCTTTTACATCAGTTTGAATATCCATGACCAAATCCTGCACAATGCCATGCTAGAATCTGGGGCCTTGCATAATCTCATGCCAAGGTTGTGATGGAAAGATTAGGCCTAGAAATAACAAAACCTTATAAAGACTTATATTCATTTGATTCAAGTAGAGTCAAGTGTCTAGGCTTAATCAAATATTTTTGTTTCAGTTTTGCCCAAATACCTACAAAACACCTGATCATGGACATAGTGGTAGCAGACATTCCCCCCAAGTATGGAATGCTTTCATCCAGAACTTGGGGAGCTAAGCTTCAGGGAAATATTTAACTTGATATGTCCTACGCCACTATTCATGTGTTTAACCAAACTAGAATACTCTATCGGGAATCACACATGAAATATATGGTTGGCAGCCAAGAAAGGCCAGATAACATCCCGATGTACTCATTGCATTCCGATCTAAACTCTTTCATTTTACACACTGATGAAGACATTAAAGAATAGTTAGAAGGATTTGAAACAAACTTAGACCCACCACATCAGCTACACCAAGTTCTCTATGATGAACTAGACACTCAAGATTATCATGACCATGAGAAATTATTCCTTAAGGAAAGAGAGTTTGTTCCTCTTGAAACAAAAATAGAACAAGAAGCACAAAAAATTATGTACCATGAAGCAAATTTCTCAAACCATAGGCAAACATCAGTAGTAACATCAGGAGACTTTTTCAGAATAGAGGTATTAGAAGACTTGCATATCACAAACCTCTTTGGAAATCAGGGGCGGGGAAGCTTAATGTTCTTACCATACCTTAAGGATTTACCATCACATAACTCTACCCCTTCAAATGAAACCTTGATTGTAGCCATAACATCTCAAAATCTAGGAAAAATGTCTAAAAAACTTCTTATGAAAGGATATGATGACTGCAATCCAAATATACCTGAGTTGTTTGAACTAGCTAGCATTCTGCCACTCCACCAAAGACTTAAAACTGCTAGAATTTGCAATCTTGTTCAAAATACTACTTCATATAGAGAAAACAGTGAGAAGCACTATGCCACTGCCATCACTCCAAGAAACCACTTCGACAAAATAAAATATAAAAATCTTGACCAAACAATAATAGTCAAAGATAAAACAGCTGGTCATAGGATCTGTTTTGATTTCAGACATACAAATACACACCCTTGTGATAGAAACTATATCTTTCCTGTCCAAGACCATGATACACCAATGATAATTTCTTTTAATCATATGTCTTTGCAAAATGATGTTTCAGGATATCACCAAATAATTCATTTGCAAAGCAAACAGCTCAAAGAATTTTTCAAGTATGCTGGAAGTAGTTCCATCTTCAAACCCAGAATTGCAAAACCACAGCACACCAAAAATATGCTCCTAAAAGCCATGTTTCTAGTTCTGAATTTCTGCATTCTGATGTACCTTGATGATGTCATCATATACTTCAAAAATGACAAAGAATATCTACATTATTTGAAAAATATGTATAACAAAAGAAGGAGTGGGAATCAGAGATATAAAGAGGTAACGCGGGAAGATACGGGGTTGTTCAGAGATTCATGCATGAATCCTTATGTCATGCTTGAAAGAGAAAATTTTCCAATTTTTTTTTTCAAGAGCCGAGTGGAACAAGAGTGGTAGGAGATCCTTATGAAGATAAGATGCTTAAGTTTCGCCATTTCCAAGATTTTTGAGTTAAAACATTTTCAATCATTGTATATACCATTGTTTGAAAAATAAATAAATAAACAGAAAATTCAAAAACAATAGAAAAATAGAAAAAGAGGGTGGTTTGAAAAATAGAAAGAAAGCCCCATGTTCAAAAAATAGTCATTCTGAAAGCGCGCAAGTCTAAATGCCGCTACTACTGCTCAAATTGTCTTGTTCAGTTATCTAGCCTAATCATAACTGAACATGTTTTAAATTTATTTGTTGATAAGTTAGTGAGAGGAAAGATAGTCAATATTGTGTAAGCTTGACTTGTCAAAGAAGATAGATTAGGAAAAGATATTGGTTCCACATGCTCAAAACAGAACCAAAGAGGAAGGCAGGGATGAAAAACAAATTGTGTATCCTAGCCCTGATTTTCTAGATTTCATTTTATGCAAAATAATATTTTTGTGCAGCTTGTCTTTCATGCCACAAGTACATGACAAATCAGACTATCTAATCCTGATTTGGTCATTTTTCAATTTCATGTTTTAGATTAGAGAATAAAATCCTGTCAAACAGCTTAACCTTGACCGTCGATCCAGCATAGGTAGAGAAACAAAGGAGTTCATCAGCTTAATCTGAACTCTTGGCAGATATGAGTGTAGAATTAGATAGTGTCATTTTTCAAAAATATTATGTCAAAGGGTTGCTAGTCCAAATGCACCCGAAAGAAGAAAAAATGTTAGGAAATATAGTGGGGTAGGTAGAAATGACTTTGATGCTAATCATGTTGTCAATTTTCAGAAATAGCATCAAGGAAGAAATAAATTTGCGCCAATGGATAAAGGCACTGGTCTTCAAAGGACCGAGATCTAAAATTCTGGACACCTTCTTAAAAGGAGCTATCATCCCCAAATGGAGCCATTGTTAGTCATTAGTATTTTTCACCTGTGGATGATGAATAGTTTTTAAACCCAAGTTTTCTAGCAGCTGATCTCCAATTTGTCAAATTTTTCAGCTAGAAAACACCCCTAAACTTTTTTCCCTCCTACCTCTTCAATCAGCCTATGATGAAAAAAACCCTAATTGTCAAGCCCTATCTAGTCTTAATCATACAAACTTGTCCATCAGCTGTCATAAGATAAAGTCATCGACTGTCATTCACCCTCATCCCTAGCTCATTCATTAACCAACTGATTGATAATAATGTCATCTACCCTACCTCTGGTCATATCTCATCTTGGGATCTGATCATACCAAAGAGAATACTCCAAATTTGTCAAAAATCTCCCCTAAGTTAGGTAGTGGCGCTTTAGGCAATCCTCCCATGGCAAACTATCCTAAGCCAAAATAACCTCTGTCTAACACCAACCAGTCATAGATGGTCTTCCTATTCTGGAAAAAAAGTGTGATACACCTTTAGGTCGCACCACTAAAATGTCTTGATGTCTTAGCAGTGCATATGCCAAAAGCCAAATTGATATTACGTGGATTTGCAGTGTTTCAATGTCTTTTTCAAAGCCAAAAGGTACCAGTGTTCCAGAAGACATTATTAAACTAAACATGAGAAGACAACAGCTTCTCATGTTGTTTTGTGCCTGGGATGCAAGTACTAGATAGAGAGTAAATTCAATGAGCTTTTGCAAACACAGTCAAAAGAGATAGGCATTACAAGGGAAGAGGACACAGTATGGGAAAAAGGTGAAATATCATGACTACGTTAATCTCCTTCATTAAAGAGCAGATGGCCAGAAAGGCATGTTTTGGCCTCCTTCATGTACAAGCAGAGGGCCAACATGTCTTTAAATGATTTCAGGGCTATTGCAAACCTCTTTCACAAAGAAATAAAGGACCAGCTCCTCAAAAAACTTTACACAGTAAATCAACTCATTCATAAGGCCAAAGGAGTGATAAAAGCAGTGTTTCAATTTTAGTCAAAAAAATATCCCCATCAAATGAAAGAGAGAGTTTTTAGAAGACACATGACAGTTATCAAACATAGGCCTCCTTCATAAATAAGTAGAGGGCCCACCATTGTTTGAAGATGACGAGCATTTATTTCAGTGTGGCAGGGATTTCAAAAAGGACTGTTGTAAAAATGGTAAATTGAGTGAAGTTTCACTATTTTTAAACCTCATTCACTGAGAAACAATGGTTACTACAAACGAAAATTCCTTGTGTTGAAAACCTCTTCTACATAGAAATCATACAATGGCATAAGGGTGCTGAAGGTCTCTACTTCTTATGTTTACAAAGGATTTCCTCCAAAAGATACAAGGTCACATTTTCGTAGAGGGCATTGCTATATATCCAATTTCCTTTCCCAACACATAGACAAAGAACACTTTCATGATAAAAACCATGCTTCTTGCCTAAAAATTCAAAGGATACACAGTGCTTAGAGAGACAGATGTCACAAGCAAAGTCACCTAGGGAAAGAGCAGTTGATTTGTCAACTTGAATATGGCCTCCCTCACAAAAGGTAGAGGGTCAGTTCTCTTAAGGCTTTCACCATGAAAATTAGCTCATACAAATGGTTAAAGAGATACTCAAAAAAGTTTCATATTTATATCAAAGGACCCTCATCGGTAGATAATGATAAAGGTCTCATTATGAGTCTGAAGGGTTGTTTTGAAGAAGCTGCAAAGGTGTTAGAATCCTCTATAAACAATAGTCCAAGTATTATTTTTAACACTCCTTCCACTTCCTATAAATACTATTTTTATGAATAAGTTTTCAAAGGTCAGAAAAATCCTTGTGTTAATGAAGTCCTCTTCAGATAAAGGATCTTTTATAAAATCTTCAGAGAAATACAGCTCAAGAAATGGTGAGACAGTGGTTAAAAGACTGCTCGAATTACAAATACACTTATTCAAAAGGAATTTTTTGTTTTAAAAGAGCGAAGAAGTCTTCAAAATGACAAAGATAGTGATTTATGTTTTTTAAGACAAAAAGGCCTTTTTCGCATCCAAACCCTTACAAAGGAAATGCAAAGACATCTGAGCTCTTTCAAAATTTCAAAGGAAAAGGAGACTGTTTAAAGGCTCCATGAGAAATTTCAAACCACAAACAAGTGTCCATTAGCTGCTCGTTGGGGAAACTTAGTTTTCGGGCAAACTTTCCAAGATTTCCAGGGCTCCAGGCCTGTGTGACGCGCCTTTAGTTTTTCTCGGTGCGCCTATGAGCACATTTACACTGGGCTTCAACGGCTGCGCGGCGTGCCTATAGGAGCACGCGCC
This sequence comes from Pinus albicaulis, assembly GCA_034641835.2. Lineage (NCBI taxonomy): Eukaryota > Viridiplantae > Streptophyta > Pinopsida > Pinales > Pinaceae > Pinus > Pinus albicaulis. The sequence goes on from JAXQQM020065678.1 coordinate 460,001, forward strand.
GGGCCTGTGTGTGCGTTCATCCACTGCCCGAAGGCTGACCCAACACCCCTCACTGCATGACGCTCTTTTCAGTGAACGTGCCGCTCCTCTTTAAACGTGCAAAATGCCTTGAAAGACTCTTTAGAGTTGCTCAAATCAATCAAACAAGGTTCAAAACCATCTTCAAGGTATTTTCCATTACCCCTTGGTAGATTTAAAATTATAAAGGGGGTATTGATACCATGTTTTCCAATGAAGAAGAAGTGGTGAAGAATTTTGGATTTTTGGTCAAAATCAAAATTGTTTTTTTTTGTGGGTGTCAAGATCAATACAGTATTAGAGGAGGTTTTTCATCAGTCTTTAAAAGAGCCCTAATTGCCTTTCAAAAAGAGTGATAGCAAAGGAGTAGGGTTTTAATGCAAAGTGGTCTGTGCCAAAACAAAGGGAGATTCCTCTTCAAACAAAAACCATAAACACACCTTGTTTAAGTCTTTTGCTTAAACACAATGGTTAAAGGAGACAGGTGGTTTGTGAAAATTCAAAAGGGTCTCTTTGGTCATGGCTAGTAAATAACAAAATAGTTAAAAAGGAGGTCTATCAAGCCAATTTACAAAGATCTTTTTATGTTATAAAAAGTTGAGGCTGCCCACGGTTATTGAAAAAGAATACAGAGTTGTAGAGGCCTCAAGTTTGCTTGAAGATGTTCTAACAGTGTTAAGAAGAGAGCAAACCTTGTCTGCTAAAAACTCAGAAGAAAATAGGGTTAGAAGGTGAAGGCTTGGTAAATATAAAATTCCTCTCTGTATTGTGGATTAGCAAACTTTTTGCAGCCTCCATAGTTCAAAAAGTAGAGTCTGTTTTGAAAGGTTTTTCAAAGTTAGATGAAGGTGTCTTGTTTGCTTTGTGAAGAACAATGAACAACAAAAGAAAGGTGTTTGGACAGAAAAGTGTTTTTGTCAAAACACAAGAGTTCTTTCTTCACCAAGAAAACCACAAACACATCTTTTTAGAGTTATTTTCCCAAACACAGTTATAGATTTTTTTTGTTGTCATTAACAAATACTTGTTTGATTGGCAGCAAAGATAAAACAGTGACTTATAAGGAGGACAGGGTGTGTTGTTGAGAAAACATTTCAAGGACCATTTGAGACAGCTTGTTTTTGTCAATTATCAAAGAGTATCCAAAACAAAATGCCTCCCAGGTAAGACAGTAGAAGTGGCCCTCATAGGAGGTTTGAACCTGTTTTAACTAAAGAGGTAAATGCTCATCCATCAGTCCTGTTTAACTTTCATGAAGTTGGATGTCTAGAGTTTTGTCAAAAGGTTCAAGAGGTGAAAAGCTATCTCCCCTTGTCACATTTTTGTGCTTTGAGATTTCAAGGGAAACACTTTCAGCTGGAAAGCTTGGATTTCAAGTTTTCTCCTAGATCCATTTCCAAAGCCACCAAAATCTCTTATGTCGGAGAGAAATGGTTTAAACAGAGCCACCTAGACTCAGAACAATACAAACCATTTTTGAAACTGGAGCATAGAGATACTTGTCCATCCATCTTTCCTTTCTCATATCTGTTGACTAGTTATGCTCCCCTCATGAAGATAATCATGAAATATTTCACATGCGAGGGAAGATTTTCCCGGGTCTATGATTACCATGTCTGGTTTCTCATGCATTTCACAAGAGCCCAATTGTTAAATCTCCCCTTCTTCCTCCATAGAAGTATTGAAAAAATGGCCTCCACTGTTAAGAAAATATGTCCTTCTCAACAGTTAGCTTGCCTTTTCCATCATTCCCTCATCAAGATTGTCATTCTTCATCATCTTCAGAAGAAGGAAATCTCTTGGGACACTTTCAATGAACATCCAGATTTCGCGACTGTTCCTTCATCCCATGCATCACCTTCACCTTCCACTCAGCATCTTTCACCTTCTTCAAGTAAGCCCATTCCCAAGAAGCTAAAATTTCCCATGATTAGTGAGGAAGGACAACAAGATGAAGAAGAGCAGCATGATGAAGAGGAAGGGCAGCAAGATGAGGAAGGGCATCAAGATGAAGAAGAGTAGCATAATGAAGAGGAGGGGCAGCAAGATGAGGAAGGGAAGCAAGGTGAAGAAGAGCATCAACAAAGTGAAGAACATCACAGTGATGAAGAAAAGCGCCATGAAAAGGAGAAAAACATTGAGGAGGGAAATGATGAGGAAATTGAATAGTTTGATGAGGATATTGGTAGCCCTCATAGCAGCAAAAAAGATGAAGATGAAGACTAAAACATTGAAGAGACAGAGCCTCAAAGTCCTAAAGATATCAAGGACAAGAGTAAAGAAGGCAGCCCTCAAAAAGACATTCAAGAGGACAGTCAAAGCATTCATGAAGAAAATCAAAACATTGGCAAGGATGATGAGGGAAGTAGCAAGGGAAAAGAACAATTAGAGCATGTGCTAGCTGCCTCTCCTAGGCAAGGGGCCATGCTTTCTTATCCAAAAGTGGCCAAGCCCCGGACATCAAGGAAAGGGGTGCCTCAAACTATAACTCCAAATGTTACTAGGGCCCTCCGAAGCAAGGGGAAGTTTCCCAAGCAACCCATTGTCGAATTACCCAAGAGGAGGAAGACCAAGAAGGCCACCCAAAGCAAGGGAAAGGAGAAAAAAGAAAGCAACCATGATAAGGAGAGGGACTTTGACATAATTCAAATCCAAAGTGATGATAGTGATAATGAGGCCCAAATCCTAGAGTCTCTCTTGATCAACAAAGAAGAACAAATTGATGCTTTGAGGGCAGATCTACAGAGGTCTAGAAACTTCATTCACTTTTTCCAAACTCAAAATAAACAGATGAGTGTCCACATGGCAGTATATGAGACACGGGCCATCAAATATAAAAAGGAGGCCTCCAAGGCGCAAGGTGTTAGGGTCCCGGGATTTGGCTGATTGGTAAGCCAAATGACAGTGTAACATCAAACCAGTCTTTGGAGCCCAAGGACCTAGCCTTCCTGGACTCAGAGATGGCTCTCTCTATTTGTGTAAGGGATGTCTGTGTGTTTGCTTATTGTGTTCTTGATTTTAGGCTAGTTATGAAGTAGGTTTTTTATTTTGGTTTTTAGGTTCTGAGGGATGAACTGATCAAAAACTAAGATAGGTAAAAAGAAGTCAGATCAACTGGGCTATGGGGTTGAAAAGGTCAAGAAAGCTTTCAGATGGTGATACAAGGTTTTTTAACGGCCGATTTGATTCGAGGTAAAATGGATCTTTGGGTAAAAAGAAGTGGGATGGACATTAAATTTGTGAAGAACAAAGGATTTCAAACATAAATAGTTTAATAGCTGACATAAACATGGTAGGGTTAACCATTAATCATGAGAAATGTAACTATAAACTGATCAATGCATAGAAATAAACATTCAAGCCATGCATAGATATATATGACTCTCTAACTTTAGGAAATGGCTATCAGACTTTGGGGAAATAAATTTAAGACAAACAAAAAACTCAAATCACTATGAGGAAACGCCTAAGCATAGTATTTCAAGCTATTGGGAACTTTGAAGCAAGATTGCATAGTTTTAGGCAAAGGGAAAGATCAGTACAAGACCTCCTTGGTGCAACAAATGACAATCTAATCAATCAAAGAAAGGTTTCAGAGGTGGAGCTATGACTAGCCATGAGTAAGCAGGGCATACCGTGAATCATACTTAGCATGCATAAAACCATAAATGAAACAAGCAAACAATATTCTTCGGTTATCAAAGAGCAATCAAGGATTTTTTGATATGACTAAGAAGGAAGAAAACATAGAAGCTATAAAGAAACAGGAAACTTGAGGTGCCTCCAAGGGCATGTCTCAAATCTATTCTCTACTATCTTATAGCAAGAAACAACATGGAATTATGAATGAAAACCAAGAAGCACAATAGAGAGGGACACTATACCATTTTACCAAGTCAAGGAATCCAACAACAGGCCTCCTTCATCATCCAAAAACATTCAAGAAACTATCCAATGCATGAGACAAGTGTTTCTTCTAAGATTGTATAACCATATATTGCTTCTATTCATCAAGTTCAGCCTTATTTACAATGAAAGCCTTTGAAATATATAGGCCAAAGTGAGGAAAACCTCCTAGTTCAACTTGCAATCTTATTGACCTATCCAAAATCTCTGATTTTGTCCTTGAGGCTTTGCAAATCCCAAGGCACAAAATATCTAATAAAATATCTCAAAAATGATAAAAAAAGAAAATATATTGACTTTTCATAACTAATCATGCCCAAAAATAGCTAAACGCACATGAGGAAAAGTCACTTTAGAAAGGTTCATTTTTTACAAAAATACTTAAGAAATATATCAGCAGAAAGTCCTCTGTCTTACCGGAAACATTTGGAGGCCTTCCCGATGTCGAAACAAGGCCTATGATAGCTCGTTGGAAAGCTCTAAATGTCTATTTTCATAAAATGATTATCTTGCTCGAAACTGACCACTAGAAGTCCATAAAAAACTGACCTGTTTGTAAAAACCCAAAAAATAGACCTTGCTGATAAACGGGGCAGAGTTTGGAAAAAGTGAGTGTTTTCCGCCGTTTTGGGGGAGAAAATCATCTTCAATTGATCTGAAAATTTCTGAGTATATGCCCTTGAAATTTTTCATCCAATGATACCATTTTTATCCTTTGAGGATGCCCCAAACAGAAATGGTACTGCCCATGAGTTTTAGCCAAAAACCCAAAAATGACAAAAAACCAAAACTTGTTGAATTTCGCCCAAATTTGGTGAGCATGACCCTCAAGGGTTTTCAGAAACCTGTTGTCAAGATGAGGCCAAAATTTGGAGCTTTGAGGTGTCTTTCTTCAATTTTGGTGTCGGGCGCCTCCTTTGAGCCTCCTTAAGTTTTTCCTATGTGTCCTTCAATTTCCGCCGGACAAACTAATTGAGCTTCTTATAGTGCCCGATCATCCTCCGTTGAAGGTCCAAATCTCTATTTTCCTTCTACAACTTCTTTTACAAGTGATCATTTACCCTCTCAAGCCATGCTTCTCAATTTTTCTCTATCTCTTGGGAAAACAAAGTAGAGAGAGGAAAATATTGGAGAAGGGCAGCTTCTTCCTCCTTTTGTTTCTCAAGGGCTCTTTTGAGTCCCATGGTTCTTGGCCCCTTTCTCTTGGGCTGATCTTCATCTTCGCTCTCATTGAACTCACCCATGATTTCTTCCAATCTAATTTGTGCCTTGGAGGCCTCTGTTTTGTATTTGATGGCCCGTGTCTCATATACCACCATGTGGACACTCATCTGTTTATTTTGAATTTGCAAAAAGTGATTGAAGTTTCTAGCCCTCTCTAGAACTGTCCTCAAAGCATCAATTTTTTTTTCTCTATTGATCAAGAGAGTCTCTAGGATTCAGGCCTCATTGTCACTATCATCAGTTTGGATTTGAATGATGTCGAAGTCTCTCTCCTTTTCATTGCTGCTTTCTTTTTTCTCCTTTCCTTTACTTTAGGTAGCCTTCTTGGTCTTCCTCCTCTTGGGTAATTTGACAATGGGCTTCTTGGGAAATTTTCCCTTGCTTTGGAGGGCCCTAGTGACATTTGGAGTTACATCTTTAGGCACCCTTTTCCTTGATGTCTGGGGCTTGGCCACTTTTGGAGAAGAAAGCATGGCCCCTTGCTTAGGAGAGGCAGCTGGCACATGCTCTATTGGCTCTTTGCCCTTGTTACTTTCCTCATCATTCTTGCCACTGTTTTGAGTTTGTTCATGGTGCTACTCTTCATCACTATGTTGTATACCATCACTGTGTTCTTCTTCATGAGGCTGCCTTTCCTCACTGTGCTGCACCTCTTCATCATGTTGTTGTTCTTATTCATGAGGCTGCCTTTCCTCACTATGCTGCACCTGTTCATCATGCTGCCCTTCTTCTTCATGAGGTTGCCTTTCCTCACTGTGCTGCACCTGTTCATCATGCTCTTCTTTATCATGATCTTCTTCCCCTTGCTACTCTGCCTCACTCTACTCTTCTTCCCCTTGCTACCCTGTTTCAATGTGCTCTTCTTCCCCTTGCTTCCATGTTTCCTCATGCTGCTGTTCATCTTGCTCTTTCTCCTCTTGCTCATGCTCTTCTTCCTCATCATGCTCTTCTTCCTGTTCAATGGGAAATTTGAGTTTCTTGGGAATGGGCTTGCTTGAAGAAGGCGAAGGATGGTGAGTGGAAGGTGAAGGAGATGTATGAAATGAAGGAACAGTGGCAAAATCTGGATGTGCAATGAAAGTATCCCAAGAGATTTCCTTCTTCTCAAGCTGATGAAGGATGATAACCTTAATGAGGGAATGACGGAAGAAGCAGGCTGTCTGCTGAGAAGCAGATTTTTTCTTAACAGTGGAGGCCATTTTTTCAATACTTCTATGGAGGAAGAAAGGGAGATTTAACAATTTGGCTCTTGTGAAATGCATGAGCAATCAGATATGGTAAGCATAGACTCAGGAGAATCTTCCCTCGCAAGTGAAGTATTTCATGATTATCTTCATGAGGGGGGCATAACTAGTCAATAGATATGAGAAGGGAAAAATGGATGGACATGTATCTCTATGCTCAGGCTTTAGAAAAGGTTTGTACTGTTCTAAGTCTAGGTGGATTTTTTTAAACCACTTCTCTCCGACATAAGGGATTTTGGTGGCCTTAGAAATGGATCTAGGAGAAAACTTGAAATCCAAGCCTGCCAATTGAAAATGTTTCCCTTGAAATCTCAAAGCACAAAGATGTGTCAAAGGGGAATATATTTTCACCTCCTCCACCCTTTGACAAAACTCTAGACACCCAACCTCATGAAATTTAAACTAGACTGATGGATGAGCATTTACCTCTTCAGTGGAAACAGGCTCAAACCTCTTGTGAAGGCCATTCTACTGTATTGCCTGGGAGGCATTTTGTTTTGAATACTCTTTGCTGAATGACAAAAACAATTTGTCTCAAATGGTCTTTGAAATGGCTCCTCAAGAACACACCCTGTCCTCTTTATCAGTCATTGTTTGTCCTCTTTTATCCCAAACAACAATTATTTTTCAAATGAAACAAACTCAATCTTATCACTGTGTTTGGGCAAAGTCTTTTGAAAAGAGATGTTTGTGGTTTCTTGTTTCAACAAGGATATTTTGTGTTTTGACAGAAACAAAACAACCTTCCCCCAAACAATACTCTTCTGCTGCTCACTGGTTTCTATACAAAGGTAGACAAAACACCCTTGAGTTATCTTGAGAAACCTTTCAATCACAGACTTTGATTTTTGGATTATGGAGGCTGCACAAAGTCTGGTTTTTTACCATACAGAAAGGTCACTTTTAAAATGACAAATTTTCACCTTATAAAAACTGCTTTCACCTTAGATTTTGCAGACATGGGTTATTTTTGTTTTACCACTATCAGGACACATTACACCAACTTGAAACCTCTACCACTATGTTTTCTGTCTTGTCATTAGTATATGGTTTATCACTTTTCTTGAAGGCAGTTTTAGGCCTTTTGAAATTGATACAAACACACCCTACCTATTACTGTAACAATCTTTGGCAACACAGTAACAAAAAACCTTGATTTTCTACCAAGAACTCCACTCTCCAATCACTGTTTTAGTCTTGGAAAAACATGGTATCAATACCCCTTTAGAATTTCAAATGCACCAAGGGGCAATGAAAAATACCTTGAATATGGCTTATAGCCCTTGTTTTATGAATTGAGCAGGTCCCAAGACTTTTTGAAGGCGTTTTGGATGTTTAAACAGGCGCAGCACGTTCATAGGAAAAAACGCTGCGCAATGGAGGGGTGTCGGGTCGGCCTTCGGACAGTTGGTGACCGGCGCTACAGGTGCGCCGCGTGCCACTATAGCCGTGCCACGCATGCCGCGCAAGTTTTAAACCTTGAAAACTCTGAAAATTTCTCAAATTCCTCGTTTCTCGAGTGGGCAGCTTACGGGAACATTGCGTGCATTTTGAATTTGCACAATGAGACTTTGCAAATGGGCTCTCCACCTTTTAATGTCAAAAAAGTCAACCACCTTTTGAAACTACTTTATGAGGGTTTTGGATGCTACGAAGGCCCTTTTTGTGTTGTGAAAAAATGAGTCACTTAACCTATATTATTTCATCACTCTTCAAAAAATTGCAAATGCCCATGCTTTCGATTTTAAATGTTGTGGAAAAACTTCTCCACTGTCTCTCTATCTCTGTCCTTTAAAGGAAAAGCTTCACAAAGTCAGTAACCCTGTCACTGTTTTCCTAGATCTGCTCCTTAAAAGAAAACTTGCTCAAAAACATATAAATGATTGTAGATGCATCTTTTGAATGATATTTCTCTTTGACTGCGAGTGAAACTTAGTTGCATTCACCTAGGTTTTACAATCATCTGTTTATCAAAAAGGAAATCCTTTAAAAAGCCCTCCTACAATCAAATGCAACAGCAAGGTATTTTTACATGTTTTCATAAAGAAAAGGCCTTTGTTTGTGACAGTGGCATGTTTCATTTTCTTTGAGTGTTGTCTCTGAATTCAAAACACTTGCCATATCCTTTCTTACACATACTGTCTCTATGTGTCTATTTGCAAAGCCTCCTTCAGAAGCCAAGCTTAGGTTACCTTCTTGTCAATTTTGATGAGTTTTTGAAAAAGATCTTCATGGACAGGAAGAGAAAAGCTTCTTTGATATCAAAACATCAATGTTTAACCCAGCTCTCAACTCATAAACCTTGAATTGATTTCTACTAAATTTCAACTCTGTCTTTTAAAGGAAAACAATGGATAGATTTCATGCCTGTTGATCAAGGAGAAAATCTCTGGAAACTCTTAATGAAATTACATACCACAACAGGGTTTGTTCATATGTCTGTAAGAGGTCTTTGTCTGTAATAGTGATATGGCTTGATTCTTTGAAAGTTGTTTTGAATTGAAACATGGTGTCATATCCCTTTCTTCACATTGATGAACCTGTCCAAGCATTTTTCACTTTAGTTCCAGATTTCCTTTGAAGGAGATCTTTGATAGAAGAAAAAACCAAACATCTTTGATTATCATAGTACCACTTCTTGGCCATCTGCTTAACAACATTTCTCCATTCATAATCATCCAATTTTTTCCTACTACACTTAAACTCTACTTTTCAATTAGTGAAACCATATAATCAATCTTTGAAACACCACTACTGTGTTAGTGGTTTTCATCTATTGGAGAACAAGGTGTAAAACAAGTTTTTAAGGCTAATTGCAACATTGTTAGCCTTGTGCCCTTAAATGAGACCATACCTTTGTTCCTGGCCCTCTGCTTCTTAAATGAAGGAGGCCTTTATCACATTGCCAAACCCTCTGCTCATGTTTGGAGGAGGTTTTCTTAGTCATTCAACCCTCTGCTCATGTTTGAAGGAGGTTTTACACAGTGATTCCATTTCATCTGCTTTCAAACAGTGTCATCTTTCCTTTCACTGCCTATTCATAGTTAGGCAAATAAAAGTGACAAATTGAAAATATGCCATGAGGGGAATTTCTCTGAGACATGTAATCCTGCTGCTAAATACCTTTATGCATCTTTAAACATCAGAAGCAACCTGACCAGTATCTTCAGAGTATTACTTGTTATTCATAAGTCACTAACCTTTTGACTGTGTTTGCAGGAGCTTATTGAAATAACTCTCTATCCAATACTTGCATCCCAGGCTCAAAACCACATAAGAAGCAGCTGTCTTCTCATGTTAAGTTTAATAATGTCTTCTGGAACACTGGTACACTTCTGATCTTGAAAAAGACATTGAAACAATGTAAATCCACCTAATATTAGTTTGACCTGTGGCATATGCACTGATGAAACATCAAGGTTTGTTAGTGGCGCGACTTAAGGGTGTATCAAGCTTTATTTGTAGAATAGGAAGGTTATCTATGACTGGTTGATATTAGACAGAGGTTCTTTTGGCTTTAGGATAGTTTGCCAAGGGAGGATCGCCTAAAGTGCCACTACCTAACTTATGGGAGACTTTTTGGACAGATTTGGAGTATTCACTTTTGAGCTGATGGAAAAGTTTGTATGACTGAGGCTAGATAGGGCTTGACGATTAGGTTTTATCTCATCATGGGCTGACTGAAAAGGTAGGAGGGAAAAAATTTTATGGGTGTTTTCTAGCTGACAAATTTGACATATTGGATATCAGCTATTAGAAAACTTTTCTTTAAAAACTAGTCATCATCAACAGGTGAAAAATACTAATGACTAACAGTAGCTCCATTTGGGGAGGGAAGCTCCCTTTAAGGAGGTGTCCAGAATTTTAGATCTCGATTCTTTGAAGACCAGTGCCTTTGTCCATTGGCGCAAATTTCTTTCTTCTTTGATGCTATTTCTGAAAATTGATAGCATGATTAGCATCAACAACATTTATACCTACCCCACTATATTTCCTAAATTTTTTTATTCTTTTGGGTGCATTTGGACTAGCAACCCTTTGACATAATATTTTTGAAAAATGATACTATCTAATTCTACACTTATATCTGCTGGGAGTTCAGATTAAGCTGATGAACTCCTTTGTTTCTCTACCTATGCTGGATCGACTGTCAAGGTTAACTGTTTGACAGGATTTTATTCTCTAATCTAAAACACGAAATTGAAAAATGAACAAATCAAGATTAGACAGCCTGATTTGTCATGTACTTGTGGCATGAAAGACAAGTTTTACACAAATATTATTTTTCATAAAATGAAATCTAGAAAAACAAGGCTAGGATACACAATTTGTTTTTCATCCCTGCTTTCCTTTTTGGTTCTGTTTTGAGCATGTGGAACTAGTATCTTTTCCTAATCTACTCTCTTTGATAAGTCAAGCTTACACAATGTTAACTATCTTTTCCTCTCACTAACTTATCAGCAAACAAATTTAAAACATGTTCAGTTATGATTAGGCTAGATAATTGAACAAGACATTTGAGCACTAGTAAAGGCATTTACACTTGCGCGCTTTCTGAATGACTATTTTTTGAGCATGGGGCTTTCTTTCTACTTTTCAAACCGCCCTCTTTTTCTATTTTTCTATTGTTTTTGAATTTTCTGTTTATTTATTTATTTTTCAAACAATGGTATATACAATGATTGAAAAATTTTTAACTCAGAAATCTTGGAAATGGTGAAACTTAAGCATTTTATCTTCATAAGGATCTCCTACCACTCTTGGTCCGCTCAGCTCTTGAAAAGAAAAATTTGGAAAATTTTATCTTTCAAGCATGACGTAAGGATTCATGCATGAATCTTTGAACAACCCCGTATCTTCCTGTTGTACCTTTTTATACCTCTAATTTCCACTCGTTCTTTTGTTGTACATCTTTCTCAAATAATGCAAATATTCCTTGTCATTTTTGAAGTATATGATGACATCATCAAGGCCTGTTAGAGTGCAGAAATTTATAGCTGGAAACATGGCTTTTAGGAGCATGTTTTTGATATCCAGTGGTTTTGCAATTTTGGGTTTGAAAATGAAACTACTTCCAGCATACTTGAAAAATTCTTTGAGTTGTCCGCTTTGCAAAGGAATCATTTGGCTATATCCTGAAACATCATCTTGCAAAGACACATGAATAAAAGCACTTATCATTGGTATATCATGGTCTTGGGAAGGAAGGATAAAATTTCTATCACAAGGGTCTGTATTAGTGTTTCTAAAATCAAAACAGATCCTATGACCAACTATTTTATCTTTGACTATTATTGTTTGGTCCAAATTTTTGTATTTTCTTTTGTTGAAGTTGTTTCTTGTAGTGATGGCAGTGGCATAGTGTTTCTCACTATTTTCTCTATATGAAGTAGTATTTTGAACAAGATTGCAAATTCTAGCAGTTCTAAGTCTTTGGTGGAGTGGCAGAATGCTAGCTAGTTCAAACAACTCAGGTAAATTTGGACTGCAGTCATCATATCCTTTCATAAGAAGTTTATCAGACATTTTTTCTAGATTTTTAGTTGTTATGGCTACAGTCAAAGTTTCATTCAAAGGGGTAGAGTTAGGAGATGGTAAATATTTAAGGTATGGTAAGAACATTAAGCTCCCTTGCCCCTGATTTCCAAAAAGGTTTGTGATATGCAAGTCTTCTAATGCCTCAGTTCTGAAAAAGTCTCTTGATGTTGCTGCTGATGTTTGCCTAAGGTTTGAGAAATTTGCTTGATGGTACATAATGGTTTGTGCTTCTTGCTCTATCCCTGTTTCAAAACGAACAAACTCTCTTTCCTCAAGACATAACTAATCATGGTCATGATAATTCTGAGTGTCTAGTTCATCATAGAGAACTTGGGGCAGCTGATGTGGTGGGCCTAAATTTGTTTCAAATCCTCCTGACTATTCTTCAATGTCCTCATCAGTGTGTAAAATGAAAGAGTTCAGATCAAAATGCAAGGAGTACAATTGGATGTTATCTGGATTTTCTTGGTTGTTGATCATATATTTCATGTGTGATTCCCGATAGAGTATTCTAGTTTGGTTAAACACAGGAATAGTGGCGTAGGACATATCAAGTTGAATATTTCCTTGAAGCTTGGCTCCCCAAGATCTGGATAAAAGCATTCGATACTTGGGAGGGATGTCTGCTACCACTATGTCCATCATCAGGTGTTTTGCAAGTACTTGGGCCAAACTGAAACAAAGATCTTTGATTAAACCCGAACACTTGACTATACTTGAGTCAAATGAATATAAGTCTTTATATGGTCTTGTGATTTCTAGGCCTAATCTTTCCATCACAACCTTCGGCATGAGATTATGCGAGGCCCCGGAGTCTAGCATGGCATTGTGTAAGATCTGGTCATGGATATTCAAACTGATGTAAAAGGGAAGAGTGGTTCCTTCTTGGAATTTCCCTTCAATTTTTGGACCAAACAACACTTCAGGAGTGTCATCAGCTAGATTTAGGGTGTTCGCATCATTTCATATATTCAGGACCTTTAACACTTGGGATTTATAGGAGCTTTGGGCAATAAGTTCAGTGACGGGTATGGTAATCTTTATTTTGATGATTTCTCCCTCAAAACTGAAGGGTGCTTGTAGTTTAGATAGGTTGGCTTCAATTTTTTCAGCCATGACTTTCTCTATGTTCTAATTTTGTTGAATTTGTTTTGAGATTTTGTTTGACACAGCCATCTTGGGAATCTTTGTGGAGGTACTAGGAGCATCTGAGCCAAGACTTGTTTGAATAGCTTTATCTTTTTTTTGGTCAGTTTTCTTGACCATGATTTTGTTGCTATCCACTGCTTTTTTAAGGATGGTATCAGGGGTTTTGGCAATGTCCGAGCTACCTTTCTTGGAGTTGTCCTTGTTTTTTCTGCTTCTAAGGTCATACTGCCTGTGAGCTTCTATTATGGCATTCGGAAAATCTATGGCAGGATCTTTGGGATCTTCATAGTTGGTTTCATCTTGATTATGAGAGAAGAACACTTGTTCTTCTTTTGTGAGGTAAACCTCACTCTCGTTATCGGAACCTATAAGGTTCAAATGATTTTCATCAGTGTGTTTTGTATCCCTCTCATCCTCATCAACATGATTTTCATTAAAGGGTGGTCTAATTTGTTGGTCATTTTCCCTTGGTTTGTTTTGAGGCTGTTCTCTCCTAAACTTTTGGTTCTGGTTTCTGTTTGGAGGGTTTGGCTGGTTTTCCCTAAGAGGTGTCTTTTCATTCATATTTTCCCACATTTTCACCATGGATCTAACCAAGTCATCTATTCTAGGATCTATGGAAGGGGCTGAAGGGGAGACCTCATCTTGGTATGTGACTTTCCTTTCTGATCTGGTCTTAGCTCTTTTTTCTGCTAAGTTGGCTTCTACACTTATGGCCACTTTTTGCATTTCCTCTAAGGTAGGGGGGTCCTTATCTCTTAGTTGATAAGTCATGTCTGGGTCGAATCCTTCGGGGAAATTTGCTAAGGCTGAACCAAGTGGAGGTTTGAAGTGAGGCGGGAGGGCATTATAAACACTGTTGAACCTAGTGCAGTATCCCTGGACACTTTCCCCATTTTCCCATTTTAGATTTTTATACTCTGATAGGACTTGAATGGGGTTCTTTCTGATTTTCAAATTATTTATGAAGGTTTGCTAGAGTTCTGGGAGATCGTGGATGTTGTTCGGAGTTAAGCTCTTAAACCATTTTTTGGGTTCTCCGCCCAGGCTTTGGGCGAACATCCTCATTCTGATGGTCTCGTCTTCTATTTCCATGTATTCAAAGGCATCACTAATTCTATCTACATGTTGTTGAGCTGTGGTAGTCTCAACTCCGGTAAAGTGCAAGATTTTGGATTGATAGTCATTTTGTAAAGGAGCCAAAGGGTGTGGTAACACCAAGGGTGCATACCAGGCTGCCATGGCGGGAGCTAATGGATGATGTACAAAATGAGAGCTTGTAGGATGAGCTGGGGTGATTTGAACAGTAGTGGTTTGGATGGGTGTGGCGGATGTACTTGGGCTAGTGATCTAATTTTGAGCAGATCTGGGGTGGTAGGAGCCAAAGTGACGGAGAAGCTAAAAGTCGAGAGGTGTAGTAGGCAAGGCTTCTCTACTAAGACTCTGTGGCAGATCTAGGGCTCAAGATCGTCAAAGTTTACCTTACTTTGTGACTTGCTTCTAAAAAGGGTTTTTGTTGATTTTAAGTCAAATGGGGAACCCTGCAAGGCTGTGAGGTGTTCAGGTACTGATTTTTCTTTATGGATGGACCTATCGGTAGCTGAATGGATAGTTTCGGAAGCTTGCCATAGAATCTTCTTTGGGTCATCTATTATGATAGGGGGATTTGGGTTTGGATGAGATCTGGTGTTGATTCTTCGTGAAGCCAAATTTCAAATCCATAGTTTAGAGAGGATGGTATTTTTTATTGTTTTGGATGGATGGCCTCTCTAGGGATTTACTAATGTGAAGGATGGTCAAAACAAAAATGAGGACTAGTGGAGTCGCTAGGTGGATTTCTATGAGAACTATGGTTCACCACCAACACTATCAAAGATGTTTTCGGGAAAAAGTTTTCTAGCAAACTTTGAGATGAAGACTTGCAAGGAAGAGTGATTCACTTGGTTTCAACAGTTTGCTAGGCTGTTTAGAAAAGCTAATGGTTCTATTTGCAAGATTATTTCTGTTTATCTCCTATGTTTAGGTGAAGTCTTCTGAATCGCTAAGTTATACTTAGTTTGTCACTGATTATAGAGTTTGCACCATAAGTTTGAAGTTTTGGAAATGATGAGTCAGCAGAAAGGTATGGTTTATGAATTTTTTGGTTTTTTTATGGAGTTTTTAGGCCTACTAGAGGCTAGCGGAGTTGTTGTTTGGAACTTGGTTGTTTTTGTAAAGGTGTAGCTATGGTCCACCACCAATAACTAGGGAAAAGCCAATCTGGGAATTTTTTGGGGTTTTCTGAGTTTTTGTGTAGCCTATGAGGTTTGGAAGAGTTTCCTATAACTGAATCATCATTTTGCTAAGATGCCGAAGGAGCCAGCTTCTACTCTTCAAACAACAATTAAGTTTTCTAAGTTTGATTGAGACTTCGAGAGTTACTAGGGAGTACTTAGATTGTCACTAACTCGGAAGGTCCCACCGTGATCACCACTATGTTAGTGAGCGGTGGGATAAGTCAATCAGATAGTATTCTTAAGGCTGCTGGAATGTTTAGGGAATCTAACTTTGTTTGTTACTCAGTGTCCCACCGTGATCGCCATTATGTTAGTGCGGTGATGAGGTGGCTAATCAGATAGTATTTTAAAATTTAGAAAAGTAGTAAGGCCTACTAGAGGCTAGTGGAGTCGCCAGGTGGAACTTGGTTGTTTTTGTAGGGATGTAGCTATGGTCCACCACCAATAACTAGGGAAAAGCCAATCTAGGGATGTTTTTGGGGTTTTCTGAGTTTTTATGAGCAGCCTATGGTTTATTAAAGTTTTCTAAACCTGATTCATCACTTTGATAGAGTGGTGAAACAAAATGAGTTTACTCTAAATTATTCTATGGACTTCTTGCCTGTTTAAATTTTGAAAGACTAATGAATCTACAAGAGTTTTCTAGACTGTTATGTACTTATTTTGTCCCACCGTGATCGCCATTATGTTAGGGTTCCATGATTTGGCTGATTGGCAAGCCAAATGACAGTGTAACATCAAACCAGTCTTTGGAGCTGGCAAGGACCTAGCCTTCCTGGACTCAGAGAGGGATCTCTCTATTTGTGGAAGGGATGTCTGTGTGTTTGCTTATCGTGTTCTTGATTTTAGGCTAGTTATGAAGTAGGTTTTTTATTTTGGTTTTTAGGTTCTGAGGAATGAACTGATCAAAGACTAAGATAGGTAAAAAGATGTCGGATCAACTGGGCTATGGGGTTGAAAAGGTCAAGAAAGCTTTCAGATGGTGATACAAGGTTGTTGAAGGGCCGATTTGATTCGAGGTAAACTGGATCTTTGGGTAAAATGGAGTGGGATGGAAATTAAATTTGTGAAAAACAAAGGATTTCAAACATAAATAGTTTAATAGCTAACATAAACATGGTAGGGCTAACCATTGATCATGAGAAATGTAACTATAAACTGATCAATGCATAGAAATAAACATTCAAGCCATGCATAGAGATATATGACTCTCTAACTTTAGGAAATGGCTATCAGACTTTGGGGAAATACATTTAAGACAAACAAACAACTCAAATCACTATGAGGAAATGCCTAAGCATAGTATTTCAAGCTAGTGGGAACTTTGAAGCAAGATTGCATAGTTTTAAGCAAAGGGCAAGATCAGTACAAGACCTCCTTGGTTCAACAAATGACAATCTAATCAATCAAAGAAAGGTTTCAGAGGTGGAGCTATGACTAGCCATGACTAAGCAGGGCATACCATGAATCATAATTAGCATGCATAAAACCATAAATGAAACAAGCAAACAATATTCTTCGGTTATCAAAGAGCAATCAAGGATTCTTTGATATGACTAAGAAGGAAGAAAACATAGAAGCTATAAAAAAACATGAAATTTGAGGTGCCTCCAAGGGCATGTCTCAAATCTATTCTCTACTGTCTTATAGCAAGCAAGAACATGAAATTATGAATGAAAACCAAGAAGCATAACAGAGAGGGACACTATACCATTTTACCAAGTCAAGGAATCTAACAACAGGCCTCCTTCATCATCCAAAAACATTCAAGAAACTATCCAATGCATGAGACAAGTGTTTCTTCCAAGCTTGTGTAACCATATATTGCTTCTATTCATCAAGTTCAGCCTTATTTACAGTGAAAGCCTTTGGAATATATAGGCCAAAGTGAGGAAAACCTCCTAGTTCAACTTGCAATCTCATTGGCCTATCCAAAATAGCTGATTTTGTCCTTGAGCATTTGCAAAGCCCAAGGCACAAAATATCTAATAAAATATCTCAAAAATGCTAAAAAAGAAAAATATATTGACTTTTCATAATTAATCATGCCCAAAAATAGCTAAACGCACATGAGGAAAAGTCACTTTAGAAAGGTTCATTTTTTACAAAAATACTTAAGAAATATATCAGCAGAAAGTCCTCTATCTTGCCGGCAACTTTTGGAGGCCTTCCTGATGTCGAAACGAGGCCCATGTTGCACTTGTTCATCATGCTCTTCTTCATCATGCCCTTGTTCCCCTTGCTACTCTGCCTCACTGTGCTCTTCTTCCCCTTGCTGTCCTGTTTCACTGTGCTCTTCTTCCCCTTACTGCCCTGTTTCCTCATGCTGCTGTTCATCTTGCTCTTCCTCCTCTTTCTCATGCTCTTCCTCCTCATCATGCTCTTCTTCCTGTTCAATGGGAAATTTGAGTTTCTTGGAAATGGGCTTGCATGAAGAAGGCGAAGGATAGTGAGTGGAAGGTGAAGGAAATGTATGAAATGAAGGAACAGTGGTGAAATATGGATGTGCAATGAAAGTATACCAAGATATTTCCTTCTTCTCAAGCTGATGAAGGATGATAACCTTGATGAGGGAATGATGGAAGAGGCAGGTTGTCTGCTGAGAAGCAGGTTTTTTCGGAACAGTGGAGGCCATTTTTTCAATACTTCTATGGAGGAAGAAAGGGATATTTAACAATTTGGCTCTTGTGAAATGCATGAGAAATCGGACATGGTAAGCATAGACTCAGGAGAATCTTCCCTCGCAAGTGAAGTATTTCATGATTATCTTCATGAGGGGGGCATAACTAGTCGACAGATATGAGAAGGGAAAAATGGATGGACATGTATGTCTATGCTCAGGCTTTAGAAAAGGTTTGTACTGTTCTGAGTCTAGGTGGCTTTGTTTAAACCACTTCTCTCTGACATAAGGGATTTTTGTGGCCTTGGAAATGGATCGAGGAGAAAACTTGAAATCCAAGCCTGCCAGCTGAAAATGTTTCCCTTGAAATCTCAAAGCACAAAGATGTGTCAAAGGGGAATAGCTTTTCATGTCTTGCACCCTTTGACAAAACTCTAGACACCCAACCTCATGAAATTTAAACAGGACTGATGGATGAGCATTTACCTCTTCAGTGGAAACAGGCTCAAACCTCTTGTGAAGGCCACTTCTACTGTCTTGCCTGGGAGGCATTTTGTTTTGAATACTCTTTGTTGGCTGAAAAAAACAATTTGTCTCAAATGGTCTTTGAAATGGCTCCTCACTAACACACCCTGTCCTCTTTATCAGTCACTTTTTGTCCTCTTTTATGCCAAACAACAAGTATTTGTCAAATGAAACAAACTCAATCTTATCACTATGTTTGGGCAAAGTCTTTTGAAAAGAGATGTTTGTGGTTTCTTGTTTGAATAAGGATCTTTTGTGTTTTGACAGAAACAAAACGGCCTTCCCCCAAAAAATACTCTTCTGCTGCTCACTGGTTTCTATAAAAAGGTAGACAAAACACCCTTGAGTTATCTTGAGAAACCTTTCAATCACAGACTTTGATTTTTGGATTATGGAGGCTGCACAAAGCCTGATTTTTTACCATATAGAGAGGTCACTTTTAAAATGACGAGTTTTCACCTTATAAACACTGCTTTCACCTTATAAACATTGTTTTCACCTTAGATTTTGTAGACAGGGGTTATTTATGTTTTATCACTGTTAGGACACCTTACAGCAACTTGAAACCTCTACCACTGTGTTTTCTGTCTTGTCATTAGTATATGGTTTATCACTTTGTTTGAAGGCAGTTTTAGGCCTTTTGAAATTGATACAAACACACCCTACCTATTACTGTAACAATCTTTGGAAACACAGTAACAAACAACCTTGATTTTCTACCAAGAACTCCACTCTCCAATCACTGTTTTAGTCTTGGAAAAACATGGTATCAATACCCCTTTAGAATTTCAAATGCACCAAGGGGCAATGAAAAATACCTTAAAGATGGCTTATGGCCCTTGTTTGATGAATTGAGCAGGTCCCAAGACTTTTTGAAGGCATTTTGGATGTTTAAACAGGCGCGACCCGTTCACAGGAAAAAACGCCGCGCAGTGCAGGGGTGTCGGGTCGACCTTCAGGAAGTTGGTGACCGGCGCTACAGGCGTGCCGCGCAACAACAGAAAACCGTTGTATTTCCTCTCCTAGGCGCGCCACGTGTTTTTCCAGGTGCACCGTGCAAGTTTTAAACCTTGAAAACTCTGAAAATTTCTCAAAATTCCTCGTTTCTCTAGTGAGTAGCTTAGGGGAACGTTGCGTGCATTTTTAATTTTCACAATGAGACTTTGCAAATGGGCTCTCCACCTTTTAATGTCAAAAAATTCAACCACCTTTTGAAACTACTTTATGAGGGTTTTGGATGCTACGAAGGACCTTTTTGTGTTGTCAAAAAATGAGTCACTTAACCTATATTATTTCATCACTCTTCAAAACATTGCAAATGCCCATGCTTTCGGTTTTAAATGCTGTGGACAAACTTCTCCACTGTCTCTCTATCCCTGTCCTTTAAAGGAAAAGCTTCACAAAGTCAGCAACCCTGTCACTGTTTGCCTATATATGCTCCTTAAAAGAAAACTTGCTCAAAACCATATAAATGATTGTAGATGCATATTTTGAATGATATTTCTCTTTGAATGTGGGTGAAACTTAGTTGCATTCACCTAGGTTTTACAATCATCTGTTTATCAAAAAGGAAATCCTTTAAAAACCCCTCCTACAATCAAATGCAACAACAAGGTAGTTTTACATGTTTTCATAAAGAAAAGGCCTTTGTTTGTGACAGTGGCATGTTTCATTTGCTTTGAGTGTTGTCTCTGAATTCAAAACACTTGCCATATCCTTTCTTACACATATTGTCTCTATGTTTTTATTTGCAAAGCCTCCTTCAAAAGCCAGGCTTAGGTTACCTTCTTGTCAATTTTGATGAGTTTTTGAAAAATATCTTCATGGACAGGAAGAGCAAAGCTTCTTTGAACATCAAAACATCAATGTTTAACCCAGCTCTCAACTCATAAACCTTGAATTGATTTCTACTAAATTTCAACTCTGTCTTTTAAAGGAAAACAATGGCTAGATTTCATGCATGTTTATCAAGGAGAAAATATTTGGAAACTCTTAATGAAATTACATACCACAGCAGGGTTTGTTGATATGTTTGTAAGAGGTTTTTGTCTGTAATAGTGATATGTCTTGATTCTTTGAAAGTTGTTTTGAATTTGAAACATGGTGTCATATCCTTTTCTTCACATTGATGAACCTGTCCAAGCGTTTTTCACTTTATATTGAGATTGCCTTTGAAGGGGATCTTTGATAGAAGAAAAAACCAAACTTCTTTGATTATCATAGTGCCACTGCTTGGCCATCTACTTAACAACATTTCTCCATTCATAATCATCCAATTTTTTCCTACTGCACTTAAAATCTACTTTTCAATCAGTGAAACCATATAATCAATATTTGAAACACCACTGTTGTGTTAGTGGTTTTCATCTATTGGAGAACAAGGTGTAAAACAAGTTTTAAGGCTAATTGCAGCATTGTTAGCCTTGTGCCCTTAAATGAGGCCATACCTCTGTTCCTGGCCCTCTGCTTATTAAATGAAGGAGGCCTTTATCACATTGCCAAACCCTCTGCTCATGTTTGGAGGAGTCTTTCTCAGTCATTCAACCCTCTGCTCATGTTTGGAGGAGGTTTTACACAGTGATGCCATTTTATCTGCTTTCAAACAGTGTCATTTTTCCTTTCACTGCCTATTCATAGTTAAGCAAATAAAATTGACAATTTGACAATATGCCATGAGGGGCATTTCTCTGAGACATGTAATCCTGCTGTTAAAATACCTTTATGCATATTTAGATATCAGAAGCAACCTGACCAGTATCTGTAGAGTATTACTTGTTATTCATAAGTCACTAACCTTTTGATTGTGTTTGCATGAGCTTATTGAAATAACTCTCTGTCCAGTACTTGAATCCCAGGCTCAAAACCACATGATAAGCAGTTGTTTTCTCATGTTAAGTTTAATAATGTCTTCTGGAACACTGTTACACTTTTTCTCTTGAAAAATACATTGAAACACTGTAAATCCACCTAATATCAGTTTCACATATGGCATATGCACTGTTGAGACATCAAGGTTTGTTAGTGGCGCGACTTCAGGGTGTATCAAGATTTATTTGCAGAATAGGAAGGTTATCTATGACTGGTTGATATTAGACAAAGGTTCTTTTGGCTTTTGGATAGTTTTCCAAGGGAGGATTGCCTAAAGCGCCACTACCTAACTTAGGGGAGGCTTTTTGGACATATTTTGAGTATTCTCTTTGGAGCTGATGGACAAGTTTGTATGACTCAGGCTAGATAGGGCTTAACGATTAGGTTTTATCTCATCATGGGCTGATTGAAAAGGTAGGAGGGCAAAATGTTTATGGGTGTTTTCTAGCTGACAAATTTGACATATTGGAGATCAGCTGCTAGAAAACTTGGCTTTAACAACTAGTCATCATCAACAGGTGAAAAATATTGATGACCAACAGTGGCTCCATTTGGGGAGGGCAGCTCCCTTTCAGAAGGTGTCTAAAATTTCAAATCTCGGTTCTTTGAAGACTAGTGCCTTTGTCCATTGGCGCAAATTTCTTTCTTCTTTGATGCTATTTCTAAAAATTAATAACATGATTAGCATCAACGACATTTCTACCTACCCCATTATATTTCCTAACATTTTTTCTTCTTTTGGGTGCATTTGGACTAGCAACCCTTTGACATAATATTTTTGAAAAATGATACTATCTAATTCTACACTTATATCTGTCGGGAGTTCATATTAAGCTGATGAACTCCTTTGTTTCTCTACCTATGCTGGATCGACTGTCAAGGTTAATTTGTTTGACAAGATTTTATTCTCTAATCTAAAACATGAAATTGAAAAATGACCAAATCAGGATTAGATAGTCTGATTTTTCATGTACTTGTGGCATGAAAGACAAGTTACACACAAATATTATTTTGCATAAAATGAAATCTACAAAAACAAGGCTAGGATACACAATTTGTTTTTCATCCCTGCTTTCCTCTTTCGTTCTGTTTTGAGCATGTGGAATCAGTATCTTTTCCTAATCTACTCTCTTTGATAAGTCAAGCTTACACAATGTTGACTATATTTTCCTCTCACTAACTTATCAGCAAATAAATTTAAAACATGTTCAGTTATGATTAGGCTAGATAACTGAACAAGACATTTGAGCACTAGTAGCGGCATTTAGACTTGCGCGCTTTCCGAATGACTATTTTTTGAACATGGGGCTTTCTTTCTATTTTTCAAACTACCCTCTTTTTCTATTTTTCTATTGTTTTTGAATTTTCTGTTTTTTTCAGATTTATTTTTCAAACAATGGTATATACAATGATTGAAAAATTTTTAACTCAGAAATCTTGGAAATGGTGAAACTTAAGCATCTTATCTTCATAAGGATCTCCTACCACTCTTGGTCCACTTAGCTCTTGAAAAGAAAAAATTTGAAAATTTTATCTTTCAAGCATGACGTAAGGATTCATGCATGAATCTTTGAACAACCCTGTATCTTCTCATTGTACCTCTTTATACCTCTGATTTCCACTCCTTCTTTTGTTGTACATCTTTTTCAAATAATGCAGATATTCCTTGTCATTTTTGAAGTATATGATGACATCATCAAGGTCTGTTAGAATGCAGAAATTCAGAACTGGAAACATGGATTTTAGGAGCATGTTTTTGATATCCGGTGGTTTTGCAATTTTGGGTTTGAAAAGGAACTACTTCCATCATACTTGAAAAATTCTTTGAGCTGTCCGCTTTGCAAAGAAATAATTTGGCTATATCCTGAAACATCATCTTGCAAAGGCACATGATTAAAAGCACTTATTATTGGTATATCATGGTATTGGGTAGGAAGGATAAAATTTCTGTCACAAGGGTGTGTATTAGTGTTTCTAAAATCAAAACAGATCCTATGACCAACTATTTTATCTTTGACTATTATTGTTTGGTCCAGATTTTTGTATTTTCTTTTGTCGAAGTTGTTTCTTGTAGTGATAGAAGTGGCATAGTGTTTCTCACTGTTTTCTCTATATGAAGTAGTATTTTGAACAAGATTGCAAATTATAGTAGTTCTAAGTCTTTGGTGGAGTGGCAGAATGCTAGCTATTTCAAACAACTCAGGTAAATTTTGACTACAGTCATCATATCCTTTCATAAGAAGTTTATCAGACATTTTTTCTAGATTTTTATTTGTTATGGCTACAGTCAAAGTTTTAATTGAAGGGGTAGAGTTATGAGATGGTAAATCTTTAAGGTATGGTAATAAAATTAAGCTCCCCTTCCCCTGATTTCCTAAAAGGTTTGAGATATGCAAGTCTTCTAATGCCTTAGTTCTGAAAAAGTCTCGTAATGTTACTGCTGATGTTTGCCTAAGGTTTGAGCAATTTTCTTTATGGTACATAATGGTTTGTGCTTCTTGCTCTATCCATGTTTAAAAACGAACAAACTCTCTTTCCTCAAGACATAACTGATCATGGTCATGATAATTCTGAGTGTCTAGTTCATCATAGAGAACTTGGGGCAGCTGATGTGGTGGGCCTAAATTTGTTTCAAATCCTCTTGACTGTTCTTCAATGTCCTCATCAGTGTGTAAAATGAAAGAGTTCAGAGTAGAATGCAAGGAGTACATTGGGATGTTATCTGACTTTTCTTGGTTGTTGATCATATATTTCATATGTGATTCCCGATAGAGTATTCTAGTTTGGTCAAACATAGGAATAGTGGCGTAGGACATATCAAGTTGAATATTTACTTGAAGCTTGGCTCCCCAAGATCTGGATAAAAGCATTCCATACTTGGGAGGGATGTTTGCTACCACTATGTCCATGATCAGGTGTTTTACAGGTACTTGGGCCAAACTGAAACAAAGATCTTTGATTAAACCCAGACACTTGACTCTACCTGAGTCAAATGAATATAAGTCTTTATATAGTCTTGTTATTTCTAGGCCTAATCTTTCCATCACAACCTTCGACATGAGATTATGCGAGGCCCCGGAGTCTAGCATGGCATTGTGTAAGATTTTTTCATGGATATTCAAACTGATGTAAAAAGGAAGAGTGGTTCCTTCTTGGAATTTCCCTTCTATTTTTGGACCAAACAACACTTCAGGAGTGTCATCAGCTAGATTTAGGGTGTTCACATCATTTCCTATATTCACGACCTTTAACACTTGGGATTTATAGGAGCTTTGGGAAATAAGTTCAGTGAGGGGCATGGTAATTTTTATTTTGATGATTTCTCCCACAAAACTGAAGGGTGCTTGTAGTTTAGATAGGTTGGCTTCAATTTTTTCAGCCATGACTTTCTCTATGTTCTGAGTTTGCTGACTTTGTTTCGGGAGTTTGTTTGACACATCCATCTTAGGAATCTTTGTGGAAGTACTAGGGGCATCTAAGCCAAGACTTGTTTGAATAGCTTTATCTTTGTTTTGGTCAGTTTTCCTGACCATGGTTTTGTTGCTATCCACTGTTTTTTTAAGGATGGTATCAGGGTTTTTGGCAGTGTCCGAGCTACCTTTCTTGGAGTTGTCTTGGTTTTTTCTGCTTCTAAGGTCATACTGCCTGTGAGCTTCTATTATGGCATTCTGAAAATCTATGGCAGGATCTTCGGGATCTTCGTAGTTGGTTTCATCTTGATTCAGAAAGAAGAACGCTTGTTCTTCTTCTGTGAGGTAAACCTCACTCTCGTTATTGGAACCTATAAGGTTCAAATGATTTTCATCAATGTGTTCTATATCCCTCTCATCCTCATCAACATAATTTTCATTAAAAGGTGGCCTAATTTGTTGGTCATTTTCCCTTGTTTTGTTTTGAGGTTGTTCTCTCCTAAAGTTTTGGTTCTGGTTTCTGTTTTGAGGGTTTGGCTGGTTGTCCCTAAGAGGTGTCTTTTAATTCATATTTTCCCACATTTTCGCCATGGATCTAACCAAGTCATCTATTCTAGGATCTAAGGAAGGGGCTGAAGGGGAGACCTCATCTCGATATGTGACTTTCCTTTCTGATTTGGTCCTAGCTATTTTTTCTGCTAAGTTGGCTTCTGCACTTATGGCCACTTTTTGAATTTCTTCTAAGGTAGGGGAGGTCCTTGTCTCTTAGTTGATAAGTCATGTCTGGGTTGAATCCTTCGGGGAACTTTGCTAAGGCTGAGCCAAGTGGAGGTTTGAAGTGAGGCGGGAGGGTGTTAGAAACACTGTTGAACCTAGTGCAGTATCCCTGGACACTTTCCCCATTTTCCCATTTTAGATTGTTATACTCTGACAGGATTTGAATGGGGTTCTTTCTGATTTCCCACTTATTTATGAAGGTTTGGTAGAGTTCCAGGAGATCGTGGATGTTGTTTGGAGTTAAGCTCTTAAACCATTTTTTGGGTTCGCCGCCCAAGCTTTGGGCGAACATCCTCATTCTGATGGTCTCATCTTCTATTTCCATGTATTCAAAGGCATCGCTAATTCTGTCTACATGTTGTTGAGCTATGGTAGTCTCAACTCCGGTAAAGTCCAGGATTTTGGATTGATAGTCATGTTGTAAAGGAGCCAAAGGGTGTGGTAACACCAAGGGTGCATACCAGGCTGCCATGGCGGGAGCTAATGGATGATGTACAAAATTAGGGCTTGTAGGATGAGCTGGGGTGATTTGAACAGTAGTGGTTTGGATGGGTGTGGCTGATGTACTTGGGCTAGTGATCTGATTTTGAGCAGATCTGGGGTGGTAGGAGCCAAATTGATGGAGAAGCTGAAAGTCGAGAGGTGTAGTAGGTGAGGCTTCTCTACTAAGACTCTGTGGCAGATCTAGGGGCTCAATATTGTCAAAGTTTACCTTACTTTGTGACTTGCTTCTAAAAAGGGTTTTTGTTGATTTTAAGTCAAATGTGGAATCCTACAAGGCTGTGAGGTGTTCAGGTACTGATCTTGCTTTACGGATGGACCTATCGGTAGCTAAATGGCTAGTTTCAGAAGCTTACCACGGAATCTTCTCTAGGTCATCTACTATGATAGGGGGATTTGGGTCTGGATGAGATCTGGTGTTGATTCTTCGTGAAGCCAGATTTCGAATCCATAGTTTAGAGAGGATGGTATTTGTGATTGTTTCGGATGGATGGTTTCTCTAGGGGTTTACTAATGTGAAGGATGGTCAAAACAAAAATGAGGACTAGTGGAGTCGCCAGGTGGATTTCTGTGAGAACTATGGTCCACCACCAACACTATCAAAGATGCTTTCGGGAAAAATTTTCTAGCAAACTTTGAGATGAAGACTTGCAAGGAAGAGTGATTCACTTGGTTTCAACAGTTTGCTATGATGTTTGGACAAGCTAATGGTTCTATTTACAAGATTATTTCTGTTTATCTCCTATGTTTAGGTGAAGTCTTTTGAATCGCTAAGTTATACTTAGTTTGTCACGGATTATAGAGTTTGCACCATAAGTTTTAAGTTTTGGAAATGATGAGTCAACAAAAAGGTATGGTTTATGAATTTTTTGGTTTTTTTATGGAGTTTTTAGGCCTACTGGAGGCTAGTGGAGTCGCCGGGTGGAACTTGGTTGTTTTTGTAAAGATGTAGCTATGGTCCACCACCAATAACTAGGGACAAGCCAATCTGGGAATTTTTTGGGGTTTTCTGAGTTTTTGGGTAGCCTATGAGGTTTGGAAGAGTTTCTTATAACTGAATCATCATTTTTCTAAGATGGTGAAAGAGCTAGCTTCTACTCTTCAAACAACACTTAAGTTTTCTAAGTTTGATTGAGACTTCGAGAGTTACTAGGGAGTACTTAGATTGTCACTAACTCGAAAGGTCCCACCTTGATCACCACTATGTTAGTGAGCGATGGGATAAGTCAATCAGATAGTATTCTTAAGGCTGCTAGAATGTTTAGGGAATCTAAGTTTATTTGTTACTCAGCGTCCCACCGTGATCGCCATTATGTTAGTGCGGCGATGAGGTGGCTAATCAGATAGTATTTTAAAATTTAGCAAAGTAGTAAGGCCTACTGGAGGCTAGTGGAGTCGCCAGGTGGAACTTGGTTGTTTTTGTAGGGATGTAGCTATGGTCCACCACCAATAACTAGGGAAAAGCCAATCTAGGGATGTTTTTGGGGTTTTCTGAGTTTTTATGTGCAACCTATTGTTTATTAGAGTTTTCTAAACCTGATTCATCACTTTGCTAGGGTAGTGCAAACAAAAAGAGTTTACTCTAAATGATTCTATGGACTGCTTTCCTGTTTAAATTTTGAAAGACTAATGAATCTACAAGAGTTTGCTAGACTATTATGTACTCAGTTTGTCCCACGGTGATCGCCATTATGTTAAGGTCTCGTGATTTGGCTAATTGGCAAGCCAAATGACAGTGTAACATCAAACCATTCTTTGGAGCCCAAGGACGTAGCCTTCGTGGACTCAAAGAGGGCTCTCTCCATTTGTGTAAGGGATGTCTGTGTGTTTGCTTATTGTGTTCTTGATTTTAGGCTAGTTATGAAGTAGGTTTTTTATTTTGGTTTTTACGTTGTGAGGGATGAACTGATAAAAGACTAAAATAGGTAAAAATATGTCGGATCAACTGGGCTATGGGGTCGAAAAGGTCAACAAAGCTTTCAGATGGTGATACAAGGTTGTTGAAGGAACGATTTGATTCGAGGTAAAATGGATCTTTGGGTAAAATGGAGTGGGATGGAAATTAAATTTGTGAAGAACAAAGGATTTCAAACATAAATAGTTTAATAGCTAACATAAACATGGTAGGGCTAACCATTGATCATGAGAAATGTAACTATAAATTGATCAATGCATATAAATAAACATTCAAGCCATGCATAGAGATATATGACTCTCTAACTTTAGGAAATGGCTATCAGACTTTGGGGAAATACATTTAAGACAAACAAACAACTAAAATCACTATGAGGAAATGCCTAAGCATAGTATTTCAAGCTATTGGGCACTTTGAAGCAAGATTGCATAGTTTTAGGCAAAGGGAAAGATCAATACAAGACCTCCTTGGTTCAACAAATGACAATCTAATCAATCAAAGAAAGGTTTCAGAGGTGGAGCTATGACTAGCCATGAGTAAATAGGGCATACCGTGAATCATAATTAGCATGCATAAAACCATAAATGAAACAAGCAAACAATATTATTTGGTTATCAAAGAGAAATCAAGGATTCTTTGATATGACTAAGAAGGAAGAAAACATAGAAGCTATAAAGAAACAGGAAATTTGAGGTGCCTCCAAGGGCATGTCTCAAATATATTCTCTATTGTCTTATAGCAAGCAAGAACATGGAGTTATGAATGAAAACCAAGAAGCATAACAGAGAGGGACACTATAACATTTTACCAAGTCAAGGAATCCAACACAGCCCTCCTTCATCATCCAAAAACATTCAAGAAACTATCCAATGCATGAGACAAGTGTTTCTTCCAAGCTTGTATAACCATATATTGCTTCTATTCATCAAGTTCAGCCTTATTTACAATGAAAGCCTTTGGAATATATAGGCCAAAGTGAGGAAAACCTCCTAGTTCAACTTGCAATCTCATTGGCCTATCCAAAATATATGATTTTGTCCTTGAGGATTTGCAAAGCCCAAGGCACAAAATATCCAATAAAATATCTCAAAAATTCTAAAAAATGAAAATATATTGACTTTGCATAACTAATCATGCCCAAGAATAGCTAAACGCACATGAGGAAAAGTCACTTTAGAAAGGTTCATTTTTTACAAAAATACTTAAGAAATATATCAACAGAAAGTCCTCTGTCTTGCCGGCAACTTTTGGAGGCCTTCCTGATGTCGAAACGAGGCCCGTGACAGCTCGTTCGAAATCTCTGAATGTCTATTTTTTTTAAATGCTTATTTTTCTCCAAACTGACCAATGGAAGTCCATCAAAAACTGACCTGTGTGTAAAAACCCAAAAAATAGACCTTGCTGATAAACGGGGCAGAGTGTGGAAAAAGTGAGTGTTTTCTGCCATTTTGGGGGAGAAAATAATGTTCAATTGATCTGAAAATCGGTGATTATATGCCCCTGAAATTATGGCATCCAATGATGCCATTTTTATCCTTTGAAGAAGCTCCAAACAGAAATGGCGTTGCCCATGAGTTTTAGCCAAAAACCCAAAAATGACAAAAAACCAAAACTTGTTGAATTTCACCCAAATTTGGCGAGCATGACCCTCAAGGGTTTTCAGAAACATGGTGTGAATCTGAGGCCAAAATTAGGATCTTTGAGGTGTGTTTCTTCAATTTTGGTGTCGGGCGCTTCCTTTGAGCCTCCTTGAGTTTTTCCTGTGTGGCCTTCAATTTCCGCTAGGCAAACTGATTGAGCTTCTTGTAGTGCCCGGTCATCCTCCGTTGAAGGTCCAAATCTCTATTTACCTTCTCCATATTATTTTCCAAGTGATCATTTACCCTCTCAAGCCATGCTTCTCGATTGTTCTCTATCTCTTGGGTGAACAAATTAGAGAGAGGAAAACATTAGAGAAGGGCAGCTTATTCCTCCTTTTGTTTCTCAAGGGCTCTTTTGAGTCCCATGGTTCTTGGCCTCTTTCTCCTGGGCTGATCTTCATCTTCGTTCTCATTGAACTCACCCATGAGTTCTTCCAATCTAACTTGTGCCTTGGAGGCTTCCTTTTTTTACTTGATGGCTCGTGTCTCATATACCGCCATGTGGACCCTCATCTGTTTATTTTGAATTTGCAAATTGTGATTGAAGTTTCTATCCCTCTCTAGATCTGTCCTCAAAGCATCAATTTGTTTTTATCTATTGATCAAGAGAGTCTCTAGGATTCAGGCCTCATTTTCGCAATCATCACTTTGGATTTGAATGATGTCGAACTCTCTCTCCTTTTCATGGCTACTTTCTTCTTTCTCCTTTCCTTTACTTTGGGTAGCCTTCTTGGTCTTCCTCCTCTTGGGTAATTTGACAATGGGATTCTTGGGCAATTTCCCCTTGCTTCGGAGGGCTCTAGTGACATTTGGAGCTATAGCTTTAGGCACCCTTTTCCTTGATGTCCGGAGCTTGGCCACTTTTGGAGAAGAAAGCATAGCCCCTTGCCTAGGAGAGGCAGCTAGCACATGCTCTATTGGCTCTTTGCCCTTGTTACTTTCCTCATCATTCTTACCACTGTTTTGAGTTTGTTCATGGTGCTACTCTTCATCACTGTGTTGTATATCATCACTATGTTCTTCTTCATGAGGCTGACTTTCCTCACTGTGCTACACCTTTTCATCATGTTGTTCTTCTTCTTCATGAGGTGCCTTTCCTCACTGTGCTGCACCTATTCATCATGTTGCCCTTCTTCTTCATGAGGCTGCCTTTCCTCACTTTGCTACACCTGTTCATCATGCTCTTCTTCATCATGCCCTTCTTCCCCTTGCTGCCCTGTTTCACTGTGCTCTTCTTCCCCTTGCTGCCATGTTTCCTCATGCTGTTGTTCATCTTGCTCTTCCTCCTCTTGCTCATGCTCTTCTTCCTCATCACGCTCTTCTTCCTGTTCAATGGGAAATTTGAGTTTCTTGGGAATGGGCTTGCTTGAAGAAGGCGAAGGATGGTGAGTGGAAGGTGAAGGAGATGTATGAAATGAAGGAAAAGTGGCGAAATCTGGATGTGCAATGAAAGTATCCCAAGAGATTTCCTTCTTCTCAAGCTGATGAAGGATGATAACCTTGATGAGGGAATGATGGAAGACGCAGACTGTCTGCTGAGAAGAAAGTTTTTTTTTAGCAGTGGAGGCCATTTTTTCAATACTTCTATGGAGGAAGAAAGGGAGATTTAACAATTTGGCTCTTGTGAAATGCATGAGCAATCGGACATGGTAAGCATAGACTCAGGAGAATATTCCCTCACAAGTGAAGTATTTCATGATTATCTTCATGAGGGGGGCATAACTAGTCGACATATATGAGAAGGGAAAAATGGATGGACATGTATCTCTATGGTCAGGCTTCAGAAAAGGTTTGTATTGTTATGAGTCTAGGTGGATTTGTTTAAACTACTTCTCTCTGACATAAGGGATTTTGGTGGCGTTGGAAATGGATCTAAGAGAAAACTTGAAATCCAAGCCTGCCAGTTGAAAATGTTTCCCTTGAAATCTCAAAGCACAAATATGTGTCAAAGGGGAATAGCTTTTCAGCTCCTGCACCCTTTGACAAAACTCTAGACACCCAACCTCATGAAACTTAAACAGGACCGATGGATGAGCATTTACCTCTTCAGTGGAAACAAACTCAAACCTCTTGTGAAGGCCACTTCTACTGTCTTGCCTGGGAGGCATTTTGTTTTGAATACTTTTTACTGACTGACAAAAAAAAATTGTCTCAAATGGTCTTTGAAATGGCTCCTCAAGAACACACCTTGTCCTCTTTATCAATCACTGTTTGTCCTCTTTTATGCCAAACAACAAGTATTTGTCAAATGAAACAAACTCAATCTTATTACTGTGTTTGGGCAAAGTCTTTTGAAAAGAGATATTTGTGGTTTCTTGTTTGAAAAAGGATCTTTTGTGTTTTGACAGAAACAAAACAACCTTCCCCAAAACAATACTCTTCTGCTACTCACTGGTTTCTATACAAAGGTAGACAAAACACCATTGAGTTATCTTGAGAAACCTTTCAATCACAGACTTTGATTTTTGGATTATCGAGGCTGCACAAAGCCTGATTTTTTACCATCCAAAGAGGTCACTTTTAAAATGACAAGTTTTCACCTTATAAACACTACTTTCACCTTAGATTTTGCAAACAGGGGTTGTTTTACCACTGTTAGGACACCTTACAGCAACTTGAAACATCTACCATTGTGTTTTCTGTCTTGTCATTAGTATATGGTTTATCACTTTTCTTGAAGGCAGTTTTAGGCCTTTTGAAACTGATACAAATACACCCTACCTATTACTATAACAATATTTGGCAACACAGTAACAAACAACCTTGATTTTCTACCAAGAACTCCACTCTCCAATCACTGTTTTAGTCTTGGAAAAACATGGTATCAATACCCCTTTAGAATTTCAAATGCACCAAGGGGCAATGAAAAATACCTTGAAGATGGCTTATGGCCCTTGTTTGATGAATTGAACAGGTCCCAACACTTTTTGAAGGCGTTTTGGATGTTTAAACAGGCACGACACGTTCACAGGAAAAAAAGCCGCGCAGTGGAGGGGTGTCGGGTCGCCCTCCATGTAGTTGGTGATCGGCGCTACAGGCGCACCGCGTGCCACTACAGGCACACTGTGCAATAGTAGAAAACCTTTGTATTTCCTCTCCCAGGCGCGCCACGCAAGTTTTAAACCTTGAAAACTCTGAAATTTCTCAAAATTCCTCATTTCTCCGGTGGGCAGGTTAGGGAAACCATTAGGGGAATTTTGAGGTCTAAAATGGGCCTCCTAAGGAAATTATAAAATAATAGTGGAAAAGATCAAATAAGATTTGATGACATCATCAAATTTTAGAGGGAAAAATGAAAAAACTACTTTTTCAATTCATATTTTCAACTTATCTCCCAAATTTTTTACTCAAATTTCGAGCGGGAGTACTCGTTGGATGCGGAATTTAATTCCTCATCCAAGGAGTACCCATGTTGCATACTTTTAATGGGTCGTACTACACGAAAAATGAGAAATACATAAAAAAACGTGATTGTAATCACGTTTTTTTATGTATTTATCATTTTTCGTGTAGTGGAGTTCATCGAAAGTATGCAACATGGGTACTCCTTGGATGAGGAATTAAATTCCGCATCCAACGAGTACTCCCGCTTAGAATTTGAGTAAAAATTTTGGGAGATAAGTTTAAAATACGAGTTGAAAAAATAGTTTTATTATTTTATTATTTTTTAATATTTTTACTTTTTTACTCCAAAAATGGTGAATCATCTATTATGGTTGACATCATCATCTTGAATGCTATTGGTTCTTATAAAGTTTATTTTGGTTGTACATTTTTCTTAGGAGGCCCATTTTAGACCTCAAAATTCCCCTAATACGTTGCGTGCATTTTGAATTTGCACAATGAGACTTGGCAAACGGTCTCTCCACCTTTTAATGTCAAAAAAGTCAACCACCCTTTGAAACTACTTTATGAGGGTTTTGGATGCTACGAAGGCCCTTTTTTTGTTGTCAAAAAATGAGTCACTTAACCTATATTATTTCATCACTCTTCAAAACATTGCAAATGCCCATGCTTTCGGTTTTAAATGTTCTGGACAAACTTCTCCACTGTCTCTCTATCTCTGTCCTTTAAAGGAAAAGCTTCACAAAGTCAGCAACACTGTCACGGTTTGCCTATATCTTCTCCTTAAAAGAAAACTTTCTCAAAACCATATAAATTATTGTAGATGCATCTTTTGAATGACATTTCTCTTTGACTGTGGGTGAAAGTTAGTTGCATTCACCTAGGTTTTACAATCATCTATTTATCAAAAAGGAAATCCTTTAAAAACCCCTCCTACAATCAAATGCAACAGCAAGGTATTTTCAAATGTTTTCATAAAGAAAAGGCCTTTGTTTGTGACAGTGGCATGTTTCATTTTCTTTGAGTGTTGTCTCCGAATTAAAAACACTTGCCATATCATTTCTTACACATACTGTCTCTATGTGTCTATTTGCAAAGCCTCCTTTAGAAGCCAGGCTTAGGTTACCTTCTTGTCAATTTTGATGAGTTTTTGAAAAAGATCTTCATGGAGAGGAAGAGAAAAGCTTCTTTGAACATCAAAACATCAATGTTTAACCCAGCGCTCAACTCATAAACCTTGAATTGATTTCTACTAAATTTCAACTCTGTATTTTAAAGGAAAACAATGGCTAGATTTCATGCCTATTGATCAAGGAGAAAATCTCTGGAAACTCTTAATGAAATTACGTACCACAGCAGGGTTTGTTCATATGTCTGTAAGAGGTCTTTGTCTGTAATAGTGATATGGCTTGATTCTTTGAAAGTTGTTTTGAATTTGAAACATGGTGTCATATCCCTTTCTTCACATTGATGAACCTGTCCAAGCTTTGTTCACTTTAGCTTCAGATTGCCTTTGAAGGAGATCTTTGATAGAAGAAAAAACCAAACCTCTTTGATTATCATAGTACCACTGCTTGGCCATCTGCTTAACATCATTTCTCCATTCATAATCATCCAATTTTTTCCTACTACACTTAAACTCTACTTTTCAATCAGTGAAACCATATAATCAATCTTTGAAACACCACTTCTGTGTTAGTGATTTTCATCTATTGGAGAACAAGTTGTAAAACAAATTTTAAAGGCTAATTGCAGCATTGTTAGCCTTGTGCCCTTAAATGAGGCCATACCTCTGTTCCTAGCCCTCTGCTTCTTAAATGAAGGAGGCCTTTATCACATTTCCAAACCCTCTACTCATGTTTGGAGGAGGTTTTCTCAGTCATTCAACCCTTTACTCATGTTTGGAGGAGGTTTTACACAGTGATGCCATTTAATATTCTTTCAGACAGTGACATCTCTCCTTTCACTACCTATTCATAGCTAAGCAAATAAAAGTGATAAATTGACAATATGCCATGAGGGGAATTTCTCTGAGACATGTAATCCTACTGTTAAAATACCTTTATGCATCTTTAGACATTAGAAGCAACGTGACCAGTATCTCTAGAGTATTACTTGTTATTCATAATTCACTAACCTTTTGACTGTGTTTGCAGGAGCTTATTGAAATAACTCTCTGTCCAGTACTTGCATCCCAGGCTAAAAACCACATGAGAAGCAGTTGTCTTCTCATGTTAAGTTTAATAATCTCTTCTGGAACACTGGTACACTTCTGCTCTTGAAAAAGACATTGAAACACTGTAAATCCACCTAATATCAGTTTGAACTGTGGCATATGCACTGCTGAGACATCAAGGTTTGTTAGTGGCGCGACTTAAGGGTGTATCAAGCTTTATTTGCAGAATAGGAAGGTTATCTATGAATTGTTCATATTAGAAAGAGGTTCTTTTGGCTTTAGGATAGTTTGCCAAGGGAGGATCACCTAAAGCGCCACTACCTAACTTAGGGGAGACTTTTTGGACAGATTTGGAGTATTCTCTTTGGAGTTGATGGACAAGTTTGTATGACTCAGGCTAGATAGGGCTTAACGATTAGGTTTTATCTCATCATGGGCTGATTGAAAAGGTAGGAGGGTAAAATGTTTATGGGTGTTTTCTAGCTAAAAATTTTGACATATTGGAGATCAGCTACTAGAAAACTTGGCTTTAACAACGAGTCATCATCAAAAGGTGAAAAATACTGATGACTAACAGCCTAAATCCTAGAGTCTCTCTTGATCAATAAAGAAGAAAAAATTGATGCTTTGAGGGCAGATCTAGAGAGGTCTAGAAACTTCATTCACTTTTTAAAAACACAAAATAAACAGATGAATGTCCACATGGCGGTATATGAGACACGGGCCATCAAATATAAAAAGGAGGCCTCCAAGGCACAAGTTAAATTGGAAGAACTCATGGGTGAGTTCAATGATAGCGATGATGAAGATCAGCCAAGGAGAAAGAGGCCAAGGACCATTGGACTCATAAGAGCCCTTGAGAAACAAAAGGAGGAAGAAGCTGCCCTTTTCCAATCTTTTCCTCTCACTACTTTGTTCACCCAAGAGATAGCGAACAATCGAGAAGCATGGCTTGAGAGGGTGAATGATCACTTGGAGAAAAAGTTAGAAAAGGCCAATAGAGATATGGAAATTCAAAGGAGGATGACAAGGCACTATAAGAAGCTCAATCAGTTCGCCCGATGGAATTTGAAGGCCACACAGGAAAAATTCAAGGAAGCTCAAAAGAGGCGTCCGGTACCAAAAATGAAGAAAGACACCTCAAAGCTCCAAATTTTGGTCTCATCTTCTCAGCATGTTTCTAAAAACCCTTGAGGGTCATGCTCGCCAAAATTGGGAGAAATTCAACAAGTTTTGGTTTTTTGTCATTTTTGGGTTTTTGGCTAAAAATCATAGGCATCACCATTTATGTTTGGGGCATCCTCAAAGGATAAAAATGGTATCATTGGATGCCATAATTTCAGGGGCATCTACTCAGCGATTTTCAAATCAATTGAAGATGATTTTCTCCCCCAAAATGGCGAAAAACACTCACTTTTTCCACACTCTGCCCCGTTTATCAGCAAAGTCTATTTTTTGGGTTTTTACATACAGGTCAGCTTTTGATAGACTTCTACTGATCAGTTTGGATAAAAATAAGCATTTTCAAAAAATAGACATTCAGAGCTTTCCAGGAAGCCATCGCGAGCCTTGTTTTGACATTGGGAAGGTATCCAAAAGTTGCTCGCAAGACAGAGGACTTTCTGCTGATATATTTCTTAAGTATTTTTGTGAAAAATGTACTTTTCTAAAGTGACTTTTCCTCATGTGCGTTTAGCTATTTTTGGGCATGTTTAGTAAGGAAAAGTCAATATATTCTCATTTTTTAGCATTTTTGAGAGATTTTATTAGATATTTTGTGCCTTGGGCTTTGCAATGCCTCAACGACAAAATCAGATATTTTTGATGGGCCAATGATATTGCAAGTTGCACTAGGAGGTTTTCCCTCATCTTGGCCTATATATTCCAAGAGATTTCATTGTAAACAAGGCCAAAATTGATGATATAGAGCAATATATGGTTATACAAGCTTGGAAGAAACACTTGTCTCATGCATTGGATAGTTTCTTGAATGTTTTTGGATGATAAAAGAGGATTGTTGTTGGATTCCTTGACTTGGTAAAATGGTATAGTGTCCCTCTCTGTTATGCTTCTTAGTTTTCATTCATATTCCATGTTATTTCTTGCTATAAGACAGTAGAGAATAGATTTGAGAAATGTCATAGGAGGCACCTCAAATTTCCTATTTCTTTATAGCTTCTATGTTTTCTTCCTTCTTAGTCATATCAAAGAATCCTTGATTGCTCTTTGATAACTGAAGAAATTGTTTGCTTGTTTCATTTATGGTTTTATGCATGCTAAGTATGATTCATGGTATGCCCTGCTTACTCATGGCTAGTCATAGCTCCACCTCTGAAACCTTTCTTTGATTGTTTGATTATCATTTTTTGAACCAAGGAGGTCTTGTGCTGATCTTTCCCTTTGCCTAAAACTATGCAATCTTGCTTCAAAGTGCCCAATAGCTTGAAATACTATTCTTAGGCATTTCCTCATAGTGATTTGAGTTGTTTGTTTGTCTTAATTGTATTTCCCCAAAGTCTGATAACAATTTCCTAAAGTTAGAGAGTCATATATCTCTATGTATTGCTTGAATGTTTATTTCTATGCATTGATCAGTTTATAGTTACATTTCTCATGATTAATGGTTAGCCCTACCATGTTTATGTCAGCTATTGAACTATTTATGTTTGAAATCGTTTTTTTTTCACAAATTTAGTGTCCATCCCACTCCATTTTATCCAAAGATCCATTTCACCTCGATCAAATCGGCCCTTCAACAACCTTGTATCACCATCTAAAATTTTTCTTGACCTTTTCGACCCCATAGCACAGTTAATCTGACAATATTTTTATCTATCTTAGTCTTTGATCAGTTCATCCCTCACAAACCTAAAAACAAAACCAAAAACCTACTTCATAACTAGCCTAAAATCAGAAACATGAGAAGCAAACACACAGATATCCCTTACACAAATAGAGAGAGCCCTCTCTGAGTCCAGGAAGGCTAGGTCCTTGGGCTCCAAAGATTGGTTTGATGTTACCCTGTCACTTGGCTTGCCAATCAGCCAAATCACGGGACCCTAATAGACGGTAGATCAAAATATCTTCTAATGCAACATATAGTTCTTTTCATTAAATGGTTAAGCGAGAAAATTTATAGAAGAAATAAAATATTTATAGATCTTAAGATTCATATATATGTCAAGACAAGAGGAAATTAAAATCGTAAAAAATATTAACATTTAAAATATGTGTGTGTGTGTGTGTGTGTGAAATCTACATAGTTGATTCTATATATGTCTATAGCTTTATGGACATTGGATTTAGACATTAGAATTGTCTATTATATAGAAAAATAACATCAAATATAGAGATAATAGGGGGTACTCATAAGTATTATTTTTCATCAATATTGCATACTTTTAATCATGTATCTATATTAGAGATGTCCAAATTAGAAAACACATATGCTAGAGTCATCACCCCCTTGAAAAAAAAATTAATTAAAAGAACATTGGCAGATTATTGAAAGAAGACACTCACAATTGAAAGAACACACATGTTCCTCAAAGTGTATGCACAGTATTGAATTTTTTTGAACAATTTTAAGAATGCATGCATGCTTTGGTGACAATTCTTTTTCAAAATATATATCCTCCTTTTCAACTAGGGATATTAATGGAATTAGAGGATTTGAACATTTTGTATCGGTAATAGGTTCCTTAACATGGTAAATGGAGGAAACTTGTACCCTAGGCCATATAGGTTTCTTATAAGTATCAATTTCTCCAGACCAACAACTTTAATCACCGCACTTGCATATTTAGGGAATCCTTATATTCCAAGTACGGATATGTGCATCATAAGAATATTATGATCCATAGTTATGAGTCATGAGGCCCTTTTCATGGTCATGGCAGGAAACAAATTGATTAAACCCTAAAGTTATATTTTCAGAATACATGTCATGAAAACCTCTCAAACCACCACCAAATACCTCTCAAGGTAATGAATTCCTTTTATTAGGTATATGGGTGATATTAGGGGACTATTCATGCTAGGAACATCACTCTCTATGCACTAGACATTTTTGAAGGAGGAAATATATGCCTTGCATCATAAAGGAAGATTCTAGGAATTAATGTTCAATAATGACACCTTTATCCACTACACATGAAATCTTGAGCATATCCATACACTCCAAGTGTGGGTATTTATGATAAAAACCACTAGAAGGTTTTCATCATCAAGCATAACTGATTAGAAAATATACATGGTCAATGGAGGAAGATCGATCCTTAGGATGTAAGGGGATCTCCTAGGAATTCAACTTCAATATCAAGGCCTCAAACCACCGTGTATAACATCTTGAGGGTATTTATCCCTCTTATTTGATATGTGGAAATCATTATAAGGTTTGATATCTAAGTATGAGTTGTTGAGATTCAACAAGATGATGAGCTTAGTGAAAAGAGTCGCCTTCACTCAGTGGGCACGCGGGTTATTTTTGGCGCAAGTCTATTTTTAGACTATGTCTATTTTTAGACATGTCGATCATATTTTAGAAGTTGCAAGATGCTATTTGTGGATGGTTGATCAAGTTGGAAAAATATATGAAATTATGTTTCTAGAATATTGGGTGAAGTCTATTTATAGATCGTGAATCTAAAAATAGATGCATGTCGATTGTTATTAGCTTTTAATAATAATCAGACTCTAAACAGCAACTTATTCTCTTGGAGCACTTCAATTCAGTGCACAGATGTGGCACAGGAGCTGACAGAAGGAATTACGCTATTCATAATGGTTTACTGGAGCTAATGCATGGAGGAATCAGTTAGAACTCAAGTGGCAGAGTTATGACACAGTTGGAAGAAGTAATTATGGAGTTGTATTTAGTTTAACTCAGTTAGACTCAGTTGAGCTAGTTGTATCTAGTCTAACTGATTGATACACTAGTGAGAGTGGAGTGAATTAATTAGTAAATTAATTTATAAATAATAACTCATTAATCAACTAAACAATACAACAATTAACTATAGTGCATGGCAATTTCAGTGGAGACCAGTGGAGAGATAGGTGAAAGGGCAAGATAGGCTATCTATTTTGACTATTAGTGATGCATTGATTGCATCCAACACACAGTGGAGATGCCAATGAGGATTGCGCAATCAATCCAAGATTAATTCAAATTAATTCAGAGCTATTCTTCATCATAGATTTCACAGTGGAGGTAGGGTAGCAGGTGGAAAATATCAGTGCATGGATTTGCAAGATTGGGCCTGATTAGTGTATGACGATTGTACTGTACTGAGGGCTTGTGATAAGATTTGTATGTTTGTATGATATTGTCATATGATCTCCATGTTACATAAATATATAGTTGGGGTTTTCAGCTTCAAGCTTTCCCGATTAAAAACTGTGTTATGTGTGATTGATAATTTTTGTTTATGCTTCACATGTGTGTGCAATTAATTTTTCCGCAAAATATTAACAAGTGGAATAGATTCAGTATCTTTCGTAAAGTTAAATAATGTGAGATCAGGTGGATCTATGACATATGCATGCTTAGTGCATATAATTTCTACATGGTATCAGAGAATTTTTTATTGAAGATTGCAATTGTGAAGTGAGTTTGTGCTGGTGGACAATTCGAATTTTCCACAGAAGATTCTTGGTGCAGAAATCGAGTATACATTGAAATGTTCCTCAACAAGTTGAGATTGGAGTATGCCCTTGACGGGAGCTCGAATTACATATCCTGGAAGGATAGGATGGAGGCGGTGCTGGAGGATAATGGGTTGAAGGAGTTCATTGATAGCGATGTTCCTAAGCCAGAATCTAGTGATGATGCATTACTTGATGCATGGAAAAAGAATACTGCAAAGACAAGGATGATTCTGTTGGAAGGTGTGAATGACCACATTTTGTCTAGCCTTCACAGGAAAGCCACTCCATTCTTAATGTGGAAGGCTTTGATAGATTTGTTCCAAAGCAAAAGTGACTAGAGGAAGTTGGCACTTAACGACAAGCTTAGAAAATTAAAAATGGAGAAAGGTGACAGTATTCCAAAATACCTCACAAAGTTTATCCACTGCAAGAATGAGCTGGGAAGTGTGGGGGTTACTGTTGATGAAGAAGACTTGGTGAGCTTGTCTCTCCTTGGGCTTTTGAAGAGTTGGCATAGCTACGAAGACTCTGTCAATGGACAGGAGAAACTGCCAAGATGGGAGCGACTTTGGTATAATATTGTGCAAGAGGACATAAGGCGGGGTACCAAGGATGGATCTTCATCAAAGAATGAAGATGAAGAGAATTGTGCTTTGGTTTCCAAAGTAAGGAAAGGGAAGGGAAAGAAAAATCCTTCAAAATCTAGTGTGAAAGGCAAGAAGCAGGATTTGTCCAAAGTGAAGTGTTTTCACTGTCACAGGCATGGACATTTCGCCACTAACTGTCCACAGAAGAAGAAGAATAAGCAGGTTGTTGGATCTGCAGCTGGAGAGGCCTTAGCCTCACAATTTGAGCTAGATTTTTCTTTGATCACATGCTTGGTTTCAAGCTGCATGGGATCGGTGTGGTATCTTGACAGTGGTGTGTCTTTCCATATGATGAGAGACAAAGAGTTGTTTAGTGACTTGGAGGAGAAGGACCTCCAAATGCATATAGAGATGAGCGATGATAGTCAGTACAGTGCGACTAGCATTGGGACCATTACCTTTGAGAGGGAGTCTGGTAATCCATTCTTGTTGAAGAATGTCATGCATGTTCCAGGTCGAAGAAGAACTTGGTCTCAGTCGCAATACTTGAAGATAAGGGTTATGATGTTGTTTTCAGTGAGGGAAAAGCTTTCCTTCGACATAAAACAATGGTTCAAACCAAGAATATAGGGGTTCGAATTAAGAATATCTACAAGCTGGAGGTAGATGGTTGTGCTGCAATGGTGAGCAAAGCAGAAGAAGTGGTGAGCCGGGATGAGGGTGAATTATGGCACAGGAGATTGGGTCATCTTCACCACAGCAAATTTCTACTGGAATTCCCAAGGGTACTCTTGCGCAGTCAGATCAGTGCAAAGGATGTATAATGGGTAAGTTTGTGAAGACCACCTTTCATGAGAAGGAGAACTGTGCTTCGGTGACCCTGGAGAGAATTCACACAGACGTGTGTGGACCATTCTCGGTTGCTTCAACAACGAAACACAAGTATTATGTGATATTTGTTGATGAATTTTCTCATAGATGTTGGATATTCTTCATGCATAAGAAGAGTGAAACGTTCTCAAAGTTTTGTGAGTTCAAGGCATTGGTGGAGAAGGAGTTGGGGAAGCAGGTGAAAGCTCTAAGGAGCGATAATATTGGTGAATACATCTCGGGCGAATTCAAAGACTTATATAGCAAAGAAGGAATTCGATGAGAACTCATAGCACCTCATAACCCACAACAGAATGGAGTCGCGGAGAGAAAGAATAGAACGATCGTGGGTGTTGCGCAAGCGATGCTACATGATCAAGGCCTACCGATGCACTTGTGGGTGGAAGCATGCAACACTACGGTTTATGTGCAAAACCCTTGTCCTCATAGAGTACTTGGAATGAGTACACTCGAGGAAGCTTTTACTAGTAAGAAGTCTGATATTTCTCATTTGAAGATTTTTGGCTCACCTGTTTACATTCATGTGACGAAGGATGCCAGGAAGAAGCTAGAGCCAATTGCAGAAGTAGGGATATTTGTGGGGTACACAGAAACACCCAATAACTATCATGTGTATTTTCCAAACATTCGGATGACTGTTATGCAACAGGACATAAAATTCAATGAGGTGAAAGCCATGAAGTTGTCGCTTGAGAGGGAGCTACACTTGCATGCAGAGGAGGAACTTCTTGTTCCCAAAGATGAGCCTCTGGATGTGGATCAGCCACAGGAGGAGATTCATGCAGTGGAAGAGTCCACTCATGCAGAACCAAACTTCAGACAAGGCAGGAAGCATACCACAGAAGCTGAGAGACTGAAGGTGGATGTGGCACAGAATGTAGGAGTTCCTACATCACAGCATAGATAGAGACAGTCACTTGAACGATATACTGGATACATGGCTCTTATGAGCAAGTGTATTGTGACAGAGCCATCTTGTTTTGAAGAAGCAGCGTAGGAGCCCACATGGGTAGATGCCATGGTGGAGGAGTATGACTCCATTGTCAGAAATAGTGCTTGGGAGATTGTTCCAAGGCCGGTGGGGAAATCAGTTGTAGGATCAAGATGGATCTACAAGGTAAAGCAAGTTGTTTATGGGAGCATTGAGAAGTATAAGGCAAGATTTGTTGCTCGGGCCTTCGCACAGATTGAGGGGATTGACTATGAAGAAACCTTTACACCTTTCACACGGTATTCTTCCATACTGACCATCCTTGCTCTCTCAGCGCATATGGGTTGGCACATTCATCAGATGGATGTGAACACTGTGTTCCTTAATGGGATCATTGAGGAAGAGGTGTACATTAAGCAGCCTGAAGGATTTGAGATCTTCAGTAGCAAGTCGCATGTGTGCAGACTCAAAAGAGCGCTGTATGGGCTGAAACAAGCACCCCATGCTTGGTACACTCAGATCGACAGCTATTTCATTGGACTTGGCTTCACCAAGAGTGAGGCGGATGCAAACCTATACCAAATTGTGGTTGAGGGTAAGCTTTTTATCATTGTACTTTATGTTTATGATTTGATACTAACAGGTGATGAGCAGTTGATACACTCATGCAAGGCTGTTCTTGCAAAGGAGTTCGAGATGAAGGATTTAGGCCTCCTTCATTATTTGGTTGGATTGGAAATATGGTAGCGAGAAGGTGAACTGTTTGTGTCTCAAGGTAAGTATGCCCGGGAGATACTGGAGAAGTTTCACATGCAAGGCTGCAAACCTATCAACACTCCTCTTCCAGGAAATTGGAAGAAAGAGGATGCTACATTGGCAGA
This sequence comes from Pinus albicaulis, assembly GCA_034641835.2. Lineage (NCBI taxonomy): Eukaryota > Viridiplantae > Streptophyta > Pinopsida > Pinales > Pinaceae > Pinus > Pinus albicaulis. The sequence continues at coordinate 504,072 of JAXQQM020065678.1, forward strand.
GGTAGTGGATGCCACTGTTTATCGACAGTTGGTGGGTTCACTCATGTATTTAGTCAATACAAGACCAGACATATGCTATGCGGTGAACCAGATTTCACAAGCGATGATTAAGCCTACCAAGCTCTTTTGGAAGGCAGGCAAGCATATCCTAAGATATCTCAGGGGCACATCGAAGTATGGTTTATGGTACATACAGACGAATGAGGTGAAGTTGCATGGCTTCACGATGCAGATTGGGTAGGAAGCCCAATAGACAGAAAGAGCACATCAGGAGGGATTTTCAGTATCAGATCTACGACAGTTTATTGGTACAGCAGGAAACAAAGATCTGTGGAACTTAGTTTAGTGGAAGCAGAATACATGGAAGTAAGTTTAGCTGCATGTGAGGTTATCTGGATGAGGAAGATTCTGGTTGGTTTGTTCGGTTCACATTTAGATCCCACAGTGATTCATTGTGATAATCAGAGTTGCATTAAACTCTCGGTTAATCTTGTGTTTCATGATAGTTCTAAACATATTGATATCTGGTATCATCATATCAGAGATTGTGTGCAGCGGAAGATCATGTTGCTTCAGTACATTCCTATGGAGGATCAGGATGCAGATATTCTGACGAAGGCACTCACCAGGAGAAAATTCGAATACCATAGAGGTAGGATCGGAGTGAAGGATAATCCCTATCTTGTTGAGAGGGAGTGTTGAGATTCAATAAGATGATGAGCTTAGTGAAAAGAGTCACCTTCACTGAGTGGGCCCGCAGGCTATTTTTGGCACATGTCTATTTTTAGACATGTCGATCATATTTCAGAAGTTGCAGGATGCCATTTGTGGATGGTTGATCAAGTTGGAAAAATATATGAAATTCTATTTTTAGAATATTGGGTGAACTCTATTTATAGATCATCAATCTAAAAATAGATGCATGTCAATTATTATTAGCTCTTAATAATAATCAGACTCTAAACAGCAACTTATTCTCTTGGAGCACTTTAGTTCAGTGCACAGATGTGGCACAGCAGCTGACAGAAGGAATTACGCTATTCCTAAGGGTTTACTGGAGCTAATGCATGGATGACTTAGTTAGAACTCAAGTGGCAGAGTGATGACACAGTTGGAAGAAGTAGTTATGGAGTTGTATTTAGTTTAACTTAGTTAGACTCAGTTGAGCTATTTCTATCTAGTCTAATTGATTGATACACTAGTGAGAGTGGAGTGAATTAATTATTAAATTAATTCATAAATAATAAATCATTAATCAACTGAACAATATAGCAGTTAACTACAGTGCATGGAAGTTTCAGTGGAGACCAGTGGAGAGATAGGTGGAAGAGCAAGATAGACTATCTGTTGTGACTATTAGTGACGCATTGATTGCATCCAACACAGAGTGGAGATGCCAATGAGGATTCCACAGTCAATCCAAGAGTAATTTGAATTCATTCATAGCTATTCTTCATTAGAGATTACGCAGTGGAGGCAGGCTAGCAGGTGGCAAAGATCGGTGCATGGATTTGCAAGATTGGGCCTGATTAGTGTATGACGATTGTACTGTACTGAGGGCTTGTGATAAGCTTTGTATGTTTGTATGGGATTTTCATATGATCTCCATGTTACATAATATATAGTTGGGTTTTTCAGCTTCAGGCTTTCCCGGTTAAAAACTGTGTTATGTGCGATTGATAATTTTTGTTTATGCTTCACATGTGTGTGCAATTAATTTTTCCGCAAAAGATTAACAAGTGGAATAGATTCAATATCTTGCATAAAGTTAAATAGTGTCAGATGAAGTGGATCTAGGACATATGCATACTTAGTCCATATAATTTCTACATGAGTTTCATTTCCTTGACCATGGCTAAGAGAGGTGAAGCACACCTCAAGCTTTGAAGGTAGCTTCTTAGGTAAAAAGACATGAATAAGTATTTGTACCACCACATAAGACCTTTATATGGTCTTTATGAGTGATATGGACCTTATCGTAAGTTTTTTAGCATTATATTTTTTTCACAGTTTCCTAAACATAGTTGGACAAGGAAAACTTATTCTTGGGCCCTAAAGAAAGAATGTAGACATTTTAGGGCCAATAATGCAACCTAAAGTACTTGGGTCCTTATACTTTCTAACGAGAAGAAACATGGACCTTAGGCCATAATGGCATCCTCTATCCATCCAAGGTCAAGAAGGATTCCTCCATGAGGTCTCCACTTAGTAAAGATATGCCATAGTTATTATATTCATGGGATATTAAAGAATACCCATAACCTCACTAGATATTGAAAATAACCTCCTAAAATACTTTAATTGAATCCCATCCCTATAAATATATGAAATATAAATAGCTCATGTTTTTAGTATATATCCTTAATTTTTATTGAATACTAATTTGTATACTCCATATTAGCTATAATTATCCCCTACTCCTCATCACTACCCACTCACCCAGTATCAATAACATATTGACTCTATTTTTCACAATTTTGAAAAACTTTCATTAACAAACATGGTATGTTTGGTCAATTTTAGTGTGTCCTAAATTGCTACATTAATTTATCAACTTAGAGATTCGTAAGTCGATGAAGTGTGGCTATCTATAAGGCAAGATAACCTATTTCTTATCTTTCTCGTCATTTTTGGTTTTCTAATGTGAGATGGAATTCTCCAAATAAAAACAAGTATGGTTATGATTGTTCAAGGCAATGATATCCTTATAATGATTTACCAACTTCAAACTTAAAAGGAATTTGAAACATACAATGGACAAAACTAGAAAGTGAAATGAAAATGCTGCTGTTATTCTAATAAATCAAACAAGGACTATTGAGCATGAAAGCCAAACTATCCTTGTCAAGTATCTAAACACAAAAGAAACTATGCTAAAGAAATCCAAGAATTGCAACAAAGTAAATTCCAATCAAATTACATCAACTTATATTCTGATCCCTCGCCATTAGTCCACCATGTATTTATAACCATAAACAACTTGAGCAATCTAATATCTAATTTATGTTAAAAGAAACTAATATCAAACTACAATATACCTACTTCAATCCCTCACCATCAATCCAGTCAGTGGCTTTGTGAGGTGAATCGAAAATGACATGAGCAATTTAATATATCTAACTTGCGTAATAAAACTAATATCAAACTACACCTTCATACTTCAATCCCTCACCATCACCCGCCAGGTTTCTTCGGAGGTAACTGAAAATGACATGAGAAATTTAATATATCTTAACTTGCGTAAAGTAAACTATCAAACTACACCTTCATACTTCAACTTCACCATCACCCAAACTGTATTTTCAGAGGTAAATCAAAAATGACATGAGCAATTTAATATATCTAATCATGTAAAAGTAAACTAATATCAAACTACACCTTCATACTTCATCCCTCACCATCACCAAAATTGCATGGAGGCAATCAAATGACATGAGCAATTTAATATATCTACCCAATCATCACAAATGAGCAAGACCGAAATAAAGCAAGACTGAAACTAAACATAAACTAAGAAAATAAATTTAGCAACAGAATCCATATTGGATTCCATGTCATTAAATAAAAGATATGCAAATGCCCGGCCGCCATTTGTAATCAACAAGAACACCGATTTCAGCCATCAGCAAGAGAAACATGAAAGATTATGTAATGTATAATATGTAAAGCATGAAAGATGAGGGAACAGAGATGAAGCATAAATACCATGAAAGATGTAATGTATAAAACATTGCTGAATGACTTATGGTACAATGAGTTTAAAGAAATAAACAAAACTATACAATACGTACAAACCCAACAGGTAGGCCCTTCAGACCAAATTTTGGCAATGCCTCTTCAAGTACGAATTACGCTTTGTTCGTAGTCTTCTTACATTAAAAATGTACCATAATGTAGTGATATTACGTACATACAGTAACATAATTACATTAAGGTAACTATCTCGGAGGCTAATCTAATGCTATGCAAACGTTGCTATTTATAACAAAGGTAATATAGCTAATTCTAAAAGCCACGAGTGAGAAATACGTAAACTAATACGTCCAGAGATCTAGGATCATGGCCGCGTTGAGGAGTAAATCTATGAGGAGTGGATGTTGGAATCGGCTTGCGGAGCCGTGCCGGTGTTGATGTGTCTCCAAGAATCTTAAAACGGCCATATAAATCTTCACGTGAACGAGAAATCGCAGTCCCGTCAATCGTGGACTCTACTATTGACTTCCACTTTGGCCACCACCGTTGTACTTCCTAGATGAATTTTCCTTGCCAATAGGACACGGATCCATGTCCACATCATTTGACTTTCCTACGTGGCTCGTTTTACCCGAAGACACTGTAACGAGAGTTTGCCAAAATGGTCATGAGAGTTGCAAAGAAATGCGGAAGTGGCAAGATCTGCAACAAATGAGCAAAATCTTAAATCAAATGTTACACAAAATATAGTTGTCTCATTTTAGATGCTCTTGCAATTAATAAGGTTGAATGATATCATTGAATCCTGAAGGTCTGTGGATGAAAAGGTCTAGGAAGATGATAAGAAAGATGCATTTGAGACTCAACATACCCCCATCGTGAAGGTGTTGTATGTCCTCATGCAACCAAAATTTTGATAATCCTTCTTCGGCTCATATGCCTTGACACTTCAGCCAAGACATCCAATCCTCTCCTCTCTCTCCTCGGTGCCGCTAACATTCCGGGTTTCTATTACATCTAAATTTGATAATAATCCAAAGGTTCACACTCTGCATTTTCAATTTGTTGTTCTCTTCCATAGTCCTAGATGTAGCATGGTATTATCATGAATGATTTGTCCAATTTAATTTGTTCCTTCAATGTTTCATTTTCATTTTAATGTGTCTATTTAAAAGCTCCAAATAAAGACTTTATGAGAATAATGGACTTAAGTACCTGGACCCCGACGTTTTTCTAAATATTCTATAATCATATACTTCGCTGTTGTCTATATCGTGTCATTTTTATTGGGATGTCCCAAAATGCCGTGAAGGAGATTTGTCTTCAAAATCCTGGCCGAGAAGGGCTCACATCAACATCCGTCGTGGAATGGATGGACTATGTTCAATGTCTCATCAGAATGAAATGAACCAGTTCACTAACCGACCGAGAGTGAGATGGACTATGGTCACCGGGATTGTCAGATGTTTCTTCTCCCAAATCGATGAAATGGGGTCCTTTCATTTGCATTTTCCTTAATTTCCCCCTGAGTCCGGAACTTCTTCACACGCCGTGGACCACTGTCTTTTATGCCTTTCTCTTTCTTCTAGCCATAGATGACTGCTTTAAGGTGAACCGCCTTTCGATAACACTCATCGTATAGCCTCAATATTTTTTCTCTCTTTCGTGTTATTGGTTTTTTAATTCTGGTTTCTTTCTTTCTTCCTCTTCCTACTAGTTCTTTCAATAGGTAGGAGTATTTTGAATTTCATCATTTGTTCTTTTCTCCATTCCTTCTATGTAGTTACCTTTCAGAATTTTGAGTAGGAGCATACTTTGAAGCTCAGTCATTTATTCTTTTCTCCTACTTCCTTCGATGCTACTGTGTGAATTTCGAGGTTCCTCAAAGAAATTTCTCTAATCAAAAATTGTTCCCATGTGTCCTTCTTCTCCTTTAACTTCAATCAAATTTTACAAGACCATGGTGATATAGATGTATTCTACATCTCCTAAATTTTTCTTAACAAACTGCATCTTCTTCAAAACTATTTAATAGAAAATATGTGGAGATCGAGAGTTTGATTACCTAGAAAAATCATCAAGAACTGGGTATGGTACATATACAGGACTCCAAAACGGCTCTGCTGTGATAGAATTTTGAACAACTAGCAAGAAGTAGCCTATTCCTCTTTCAGCATGAACGTGAATTCTTTTTAAAAATAGTTATGTCCATACCTTGGTTTCGTAAGATTATTCTGTGGCCTTCATCACTAATGCTTTTTTCAAACCAACGTTCACCTTCGAGTTCCGTGAAGTTAAGAGAGATGCCTCATTCACCGCAACCCTAAGGTCTCAATCTCTACCTCTAGGCCAATAAAGATCTTGCGCGTTTTGTCACCTCTTTATGGTGGAAATTAACTTTTGATAAACCGCAACCTACTTTGCCTTCTTCAATATATCCTGACTCTGCGGGTATCCTTCCATGAATTTAGGTCCTTCCTGCTCGCTCTTAACAATTTACCTATCTTCTTTCCGATCTTTAAAACTTGTCACAGGAGGAGGGTTCAATGGAAGTAGAACGGCCGAATGAACGGAAATGAGCACAATGACTATAGGCAGATATCGAGAGTGTATAAGAAATCGTAGCTGCACGTAGAATGAAATGGAGGAAGCTGAATAGAGAAGGTTTATGAGCATGGCAAAAATGCGTCATGAGATTAATAGAACAATAGGAAGAGTATAACACATCCCAGTTGTTTGAAATTTGTAATGCAAATAAATGGGCACGCTTAAACAACGGCTAACATTTATGCGGCTGAAAGAAGTCAGAGTCAAATCAACTACGTCTTCACGTTGCATGTGGAGACGGAGTTTGAGAAGATCGAGGTTTGATTATGGACCGTTTGAAAATGAATGTGGGTGATCATATGGAGATCATGAAAGGGTTATGAGTTTTTCAATATAACTTATTGCACAGGCAATGGAGCTTTATGGTTCATAACTATATAAAAATGTGTTTTCAATGCTATTTGAAATAAATTCTACTCATACCTTGGAATCTTTTTCCTTTTCCTGGTCTTCAATTAGTTGCTCCTCATTGATAGCTTGAATGCCCTATGTCTTCATAATTGGTCCTCACCCGCATTTGATTTCAAGGGTTATGGAAATAACATCCGGTCGTACATTATTTTGAAATGAAAGTGGTAATGCTAACTGTCAGTCGCGAAACCGGAGTCGGGCCGTGAAATAGATGTCACCATGAAATCGACACAACTATTATTTGGGTGAATGAATGAAATCTGATGACAAATGACTAGATGGAAATGGTCATGAAAAAGAATTTATCGGTGAAATGGAAAATGAAGCAGATAAAATGAAGTGAATGGAGTGAAATGAGTGAAATGAAGTGAATGAATGGAGTGGATGGTCACAAAACTTGTGAAATGAAAGAGATTTTTTTTGGAAAATATAGAGTGTCGTGTGTTCCTGACACTTATATTTTCTTCGTATAAACCGCTAACGTTGATTGGCTTCAGCTTATACAATTTTTTTTTTTTTTAACCGAATAATAAAGTTGTGGCTAGTGGAGAAGAAGAATTCTTCTGCACGTACTTAATCATGAATTTTTGAAAATTTTTGACAAAATTCTCCCTTTGAGAGTACAGATAAATCCTCAATCTATGGCTATTCACAATAAGAGGATTTGAAACTCATCAATGGTCTTGACTTACCGCTCCATTGCTAAAGATATTGTCAATCTCATATGGTCTAAGCTAATGAGTTCCGAAATTTTCCTTGAAAATCTTTAAAACTTGAATCAAATACCAATGCCCAATTCTCTTTTTGAAACTTTTCTTTGATGTACTTGTCATTCCATTGCTTCTTGATATTGAACTAGACTGCCTAGAATTGCTTTATCTGATTCATCGAAGTCGACTAACCGCTTCCATTCTATGCTTTGGCTTCGATAAGTCTATCCCCAATCGAACTCGCTATCTTGAAGGTTCTGACTTGGAACTCAATGGGGGAGGACTTCTTCCCATAAAAAAGTCTATAGGAGAATGTCCTTGTATCTACGTGTCTTCAGAGGCCGCCCAATCTCTAATAAGGAAAGATGAACAATTTTGGTGATGATACTTTCAAGAACTTTGTTTGTGACCTAATTGACCATTTGTCGTTGAGGATGGTGGGTGAGCAGATCTTTGTGCTTGATTTTGTATTCTCCATCAATTTCTCCACCAATTTGATGAATTACCTTTGATCATTGCCACTTTCAGAACACCAAAGGCAAAAATATCCCCATAAAGAAAAATGAACAACCGAATTTTCGGGAGTGTATGTCAATGCTTTGGCTTCTGGCCCATTTAGGTAACATAATTAGTACAAACTAATATATACTTCTTTTGCTTAGATGGTGGATTAATAGGTCCAATCTAAAGCCTATTTTTCAAAGGGTTCAATGAGTACCGTGGTTGTAATGGAATTTCATTTGAAAGGTAGGTTTCTACTCTTCGTAATATTACACCTTGACATATTGTTTCAGATCTTTGAAGAGGGAAGTTACTAATAATATCCTAAAGAGAGGATTTTATAGGCCCTTTTGTCCGCAAAGTGTCCGCCACATGGTTCATCATGACATGCCTTATTAGTCAAAGTATTTCCATCTTCTCGACATCTTCCCGATCACAAGATCTCGGGCTCGCTTTAAACAATTCGTTAGAAATCCATGAATATTTTGAACTCTCCCGAATAATTTTTCGTTTTCACTTGGAAATACCGTGAAGGTAGTTTCCCGTAACCAACAGTTAGCAATATTCGCATTCCAAGGAGTTTTATAGCTGGCTTACAAACAAGTATTCATCGCAGGCATTCTATCCTGCTGTGAGAATCTTCCTTAGTATTTCAATCCTAGACAAGAAATCCTAGCTATCAGATTTTGTTTCCGGGTCTATCCAACACAAAAGAATATTGTACCTGCAAACTAAGAGCCATCTCTGTCACTCCGCCATTAGTAATGTGTTTTTTCATTAAATATCTAACGTGTAATGGCCGCAGGAATAAAAGTTTTATAGCCTCGTTATATAATAACAAAACTTATTGATCATATGAACAATACTTAAAAACTCTTTTCAAATACAAGATATGAATCCCGTGGAGCTAAATTTTACCGTATAATAAATGGCATAAGGAACTAAATATTTTTGACCCAACATGCCTCCAAGAGTCAGATTCGAAGTATCCATAGAAATATGGAAAGGGGAGTTTCCAATTTGGTCCTCAAGATAAATGCTTCAGACATTCTTTTTTCAAATTAAAAAAGGTCACTATAACTAGATGCATAAATTCATAGTCTTTTAGGCAATTTGAAGAGTGGTGATGCTATTTTAGTGAATTTTCTATAAATCTTCTATAGTAACCAAGTAAACTCTAGAAAACTTAACATCTCTTTGAAAATTTGGAATAGGTAATTTGGAGATGACTCTGTCCTTGGATCTATCAACCTTAATCCCATCTCCTAAAATATGATGCCCTAAACAACTTTCTTCAAGAACATCATAAAGCATTTTCATGGCGAATGAAAGGTTTGTTTTTACATCTTATATGACTTTTCCAAATTTTCTAATGCCTCTTCAAATGAATTACCATAAACTCGTAAAATCATCCATATAAACCTCTACACAATCATGGATTAGATCGCAAATTCTTAGTACTTCCTCTTTTGAATGTTGCAGTGCATTGGCATAACCCAAAAAGGAAGTAATTACAGGCAAAAGCTCCCCATGGGACAAGTAAATGGTCTTTATCTGATCTTCAAAGCACTGAATTTGATTATAGCCACAAAACCATCCAAAAATGAAAAGTACTTTAATTAAAGAATGTATCTAATACCCGATCGATAAAAGGCAAAAGGAAAGTGATCCTCTAAAAGCGTTTGTTCACATCAGACCAATGCATACCTCCATTTACCATTATTTTTAGAAAATATAACCGTAGGAGAAACCCATCAGTTATATGAAATTGGATAAATGCAGTTTACATTGAGTAGTTTTTCGAGCTCTTCCTTCACTATCTCCTAAGATTTGGATCTATCCTTCTTTGAGGTCATTCGATTGGTCTACTTATTTTCCTCAATATAGATATGATGGATGCAGTCTTAGGATCACTACCTTCATGTCATTATACTCCCATGCAAATGCAATAGAAATGTATTTTTGCAAGATTTTGTCCTTCGTTTTGGATTCTTCAAATACTTGCTGGATATTCAATGTTTTCCTGGAAAATCTCAATAGTAGAACTACTAAACTCTTCCATAGAGTAAAGAGACATTTGTCTTGATGATAAATATTCATGTCATATTCCAACTGAAATTGTAACAGTACTCAAGATGTCTCCAAAATTTTCTAATGTCTAATTTGACTATCCTCACCACTTCAAATGGTAAAAACGTTGTATAGTGTCCTCATCATCAACCCATTCATTGTCTCCTACCGTGATTGCTTGAGGATACAAATTGAATTTTGTCGAATTACCATTAGAAATGTACATATCCCTGATCTACAACTAATAAAAGCATCACCGGCTAGCCAAGGTCTTCCTAAGATATGGAAAAATCATGGAGATTACTCAGAGTCAAAAATCAAGTAAAATCTACCGATATTCCCAAGAATCCAAGGGTTAGACCTGGGAAATACCTTCTAATACACCATCCGGTTTAATAATTGATCGATTTGAAGTTATGTAAGAAAGTAGGTTTAAAAGAAGGTTAGGAATTTAGTCGTTCCATAGTCCTGGCTCACTCATAATGATGATAAGCAAAATTCTCAAGTCAATCAATGTGTTTGGAATTTCTACCCCATTTATATGTGTCTTGACAATTGACTTCGGATCTACATATTTCGCATAATTTTTCCTATCATAATATCCAGAATTTTTCCTACTCAGTGATTCTTCTCAGGTCTTTAGTTTCTTCCCTGGCTCAAAATCCCTAACTCCTTTATCATTTTCGCTAGAATAGAATTCCCGAATGGCTTGTAGCAAGAGTGCAATCTGATACAAAACATTCTTCAATTCATCTAGAAATCATAGTTAGGCAACAAGATTTGTTTTCCACCCACTTGTTAATTCTGTAGCTCCTTCGTGAAAGGGATGTAGATGAAGATGCAAAGTTGCTCAACTATAGGAGTTGTGGCAGGCTAACTTTTCTTTTCTTTTGAATGCTTGAATTTTAAAGAGATGCTTCCTCAACCCTTATTGACTTGGAAGTAGAATCCTCCTCGAGGTATCTTGCTCTTGAATATCTATAATAGTTTTTCTAAACTTCAAATGTCAGATTCAGTTGGTACATCATTGAGAGGAACAATCATATAGGTAGGAAATTGTTGTCCTTTCTATCATGTAAGTATTCTGAGGATTTATTGTTAGGATTTGCAATGGTCAATGTGAAGTTGATTTGTCTTTTTGGTATGGGAGCATGAGTTGAGGATTTGGATTTTGTTGAGAAGGTTGTTGTTGTGGAAATGGCAATGAAAGTTGTGGATTTGGGTTTGGGTTGAGGCCATAGATTTTGAAAGATGGAGGATATTGGTAAATTGAGCACCCCATAAGGATTTTGTATCCCTTGTACGCATGGCTGATATGGATTTGATGCAGCAGCTGTAGGTTGTTGCTGCGATTCCAATTTGTGGGTTTGAAGATTCACAGGGATTGTTAAACCCTTGAGTTTGTTTTCCTCGCCAAGGTCTTTCTTGCAACAAAAACGTAGAGATTCTACCGAATTTATTCCTTGAAATATTTCACTTGAGTCTAGGAATTGAAGGACAATCCTTGATCTCATGATTCCTTCAGCAAATCATACATGTTTCTACAATCTTGCATCCAAGGGACATTCCCTTAAATCATGTTTTTCCTACATTTCGACAAAGATGCATAAAGCATCTGCTTTCTCGTCATTGTTTTGGATTTTATGGTAGTTCAGTTTCTGTCTACTAAGGCTCCCCAAGATATTAGTTTCAATTCATCAAGCATACAATAATCTTCCCTACTCTTACTGATCCGCTCAGATTTGTTAGTCCTAATAAGAGAAGGATCCCACTCTTTTCCCGTTTTAGATTTTCCTCTTCATATGGACACATAGTTCTCTAATGTCACGGTATGGAAGTGAGAACCGTCTCCTTTCCCCATCATGTTTAAAATATCTATCCATTCATTCAATGGCTTAATATGAGGGCTTGCTCTTTAATCTGCTGTTCATCTGTTCTTTGGGGTTGTAATGAAATATTTCAAACTGTGCTTATCTTCTTTTGCATCATTTTGAATAATTCATCCTTGTGGATTGTGGGTATACAATAGTCCAAGTATCTATCCAAAATGTTTGCTCTATATCATTCCAAGTCCTAATAGATTGAGGGCTAATCCCATGTCTGCCTCAAAGGGCTCCTTCAATGTTGAAGGAAACATCATGAGTTTTTGAGAGTCTTCATATAGTCATAGGTTTGGCACACGATCAAAACTCAAACAGCAAATGTTTCGCATCCTCACTTCGCAATCCATAAAGTTAGGAGCATTTATGGTGAGATATTTTCATCGTTGTATGAGTTTCTATCAATTATAGGAATCCAAACGTTGTTCCCTTCCCCATTTCTTCCATTATTATCTTCACCATTGTTGTCTCCATTGTTTCTTCTCCTCTACCTCTACCTCTACCTCCAAATCCACTCATTATTTCCCCGCCATGATAGTTTTTTTAGAGTCCTTAAAGTCCTCTAGTTCTTCTATCGTTTGTGATGAGAGTTTTCCTTTCTAAATGAGATTTAGTAGATGGTGTAGGAGAATCCTCTAATTCAGTCGCTCCTGAATTCCAAAAATATTAAGGCTGTGTGATGGTGGTGATTCTGTCTATGCCTGAAGAAGATGGAGTTGTGAAAATCGAACTCTTGGCTTTAGGTATAAACCTTCCTCAGAATCTCTTGCTCTATGCATGTCATTTTTTTTTTTTTTTTAAAGTAGGGATAATACCTCTCTTTCTGATATCTGTGTCACATCAGGTGACGTAAGAGAGCATACTTTAAGAAATTACTAAACCACAATTTTCTTTTCTCATCCTCCATCACACTAGGCAAGAGGAGAGCATACCTGAAATTATCGTTTTCCTTTATTATTATTTTTTTTAAGAAATCGCTACCTAGTTACACTCTCGACAATGGTTTCAAATGTTTGGTCATTTAGTGTCCTACCAAGGTGACACGGACAATCCGGATTCGAAGATGAAGTGTGGCATACTATATGTGCAAGATAACTGAGCTGAATTTTTGTCATTTTTGGTTTTCTAATGAGATGGAAATTTAAATAAAACAAGTATGGTTATGATTGTTCAAGGCAATGATATCCTTTATACGGATTACCAACTTCAAATCCTAAAAAGGAATTTGAAACATACAATGACAAAAACTTGAAAGGAAATGAAATGTGCCGCTAGTCTAATAAATCAAACAAGAACTATTGAGCATGAAAACCAAACTATCTCATTGCCTAAAACACAAAAGTAAACTATGCTTAAAGAAATCCAAGAATTGCACGAAAGGAATTAAATCAAATTACATCAACTTATATTCTGATCCTCGCCATTAGTCCAAATGCATGGTTTCTGTGAGGTAAATCATAAACAACTTGAGCAATCTGATATCTTAATTTGCGTAAAAGAAACTAATATCAAACTACACAATTATACTAATCCTCACCACTACCCAAATTAGTATTTCTGGAGAGGTAACTGAAATGATATGAGTAATTTAATATATCTAACTTGCAGAAAGTAAATTAATATCAAACTACACCTTCATACTTCAATCCTCACCATCACTCCAAAATTGCAGTGGCTTGAGGTAACAGAAATGACATGAGTAATTTAATATATCTAACTTTATAGAAGTAACCAATATCAAACTACACCTTCATACTAACCTCTACCATCACCCACTTATGGCTGAGGTAACTGAAAATGACATGAGCAATTTAATATATCTAACTTGCAGTAGTAAACTAATATCAAACTACACATTCATATTTGACCACTCATCATCTACCATTTTCTGGAGTAGGAATCAAAATGACATGAGAAATTTAATATATCTAAATCTAATCATCAAGCAAATGAGTGCACGGAAATAAACAAAGCAGCACTGGAATTAAATGAAATAAGAAAATAAATTAGCATCGAACAATATTGATTCCATGTCATTAGTCAAAAAGATATGCAAATGCCCTGCTGCTTATTTGTAATCCGAAACAAGAACATTGATCAGCTTAACAACAACATAAAAACATGAAAGATTATGGACAGTAGATAAAGCATGAAAGATTATAAACAGAGATGAAGCATAAATACTATGAAAGAAATAGCAAACATGAATGACTTATGGCACAATGAGCATGTGTAACAAAATAAGAACTATACAATAATGCATGTTCCCGCCTGCAAGGGCTCCCTCAATGTACCTCTTTGGTACCAAGTACGAATTACGCTTGGAAACAGAGTCTTCTTATATATTAAAATGTAGTCATAACAGAAAGGTACATAATTTAATGCTGGAAAACGTAATTAGCACATGTAACTATTCTATACAATCTAATGTGCGTATGCAAACGCGTTATTTATAACAAAGGTATAACTAATTTCAAAGTTTGTGCCGTATAGAGAACACGTAAATCACTAATGCCCGCAGATCTAGGATCATGGCCGTGTTGAGAGTAAATCTATGATGAGCGGATGTTGAACGCTTATGGAGCCGTGTGCATGTGTGTTGATGTCTCCACCCGAAACGGCCATAAATCTTCACGTGACGAGAAATAAAGTCCCGTCACCGTGGGACTCTACGGTTGACTTCCACTTGGCCACCTTTGACTGCAGCCTCCTTCAGATGAATTTCTCGAGCCAAGGTGACAGATCCATGTCCACATCATTTCAATTTTCCTATGTGGCCTGCTTTTACCCGAAGACACTCCTAGAATATAGAGTTTGCCAAAATGGTTTTAGTAAAGTAAGGCAAGATTTCAAGTACCAAATGAGCAAATCTAAATCAAATGTACAGACACAGTGCAACATAGTTAAAAAACTATTTTGAAGCTCTTTGCAATTAATATACAATGATATTGATAACTTGAAGGTCTGTGTATGAAAAGGTCTGTGGAAGATGTATAAGAAAGATGCAGATTTGAGATCAACAAAGTAAGCCATAGGTAAATAAGGTGACTGCCCATAGATTCCTCTCCAATCAAAAATGGCCTTTTGAGGGTATCCTTCTCACGATTAGATTTCAATATTAGCCATAAGATTTGTGTTGTATGTGTCTAAGTGCCTTGGAGTTGATATAGTAAGAAGCATATAAATAGGTCCTAAATAAAATCCTTACACATATAGAGAATGACCTTTAGATGTTTGACATCTCTTTAGAGTTTTAGATGCCTCAAACTTTTAGATTTAATGCCCGAAATATTTATTTAGGAGCTAATAGTATAACAACCCTTAAGGATTTCATGTAAATAAAATAATAAATTTAAATTCATGGGAGACATACTCCAAGTTGAATTTTGGGTAAATCATAGTGGTTTGGTACATTGGGGCTATTAATTAATGGTTGGGGAAATAGACAAAGGAAAAGTGGTATTAATTGAAATTTTATTTATGAAATAAAGTAAATTTGAGAAAAAGGAAGGTGAAAGGTCACATATTTTCATGAGAGAACACAGAAAGCAATAAAATAGAGGTCTCAATGATGTGCTATTCGATGATCATTTCACAATCCGTCAGCTTTATTCGATCTCTTCATTATCTCACTCCCCCATACTTGCACACTTAGGAGTTTCCTTTGGAGTATCTTTGGAGAATTTGGCATACATACTGGATTTGGAGAAAGAAGGCAAGAGAAAGTAGAAAAATACAAGGTAATAGGTGCATTGCCAGCTTCATGCTTATTTCTTTAGGTAATAGGTTGCGTGTTTATTTCCTCGCTTTATTTATGGATGCATGTGATCTGTGTGTATATTTTCTGTTATGTGTTGTCATTGGCATGAGATATCTTAGATTGACAAGGGTTTTAGCCTTGCTTCGTTATTTCCTAGATAGTCATGGTGTTTGTGGGTTTTTCCACTCGATTGTTTTTAGTTGGTGCTCTTGATTTCTTGGTCAAGAAAATGACACTGAAGCCTGAACAATTTGGGTTTCCAGTTGCTAGTCTTGAGCTCAAGTTGGAGCAACACTCTAGAGCTTTGGTGGTGGATTTACTATTCGCAATGAAGTTGGAAAACACACTAGAGCCTTAAGGATGTGGGGTTGAGTTACTAGTTCCTGGAGCCCTAGGTAGAGAATTATCTAGTTGGTTGACTTGGGTAGATTCAACTTCTTCCATAATCAAAGTAGGGTAGAATATATTATTTCTAGACCGATATTACTTTGTCATGAGGAACTTCATTAGCAGTGTTCCTCCTCAACAGTAAGGGTGTTCCTCCTTTTCATGAATGAACTTCATTGGTGTGTTCCTCATATATATGGGTAATTTCATACAAGTGCATATATGGAAGTTTCACATATGGCTAAGATACATTACAAAAAATAAATTTCAGGTGCATTTATGGAAGATTCTCATGTTCGTATATGTACAACTCTTTGTATAATTAACCAGATATGTGCATATCTTATGTATATGCACAACTTCCATATATGCACAAATTTCGTATATGAAAACAAGTAGAAGTTGCACACATACAAATCTAATCAAGAACTTCATAATATTCATATCATAGTCTCCATATATGCACAAATATTTTGTATATATGAAATTTCAAGGTATATGCAAAATTTTCTGATATGCACAAATCTACATATGTGCAACTTATGTATATGCGCAACTCGTATATGTGTAACTATGTATATGCTAACTTTGTATACGTGTAACTTTCATATGTATAACTTATATGCATAGTTTTTATAGATGGGGCTTCCATGTATACAGATATATATAAAATATTTATCATATACATAATTTATGTGCAACTTCCACTATTGTATATGTGCAACCTCCTTATATGCATTTTACATGTGCAACTTACGTATATGTTCATATTTGTTTGCACATACACAAAGATGTGCATAGACATGTACATATATTCTTATAAAAATAGTTTTGCATTGTGCTTTTGGACACCATATCTTCCATGTCTCCAGCTCCGTATATGTATAAGCCCTTGTATATGCACATATTGCTATATGTGCAATGTCTGTGAACATGCATATATTCCATAAATGTGCAACTTATTTATATATACATATACGAAAGGTATATAGAAGTGTATAAAAATCCTTTTTTGTAATATGCATATATGTAAACCTCCATATATGAAAATTCGTATATGCGTAAATATTTTGTATGGTGCACAACTTCCCATATATGTGAAACCTGTTATATGTGCATATATTCCATATATGTGTAAGTATCTTCCCGTATATGCGCATATCTTCGTATATGTGCATCTACTCGTATATGTGCATCTTCCATATGTGTATATACTTTAATATATAAAGGAGATACGAAGATGCACATATGCCTAATATGCACATACAAATGATATTTTCATATAAAAAATTTACGCATATATGGAAGACATGCGTGATATATGTGCGTATACAGAAAGTCACAGCCTTTCTATATATGAACATTCATATATCACATATCTTTCATATGTGCACAACTTTCTTATTTATATGTATATAGGAAGTTGTAATACATACAAAAGATATGCACATATACGTGGGTTGGGTGTGTATGTTTTAGGTTGAAGTTGGGGAAGCAGGTATGTGAATATATAAAAGATATGTGCTTATATAGAAGATATGTGTATATATGGGTAGTTACGAATATAGAAAAGATATGTGCATATATACAAAATATATGTACATATATGGAAGTTGTGCATATACATGTTGTGTACATATATGGAAGATATGTGTATATGTAGTTATGTATATATGGAATTTACATAATAAAAGTTATGTATATACATAAGTTATACAATTTTATTTAGTTTATTGTGTGTATACTTACAACATTTTGCTAGCTCTTAGAAGGAAGTGGATATTCCATCACCATCTCCGAGCATATATTTGGGCATGGAAATGTCTATAATAAGTCTAGTAAGGTCCTTACTCATTTTTTGCATAGTTTTCATCTATACCATGACCCATGTTGATTTCCAAGGCTTGGAAGAATATCTATGGAATGAATATGAGTGTATGGTCTTTCTTCGGCATAGATATTATTTTTTGCTTCGGGTAGGTACTGGTGGTAATGGGGTTAATTTTCTTATGACTTAAGGTTATTTTCTTTATATAATTTCATTTCATCATTGTCCATAGTAATTCTCTATAAAATAAAGAGAGGAAAAATGTGATGATGATATTAAATGGCCCCCAATGGGAGCAGTTCGTAGCCTTCTCAGTGGTGTGAGGGTGGATAAAGAATAAAACAAAAGAGCCAAGTCTAGTTCCAAATAGTGAGGGGTTTAAGTGTTGCTAATAATAGATATATAATAATTTTAGTTTGTGATTGAACTCACAAGACTAGAGATAAGAGATGCTTAGATTCCATCGGGAGATAGAAGGATGGGTGAAGGATAATTTACAATGGAACATGAAATACCAGGTTTTCAAGATAGCAGAGACTCATTGGATCATGAAGGCTATGGTTTATCATGCCTTAGAACTTAAGAAAGCAAGTGAAACAAAATATATGGAACTTGGTTTGAGTATTTGAGAGAAATTTTGTAAGCCAGAAGGGGTCTTATAGGTCAACATTCAATTAGGTAGGTGTAAAGTCCAGTGTGAGACATGAAAGGGTGATAATGACTCATATGATCTTATACCCTAGAATCATATTATCCTCTTTATTAGTCGTTTAATTACTCTTCTTCTGCTTTATGAGCTAAAGTTGCATAACAACTAGTTTGTAACT
This sequence comes from Pinus albicaulis, assembly GCA_034641835.2. NCBI lineage: Eukaryota > Viridiplantae > Streptophyta > Pinopsida > Pinales > Pinaceae > Pinus > Pinus albicaulis. The sequence continues at coordinate 522,746 of JAXQQM020065678.1, forward strand.
AGAATCTTTATTAAATTCAATTTACTTCAATCATATTTTATTATTTTAGGAAGAAATACATTGTAGTGTTAGGAATTAATATTTTAAATGGTTTTGGTAGGTGAAGTCTCCGTCTCATAAACGAAAATTCAATCTTGTGACTATGCATACATCTATGTGCATTCATAATAATATAAAGTAATATTATGAATGAATAAAATTGCTACATCATCCATCAATATAATCTAATTCAAAAACTTCTATAAAATTCTCCTAAAATATTATGGAGTAAAAATATATATCATATCTAAAATAAGGTGTTACTACAACAAGAAAAAACAAAACAAAACAAAAATGTGTTGAAAAACATATTGTAAAATATACCAAAAATAAAAGTCTACATGAAACAAAATAAACAACAAGAAAATATGAAATATCATGTAATATTTGACATGTATTATGTTTATCCTCCTAATACCTATTGAGCCTCAGCTGTGAAATCTCATTATATGACTTATCAAATATGTGCACAAAGTAAGTGTTATGTTTATCCTCCTATCATCCCATGAGCTCATAGAAAGCTCATTATATGCAACACTAACAAATATGTTACTAAAGTAAGTTTCATAATGGTAGTGCATGTATTAACAAAGCACACCATGCTTAAAATCATGTTTATGCAATTTTTAGGTATGTGGTAAAAACATCCATGGAAAGATATTATATATATGCAGAAGTGAGAGTGTTCATGGATTGATAAGGAAATTAAATGATTTATATGTATAATGGAGAAATAAATTAGGCAACAATACCAATTTCACATGGATATTTGATATATTATAATTTTCTATATTTATGAGAAATGTAAACTATATTATTAAGAGGCAATGTATAATATGTTGATTAATATTATTGTTGAGTCTAGAGGCTTATTCTATAGTTCAATAAGAGGCAAAGGCCATGTGTAAGTTTGTTCGCCTATGGATTCCCCTTTAAAATAAAAATAAAAAATAACATTATGTTCTAAATAGAAAAATAATGTTGGTTATAATATATATATATATATATATATATATATATATATATGTTGTAAAGTAATTAGAAGTTAAAACAGTATAAAGGTAAGTAAATGTTTAAATTTACTTTTAAAAATATTTCAGTTAAGAAATTTAATGCAACTAAGATCTATAATAACTAATTTCAATTATTAACCATATATATATATATATATATATATATATATAAGTGCGAAAATAAAATATTGTAATGTTATATATAAAAAAATATTCAATGTGGGTTATCACTAAAATATTTTAATACAAATTAATATTCAAAGATACTTAAAAATATATTAATAATAAAAACTATTTTAATTTGCTTGATAAAATGTATGATTGTATGTGTTATGAAAATATTTGAATATCAATTACCTATCATTTTAAAAAAGTTATGTATATACTATGAAAAAAATTCAAGTTTTTTTAGTTAAAACGTTTATTTAGCTCTATATATACTCTATTAGCATTCACAAATACAATTTAAAAAATGAAAATAGTACATTGTATTTGCACTCAAGTTTGCAAGTGAATAAATTTGATCCTGCCTCATGTTTATTTGGTTCTATATATAATTTATTTAGTATTCATAAATACAATTAAAATACGGAAAATAACATATTGTATTTAGCACCAAGTTTTCAATGCGAAAAAATTGATCCCATCAATCATGTTAGATCCATACTTAAAATAAAATTTATAATCGTATTAAACAATATATGAACTTGATTCCTTTCCATACTTAAGATAAGATTTAGGAGTGGACCGCAATTTTTTTTATCGAATCCAGTGAAAAATAATCAAAAATTCAGGAAGTTGGAGTTGAATTGCATTTTATAATGGAAATGGATTCAGCATTATCAAACCCTTAGGGCACCCAAAAATGTTTACCTAACTATAAACAAGATTTTGATAAATTTTTGTTGGAATTTATCAAAATCTTCGCCGACTCGAGTTATTCTGGGTGGATTTTTGCATCAACGTTGAAGATTTATGATGATACAAACAAATAAGAGTTTGATTCCTTGAAAGGATACCTTAAATGTCACCTATAAGGTTGAAGGTTGTAAGTGTACCAGGAGCAATAGTAACGTTAGAAGATTGAAATGTTATGATAAAATAAAATGAATGGTGTTAAAGTAGTTCCACGTGACCTCATATCAGATGTATGTAGTTTGTTATATATGTTGGCATGTTTATCATGAAGACATACGTAATGCAACTTCAAGGTGTATGGTCGTTGGTCGTTAGCACACATATAGAAAGAATTTTTATTATAGTTATTTTGCAATAGACCAAGTAATTTTATACCATAGGATAAGCGAATCTGTAACATATAGTACATGTGTAATCTTGTTGAGAAGAACACGACCAAAGTGAAATAATGTGAGGTCAAGGGATTCTGTCAATAACTAACTTGTCATTTGTGAAATGCTACCTGAATAGTAAAGTTAACCATATGGAAAAACATGCAGAGGGCGAGAATGTTTAGTTACAAATCAGAGGTAAAACAAGTCACTTAGAATTAAAGTTGTAGTGATAAAGGTCGAGCTCACAAAGAGTAACCAGAAATTGCACCACATGTTGCAAGAACGTCAGAAGGCAATAGGTCGTATGTTGAAAGAGTAGCCTAGAAGGGTGATGTTGCAAGAGAATGACATCATGGAAGAATGAAAGGAAATACCTACTGAGGTCTCAGATATTGATGATAAGAGTTATCAACTGTAAATTTTTGTTATAGATTTTGAAATAGGAAATTAGGGTGAAAAATATAGGTAAAACCAAATATAATATGTTCACATATATACAAATTTTGTTATAGATATTGAAATAGGAAATTGGGGGTGAAAATCCTTCATGGATTACTAATCCTAGAGACAAGCATGTAACCCAAACAAGATCTTAAATACATTCATACACCCATCTAACATATAACAAAGAGACTTTATTAACAAAAATAGAAGCTAATCCAAGTTCATTCATATCTCGAGATCAATTACATGCTTATCGTAAATTGTATATGAATAATATGAATAGTCTTCGTGTATACAAGGAAAGTGAATGTCATTTTAACATGGAAACATTTTGGAAGGAGATATTGTTATTTATGTTATGGTTTATTTTCTTGACTCCAAACTTGGTTTATTCTTTCTTATACATAAGAAAAAATACAAGTAAATTCACAAATTTAAGTTATAGTTTTATATTTTATAAGTTACAAATCTAGTTTCTTATTAAAATATTTTACACATCCAGGGTTATTCTAAATTGATCAAGAAATGGGAATTTACTATGGTGTTCTATGTGCAATTGCAAAATTCTGTGTCCATCATGTATGAAGTTCATTGCAACCTTGGATATATTCTGTGAGTTGTTGTGATTTTTCGCTGTGGCCACAACTTAGTTTTCATTTTCACCTAGTTATCATGATTCAAAATCCTTTTGTTATAATCTTAGATCCTTAGCATTATATATATTATGTGAGCTAATGTGATGTTTTTGCTTGTCATGTTTGTCTTTTTTTTAATCATTTATTATACTACAATATTGATTCTTTCTATTGTCTATTTTGTTTATGAATCTTTAAAAAAGCGTAGAACATTTGATTTTACAAGAGATTCTCAGGCATGGGTGGGGGTTTCAAAAATTGGAGAGTAAATTGAGGGATATTGTTTGGAAATTGCTGCTAAGATGGGAAATTTGGGATGGTTTTAAGACAATATGGAAAATAAATATTATATCTTAGCTACAATTAGTAATTAAACATATGGCATAGTTCGCTTGATTGGATTTTTCAATGCAAAGACCCTATGAATTGTATCACATGTGGGCAGCTTAGTCAATTGATTTAAGTTTACAATATGTTTTACTTTAATTGCCTATCATCTTATTCTTCCTTCAGTTCGATCAATGTATTATTAAAAAATTATTTCTCAAAAATTAAAATTTATTTATGTCCTAGATTAATAATAAATATGTTATTTACCTATTTAAAAAGATATATCTTTATCTATACTCTATCTATACTAACGGCAGGGTTATAAAAACTGAATTTCTTTATCCAAACAATTCTATAAATAGCTCTGTCGATTGAAGGTAGATATGATCCTAAAAGCCATCAATTTGGAATTTGGGGCTATGAAAATGATATTTAATTCATTCTCACAGCTTTTGGGAAGTTAGGAAGGGAAGTGGCTGCAAAATTTATTTTTGGGAAGACTTCAAAAAATGTAGAGGGAGAAACTATTCAGCCGACGGACTTGGGCGAAATTTTTCTATACACTAATACACCAAATCATAGGTTCAGGCAAGACTATCAAGGCCATAACTACAATGACTCCATGGTGAAATGGAAAGACAAACCTATTGGTCAAGCTCATGAACGCAAAGAATGGGAAAACTTTAAGTAAAGAACTCAAGACAAGAAAAACTTAGACAAATCTCTCGGGTCCACAGATATCCCGATGGGGATATTTGACAAAAGGGTTGTTCACAATAAAAGAAGGCTTATTATATTCAATTCAACAAGCCTGCAGATAATGCTTAGCCTTTAAGTGGAAAAAATATAAGTATTGAAACATTGGCCTAAGGTGGAATACTTTATACGGGTAAGCCATCATAGGATTTTGATTGTTGGGAGAATGTGCCACAGCAGTAGGTGGAATGTTAGCCTTCGTTACTTATCAGGTTAAGCACCGAGATTGAAATGACATAACACCTTCTAACTTTGTCCAATGGTGCAACCAAGCCTGATAACCCTGAAATAATCATATGAAGTAAAATGATAAAAATAGCAGGCTACATGAAACCATTTGCAATTGCTAAAAAGGAGGTTTCATTGTCAAGTGACTGGCTGTTGTTTGATCCTCTCATTTGGTTTCCTTCTTGGAACATTTGGAAAGAAATGAATCACCGGGTTTTCCAAGAAGCAAGAAATCCAATGCATCACATTTGGCAGTGTTCCAGATACATTCGTGAAACTATCCTAGTAGAAGTCGGGTCATGAAGATTTAGTGACAAAGGTATTGAATCTCGTATATTGAGGTTTCTAACCTTAAACCGCGTATGTTTTACAAAGTCTATGGAAGACCACCTAGTCAATCTATTGAGGAACACCATACCTCCTCAACCACAGTTTCTAAAATTAATTGCGATAAGCTCTAAAAGGTAATCAGTGTTAGTTCATAGAGGGATTTTCCGTAACTCTTGCCAAATAGCCCCACAAGCTTTTATATTCGATTTGGGCCACGCCTACAAATAATGAAATAACTTATGGCGGTCAAACAAGGGATTCTATAGCTACGTAGAAAATTATCAAAGAATCAATAAGGAGGGAGATCGCAATGGCACAAGTGTTCTCCAAAAGTTAAAAAGAAGGCACACCTTGGGAGAAATATCTCAAAGCATAATAGTCGTCTTCATTCAAGAAGTGAGCTAACCACATAATAATGACAGAAGTATTGATCCCAGAACCACACAGATCAAAGGGACAGAAATGTTTTATCTGCTTAATGAAGAAAGGCTAACATGTAGAGCGCCCATAGATGCTCACCATGGATGCCATCCGGGATGTGGAACCTATCTCTCCTATTGATTGTGAGGTAGGATCTCTAACCCCCGATCGTGGTATACGTGTCGTGAGGGGTATCTTAATCGTGTTCCCCAAGGTAGGCCACCTTTTCCTGTACTATGATCAGGACTGCAGCATCGTCATCTACCAACGTAGTAGTGAACATTCCACTTTCTCATGATTTTGCACAGGCTGTGTCATGGTGTCAATCAGTCAAGGAATGTTTCCATTACAGTAAGTGGGTTACCTCCTCCTTCATTCGTTCATGCAAAAGGTTTTTGAATGCAAGTGCCTGGAGGCAGAAATGTGAGGAAGTTTAGGCGCCTACTCAATCCATCAACCACCTAACCTTGTTCTGGCAAGGTATATGCTTCTTCCTCGCATTCATGGTTGCAATTGCCACAAGATGGTTCTCGATGATGTATCCTATGGTTGTTCTGTTGTTAATGATTCTCTCATTTCATGACTCGATGTCGGCCAAGAACCTTGCTTCGTGACTCGTATTCGCTGTAGACAATCCATTTCTCTCTACTCGTCATTCCGGTAGTTCATGGTTCTGTTTAATAATGTACTGCTTTCTGCACTCACTAGATAATTTGAGAAGGTTTAGATTTCGTTTAATTATGGTTTTTCTCAAATAGTTGCAATCGCTGGGCTTCATATGTCAATACGTTCCATGCCCCTTGCTATTTTTCCTGCCTCCATATAAGCAGTCAATATCTTCGCACACAGCTAACTCCCGTTATATAGTTTTGCCCAAGGAATATTCTGATTGTTGAATTGGGTTTTAAGTTCGCGGTCCTCTCTGCTTTCCCGACAGACAAACTTTTTCTCTTCACTGCCATGACTGGTCTAAATCAGCTTTCAAAATTTCCCATTCTCTTCATCTTTAGTAATGGTTTTTCCTGCCAGTCCAAAGGTGTCACCACCTTCTCTCTCGCACACGGCAACTCGCTTAATGTTATCGACCCATCTCTTCATCAGATCAGGCTCTATTTCCTAAGAGGATATACTATCTTTCCTCATTATTTAAGGCACTGGGTTCAGTGGTTAGGGTTTTCTTGCTCCTCCGATAGACACGCCATCTCCGTTCAAAGGGTGTGCACTGATGTTTAGACACCTGCTTCTCATTCCCCGATTGTTCTCTCTCCCCGTCTGCTTTCAGGCACACGAACAGGCTTCTAACCACCATGGGGAAGTGACGTTTCAGTTCTATGTCCGATAAAGGAAAACGAAGGCCCGCCGAGCTCCACTAAAGAAGCGTGGCTCTAAATCTAACCGTGAGATTCTGACCCTTTGCTGCAAATTACAGCAGGGTACTTTTCAACCGTTCGCTGTGAAATTCGTACGGGAAAGGGATATTCCGACAGATCCTCAAGATAATGAAGTGCGTGTCGAGATCTTATATTTCATTACCGACACCGCAATACCGTCGTCTTAATTTATTCCATCGACTATTCATACATACCGGATAATCATGGCCTATAGCAAAGGCTATATAGAGTTTCCTCCCCAAATAAGCGAAGACAGACTCTCCGTGCTTTCAGAATCTCATCTTCTCGGACCCGCTTCTGCAGATACAAAAACTAGCCTAAAGATATCAATATCACTCGCACGTGCAAATCGAACGAATACACAGGACAGAGATCGCTGTAAATATGGAGAAGTTAAATTCCAATAAAGGTGTTAGTTGATATGCCTGGGTCTAGAGTGAAATATCCAAGCCTCAGCTTCTCATCGATGGCTAGTTTTTTTCTTATGTTATGTTTTTGATGCATTCACTAGCCGTATATAGTCTCCTCATTTCATGGGCATGTTGAAACTTCAAGAATCTTACGTATAGCTCATGACTTATAGACGGATGTGAAACAATTTCACTTGGGTTTGTTTTTATGCTTTGAGGGCTACCGCCCAAGTTTCCTACAGTGCTGAGGCCACGTAATTAATGTGTGTTTGTAACCCGGCCCTATATTTATAACAGAAGAAAAGGGCCTCACCAAAATACAAAAAAAAAAAAAATCTATAAACCTATAATTTTCTTTAAAATAAAATAATTCATATTTATAAGTTAAATATTCAATTAAATCACATAACCAATTTCTTTATCCAAACAATTCTCCAAACCTAATTTTTTTTTTAAATAAAATAACGATTATAAGTTAAATATTCAATCAAATCATAACATATTTTTTCATCTATACTACTCTTTCCTATACACGTTTACATGCTTTCTTGCAACACATGGCATCATAGTATAGAATCAAATTTAAAATTGAAGAAATGAGGCCATTAATTCATGTGATGAACAAGAAGATAAAGTAAATTAGATGATCAAATATCTTTTCAAAGTATATCTATCATAAGACAAAACTCATTCTAACATATTTTAAAGTACAAAATATATAAGAAATATAGTTCAATTATCATTAGAAATTCCAAAGAGGTGAAGGTAAATGAGAATTATGAACATTCATCATTATTGCTCAAGATAAATCCTCATGTTTTTTGAAATAATTTGGAAATGTAAAAAAAAATCACATATTTAAAAATTTTCATTATTAATTAAAATTTTCATATATTAAAATAAAAATACTCATGAATAATAAAAAAGTTAAAACATAAATAATATATAACAAAAAATCATGTATTTTAATAATAAAATTGTTGTAACAAAAATAATGTAGAACAAGAATACCATGAGTCAATACGATGGGATTTTTTATAGTTTGAATTTATTTTATTTAATTATTTTTATTTTTTTTGTATTTGACCTAGTTAAAAATGTTTTATACATTATATCAATCTTATTTTTAATTTACTTCTATTTTTATTTTTTTAATAATAGTCACATTCTTAACTAAAAGTCACCAAAACCTAAATTCAATATAACTTATTAAAAAGAAAACTAACATTATAAAAACATATATAAAATTATTTACTTGTAGATCTAATGGTCTAAACATTTCAATCATCTAACATTTGATCTAATGGCTCATACATGAACACAATGGCAGCTAGAGGAGAGTTGTTGTTTTCAAATAAGAACATCTACTTACGTAATTACAACATGCCCAACATCAAAACTTAACAGAAATGTATTCATCTATCGCTACCACCTACCTTTTTTATCGTCGCTTTTCATCTAATCTGGAGATACCTCTCACCTGGGAAGGTTCATAGCTATCGAGACAAGAGAAAGTAGAAAGTGCCTGGTTAGTTAATGCATCAATGCAAAGAGCTTTTGAGTGTATGGTCGATGGAGGGTCATTGTAGCTTAAAAGAATGGAAATACCTAGTTGATCTCGTATGTATCCATATAAAATATAGTAAGAATAAATGAAAATACTGGGGTTTGAGACAATATTGACACAGAAGAAACACATTTACCAGGTGGGTATGGAAGCAAATGTTATTTGGAGGAAATTGCCGCATTGTTGGTGGCCTTGGGCTCTATATTTAATATGATTCTTTTGTTGTGGCCAAAAATATACCCTTACTAATTATGGATTCTCCTGCATGTCAGACTCAATTATGATCAGACTAAGTATGACATGTGAAGGTGTGGAAAAAAGTCGAAAATGAAAAAATTCAAACATGTATCCTTTGGGGTGATAAATCATCAAAATTAGCCTTAGAATAATGAAAAATGAAAAAATTCAAACATGTATCCTTTTTGGAGTGATAGAAACTACTAAATAGCCTTAGAATAGACATACAAATGGAGAGCTATCATTTTTTTTAATTGATAGTAAAAAGAAGGGTAATGTGTATGCAGACTAACATATTACTATATGTTTACCATAAGTAAGTTAAATCAAGCAAATGCATTCTTTTGCCTGCAGAGCTAAACTCAACACAAGGGAAACGATCACGGAATGACAATGAAAACGGGATTAACCCCTTACAATAGCAAAAAGGTATAGATTCAAAAATGAAATACGTGTCATAAACAAACGTCGTTTTTCTAAAAATCAGTGTGGTTTTCAGACCATACCTTTGTTCTGAACGATTGGTTATATAAATGGGTGGTATTGCAAGCAGTTCCAAGGATCTGATGCTGAGCGAGGGTTTATAATGGTGCCTGCTTCTCTACAACCAATTTACTCAAAATTGAAATGAGCATCTGTCGGATTCTTCACACAGTTGATGTGCCAGTCTTAGGCCCGCCTCTTGGGATGTTATATGCTTAAAATTGTGCCATATGCGGTTTATCGTTTGCGAGGCCTACCATTTATTTTGGACTCAGGTCATCATATTTTAAACACTTCTATAACTTGGGTAATGCTATTAATGTGATGAAACTTTATAACCTATGTATTTTTTTTATGTTTGTGTGTGTATATATTTGATCATTAATAAAAATCATTTGTTTCTTTATAAGAGGTCATAAGTTTAAAACAAAAGAGGTAGAGTAGTATGTCTTCTAACACTTAACAATCAAGGAGGTCATATACTCTTGGTTGTGACCTTAAAATTGATGATAATAATAATAATAATGTATATTGTGCTTGAAAATCACTAGCATATGATTAATAAAATTTTCACATGATAGATGAGTAAGCCATCTCACTCTTGAAAACTACTTTATAGTTCACAAACTTGTGTCATTACAACCATCATGGGGGATTTTATAAAGTCAGAATTAGCTTATTAGGTGTCTTTAATCTCATCTCATGGTATATCCTTGTGTGCTACAACCATTAGCATAATCATTTTGTTTTGATCAAGCCAAGTAACATCATAGTCATGTTGACTAGGCCACATTCAATATCTTATTGTATTTATCAATTTGAATGCTTGAAAAATTAATTATAAAAATCATGTATAATCCCGCACATGCCATTTAAAATCCCCATAGCATCCTTCACATATGAGAAAAACATCAATGCATACTACTATTTCCTTATTACACCAAGGAGCGACCACAATTTACCATGTTTAGTTAGGATTTTATTTTTTTAAAATATTTTTAGGAGGAACTATAAAGTATTGCAATAGTTTGTGCCTTTGGTAAGTAGGTGACTCAATAGGGTTTCATATTTTTAATAATACCTTACCACATGCAATCATAAAGGGGATTTTTAAATCAGGAAATAAATGTTGTATCAGTAGGTATTGGGGTGACGGGAATGTGGGGTAAGAGGGAAATTATAGGTATTGGGAGGTATAAAAGGGTATTTAGTAAAAATAGGGGGATATATTTTAAAAAATAGGGGTTACATTCATAGTAGTATATAAGAGATGAGTATAAACAAAATAATTTTGAGATGCTGTATCAACATCTAGGTGAGATTAGGGGTATTTTTAATACCCTATGAACAATGGTGCTATGGTATAGGTTTTGGCTTGGTGATACCCCACACTCATTGAGGAAATATTAGTCCACGACATATGGTACTTAAATAGTATATCATAAACTATGATGATTTTACGTAATCTATGTCACATTTGGAGCACAAATGCTAATATATGATAATCCCTAGATTTAGCAGAAAGGAAGACATATGATCACAAATGTCAATGAAAGCATGGGAGATGAAATATAGTCAACTTGGGTTAGCAATCACAATAACAATTCAGAAATGTATTATATGCCATGGAGGAGATTTGGGAAACACTATGTGGAGGAGATGAAATGAATATATAAGGGGAGAGTATAACCACAAGCTACAAGCCATGCACAACTATGTAATACCTTAAGAGAGTAACCAAAGAAGCACAGTGGATACCATTTAGGAGAAGTATCTAAGTACAATCATTACCTAAGATAATGTCCCAAAGAGGACTATTCTATCAATAATGCAGCTAAATCAAAATGGAAAGATAAGCACTATAGAAAGGGATAAAATATTCCTTGAGTGCCTTAGGTGATGAGGAAAATAAGAGGAGTTGGAATGGAAAGAAAGGAGAAAAAGGGATGAGAGAAGAAGATTGAGAGATACCTAGGTAGGAGGTTTTGTAGTTGAAAATAGGAGGTACAAGATAGTGTCGTGAATGTAAATTTCCATTTAAAGAATACATAAAACATAAAGCAGTGATGCTACCCAAATTCAAAGTTATCATTATGTTGAAACCATTAAAATACTTAAAGCTATTCAAATTAAGTACATGCATGCATTTTACTAATGAAATGGAAATCAATATGTATATACTCATCTAAATACAAAGGTGTTTTAATTTCATTCATGTTAGAAAATAAAATTAGATTCCAAGTTATAAATAGATATTTAACAATTGTATTTTATTAAATGTTTTACAACTAGTTGCATATGAGTAATTTTCCACCTAGACATCCACACCACCTTCAAATTAGGCTACAAGAGGCTAGTGAGGAAATTATTACAAGTTCAAATATTACCCACCTAACCCAATTTATCGTAGCTTAGCCAAAATATTCACAACTAAATACTTCCACGTAACCATTTGATCATCCAACAACCATATTATTCCTATTCACTACCTATATAATATTATGAATCTATCTCCTTTCTTACTCAATAGTCCTTTCAATTTCATTCTCATTTTGTTTTCCACTATAGGCAAGAATAACTCATCCCATTTTTATCTTTTGAATAATCCTTAAAATATATACCTTTGGAGTTTAACTTATGAGTGGTAGTTAACAAGTGGAAAATGGTGGTTTACTAAAATAACATGTCCTTATTATCCTTTATGATCCTATGTGGAAGCTATCCATTTCTCTTCCAAGGTCCATGAATTTTCTTTCCGTAGTTGGATTTGGTGATTTATAGGTTTGTATATCAACCAAAGCCAAGGAGAAGAAAATGCCTAGAACTTCAATGCTACTCAAATATGAGAAGAAAGAGGTATTCTATCTAATTAAACTTTAGAATGGGAATTGTGTGTGGGAATAGAGAGGTTGTTTACATACAGACTGTAACATTTCACCAAATATAGTGATGGTACATAGCACTATGTCCTCGTCAAATATGTTGAGGTGACGTTCACTTAAACAACCACATGACTAAAGTTTTTCCTATAAGGAAAGTTAATGTGCTGAGATTTAAATAAAGCACATGATAATAAGGTAGTAATTGGAAAGATGTGATTATTTTTCCCCTACACAGGGCCTCATTTCTTCCCTTTGGTAGATTTGTGGATTGTCTCATGATCTCTTGGTAGCAAAATTGAACCTTTATATTAAGTTTTCTGTTACATACTAAGTGTTAAGTATACCATTTGGAAGAGGTTTAGTACCTTAAGGTAATAGCATCTTATGATGAACTGTTTAAAAGTGTTCTTTAAGTCATGTATTTTGCAATCTATCTAAGGTGTCAGAGGTAGAGGCTGAGGCTATTTCCTCTCTGCACTTTGACAAGATAAATAGTGTTGCTTTGTTGCTACCACGAAGAGACGAAGAAATTTGTGGCATCTATAACTATAAGTGATAAATAGAGGTTGGTAAATACAAAGGTGGCTACCAAGAATAAAACCAAAAGGCACCGAGGAAAGAATCTAATTCATTTTAGTAAATATGCTATTGGGGTGGTTCTAGTCGATCCTAAAGAACCTTGTTAAGCGCGTATTTTATAAAGATCTGGTATACATAAAAATCATACTTATCACATCATATCTCCTAACCATTTATTAATCATTCCTTGGCCTGACAATAGGAATTTAAACAATATATTTACATCATTTATACAAAGAGGAATATTTACCATTTGAATGAAAAATATCATTATAAAACATGTATTTAAGGGTTACACCGAATTCAACTATACACAAAAAATTCATCTAAAACTTGGATATTTCATAAAAGTCCTGACTGGGATAAGGCTTTATTCAACTTGATAAACAATGCTAAAACATGAGGACAATTTTCGAGGCCAATGAATTCATTCCTAGAAACTAAAATGGTAAGGATAGAAAGAAGTAAAATGTAAATCAAGGATGTCGATCCCTATAATACTAGTATCCTTATTGTTATTATAAAAGACCCTTATTGGTATTGTCAGGCTCTTATGTATGCCCATATTGTTATTATTTCAGGCTCTAAGAGTAATCCTACTGACACACTGCTGTGTCCTTACATTATTATTGTTATGTCGACTCATTATATTGTGACCTTAGACTCTATATAAAAAGGAGGTTTTTTATTTGGAATAATCCGAGAATTATTACTATGTAAATATGTGTTGAGGTTTTCTCAAGAGGAAAGATGGCCATTGATCTACTATTTCTATTGTTTTGTGAGTTGGTTGCATAACATTTGGTATCATAGCTAATTATCTTCCTGTTTCCTCGCACACCTCTTTAATTCACCTTCCTTTCCTTTCCTAAAAAATTCAAGAAATTTCTTGAAAATTAAAATTTATTGTACCCAAATATTGTAACCATAACCCAAAAGGGACATGGATGGTTTAAAAGTGAAAATACTCAAGCGTTGAGGATACCACTTTTCAAGGAGAGGGCATGTTGTGTACTCATAATAATGTGTAGTCTCTATTGTTATCACAAGGTATACACTATTTTTTTTTTTTTTTTATAGAATCTGATGTAATAAGTCTCACACCTAGAGGCTTAGACACATGTATTCCGTATAACCCAGTAGATCATTTTGGGAAATTTCACCTAGATTTATTTTATTAGAAAATAATTATTTTAAAGGACCTAAGTCAACTTAGGAAAATAAAATAATCAAATTGAATCATTGTATTCTGTGAATGTTCTATAAAAAACGGACTGTCAAAAATTTAATCTTAGTTGGCTTGATTAGATGTTTAATGTAATTTAAGTTTCAACGAGAAGATTATAAGAATGGCTTGAAGGTTCATTTGGAAAACACACAAAGATGGAAAAGGATTGCAGAGATCAAATTTATGTATGAGCAGTTATTTAGATAAAAAAGACTGACTAGAGATTATACATAGAGAGGGGCGAATTTTAGTTGGATATTTTCCGGGGAGAATACACATTAGAGAAGATAGAAAATATGGCAACAAAAGGCAAAGTGCGTTTACGCAGAAAGCGTAAAGCCACGTTGGTAGGCAAGAGCAGCCTTTGAGAGGTTTGTTATTCAACCGAGGATTAGTCGATCCGGCACAAAGAGTCGGGGTTTGAGACGTAAGGGAGAAAAGGGTCAAATCCAACCAAACAGAAGAGCTGCACGTGTTTTCATGCAACCTCCCTAATACGTATTGACATGGAGATCGCATGCTGACTATGCAAAGATCGTGGAGGGCATGCCATCCATGGTTTTGGTCACCAGCTTTCATGTCAAGCAGGTGAGGTAATCTCACTAGCTTTCTTGTCACGATTTCAGGAGGATGTATTAAATAAGGCATCTAGTTTGTATTCGAAAATTATCGCATAATAATAAAACCCTAAAGACAGTAACTACTTTTCCCTACTTTGGGTTTTTCCCAATACATTAGTCCAAAAACACCGTGTCACATGTGTTTATGATTTATTCTTGTTTATTTCTCTCTTTCACGCTTATATTTTTTATATTTATTTAGTGAAGGTTGCGTGTGTTTAATTCAATGTTGTTTTAGAAATAAATCCAAATAATTAATTTATCAATTAGAATAATTAATACCAGCTTTCTACAATAGGATTCCATATTTGATGAATTTTCATTATTGTATCATAGCTCGTATATTTGATTGCAAAGGAGGAATGCAGAATAGATCCATAAGATCCAAAGATTATGAAGCTGATCAAATACTTCTGTGGGGCGTGCTAGATCAATCTCCCAGATTACGCAAATTAAGACAAGAGGGCCAAACAAGCAAGAAAATCTCTCCGAGTGAGTTTAAAGACAAGAAATATTTTTTTCATATTGGTGCTTTTCCAAAGGAAGAGGAGAAGCAAAGAGCAACCGCCGTAGATCAAGAGGTAGGAGGGATGTTTCAAAATAAGTAATTGTGGGTGGTAGCGCCGAAGAGAGATTTGGAGAAACTTTGAGGTAATTTTTCTTCCTCTATTGAATTGGTCAGTGGGAATTCTATTTTTCAAGAGTCGAGCACAGTTTTTTATATGATCTACCATTCTAGAAAGGAGTGTGTAGGTCACTAGCTACAGAGAGGAGAAAGAGAGAGGAGTTAGATTCAAATTTTTCAATCAACATAAATGACAATGCTAAAAATGAGAGATCATGATAGGTTGAGGGAGCCTCTAACTATGTGATCTAGTAGCAAGGATCAAATCTTTATAATAGTATTGATCTTCAATTCTTTTTCAAAGGCGGTGTTGTTCCAAGAGATGCAAATCCTAAAGGAATAAAGAATAATATGGCGAAGGAAACGCCTCATCCTTGATGGAGTTGGAGATCATGTGTCATATAGTCAAGTATACTTAGCAAAGGGATTGTTAGAGAAATGTATGCCCTTTGGAGAAGTTATATCAAGGATCTTTTCGAGAAGCAAAGATGTATCCGGGAGGAATATGCATCATAAGGATGAAGAAATGTGAGTGCATGGATCCATTCCTATTCAGACTTTTTTAGGAGAACCTGGGGACTGCAGTTTTTCCAATATTTGTGTGATAAACTCATGCCACAGTAGATGGTCATATTAGCTCTAAATCCTGTCCTAAGACTATCGTGCCTTTGTGATATATCCTAGGTGTAGAATTTTCCGTACTAGGACACAGATCAGGCTTTTCAACAAGAAGAGATAAGGAGAGATCGACTAAGTGTCAAACCGAGGCAGGCAGAGTAGGAAGAAGCCAGCAGAGGAGAAGGATAATATGGCCCTTGCATCAAAGGGTCGTGAGGAGTAGTGCATGGGGAAGAGGGACATTTCCAAGATCAAATTATTCTGAAGGCAGAATGGGTCATTATACACACATTTTCCTCACAAGAGTAAGGACAAGGACAAGAAGCATTATTTGCAAGTCGCGCCTTCAAAATCGATGAAGAAGAGTCTACCATGATATCTCATATACCTTCAAGACGTAAGGGTTGAGTTGGAGTCAGAGTACCCAAATATCTACATATTGCAAAGACCATGAGTACACCTCTCGGATCAATACCTCCTGCTATGTAGCTCAATTCATATCTAGCAAGATAGATGAGTGCTAGTTGCAGTGTAGGAGGTACAAGTGATAAGTAATGGTTAGAAGCCTTAACCTAAGTAACGTAGAGTATAGCGTTGGTAATAGTGCACAGGCACATCGTTATATTTATCAAATGTACGTTAAATAAATTTTTAGAGGGACAAAGAAATAGGCTAGTAGCAAATGATTTCTTCGCACGAGATGCATCATGCTAAACACTTGTTTAGTATTGGATGTTTTTTGTGTTGCAAAGAAATAATATTAAAAGGTAATAGTAAACAAGTAGATGAGGAAGATGGATGCATAATTTGAGAGGGAGTTTCATTATGGATGTAATTTTGATAGTGTCAAGAATAGTAGTACAGTATGTAGCGTTTGTGCATGTTGGTGGGGCAGCAAGGTCATACATCAACAACGCAGGAACATGTTGCAGAATTAGGCCAAGATTGGACTGTGGTGTAATACAGAGCGTGACTCAAGCAGGTGAGTGCTACTTATGGTAGCACAATGTGCTCTAAGTCTTAAAACTTTCAGGAGGTTTAGACATGTGTTCCGTATAAATCTAAAATCGTTTTTGGAAATCTTGCAATCTGATTGTATTTTATTGAAAAATTAATTATTTTAAAGGACACTAAGTCTAAACTTAGAAAATAAAATAATTAAATTGAATTAATAGAATATGGTAAATTTTCTAGAAAAATTGATCAAATCAAAAATTAATCTTATCCAAAAATATTCAGAGATTACCTGGCCATTGAAGTTTCAACGAGAAGATTATATAATGGTTTTCTGAGCAATATTTAGAAAACACACAAAGATGGAGAAAGGATCAAGAGATTGAATTAAGTGACTGGGCATGTGGTAAAGATCGATCTAGAGATTCTACGTAGAGAGGCGACTGTGGTTGGATACTTTTCTGTGTCAAGAATACTTTAAAGAGAGAAGCACGTGTTAAAATACTATCAGTTAGTAGCAACGTAGGAGCTACGCAGGGTACAAGTAGCCTTGAGGAAGTATGTTATTCAAATTTGGGTGATCACCCAATCCATTTTGGAGACCAGTAAGGAGATAGGAAGGGTCGTAGGGCTGATTCATCCGCAATGAGTGCTTGGCACCAGTGTAGTTTATGTATCTCCTCTATGTAGGTATGGAGACTACCTTAAAGGATGTGGAGGGTTTGCCATCCAGGTTTTCCAATTAGGCTTCTAGTGTTAGTGTGTGAGGTAATCTCACTCGTATTTCTTGTTGTCATATTCTCTATGAGATAGCTAGTAAGGCATCCAATTTGTATTCGTAAAATTATTGCATAATAATAAAACCCTCAACTGCTGGTAACTCGGCTCTAATAATGGGTTTTTCCATGGACATTAGTCCAAAATAACTTCCGTCACATGTATTTATGATTTCTTCTTGTTCGCCTTGTTTCATGTTTGTAATTTTCCATATTTTATTTAATAGTTGGTCATAAAGTTGCAGTTTAATTCTATGTTGTTGTAGCAATAACCGAATAATTATCACCAGCTTGTTGCAATAGGATTCCATATTTTAGTAATTTTCACATATTGTTATTTTGTGCCCATGTAGTCCCCATATTGTTATTATTGTTGTTCATAGAAACCATTATTGTTATTGTTGTGCTCCTTTACATTATTATTGTTATACCCGTTTTGATTATATTAGACTTTAGACTCCTATATATATATATAGGATCTTTTTATTTGAATCATCCGAGAATTGTTCAATATGTGAATGTAAAGGAGGTTGCCCTTCAAAGAGTGATATTTTAAGTGTCGTTGATCATTTTTATTGTTTCAGAGCTAGTTTCAGTAAAATTTTGCAGTATCATATAACTAATTTATTTTTCTCGTTTCCCGCAAGAACCTTTAATTCAACTTCCTTTCCTTCCTAAAAAAATTCAAGAAATCTTCTTTTAAAATAAAATTTATCGTACCCAAAGATTGTAAATCATAACTAAAAGGGTACATGGATATTTTAAAAGTGTGAACTACTCAAGCATCGAGGACAATACTCTTTTGAAAGAGGAGGGCATGTTAGATCCCTATAATACTAGTGTATCCCCTAATTGTTATCATAGGTGTAGCCCTATTATTGTTATCATTGTGCCCATGTAGTCCCCATATCGTTATTATCAGGCTCTGCTAGTCTATTATTGTTATTATAGTTCTTTATATTATTATTTTTATATTCATTTAATTATATTGTGACCTCTGCCTTATGCATATAGAAAGAGGTTTTTCTATTTGAATTATCCAAGAATTGTTCATTTATGTAATGTAAATGTGAGGTTTCCCCAAGAGATATCTTAATTCGTTGATCTACTATTTCTATTGTTTGTGTGTTAATAAAATAAAGGAAGAATGTATAACTTACCACAACATATTAAGGTAGAAAACAAGAAGGAGAAGGATAATTCTAACTTAAAAAACTTTGAGGAGGCATGCCTCATAGGAAAAAGAGGACAAGAAGAAGGAATAAAGGAAATAGGTAGTCCATTATTCAATTTTCCATCACATTACCTTTATGTCTGATGGATTCATCTTGAGAGATCCTATAAGGTAAGGAGGAGAACTGGGTGAGTCGAGAAGCACATCACACCATGTTTAATTATGTGATTCTCTAGCATTTTTTATGTAGCCTTAGGTGGGAGAGGAAATATAGGTCAATAGTCTGGTGGAGATAAACTTCATCTTGAGGAAGTGTTGTGTTGAAATGTATTGGCTTGTTTATGGGTAGTGTGTCCCTAGAAGTGAGAAGTTAGGTTGTAGGATATTATGAACCTTGCTTAAAGAAGAAGAGGTATTCTATTGAAAGATACGGTGTCATGTGTGTTCTAAGTGTTGCATTTATGAAACTTGTAATTACCTATTTGAACTAGTGGAAGGGTTATACATGAGTCTTCGTGATTAGTCGCACTAGCATTCCTCTTGTAGAGGGAAATCATGCTTTAAAACTCAATGGTGATATATAGAATCCATGTGATCTGATTCAAGGAAATTATTAATGTTTGATTGATGAAATTATGAAGGGAAATCACTAGGGAATTTGGTGTCAAAATGGTCTCCAAGGAAAAATGTACAATCAAAAATTCACTTTACAAGAATCAATCACATTTGAGGGGATGGTATCATCCTTCATGGTTGGCGCCATTGCTTGAGCTAATGTACTTACTTTTCACATTCTCAATGGTGGATAAAACTCATGGTTCATGGTAGTATTCTTTAAGTACTTTTAAAGTCACAAAGTAAAATACTCATAATAAATGTCATTTCACATTTTTTGAAAAAAATATTATTATCGCTATTCCATATTTTTTGAAAGAAACAACGCATTAATCCCCATAATCTTCATGTCTTTACACACTTTTCAATAAATATTATGTTTGTATATTTTCATATATTTATTTATAAATAATATATTCATTTAATTTTATTTAATATTACAATTTCAAATTAATTATAAGTTAATATCTATACATATATAAATAAATACCTACCATAAATATAAATTAAATCTATCTCAATACTTTTTTTTAACAAATTCAATTCATTTCATTATGATTATATTAATATTATGTAGCAGGAAACATAATCTAAATGTAATAGAATATATATCAGATTCTTTTTTTATATTTAATGAGCTATTTATTATAATGAATCAAATCAATTCAATATGTATATAAAATTAATATATAAAATAATATATTGTATTTATTATATTATATTATTTCATTTTTATATAGTATATTGATTACATGTTATTATATAATTTAATTGTATAATTTAAATAATATAAATTTTAATAATTATATTTACATATCTAAAAATTTATGAATTTATATTTATAACTTATTTGGTTATTTAAGCACAAAAGACAAATGCATTAGTTGTTCAATGTGATAATGATTTTTTTCTTGAAAATATCCTATTTATTTAGTCATGTCAATATAGTTTTTTTATTAATTTTATTTGGTACAACTTTTCAATTGAATATAACCATGAGCAGCATGGATTGGGGTGAAAAAGTGAATTCTTTAAATTCATAAATATTAGTTTATCGTTTAACTATTATTTTATTATTTGTAGGAAGCCCATTATAGACCCTTGTGTAAATTAAAATGTTCATTACGGTGAAAAATTATATAATGATTTTGTCTTTAGTTGCTGTTTTATAAGCATGATTTTGTTAGCTTCTATAATGAACACTTCCCTCACATCTACCCACTCACGAGCTTACCTGTGCAAACATGAGATGAGGGGACAGCAGGACAAGACTCAACCCTCCTAGGTGACCTTTAAGGGAAATGGAGTCGACAAACAGACAAGTATCGACTTCCCCCTCAAAGCCCAAGACCCTTCAGCGTAACTCCAACTCTCCAAAATCCATCCCCCGAGCCACCTCATTTTTCTCAAGATACAGCTCATTCTTCCTATGTCAAGCCCCCTCCATGCAACTAAAACCCCCCAGCCGTCTCATAGGCCCCGCTCCATGCGACTATGGACTTTTTTCTCAGCTCTTCAAATGAATACGGAATTTAAGTCCTGTCAAGGCTGGTGCTAATCCTTTCCCATAAATCCATATAACTTTCACAACTTATAGCAGCCAGTATGACTATAATGATTATAAACTCAAATCCGAAACTGACTAAATCCCTTACCATCCCCCATAACCTGACCGACATTCCATCAAACACTCGTAGATAGGAAACCTACCGGCCATGAATTCAAGCTTGAGCATAAGAGACTAAAAATAATATGATACTTAACAAGCATGATCAACACCCTCTCCCATTACTTTTTCTTAACATCAATTAGTTCTTGCATCCATGATCAGTGATAAATTTTTAGCTCAAAATTAAAGTACCTAGAAAGACTTTAAACCGACGTCAAATCGAATTTCACGATGTTAAGGAACTCAAAAACGTTAAGGTTTCACTCCGAATATGACACTATGCTCGTTATCATGGTGATGACCGTTTGTCCCAACATATAAAAATTTAGCAGATTATTGAATGGGTTGACCGTACGCCGACACAACAGGCCGGACCGTGTAGGTTGACTGTACCTGCAGATAACCGCAAGCTTCCGTTGCATCCTCTCGATTCTTTGAATTGGGGAAAATTTGATGGGTCGCCACTGCTCAGTCGCCAGATGCTACATGGCACCCCAAGGTCAACTAAATTTTGGTATGGCTTGATCGTATGCCCCACCGTATTCAAACCTATGACCTAACTAACAACACAACACTCTACCACTGCATCAGCTAGTTTAATTTTAAATTAAATCCTGTAAAATCCATATATATGATTAATGTCGACCCATTTGGGGAAGGGTTCGTAATAAGCCATCGGCCCCCAATCCACTAAACTAGTTATTAAAACCTCACGCCCAAAGTTAGGGCCAAAGCAATGAGGCGAGCGTTACGTATGTTTCTCCACATTCCCATGTGTATATATGACCATGATTTTGGACTTAAGGGCTGGTGGCTAAATTAATGATCCTACAAAAATGCACCACAGAGAGCGAATTGTCACTGCTAGGAAAATAGGGCGTATTTGTAGGAGGTTAGACTATTGGCTGAATTTGTAGATGTCAACAATCAAATTTATGAGAGAAATTGAAGCTCATCTCTTTTTGAGTTTTTTACCAAATTGATCTCGTAAAGAGTCCACTTAGATTTTACAGCTCGTATCTAATGGTGGAATCCCACTTCTAATCCTGAGCATCTTAAGTAGCCTTTTTATAGGTTTAATACCAAGGATGTATGGATCATTCGTTTTCAGCAGCTTCTTAGAAGGTGTTTGAGCATGAAGAAGGCCTTGTAGGGGTTTTTCACCTCTTAAGTACACTACATCGGTTTTTACTTGTATGGTTCATCCTGTTTACTTTTATAATTATTTAATGTTCGTAGAAATTTTTTTTTTATGCTCTTCAATGTGGAATTGAAGTGTCTACATGCTCATTTTAACTCATCAGCTTGGAGTATTAGATATTTGTATGAGATGCTCCTTGTGGCTGTTGCTTTATGTGAGAGTTCTTTATAGGAGACTATTACCTCAGAGGGGTATTGTACACATGTTTCATCAACAAAATATTTATGTACTTTATATATTGAATATATGGAATGGTCTATGCTATGTTGCTGCATCTGAGAAGTAACTCAAGTAAGTGGAACATCACAACAACATTTTATTATTATCTTCATTATGCTTAAAGAGTTATGTTATTTTATGTTCTTTATTTCAATTTTACATGTGAATATTAATCTGCTGAAATAAGAGATGGGATTAAAAACATGTTTGTTTCAAGGCCCATTTTTACTTTAAATTATTTAATGATCTCTTGTTGTTTTCATGATTCTCAGAAGAGGGAAAGAGTAACACTCTCCATTTTTAGATTAGGTGGTATCGAGTTCTATCTCAATAATTACAAGAATGGGCACTTAAAAGATTTTTCAAGAGTTAGAGGGGAAAATTTGGTTTTCGTATGGAGAACATTGAGTTGAGAAGGATGTTGCAGATGGTCAAGAGGAGAAGAGGCATATAACTTGATGGTGTTCTCTATTTGAAAAGTTATGTAACACATATTCCATGATCCATCCTTTCTGTGCATCATCACTAACAAGGTAAAAATAAATTTGGCTAGTTCGACTCATTATATTGGCCTCTAGCATTTCGCAACCATGCGTTTAATTTACCTTTTTTTGGCATGGATATATGTAAGCTCCGATGTTTGGAGGAACACTTTATAGAATCATCAAGATCATGATAATAATCATGAATATGAGTCTGGGAGTCTCAATACCTTGGAATGATTGGTCAAGACTTTTTTGTAGATTTGGAGAAATATATGATTTCTATACTGAATTCTATGTATATAATTAAAAGTAATTACGCTCGTTGTTATTTCTTAAAATATTTGTATCCCATTATATATGATTACTTTCCTTTATTTTCCTACGATAATGTCACCCATTTCAGAAATTTTCACTATATTCTGAAAAATAATGTATCATCTCACATCAGAAATCATTTGATCTTCCAGATTACATCTGCAAGATTCATCCACTATAATTTGGAAAGAATTGTACTAATTAATACATGTTCCCCCATGGTTAGCTTGATATTATGGCACTTTCCAAAGAAATTTATAGTTCCTCCATTTGCAACCTCACTTGACACTGGGTGCTCGATATAGAAATAAATTCAATCTCTTGATATTTTACAATGAATAAAATTATGGGTACTACCCGAATCAATCAACATCATTATCTCTTTCTTGATATAACCTTTTTATATTTAGATTTTGAGGAGTATTAACTCCCACCAATGCATTACAATATATGTTCAAATTCATTTCTTATTATTCAAGGGTTGGTTCTTGGTGTATACCCTTCTTTGATGTTTCTTCCTCTTTTCTTCCTACTCTTCACAATCTATGTAAAATAATTTCTTTCCTACCACTTTCTATGACCATTAGCGTATTTTATCACAATGGAAGAATAAACCTTACTTTATATTTTTTCCTCCATTTTTTGTATTTTTCGAGGTTAAGAGCAATAACACTCATTTATAATTGTGAGTGGTAGACTTCATACATAATTTTTCTTCAAATTTTCTTTCTATCCAAATGTCAAGTCTAATAAATTAGGTTCTCAAAGTCAACCTCATGTTGAATGTTATCCTTTAGTCTCCATATGAATACATCAACTCTACACTACTATGGAATAATAGTTACCTTGATATCTAATTTTGAAGTCCTCAATGTGCTCCCATTAACCCCTTTTATTTTGAGATTTATCAATTGCCTAAAATTGTAAGCTTTCATGTATCCTCATAATGTGCTACTGTTTCCTTCATAAAAAATGACTAAGTGACAAGTGTTTTCAAGGGAACAAACCAATAGAGATTTTACAAAAATCTATCAAGAGTAAACATAATGACTCATCAAGGTATCTTTTGTGAGTGTTGCACATCATGTAGATCAAAAATATTGCTCCATCTATCATATCTATGTTATTAGATCCTTTACACAACTCTCATATCGACATCTTGGAATGTGATTTGCCTTCAACCAAAATTTAGAGTCTCTAAAATCATGATTAACATCCCTTTTGTTCTCATCAGCGAGTTTCATGCATTGCCTTGTCACATTAGAAGCATTTTAAAGTAACTATGTCAACCTTCTTCAAACCTTGAATTTACCTTTAAACCATTCATGTCACATTTTATTTCTGCTTTTAAACCATCCATGTATCCTTTGCCACCATGCCCCCTTTAGTTCATCTTTGGCTGTTTTTCAGAGAGTGAAATTCGTTGTACTTGGTCCCATAATTTCGATATATCATGTTGAATTTTTTCATATGATAATTTTAATGATTCAAATTTTCCTATAATACCAAAACATAAGACTAAATTCATTTCACTATTTATGGAAGCAAATTCACAATCAAGAACACATATCAAAACAGCATCATGTTTAATACGCATACACTTAGATTTATATATGTGAAAGAAATTTTAAAACTCAATCTTATACAACCCGCACAAGTATCTTCTATCCTCACCGACCGGACGATTTCACAACACTTAGTCAATTTCAATCCTTCCCAAAATCCTATTTCCTTGTGTTGTTTTATATTCTTGTGTTGTTTATGAGGAATTATCCCTTATTAATAGGAAAATTTCTCAATGAGAATTGTGCAATTCCTTTATGTCTTCTCAATCGCATGCACCACCTGCAAAATTGAAAATCTTTATAATCGATAGTACATTGCCTCTGAAATCCAATCTCAATTGGGTAACTTAATTTATGCATGCAGAGTTAATTTAGGTTGATTTGATCATTTAATCAAGTTAAACAATGAAGTTACACCTAATTTAAGACCCCTCCCACTAGTTCTCCATTAGTTGGAATTATTTTAGTTGACCTTAACTCAATTTAATCGAATTAAATAGTTATAACCAAATTAACTCCTCGGCCTAGGTTCCTAAAATTTAGGAATCATGCATTACAAATCAAGTCATGCACCCAACTAGAATTAAATAATTATAACTAAGTGATAAAACTATTTCAACTCATTTAACTCATTCAAGTTGTCTAGTAGTTTCGACTTTATTTTCTCTAATTTAATCAAAAGAAAATAAATTAGAATTTTGTCGATTTTCAACATCGGCATCATAGTAGTTATTTATTAGGGATTAATGGGTATACAATTATTTTGTTTTGGAGGAATTTTAGAACAACACCGATATCTATGCTTCAATATACCTTGAATCACTCTCCTAAATCGATTGTTCAAACAAAAGTTATGCAATGCTTAAAAAATGCACACTTTTCTTTGCTTTTTAGATCTCATTCCTGAAACGGTTTTATTCTGTAATTTTTTTCTTCCAAGATATGGAAATGTTTCTTCATTTCATCCCTTCCGAGTTTCTTTCCAACCCTTATTAATTCATAAATTTGAGATTGATCTCAAAACAAATCTATACCCAATTCCATGATGGTCCGTTATGACCACAGTTTAGTAGGATCAAACTTGTACGGAATTCCGTATGTCACTATTTCAACCTTCATCCCTAAAAATGATACATGAAAAATCATAGCCCATGATATCACTTCCATAAATTTTTACGAAATTCAAATCCAATTATTTTAGAGAAAGTTATGATGATTTTCTCTAGGTCACCTCGTTTGAGACCGAATTTTGGAGCATACAAAACCCTATTTTATTTGAATCATATCTCATAAAATGTAGTGAAAAAAGATCTAAAATTTTTACACGAAGTTCAAAAAATATTTCAGTTCCATGTGGTAAAACTTCTCAACTTATGAAACCTTGTAGAAAAAAGTTATAAATAAAAATTCCAAAATGTCTTGTTTAAAGCTATGGAAACCCTAGAATCAAAAAATGCCGATACTAAATGTTATGCAACCATACTGTAAAACAAAGAAGAGATAGATTAATGACTTAAAATTCGCTTCTTCGAGGGGGAAACCTCCTTTACATCACATAAATTAATAATTACTGTGATGATAAATGACAAGACCTCCTGGTACATATAGGAGACTAATGGGTCACAATGTAATCGTAGCCTATAATAGAATAATAATGTTATGGAACAACAATAAAAATAGTGGGCTTATGTGGCACAATAATAACAATATGGGGCTACATGGCAATAAATAATAACAATAAGGAGATACTGGTTAATAAAAGGCAGAGCATGGCAAGTAAATAGGACCCCAATAAAAGGGGAGATTGTTGGAATTCTGTTGTCATTGATGTCAACCTGAAGAAATAGCCGTAAGAAGCCCCCTTAAATGACAAACTCGACAAGAAATATTAGTTTTCTCTTTGGGCTCAATATGATCTTAATTTGATGTGTTCCTATTTATGCTAATTCCACTATTATGTGTGGTACATTTCATAACTCATCACAATTGAGGAGATATGCTCGATCAAAGCTTAGGCCTCATATGTGGTCATGAGCCTCGAATTGTTGGCTAAGTTACGCTTGATGATGGGGTAGCAAGTGCCAAGTGGGTTTGATTCTGTGGAAAACTCCTACGCTTAGAACGCTTGAGCCGCAGGTGATCCGGGGATGGGTGACCTTACCGTAGTGTCTCAGTTGTTTCGGTGTAAAACCCCCAAAGTGATGATTGATGCTATGTATCTATTTCACTAGTTTAACCTTGCAGCCACACTTTATAAGATCACTTCCAATGCAATGAGTGCCATGGACTATTCAAAAATCATGAGAAATTAGTTAGTTACAGCCTAACCTCATGGAAATGGTCATAGCCGAATGACTTACTTAATGAAGTTGAATTCCAAAAATCTATATCTAATACAATGCATTACTTAAAAAACTTCTAATAATTGAATCACAAAGAGTGAAGGAGTCATGAATGTTTCATGAGGCACAATATCATAAGGTTTTGCAAATGGGGTAGCAAGCTAAGTAAATATCTTGAAACTACGCTTACATGTTTGTTTTATAAAAAGATCCACGTGTGCACTTCCCTGAAGTCTTACACAAAACTTATGATGATCGATGTTATGTGATTCATTTCATCAGTTTCAATCTCGCCTTCACTCCCCCGTGAGTATCAATTACGCAATGAGTGCTACCTGACTATTCAAAACTCATGAAATGGCCAAATAACACCAACTCTCATGGAAATGGTCACAGATGAATGACTTACTTAACACAGCTGAATCTCAAAAAATGACATTTAATATAGTGCACTACAAAACCTCAATACTTAAAACACAAAGAGTGAAGGAGCTCTACTTGAATGACCATAGAGGCACAATATTTATATACATGGTAAATTAGTAGCAAGCTATGGGGCTTGATTATGGGGAAAAATCCATAGTTAAGTGTGCTTGAACTGTAGGTGATATGGGATAAGTGACTCCAGAAGTCTTAGTTATCGCAAACCGAATTGATTATTGACGCTATGTAATTCATTTCACTGTTCCATTCTGCTACCAATTATGTATACCATCCATGTAAATGAGTGCTAAGTGACTATTCCAAAATCATGATAAATTAGTTACCATTAATAACTCTCATGGAAATGGTCATTGAATGAATGAATGTAATCAGTTTGAATCTCCAAAAATGATATATGGTCAATGCTACGAAAACTCTGAATAATTAAATACAAAGAGGGGAAGGGAGACTAATTTGAATGGTCTGGTATGAAGCCCAGCCATTTCTGTTGGGGGGATGTTTTGCAAATGGGGTAGCAATCTAAGTGGGCTTGATTCTGTGAAAACTCCAGCCTAAGCGCGCTTGAGCTAGAGGTGATCTAGGGTGGGTGACCTCTCAGAAGTCCTCACAATGGGTGCAACCTTGGAAGTGATGATTGACGATATGTGACTTTGTTTACTAGTTTCAATCCTACTTCTTCACCCCCGTGAGCATCACCCAATGCAATGAGTGCTATGGACTGCTCAAAAAATCATGAGAAATTTGTCAATTATGACTAACTTCGAGGAAATAGTCATAGATGAATGACCGATCAACCTAGTTGAATCCTAAAAATGATATCACATATATCACCGCGAAAACCTTTAAATATGTAAATACAAAGAGGAAGGAGATCTACTTGAATGGTTCATGAGGCATAATACTTCTTAAGGTTTCTGGGTGATTGTAAAGCTGCGGGCTTGGATTCGGGAACCTACGTTTAAGCTGGGGCTTGTTTGGGGCTGCGACTTGGGGATGCATGACCTCCCGAGAAGTCCTGTTACTATAAAGTAAACCCTAGAAGGATGATTGACGCTATGTGGACACAATTAGTTTCAATCCCACTCTTCGTCTCCGTGAGCATCACTCCGATGCAATTAGTGCGAAGTGGAAGATCAAATATCATGAGAAATTAGTCAATTACTACTAACTCTCATGTAAGTGGTCATAGATGAATTACTATTTAACGCAACGTTCTGAATCCCAAAAATGATATCTAATATGCCGTAATCGCGAAAAAACCTAAACTAAAATACAAAGAGAGGAAGGAGCTCTACTCGAATGAAGTCTCGAGGCACACAATTTCTAAGGTTTTGAAAATGGGTAGCAAGCTGGTGACTTGATTCCGGGGGAAACTCCAGTTAAGTGTAACAGCCGCAGATCCGGGATGGGTGACCTCACTGAAGACTGCTACTGATGCAACCCCGAAGTGATATTGACAGTTTTCAGACTATTCTTAATTAGTTTCAATCCCACTTCTTCACCCTCATGAGAATCACCCGCAGGTACGTGCTAAGTGGACTTTTCAAAAACCATGATAAATTACGCTGGCAACTAATCTCATGGAAATGGTCATAGATGAATGACTTACATAATGAAGTTAACCCAAAAAATGATATCTATTATAATGCACTACGAAAACTGACTACTTAAATGTTATAGCGAGCTCTACTGAATGGTTCATGAGGCAATGCAATGATTTGTTAAGGTTTTGCAAATGGGGCAGTAAGCTAAGGGCTTGATTTAAAAATCCATAGTTAAGGCACCTAAATCAGAGGCGATCCGGGGATGTGTGACCTCCTGCAAGTCCTAGTTACCAAGTGCAAACCCCATAAGGATTATTGACACTGTGATTCATTTCACTAGTTCCATTCCCACTTCTTCACCCCTGAGCATCACCTCGATGCAATGAGTGCTATGACTATTCAAAATCATGATAAATTAGCCGCTATGACTAACTCTCGAAATGGTCATTAAATGAATGACTTACCTAACACAAATAGAATCCCAAAATGATATAATGCAATGTAAATGCAATCGCTAAAACCCCCGAATACTTAAATGGCAAAGAGTGAAGGGAGACGATTTGTTTTGTCCATGAGGAACAATACTTGCTGAGGTTTTGCAAAATGGGGTACCAATCTAAGTAAGAATAGATTCCCTGGGGAAACCCATAGTTAAGTGCGCCTTGAGCCAGAGATATAGGATGGGTGACCTCCCGTGAAGTCCTCGGTTACCAGGTGCAAACCCGAGAAGTGATGATTGATGCTATGTGATTCATTTCACTATTAATCCCACTTCTCTTCGACTCCTACATATCACCCGATGCAATGAGTGATAAGGGGACTATTCAAAAATCATGAGAAATTAGCCGGGCCATAACTAAATCTCATGGAAATGTTCATAGTTGAATGTGATCACTTAACGTAAATAATCCTAAAAATGATATTCACTCTATTTATTATTGTGTTGTTTACTTTTTCCACCAAATAAGGATTATTTTCCCCAATCATCTACAAAATACGACTTCAAATATTTCTATTTACTAAAGTCAACCCGAGGAAATTGAATTTGGCTCCAAAAATATTTCATATTAAAATTTAAATTTTGGAAGGTCATCTCCCCTCCTATTGATCAGGTTGACCCTCCAAAATATCACATGCATAACTTATACCACCTGAGACTCAAGTTTGAGTAGGAAAACTTGTTGGAGGGCTACTCCCACTTAAAAACTACATCTCAAGGAAGGCAACTTTTCGAGAAAATTTTATGTATATCGATTTTTTGTTTTATTTAGGTACGTTACACGTTAATCATGTAGCGATGAAGTGAAGGATAATATTCTATTGATGAGTGTATGTAATTATTTTAAATGGTTTGCAAGCTAACAAACAAGGATTTCTTCCAGTGTAAATTCATTCACATGTATGATGAAGTGATTTGATATAGTGTGCAAGCGAAATGGTAGTGAAGATCTATCCTAGCAAATCGAAACTCATCTAGGATGTTAGCCTTTTTCCGTGGTAAATCTGGTTGGTACACGATCCATGATGTTCTTGTTTCTATCGATCCAGCATACAGCGAATGAGAATGGAAGATGACCGAGATGATATTCGACTCAAAATTTCAATTTGATACCCTTCAGCACAACAGAGCACAGTAAGATCATTTCTCCTTTCTCCAACATATTCTTTCCTGTGGATACCTCGTATTGTTGCATGTAAATGGCAGAGGTGGCCTATAATTGAGGTCCATGTTCAAGATATATGGTTCTTATGGGATTCAAAAAGTCATTAATCGGATATCCAGTGATGTAAATTTCCATAACAAGATGCAGCATTATAGAGGTCTAATCTGAACATGTGTGAATTAAATTACATTGTGTACAAGTTATTATATGGATAAAGAAAAGTAATGTACTTTACATCTAACTATTTGATGTAGAGATGATCAATCTGGGAAGTCGTAATTTGGCGGAAATTTAGAGATTTTTTTTCAAAGGAAAAACAATATTTCATCATTAAAAGAAATGTGAAGATTCATAATCCTGAAAGTGTATGCAAGATGCCCCATCTAAAGCGAAATATTCTGAGAGATACTGAAAGAATGAAAAATAGAGAGCAAGGAAGATCAAAATAAATTCAATGAAAATAGAAAAAAGGCAACAACTTTCCAAACCCAGGGCACAAAACCAAGAGCCTGACATAACAAAACAAAACCATTGCTTAGAGATCAAAAGAGCTCTGAATGTAGGATGATCTATCGACCATGTATTCAAAAACATCCCTATAGGGAGAGGGAGATTCCACGTTTGACAAAGTTCTGCTACCATATTTTTCTTTGATACACATGGAGGAAATATAATTCCTTGAAGGAGATCGAAGAGAAGAGGTTAGCCATACAGTGGTGAAGCAGAGGAACCTCAATGGATTTTCACCTCATAACCAATCGATGACAATCTCGGGAATTCCAGCAATCTAGATGGAATTCACGGTGCTGAGATAACGCTCTAAAAATAATTCCACAACGTCACGATCTTGCTCGAAAATTTGTGCGGTCCCTCCGTTGGCACAAATTTTATGTGAATGAATGTTGATGAAAATAAACACAACTATTCATGGATTGGGATATTGAATGTATGCTAACTGATTGTAGGATATTGATCATATCAGAGTGCATTAAATCCATAGTTCGAGAGGGAGTGCAATGAAGAAAATTCTAGATCCTATCGTTTCGGGGTGTGTTGAGCTGTACACAGTGAAAAGGCCAAAATGTGTTCACCTATAACGTGTGATGGTGTTTAAAATAGAGTCTTTATGTTATATGGTAAGAATTGAATCCTGCGACAAAGTGTTCTTGCCATGATGTGTTTTTCGTGAGCTACTTGGAGCTTATATTGCGTTTGCTATTGTGCTAACAGTAGCATCAGGAGTATATTTTTAATGATGCATATTTGATTATTTGTATATTTTATTGAGAGGTATTAGAAGTGATTGAAATTCTACCTGAAAGGAGGAATCAAATAGTGCTTCACGTTGGATATTTAATGTTGCATGCTTAACTCTCGAAATAGAGTTTAGAAAGGGTTTATGTTGCATATTGATGATGGAAGAAACAAAGTTTGTAATTATACTTGTGAGACCCGCGTACAAAAGGCTACGCTGGGAAAGAGTATTGTAGCTACTTGTTTATGAGGCTTGTTTGTGATTACTTCAGTGTGTATGCTGTTGCCATATTTTTATCTCGTTATTGTACATTCAGGCTATGCAATGATGAATGATGTTTTTTCACAAATACAAGTTGTTGACCTATAACTAGTACTAGTTTGTTGTATAGCCAAAAATATGTATAGATGTTGCTTGGTTTGAGTTTAATTTACTAAGTAGCTTGAGGTTGCGGTGTTTTAGTTATGGTGAGAGTAAGTGATGCTATGATTGACATTATTGGTTCAAGCTTGTTGTTGAGGATTGATATGCGATGAGCGTATGTATCATGTTGTTGAGATGTTACAATATGGTAGAATATGTTGTTGAGAAAGAGTTATTCAACGCAGTTTGATGTAATCATTAATCATATTTGTTTGTCTAAGGTGAGAACCCTTGAATTATGTTTACCCTTGGGATCTAACGGGTTAACACATGTTGTACCGCAAAGTTTTATTATTGACTTGTATCTAATGGTTGATGTGGTTGAAGCCAGCTTTGTATGGTTTCTATTTATATTCCATGCTATACATATAGTAATGATAGTGGAAATGTGTTGATTAAATCCTACATTGTAGAGGGAGCTTGTAGTGGTAGAGAAGGCAGCCTTGTAGCTTGATTTCGTTGTCATACAGTCATTTAATTATAAAAATAGATAAAATGGGGTGACTAGGTGACTAAAAATGTTAGTCAATGCAATTAATTTCAAGTGAAATACTACTAAATTTGAGCAATTTTAAGTGATGGAACTAAAAATGACTAACTTAAATGACTAATTTAGTCTAGGAATAAAATATACGACTAGATAATAAGTGACTAAATTAAAAATGACTAATTTAGTCTATGAATAAAATATATGACTAGATAATAAGTGACTAAACTAAAAACGACTAACTTAAATGACTAATTTATTCTAGGATTAAAATATATGACTCCATCGATATAAATATTGACTCCAAATTGGTGTATGAGACCCCTTGCTTGTGGAACAAGGGATCCACCTTCGGACAACGATTTGAATACTAAGTCTATGAAAACATACATACTTTACCCCTCTGATTTTATAGACATGATCTCTTGAAAGGAAACACACACTCTTAACCATTAGACCACCTCAAACTATATAATAATTTATAAAATATAATAATTTTATACTAATCCTTCTTCTCATACCATTGCAGCATTGATTTATTACACTATATATAATAATTTATAATATATAATTAGTTTATTACACTATATATATATATATATATATATATATATATATATATATAATAGTTTATATACCATTGATTTATTACACCATATATAATAGTATATAGTTTATAATATATAATTAGTTTATAATTTTTTGTAAAAGAGTGATAAAAGAAATATTTTTAGTATTTTATGTAAAATTTAGATATGATATTAAAGGATATTATTAATAATAGTAAAGTTAATTTAGATAATAATGAAATATTTTAATAATTTAAAGTAAAATAATATCTATTTACATTTAAAAATATAATAATAATAAGAAATTTATTTTAATGTAACGTTTTTGTAATATATATAAATAGTTTCATGTATATGACATTCACGCGCATTTGTTTTAACTTTCAAATTTTGGTTTGGCCATAGGCGGTAATATCCGATTTGGTTGTTTGGTAGGAGATTAGGAGATTTGGTAGGGCCATTGCTTTCTGGAAATTATCAATTACTTCGATGGGGAAGCCTCGTGGGTTGGAGGAGTAGTTATTATTTAGTATGCAGTATTCTAAATACAGCTCTGTAGTTCTGATCCTGTATTCCATTCTGAATCGAAAAAACAGTATTCTTATAGAGTCACTGCATTCTTCTTCCAGTTACAGATCGAGATCGATTTATTTACCTTTAATCTGTTTACTCATAACCGACCTAGTTGCCCGAGCAAAAGCTACAGGTTTAGACATTGAACCAGTTGAATTCGAAGCTCATTCAGTACCGATCATCAATCTGTGTAATCTACGCAAAGAAAATTCAAGGAGCAAGGATATATTTGTTCTTATCCTGAGAAGAGAGAGCAACGCAAGCAGGAGAGCCCAAGCAATAGAGCCGCCGGATGAGAGCTACTGCATCTGGTGTTTTGAGAGATGGTACGCCTGGTGCTTAATGTTACAGGTATGTATCTGTCTGGATGCTAAATTAGTTCTTTAAGCGCTGTTGTTGAAGGATCTGCTCTCACGGGAATTGATGATTTGATTGGGATCTTGGTTCAAGTACATGTTACCTACTTGCAATTCAGTGCGTGATTTTTGATTTGATTGGGATCTTGGTTGAAGTTCAAACCCTTTGTGCGCCTTTATAGATGGGAGGATGTCTCATTTTATTGAGCCATCCACAACTAGCATCAGATAGTCATTGCCCCTACAAGTTGTCAACAAACCTAAAGGAAATCCATTGAAATTGACTCTCATGGTCTACTTAGAATCGGGAGTAGAGTATACTTTCCCAATTTCTGTTTTGTTGGTTTTGAAATTATATGAAGGGAGCAAGTTCTTATGAATTTACTATCAACACTATCAATCCGATTGCTAGTGTTCATGGAAGGTAATGTGCTAGTTTACTTGTTCTTCATTTTCAACACTTAATTGAAATGCAAATAACTGGACCACTTAATGTGGTGTGCATTCTTGATCTTGCTCAATGTTCAAAGGTTTGGTGAGACTTGTGATTTCTATGAATGGCAATCTCTTTTCCACTCAAACAATGTCTACAATGATGTGTTGTTTGAACCAATGTGTACATCTCTTGGTCATATATTGTGTAATTAAGAATGGTTGAAAAATTATTGGAGTGGTGTGCAACTGGTCTTCATGTTGCATCAATGACGTACCCATGGAATTTTGCCAAGAATCCATGTTGATATCGAGGGCTTGTTGAATGTAAGGCAAGGAAAGAATAGTAGTAGTCACAATTTGACACTTGATCTCTTTGAACAATCTTTGCTGTGAATTGCCCTAGCTAAAATTGAATTGGTCATTTTAGTGCATTAAGAGGGTGCGTGACATCGGAAAACTACACAAGACATATCTTTAAATAATTTTCCATTTCCATGAAGCTTTGTAGGTTGTGAATTTTCTTTAGTAGTGGTCAATTGGCAATATCTGAAATCTTTTTTAGAACAATGTTGAATCAATCTTGGTTCTTGCAAAATCTAATATGCACTAGTTTTGTCTGCTTGAATGTATGTTGCTTTGTATTGATTAATTCCTTTTCTATTCTTAATACTAATAATATTTGATCCAAGTGTTTCAAATGGTACTCCCAATTTTTACTAAAAACTAGTTTGTTATTCAAGTCATAGTTATCAAAACTGGTCGGTTTGAACTGGTAACCGGTCAAACCGGTTGGTCAGCTTAGCCTCCGGTCAAAACCGCTCATGCAACTGGGTTTAGAGGAGGGTCTCACCTGATTTGGCTAGTTAACCGGACCTAACCGGCCAATTAGGTGTCCCATGCTCAAGTTTGTGCTACCATTTCAGGAGGGCAAGGGGGGCTTCACTTGACTTTGCCTTTGCAGTCCCACAAGCAGTGTCACAGTCAGATTTTGGGAAGAGCCCCTTCGAGAAGACAATGTCACACAGCAGATGCAGTTTCTTTTGGACTGCAAAAAAATTAGCTGATAGAAAAGAGATAGCTTGTAGCTCTTGAAGAACAAGAAGCACAAACGCAACTGGCAACTTGCTGGGTAGGATCGTGATGAAGAGAGGAGATCTCTAACTGTAGATCTCCAAGTGGAAAGATGTGAGAATATTGAGCCTGCATGCCACCCAACAATGCATGTGAGGGTTTTAGGCTTGTTATTCGTATCCATCGATGTACTCTTGATAGTTTGTTAGTTAAAATCTCGGGTGCCCAAAACTTGTTCTCAGTCACAGATTTTGCATTCATGCAGCCTCCGCCTCATTGCCATAAATAGATGGGAGTAGACTATAAATTTAAAAGAACAGATAAAACCACTCCAAATTTTAGAATTTGGTAAAATGTTGTTTCAAGCATTTCCTTCAATGTCTATGAAAACAACTATATGAT
This sequence comes from Pinus albicaulis, assembly GCA_034641835.2. Taxonomy (NCBI): domain Eukaryota; kingdom Viridiplantae; phylum Streptophyta; class Pinopsida; order Pinales; family Pinaceae; genus Pinus; species Pinus albicaulis. Next base: position 559,411 of record JAXQQM020065678.1, read on the forward strand.
CTATTTTGCAATCCATGAATCATCAGATCCCAAACCTGCATTTGAGTCACTTAAATGGGCGCTAGGCAGCAACTCTTTCAGGGTTACCTGTATATTGTAAGATTTCCAAACTAAAATGACAGCAGAGAAGCCAAAGAGTTGAAAGGAAAAGGAGAATTATTTCCACACTTCCTGTGTAAGTTGGTATAGTAAGAGAAATACCATTTCTTCTTGTTTTTCATTTTCTTAATCTAATCAATAAGAATTGAGGAGGCATGTCGACATCACTATTCATGCACCTCGGTCCTCGAGTAACTCATGCTTCCATTAGGTCCACTTCTATTGTTATTGGTGGAAGGGGTATTGAGGTTGCAAATGAGCCTGAGGCTGAGGCATCCTCAGACTCTGATCCAGATGATGTCTATGTAGCAACCAATTTTGATCCTGTGTCTAGTAGCGGTGATGAATTTGATGATTGATCATCATTCATGTGTAGTGTTGTATTAGGCCAATGGCCTCATAGCTTGTAGCATTGTTTTTGGACTTTATGGGCCATTTGGAGCCTCATTGCTTATGTATTTTTTGATGATATGTATTGCACTCGGTGCCATTTTGATATATTCACCTTTTCATGGTATATAAATGAGCAAACTTTGCATATTTTGTCTCTATTGGCTTGGAATCATGGTTTCAAATCTTAAAAATAGTTTTTTTAATTAAAAAATAATTATTTAATGTATTTTTTTTAAAACCGGTTCATTGAGACCTGATCGCTACCGGTTAGACCGGTTCCGGTTCGAAACCCAGTTCATTAGGTCCACCGGTCCAGTCACCGGTTCCAGTTTTAATAACTATGAGTCAAGTACACAATCACAAAATAGTTAAGATACAATGTGAGCACTTTTTTCAATATCCTTGTGAATGTCATAGGGGCACAAATTATATTGAACGACTTCCAACCATTGAAAAATCCTTGTCGTGGCTCAAAAGTTTTCTTTCATATATCTTCGAGCTTGATATATATTTAGTTGTACCCAAACTTTAGGTTAAGCTTACTAATATAATTACCTTCATGAATGTAATCGATTAGGTTCTTGGTGCATGACAATGAATACCATTTCTTGATGGTGTTTCTATTCAATAGAGAATAATACATTATCCATGTGTCATCCTTCTTTGGAAACAAAAAATAACAGATCCACAAAGCAATGAGTTGGTTCATATTTGGCCATTATTTATTAAGTCTCATATCTACCTCTTGATCTCCTAGTTTTCCAACAACAAATCCTTGCACAGTGACTCATTCAATAGCACAAAAAATTGTTGCAACTCATTGATGTGTTGGACTGCATGGCTTGGAGGCATCCTGTGTAGTTCTCATAACAACTTGAAATAGTGCTACAATAACTTGTCCAACTTATTTTGTTCTTCTAGCTTCTCATACGTGCTCGATATGCATGCAACAAGGCCTTGGGCTATTGTTGTTGGTTGACCACTAGAGAGTGGCACTATACTATGCTCACAAGGCTTTTAAAGAAACTGTATTGAAGCTTTTTATTAGCATCTAGCCTTTAGTGGTTGAATTAACACCAAGGGAGTTGGATATTTTTTGTGTGGTCACTGAGTATTTTTGGCCTTTTTTGACTAGGCTTTGTTTAGGCATTGACGATACACTATCTCAATCCTAGAGATATGAATAGTTGAATATCATATCATAGACATCGGATGAAACAACATTAAACTCCACTTCATCTACATTATCTATCGATATGGGGAACTTCATCCACTTTTACATGCATATTCAACAAGTACTTGTTCTTGCTAAGAAAAACCAAGGGATAGGGTTAAGTATGCATGATTGGACGTAAATTATGCTTCTTTATCACTGCTATTGAGATGATGTCTCATTGGTTTCCAGTGTCAAACACTAAAGTCACAAGATCCTTCCCGAGTTGGATATTAATGGAGAATAGTTTCCAACTCTTTGTGTAACTAGGATGTACAATTGCCATCAAAGAGATGCAATCCATCACACTGTTAGACATCGATATCTATTTCACTCCTTACTCTATCATGATCGACATTTGATGCTTCTCTATAATGTAGTGACCAACATCCATCTTTGGAATGTCCATTGCACTTATCGATAGTGATAAAAGGGAAAATTTGTCTTCCTTAATGTGGTGTTGGTCTTCTGCTACAATTTTTTTTTGAATGGATTGATGGTCGTACCATATTTTGCAATGGTTACCTTTCCTTAATTGGAATTAGTGGCAACAACATTATTAATCTTCCTCCAATTGTTTGTAGCCTCTGCTAACCTAGCTTTTTGACAGGCATATGCAAGAGTGCAAATGTCGAGCATCTCAAACTCCATCTAATTAAAATGGTATTGATTACAGGGCAATTACCTGGAACACTATGTAACTTGGTTTGGTCAAAATTCCCTTCTCTCAAGCTGCCAGTAACGACATCTGCATGTGAAAAGAGTTTAGTTGAGGATGGAAAAGGAGCTTTTTGAGCTGAAATGCCTCGTTATAAACACCAATGCTGTAATCAAGGGTTGTATGCATCATTCTTGTGTCTTTTGTCTACCATATTCTAGATAAGCTATGTTGTAGAATTTGGTGTAATAATATTGTGTATTAATAGTTAATGAATTGAAGGTTCAACTAGGATCAGATTTACCTTACACATAAGAATGCCATCAAGTATATTGAGATGATTGGTTTTGATATAATTCATTTGTATATTAATTGTGAGAAATATTACATAAAACATGGAATTCTCTTGTCTTGAGGAGGACCGAGTTTCCTACATCTCAATGTCGATATTTGGAACACCATAGGGACATGCTATCTTCCCTCTTAGACTAATGAGAACCCCATTGACTCCTGCCAGTTCAGGGTTTCGTTTCAAGGCACCATAAAAACAAAAAATGAAGGCTTTTTGAGTTTGACTCCACTGATGAAATTCTTGTGGAGTTATATGAAGCTGCCAACATGATTGTGGACATACTTACCTGGGTCCCTGGGTCAGGAAGAATATCAAGAATATTTAAAATTAAATTGATCTAGCAATTGAAGTTTTTACACTTCTAGATCTTGATCTGGAATGAATTTAATCCTTTTTGAATTAGTATGTTTATATAGTAGTGCTTTAGCTTTAATTTCCACCATCTCCATTTCAATCATCATCTATTTGGAAGATGGAACGATTTTTTGCCAGCCAGATTTCCAACATGCGAATTTAGACAATGCAAACTAGACCCTTTCAAAAGAGCCTTGCAAAGAAAGGACCTTAAGTAATGATTACGACACGTCCAAAATAGTTGCTTCAGTGAATTGACTACTTGAAACGACTCTCAAGGCTGTTTACCACCACTAACCAAGCCGCCATAGTGAAATGGAAATCCAAAAACAGGCAATGAGAAGATTCCAAACTAAAGGCAAAGAGCACACTAGGAGGGACCCTGAATCCCTCTCCTTTTCATATTTTCTGAGGTTAATATGTTGTCATAAGATAGGTTCCAATAGAAAATATTAATCTTTGGCAAGGCATCTGAATGCCATATTTTTCTCTAGATTCAAGCTTTGTGGGGAAGTGAACAACGAGAAAGTTGTTGGGCATAGCTCTGCTTAACTGGATACTCAGCTAAACCCCACCCGCTACAGTCTGATTCCTCTAGGTTCTTAAGGGCACAACCATGCAATTTTTGTTCCATTGATGCCACCAAATGGAACAAGTGTGAAGGTGGAGCCCCAAAATCCAACCCTCTCAATAATCCTAAAGCTCTATCCCATGAAGAAATGTCAAAGAGGGAATTTTCTCCTTGCTGTCCAATCATATCTTTAAAGCAGTGAGATCCTTGAGAGTCAAGCAGTTGGTGACCCATGATGTTATTCTTCCAAATATTAGTATTTTACGATTTCCTAAAATCCAGGTAAACTGATCCATTATTATTGGAATGTCAGATTTCATAAGCCAAACATTTCTTGACCATTCAATAAATTTAGCATATGCTAGGAAAGATGGAATTGCCTTGTATCTTTATAAGAAGAATTGGGTGATTACAAGGACCGAGTAATGGTGTGGTTGGTCTTCAAAAGTAAAAATTTATTTTCTTTCAAGAGTCTGTTTGGGTCTTCAATTGACCAAGCAAGACATGGCTTCCAAAGGTCCACTCCTCCTTGATAATATATTCCTAAAGTTCCATGTGAGGAATATCCAAGGTCTGTTGAAACTTGAAGCAATACCCTATGACCATTTATCTTTGTTGAAAATTTATCAAAGTATCCTTAATAGACATTTTTCAATTTTAGTTCCTTAATCTCTGTATGACAATTCCCTTGTTGAGTATTACAATAGTGGCAACATTCTCTGCAATTATTATTTGTTGTTGGAAGAATGAAGAAAAATGACTGAGATCCACATTCTCTTGTTTGCTTCTTTACATTTATTGACTCTGGCAAAGACTCTTAAGAGACAGCTACCATTGTTGATTAAAGAGTCCAAAATAATAGAAATTTGTGTGACAGGATTGAGGGACTTGTCTAGAAGTGAATTAGCGTTAGTATTGCAAATGGAAGACTTAAGCTTTCTAGGTTCTGCCTGTTCTTGAGTTGTAAGTTGATTTTCTTCCTGGGTCACATTTACCATGTGTATTCCACCTTCTACATTCATTTTTTTTTGCACATCTTCTCTATCTAGATTGGTTGATGGGTTCAATTTATATGAACTGGGAAAAATTTGACTTGACTAAGTTATAATGTCATGGTTTGGGAAACTAATTGCATGAGTTGACCAAGGGTTGGGAATAATGTTTGGCTCTATTGACTTGGAATGTTGGAACTACTGCCAAAGATTCTATGAGTTTCCAACATTGGACTCGACTGACCCAGACTTAGTCAGGTCAACGATATGGTGTTTCTAGGGCAACTCATCACTTTGGCCAGGGTAAATTTTTAAGGCTTGTTATGCCCTTCTACCTTGTCATTCATTTTTTTAGGAAATGAATTAGAGCTTTCTTCATTTTGCTTGGAATTAATAATTATAACATCCTAATGTGTGAGGGGAGTCTTTGAGCTTATTTATCTGGAAATAACAATCAAAGGGGTTGAGTGACATACTAGTATGACAGGAAAACTCATTCAAATTGGGTGAATATGTTGCCTTATCCCCATTATAACTGTAAGACCCCTTTTGGAAGGTGTAAGGTAACTTAAAACATGAATAGCTTCCTATTTGTGAAGCTTCTTTTTAATTGAGATAATTTATAACCCTTTGGAGTTCCTACCATCTTCTTTTCCCAGGGATACTAATTTTTGGTAACCATTTTAGTCTATGCACTCTGTGTCTTGGAGCTAAAGGATATTACCTTGAAGTTTGAAACCTTGTAAGCAATAGTTTGATGGCTTCATTCGTTTGTCCCCGAAGTGCTGGAATTTGTGGTATGCTTAAGGTCTGAGACGTTCTTGTCTTCACTAAATTATCAACTTCATCACTCTAGTATGGATTTGGGTGTTTTTTTATGAATAATGACCTTCCATTGCTCAACCCTGTACATGCTGATAAATCATCCATAAATTTGTTGCAGGTCTTTCTCTTAGTAACTTTGTTGTGACCCCATATTCATGAATGAAGCATTCAGATAAATTAGGCTTAGATGAGGGCATTTTGTTGGGATCCCTTTAGCGAGCTTTAGGATCCCATATTCAAGATGAGAATACTCTTGGACAGCTGGGGTATTGATAAATATAGCATCATATTGTGGCAGACACTATTCACGAAAATTTGAGGGGAGCTAATACTTGACTTCTTCAAGCCAGAGATCCATCGTTATCCTCAAGTTCGTAAGTTTCAACGTTTCTGGATCAAACATAGGAATAGTTTTATGCTGGCCATGAACATCAGTGTTGCAGACAGGGAGCTATTTTATATGAGAAATTAAAGCTACCCAAATATAATTTATAGATAGGAGAAGGAACTCCTTTGGAGATCAATTATCATACCTATGAACAATAAGAGACAAACCTGGAAATGATTTTTCTCACTGTGTAGTTAACCAATTATGGGTTTGCATGAGTCCTCTTGTTTTCCTAGATATTGGTTTGTTCTTTCAATATGACAAGACTATTCATCTTCAATAAGGATTCCTTCAACAAATGGAATGGACCTTTCTGCCTTTGTCTCATATGGTTCACAAAACAGCTTGTTGATATGATCAACCTTCTTTTATTCCTCATCAGAGTCCATGTCATATGTAGGATGACTATCAAAGGAAAAATATCAAATCTTGCACTGCTATGTTCAAATTTAATAGGCAATGTTGATTGGAGATGCACATAATTAAGTGTGCCAAAGTTTCTACCATATTCAAAATCACAGATAGGAGTGTTGGTATCTTGAAAATTAAGGGATCTTCAAGATTTTCCTTCATTTATGAGTGTCTTACTACTCTCATTCTCAAGAAAACTAGAACTACAGTCTAGTGCATTATCTCCATCTGCGCTCAGGATTTTGTCATATGTTGGTTGAATTTCCATTTTCCAGTGGAGAAAAAAGGCAAGACATGATACCCATGTCATCATGTGCTAAGTCTTCTAGGGTGATTGCAAGAGTGGTAGAAAGTTGTTTCCTACCCTCCTGCTGATATTCCTCCTCTGCATTCAGGACCTTTTCTCCCACTATCAATCATCCAAATCATTCAATAAATTTAGCATATGCTAGGAAAGATGGAATTTCCTTGTATCTTTATAAGAAGAATTGGGTGATTACATGAACTGAGTAATGGTGTGGTTGGTCTTCAAAAGTAAAAATTCATTTTATTTCAAGAGTCTGTAAGGGTCTCAATTGACCAAGCAAGACATGGCCTCCAAAGATCCACTCCTCCTTGATAATATAGTCCTAAAGTTCCATGTGAGGAATATCCAAGGTCTGTTGAAACTTGAAGCAATGCCCTATGACCATTTATCTTTGTTGAAAATTTATCAAAGTATCCTTAATAGAAATTTTGCAATTTTAGTTCCTTAATCTCTGTATGACAATTCCCTTGCCAAGTGTTACAACTTACAACAGTGGCAACATTCTCTGCAATTATTATTTGTTGTTGGAAGAATGAAGCAAAATGACTCAGATCCACATTCTCTTGTTCGCTTCTTTATATTTATTGACTATGGCAAATACTCTTAAGAGACAGCTACCATTGTTGATTAAAGAGTCCAAAATAATAGAGATTTGTGTGACAGGATTGAGGGACTTGTCTAGAAGTGAATTAGCGTTGATATTGCAAATGGAAGACTTAAGCTTTCTAGGTTCTGCCTATTCTTGTGTTGTAAGTTGATTTTCTTTCTGGGTTGCATTTACCATGTGTATTCCACCTTTTACATTCATGTGTTTTTGTTGAAGCACGTCTTCTCTATCTAGATTGGTCGATGGGTTCAATGTATATGAACTGGGAACAATTTGACTTGACTAAGTTATAATGGCATGGTTTGGGAAACTAATTGCATGATTTGACCAAGGGTTGGGAATAGTTTTTGACATTATCGACTTGGAATGTTGGAACTACTGCAAAATATTCTGTGAGTTTCAAAAATTGGACTTGACAAAAGGTAAAATGCATACCTTGTCAGTCTCAGGGGCAAGGGCTACAACATGAGTCACTTCGTCATCAATTTGTGTTGTGCATACTGCACCAAATTGTTCAGCCATCTGCCACAAAGGGTGAAGATCCGGCTGTGCTTCTCCAACTGCAAAAACCCTACTGAAAACCACTTTACAATCTTTTAAAATCTTTTGTTGTTCAGCTGCAAGAAATTCCTGGACATCCACTTCATGCAACTGTTTGTTTGAGAAAAAATTATGGTGAATTTTCTCAATCACCTGTGTTTGAATTGAGGGTATATGTGTTAGAAATGCAACCATACAATGAACTCAGGAAATATCTCTAAATTGTGAGAAGTCACAAAAGCAATTTTTGTTATAGATTAATTTTAGCATCTCACCGCTAAAGAAGATGCTAGTGTTCCATCTTCTGGCCTCTCATCAACGTCTGCTTCTAACAGTGATGTTCCCGTCAATCCAAATTGGTGCCTGCTACAGGGAAAATACATGTTTCTATACATGGCAATCTCCAAGTTTGTAGGAACAGTCACATATATATTTAACTACCAATTTTTAAAGACAGAAATTAACAGTTGTAAGGTCTTGATTGGACACTAGAAAAGAATTGAAATGAACTTACCTTTCCACCACAATTAAATTATGTCTATGATGAGGCCAAACCCTTGCAGAATCATCGATAATTACTACTGCAAATTCCATTCCCAAAACACCGTTTAGATCTTTACTTTTAGGTAGCCTATCATCTCCATCTAGGTCGGCCTCATCACCCTTTGAAATAACACTTCCTGCAATTAAATTTCTTGTGAGATCAAGTACTTTTGGCCATATCTGTGGCATAAACTCTGTTTTCCATTGTATAAACATGTAGTTCGTACAACTTGCTTGCCTGCAACATAAACCATCACAGAATGAATTAGATGAAAATAAGAACAGATCCATCTATTGGCATACAAGGAAGTTGTCAATTCCACATTGTAAATCAAATGTTCCCTGTAAGAAACTACAGTTTGCAAAGATCATAATATTTCAATCCAAATTTTACTGACCCTGTCCAAAAAATTCCAGATGCCAAGCCACAATTTAGTCCACATTCCCATATGAGGAAAGCGAAAAAACTGACGCTGAGGTTTCTCTCGATCTTGGTCCTCCTTCTTCCTTAGCATTTCCTCGTGCACATGATCTATCTCAGTAAACTGTTGGACAAACAACATCGTGAATTAGCAACATTTATATAATCATATTATCATCAGTTCATTTACTTCACATCCCTCTTTGCCTAGGAATCACCAGAAGTGGAACAAGACGGTTTTTATTTTTATGACACCTTAGTTGAATTTAGAAGTGTGTGATCAAGGTCCAAAATAAGGCAAAGTTTCTTGGCGCTAAACATCTTATTTTGTTCATCAATTCTCCGTGCTCGTTCCTGTTGGATTGCAATTCGTTGTTCTTCACTTAGCCCTTCCAAGAGATGATTCACGTCACCACAAGGATTCATATGATTTTGTGTGATTGTGGTAATTTCATTTGGCAAACTCTGTGAGAGGGGCATAACCATGCTTGAATCCTTTGGAAGTGCTATGTCTTGTTTAATATCTTCTTCTGGAGATTTAGAAGATTCAGTGAATTCATGCTCCAAGTCAACGGGGTCAGTTTCTATAATTGATTGGCCAACAGGCATCTGTGATGATAGAACTCGTAATGTTTTCATGTCAGAACTTTTTAGCATTTCAGCAATTTTTGCAAGCTTTTCCATGAAATTATGTTCAATATTAGGCAAACAAGGAGCCTGTTGCAAATTTGGACCCGACTCTGTAGTTGCTGGTCCTAAAGCCATACGTACCTGCCTGCTCATTGGGACAAAATGTTTATCTGTCCCACTCAAGTTCACATTATCATTACCCAAATTCATGTGAAGAATACGGTGGGGATCACGAGGTTTCATTCAAGGCTTCCCAGAGTCTCCAGCCTGCCCAACCAATAGATAACATGAATAATTCATCCAAAGGAACATTGGAAAACAATAGAAGAAACAATTAAACAGAGAAACAATTTACGTTTGAAATGCTTAGAATTAATGGCATAGGTGTCTCTTCCAACATAGAAACAATGATCCAAAGTCATTTTCAAAGACCACCAGTTAATCCAAGAAAAATCACCAAAGCCAGATTCCTTAGGACAATTGCTTCAACTGACATATAGGGAATGAAATGAAAACAAAATGAAAGAAAAAGAACTTTTCAACTGTTACATCTCTCAAACACTCATTACCCACAGGATACAACTCAAACTCTACTGAATCAGCAGCATGTCTTACCGTGGAAGTTCCTTGAATGGCAGGTTTGGAAGCAGTTGCTAGTGCTTGTAATGCCGTTTTATGTTGTACATTAGAATTCTTTAGTGTTCTTGGGTCAGCTATGATTACTTTCCCAGATGTGGTAACAAATGCTCTACTAGGACCTGAAGGAGGATTTGTATGCTAACATGATCAGGCTTTTGTGCAGCCTGTGCTGACAATCTCTATTGTTCTTGCTTAAACAGGTGCATTAGCATAGTTGGGTTTACTGCTATATATTTCAATACAGAAGGTATTATATTTGAGTTATGACAAGACTATTCATCTTCAATAAGGATTCCTTCAACAAATGGAATGGAAATTTCTTCCTTTGTCTCATATGGTTCACAAAACAGCTTGATGATATGATCAACCTTCTTTTATTCCTCATTAGAGTCCATGTCATATGTAGGATGACTGTCAAAGAAAAATATCAGATCTGGCACTTCTCTGTTCAAATTTAATAAGAAATGTTGATTGGAGATGCACATAATTATGTGTGCCAAAGTTTCTACCATATTCAAAATCACAGATAGGAGCAGTGATCAAATTTGAACACGTCAGAGCCCTTCAAAGGGTCTTTGGCACGTCAGAGAAGTAACGAGCCAAATTTACTAGTCAAAAAAAATTTAAGGTGTCCATCCACGATATTTTGAAGTATATGTAGAAGTGATTTGAATATGTTGCATTCCTCTATGTATTCCTGAAGGGGGCCCTTGTAGATCTCATTACGAATGTCAATAGCAGATTCACTTGAAATCTCTAGTAAAGGGAGTTCCCTAGCTCTGTCATCTTCATCTTCTGTTTGGACAGTGTAAAAGGAGAACGCTTGTCTTCTTGAATTTGTAAACACCATGAGATATTGATCATCATACTTACAAAATGGTGAGATACTACAACCCATGCAGATTAATCATTATAATGCAAAGGCAATTACTCCCTTTGGTTGTAATTATCATACGAAGCTTTGCCATTTTCATCTTCACAAGTACGAAGGTTACTGTTGAATTCGTTTTTTTGTACTAGCAGAATAATTGAAAGGAACCTTTTCAACCTTTAGTAAGATGGTCAGATCTAGACTGATACCAAGCTTCACTGAGATAGCTATCTCTGTTATGAATATTCAGGTCAGGAAAAAGGCATGCCTTTGTTGGGACAAGTGTCCCCCACAAAAACAGAATTTATCCTGTAGGGAATCCCTCAAACTTGAAGCTGGGACATGATATTTTTCAAAGTTGGATTTAAATGCTGAAATATGATTTTCCCAGAAGTCTCGACTCTCAGTATCATAAGTAGGGAGTTGGTCAAACATCAAAATAAGACATATCATATGCTGACTAGTTATTAATTGTCCCAATATATATATTTGATCCTTGGGCATACAATCATGAATTTCCCTTTTTGTCCACCATACTGGTCTTCCCGGAGGTTCACATTTCTGGAGGAAATCTTGCTCCTCTTACATCTATTGAAGTCTTCACACCCGTCATCATAAGGGTTCTTATAAAATCTCAGATAGGAATTTCTCTCCTTGATTGGTTGTAATATGTCCTCATCATTCCCACTATATTTAGGTATACACAATAAAAATTTGATAGGGTCATCCCCTTACCACTCTCACATTCTTCTGCTCCTCCATTAAAACTTGCTAATGCTACCAAATAGTTTGAAAATGATGTCAGGTCCACTGAAGCTTCAGATTGAGGGAAGAAGTAAGCCCCAGTCTCCTTGACACCCACTTTAGGAAAACTCTGTCCACCATGTAGGATTTCTATCAGCCCTTTCAGATCTAGAATTTTGTTCCAATTCCACTTTATTGATGTTGACTTAACATGCTGGTTTCTGCGGTTAGGGTCTCATCAAACTTCCATTTAGTAATTTTGTCCATGCACATTGCAATATAAACCACTAATCTTCCCATTGATAGATAAGGGGCCAACAACATCCACAGGCTGTTCATGACCCGCTTTATTGGAACTAGGGACCAATAATTGATCTATTCCCTTCTCTGGGAGGTACTCTTCAGCAGAAATTCTATAATAATTATGGGATTTCCCTCAAAAGACATCACTTATGATCTTGGATTCAGCTTTAAAAAATATTACACTCATCATCCAAGTCCAAGTTTCGTTTAACGATGGCCTCCTTTGTTTGGCTAGCAATGCTTCCTTGTTCAATTTTTGGGCATGAGACTTCCCATATAGTAGCATCATCATGGTTTTAGCTTCATCCTCTAAATCCTCCTTGATCTATAGGATCATTATTGGGAGAATCTTCTTATCCCAACACTTCCTCTTCGTCTTCGTCAAGGCTGTCATATAACTATTCTTTTGGGACAGCAGGGATATTATTGGCTTCATATTTATCTGAAACCAATATTTATCTTTCCAGAGGTTATGAAGGCCTCCTTCAAGTGCCACAGCCTCATCAGCCTTATCTTTTGCAGATGTGTCAACTCTCTCTCTCTCTCTATATATAGATATATCCCATCTAAAGCCAAGTGGTCCTTCTTATTTAGACTCTACACCATTCAAACTCATATTGGAACCATGGATGTTCAACAATGGGTTTGAATTTTCAGCATGCCATGTAAATCTGATTTGTAAGACTCCAAAGTGGCCATGCAGTGAAGTTGGCAAGTGAACTCATAATATAAGGTTTGAAGCCACCCATAGTCAAAGGGGCCCTTCTCTTAGCTTCTTCACATGCAATGATATTCACCATATCATATGCCAGACAGTGCTACTTCAATTTTGTCCAAATCAATATTTGATGATTTGGATGAATGTCATATAGATATGATATTGGTTTTTCAGTTCAACGCGCAGTGCAAAAATTCAGCCTTGAAAACTCAGATGGTACTAAGGGCCTTTCTTTCCTTTATTTGGATAAGCAACAAGAACATCCTTACTGCTATCCAAACTGCCACTTGACGTCTGAAAGCATGGAATATGAATCAGTTTTATCTCTGTACTCTATATTCTACTATGATCCAAACATTTCAACCTGCCTGAGACAAACTTACTCGCCCGGTTTCTTTTCTTGTAGACCCTATACACCTAATAATTTTGTAGCAGCGCTAAAAAATATAACAACTATCAATGCTAGGTAGTTGCCAATAATGATCTGGGTGGCAAAAATCTTTATTAGTTTCCAAAGTGGGCATAGAAGCCCCTAAGGAGTATGGTCTTTCAAATTTCTCTGTATATTCTGTATTTGTTGTCCTCTCTCATATGTTTCAACATATCTTGGGGATGAACCAATCAATTTTGACACAATATTCATTCATATCCAACCATGTCATTGCCTCCTTTGAACCAAGATAATAAGCTGCTTGTGCCCTAGCAAACTCTGACTTATATTCCCTTAATTTTACTAAGAAAATAACCTTCGTTGGATGCTAGCATCTAACAGTAGTTTCTCTAAAACAGAGCCATCGATTCATCTCCACACACTTGTGATGTTCATCAAGAGATGGTCCATGCATATTATCTTCATTTTCCAGATTGCACTAGCATTAATGCTTTGAAAGAATATGGCTCCAATCCATAGCTCGAACAGTTCATTCGCTTGCACTTCTGAAGTATTATTCACTTTACATGCACATTGGAGTAGCTTACTACAGATAGGAACCTCTCCTACAATTGTATTGTGTGATGTCAAATGCAAAGACTATCCTTTTTTTGCATTTTTTATTTCCCCAACAAACCAAATGTTTATTCTTCAGAAAATGTACTCTAAATTTGCTCACAAAGGTGTACTTAGGATACTGTAAACAACCAGACATATGCCACTGCTGTTTAAACAAGTTTTATTATTTTACGTCTGTTGTCCAAGTCTAACACATTAGACTAGATGATGAAGGTTTTAACAAACCCCAGGACTGCATTTTCCTGTACAAAACGATAGTTAAAAGTATGTTCTGGTTTTCTTATGTAATATTTAACTCTTGTATGAGACTGAAGTGATAATTTTGTTGCTTGAAACGTTTTATGTGTAAGGAGATTTTCCAATTTTGTTAACTGTAAGCAGGTGCACATTATTTTTCTTTAATATTACTTTGGTTTTGTAGGTGAACATATTTAAGGATGCTGTAGTTCTAATGATCCAGTATATTGACCAAATACGTGGTCAAGGATTTGAATATTGGAGGAGGTTTAGGCATTGATTACTATCACAAGGGTGAAGCACTTCCTACCCCTAAGGATCTTATAAATTATGTAAGTCCTTAAAGCTTTTAAGCATTGGCTTAAACTAAGTTACTTTTTATTCAAACTTACACTCCTTTGTTGCCCAAGTTACTGTGCTGGCATTGTTACAGCTATTTTGAGAATATATATAGACACTTTAAAGATGTATATTTGCACCATTGGTTGTTTCTTCAGGTAAGAGAGCTGGTATTATCTGGAAATCTTATACTCATTGTTGAGCTTGGGAGATCTCTTGTTGCAAACTCTGGTATTTTTGTGAGTTGAGTTGTTGGAGTCAAGACAAATGGTAACAAGAACTTCATTGTAATTGATGGCAGCATGGCATAGCTTATTAGGCCTAGCCTTTATGGAGCTTACCAAGTTAGTACATAAATTTGACTTGGGGCGAACCCAACTTTTTTTGATGATGCATGATTGAAGGGATGATCATTTCCAAATGAATATAGAAGGGATAATTTGTCCTACTTTTGTAGTCTCCTTGTTGACAGGAAATATTACTCGTATTGAGATTCCCGGATACTAAATAGACCATTCTTTCTCATGACAGGCACACAGTCTGAAAGTTGTGATATGAATCATAAAATGATTTTGAGATTTTGAGATGTTTCTAACTGATATTCTTCTTGATACACAGCACATTGAGCTAATTTCTCCACCTGCCCCAAAGGCAAAAATTCAAACTTTTGATGTTGTTGGGCCTATCTGCAAGTCTGCAGACTTTTTAGGAAAGGACAGGGAACTTCCAACTCCAGAAATGGTGGTTAGTTACAAGACAATAATTATCACACCTAATATACATGCACGATGAGAAGGAATTGATTTTCCAATATGATATTTAATTGTTTCTAAAATTATTTTGTGATGCTTCTTTGAAGGCATACACTTGTGGCTTAACTGTGAGTGGGCATCCTCTTTCAGTGGGCAGGAATGGTGGTCCATGACGCAGGAGCTTACTGCATGAGTATGGCATCAACTTACAACTTAAGAATGAGGCCAGCAGAATACTGGGTAAGTTGAGTTGTGAATGTATATTTTTTTTTCTAGATTGGAGTGAATGCTATAATTTTAAAGCTTGAAAATGTTGATTTTGACGATTGAGAGAATGCTAGACAGATTCAAGATGATGGATCAGTTAAAAAGATAAGACATGCTGAAACAATTGTAGGTGCTTGCTATAATTCATGACATTGTTGACCATCTTGTCTTATAGCGTACAAGAACAGTCAGGGTCTTCTTGTCAAGTTTGCTAGGCTATTGGGTAGTTGGTGCTGAACTTAGGATCTTGAAAATTACAAAATTTTGGTTTGATGTTAACAGATTTTGATATGAATATTTTTTAGAGTAAAATGTAACTGCAGATAAACTTTTCATTTTCCTCTTCTGGGTTATTTGTGTGTTCTCTATATGGATTACTTCATAGAGTGTATTTGTATAGCAGTTTATTGAGGGTGTTTGTATGACATCTTTTAAAGTTGTTAGAAGGTAGTTTTGGACCAGCTTTAAAACAGTCTTGTAGCAACAATTGAAAGTTAAAAAAAAAAAACCTTTAAATACCCCTTTCTAGCACATTGAAAACCTTTTGATGATGGATTTGGAGCAGGTTTGAATATTTAGTTTTGACAGTTATTTGAATCATTTGAAGAGCTAGAGAAATCTCCTTGGAGCGACTATTGAAGGATCTTCGATACCATCATTACTATGCCATTATTCTGGGACAATTATATTAGTGTTCCTTTATGTTAGTGTAACTTTCTTTTAAATTTTAACCTCTTATTACATTCTTTGAAAGATATATAGGAACTAAAATTTCCATATATTTCACTTAACTATTGTTTTCCCTACTCCCCGGCATTACTTTGCACCTCTCGGTGAAAATTCTAGTTACATAGTCATTATAAGGAAGACCTACCTAGTTACACTCTTCAACATTATAACTATATATAATTTTGATGGTTCTAGGTTGGAGATTGTATTATTTTCATTGGAGGCTGCTACTATTGATGCGCACAAGGCTCTTGAGTTACTTGGTAGGATTCTCGCAAAATTGGTTGTTGAAGGGATATTCTTTATTCAAGATATAACAAGGGAAATCAAGGATGGAGGTACATAGCCAGGAAGCTTATTAGAAATGAGGGGATTTTGAGGTTTTTCTCAAGAAGAAAATTTCAAGGTAGTCTGCTCACAATTTTAATACCTGATCAATTTTGTGGTTTATTTGTGATCTCTCATGTTGACTAGTGAATGGTTGGTTAGTTTTTAGCTCGTGCTCACATTTTTTGGTTCCTGAAGCTCGAGCACTTTATAACAAAAATAGGCAAAGTCAAACAACACAAATGGTCCACTAGCTCTCTTTTCATTTGCTAATATTATAATGAAGTTTTATTAGAGGCATTGTTTGTTTGTTTATTTTGGTTAGAAAAGGGTTTGCTCTTGGTTTTATGTGATTTTCAATTTATCGTATGTAACATGTTGAGAAATGGGAAAGAATAACGTGACATTTATTTTGCAGAAATTGATGTTGAAAGAAAATTTCTTTGACATTGTTGATGTTAAGGTATATGTTGTATAAACTATTTATAGTCTAATTTATGTTATATTCTAGTGTTCATTGTCTTTCATTTCTTACAGTGCATTGTATTTTCTTTTGTTTTCAGAAAATGAAATCAGTATTGATGGTAAGAAGCATGAATTGAAAAAAGAGAAGAGCAATAACATTGGAGCGACAAATGCAAAAGGAGAGAGGAGAACTGGTCTGGCAATACCCTTAGAACCAATATCTCGCATAAGACACACTTATAAAGACTGATGATCAAGTCTTCAGAGTTGGTGAATTCACCTGTAATGCCTTGACGACACAACGATAATTTTTTGAAGTGATGAAACATCATTTCATGTGTAAATTGTAGTCCAACTAATATAAAGTTGGAAACTCATATTGTAATATTTTAACATTTCATATAATATAATTTATGTGGTTGAAATTATTTATAGTTGCATTTGATGTTGTTTAGTATTGTAATTAAAATATGCGACTTTGTGTTTTCATATTAGATGAACATGCACATTGTATGACATTTTTTAAATCATGCAAATTAATTTATGTTGATTAATGATTAACACAAATAAAATGAATATGTGACTAAATTAGTCATTTATAATGATTATTAATGAAATGAATATAAACTACTAAATTAGTCGTTTATATAATGAATAAATGGTTACTGCAAATGATAAATTTGTGACTACAAATGATGACTAAATTTTGCATATATACAACTATTAGTAGTTAATTTACAGTATCTTATAACATGACTAAAATTTAGTCACATTTCTTCGGTCATTAATTGGTTTCAAACAATGACTAAAATTTGCATATATATGACTATTAGTAGCTAATTTACAGTATCTTATAACACGACCAACATGTTGGTCATAGTTCTTTGGTCATTAATTGGATTTCTTGGGTGATCATATAGTAATATATTTTGTTGTGTATTTGGTCATTAATTGTGACATTTAATGACCAAATCAAAGACCAAATCAATGACTAAATGAATGACTAAATCAGTGACCAAATGAATGACTAAATGAATGACTAAATCAGTGACCAAATGAATGACTAAATGAATGACTAAATCAGTGACAAAATGAAAGACCAAATGAATGACTAAATTAGTGACCAAATCAGTGACTAAATCAATGACCAAATCAATGACCAAATATACAACTAGATAACAAAATTGAGATAACCAATTAATGACTAAGCTAAAAACGACCAAAATTTGGTCGCATTATAAGATACTGTAAATTAGCTACTATTGGTCGCCGACCGAAAAATAGTCGTTTATATGCAAATTTTAGTCATTTTTTTAGTAACAAATTAGCCATTTTGTACTAGTGAATGGACTAAAGAAAGCTTGAAATAAGTGCATGATGGAGTTTTATGTGATAAACTAAATTTGTATTAAAGAAACTCAGTCAAGAACATAAGCATGCAACTGACTAGAAAAGAAAATAGTAGAAAACAGAGATATTGTCTTAAATCATAAGCAATAATTGTAGCTATCAGTAATAATTAATGCAGATACAAAGCCTCATATACACAATATTAACTTCTGGTAATAAAGAGCAAAAGGGATTACTGCAGGATTCTTCTTGAATATATCATAATGGAAAAATTCCTGGTAAGTAAAGGAAAAATTTTAACATATGAAAGAAGAAAATAGAATTTATAACTTCAGAGCAGAAATATCGAATTTCTTTGCATAAAGTCAAGAAATTGTATTGAAATTCAAGAATACCATAACTTCCACAACCAATCTTTCTAGCCTAGTTTTACTGCAGAGATAAACTGTTATAAATTACAAATCTTTCTGAAAAGAGAATGAATTTAGGGTTACGCAGGAATCTATGGAAAATCTGTATATTAATCGTCTTTAAACATAAATATACCAAAATCCATAGTTGAAAAGTAACTAAGTAACTTAGCCATAAGACTTCCCTGTGGGAAGAAAAGCCTTAGAAGAGAAAAATGATAGCAGTTGCATTTAAATAGGAATGGAAAAATTGTAACTAAAAATTTGAAGCCTGAAAGGCTAAAACTTCTAGACAAGAAGGCTTCCGACAACAAACTTAACAAAAAAAATACAACTTTCATAATTTAGTCGACCTGGCATGCCATTTTAGATGTCAGTCCTGAATAAAAGATGACATTTAAGGGAACGACAAAACCAAGCCAGAGAAAATTTCAAACAAGCCATGAAAGGCCGATAAGTTGGTTGACTCGAGAGCAGGTCACAACAGCAGAATTGGTACCTAGTAGAGAGCCGACTAGAAGTGATTAGGGTAAGCCATCATTTAGAGTTTCATGAAAAATCTTCTGCCAACAATGTAACTGGAAATCTTACCTGCCAAAACACATGAAGTAAAGATAAAATAACAGAGTTAAGCTAACCGGAGGAGCTAAGTATGAAAAGACAAAAAAAACACAAGTTACGGCAGCTTACCTTAATGAGTTCGTTGCTGGGAAATGTAGTAGAACCCTGCCAGATTGCCGTGAAGAAAACTTAGGGTTGGAACTTTTTTAAATAAACTGAGAGGTATCCTAAGAGATAATACATGTGGAAAAAGTGTATCGAGCATAGAATCTCACCGGGGTTTGTACCGATAGCTGAGAATTCGGAAAGTGAACTCCATCTACAGAAGCCCAAGAACGAAAATGGCGGTCCTAACTAGAACATTAAAAAAAGAAGAACTAAGTAACAACAAAAAAACTTTCGAGAATAGGATTTTTAAAGAGCTGTGTAACTGATAAGAGAACTTTAAAATGTAGCAAAACATTAAAGAACGCTACGGCGCTGCTAGGTAACTTACCATGGATTTGCGGGTGAAAAATATAAATTGCACTAGAAGAATTCTGGATTTTTTTTTTTTTGCAGAGGGGAAATCTCACTGGCAGAGCAAAGAAACATGTGATTCGAAATCGTGGAAAACGGTTAGGGGAGGGAGGTCATTACCTCTAACCCTAAACCTAAAATCCACCGTCGAGAATACCACTAATAGATCAAGGGCGAAAAGCATATCCACCTGTCTCCATGGATGGATGACAACACGAAGGTGAGAATTTCAATCCCAGTATAATAAATTCATTAAAAACTATACAAGGATATGCCATGCGGAAATATACATTGAAATCAATGAATTGACTGTTAACGTACGAGCGTGGTACAAAACTTTATATAAATTGACAGTTGAATCTCCCAAGAAGCACAAAACCAGAGCAATGATAATACGAATGCATATTTATTTGGTGATAACCCTTTGTATTAAATATAACACCGTAATGATAATCGGATGTATAAATATATGGAGATAGCACTTAGTATTAAATATAACACCACATCTGAAATGACTAATGTTACACGGGTAGCATAGTTAGAAATGTTATTAAATAGTTTGTAGAAAATTGTAAAGTGAACTGTGTATTTAATCAAAGGTACAATTATAATATATAAATGTAATTGGACTATAATTTGGTTAAGTATTTTTTTTTATATGAATGAATGAACGTTTGTCACACTTACCTACTACCTTATCACCCTAGGACGAGGGGAGGGAGGAGTTATGACCAACCTAGTCTTTACACATGGAAGAGAAGGTACGACAAAAGATATATAACCCTTTACTTTATGCCTTGCCTTATGAAGAATTTTGGGTAACACCGCCTTCTAGTACCGCTGAACCTTGCCCATATGATGAAGGAATTATAACCTATCGCTAAAGCTAGTAACACCTTGCCCATATGATGAAAGAATTATAACCTATAACTGAAGCCAATAACACCTTTGTACAGGAGGCACTATTAACAACTACCTTAATTCCACAAAAACTATTTACCTACCTGAAGACCTATGTATAGGAGGCACTATTAACAACTACCCTAGTTCCACAAAAACTCTTTACCTACCTGAAGACCTAGAACTCTTAACCTTATCACACTTCTTTAATTAATCGCTGAGAAAATATAGTTATCTGAACAAAACAAACATTTAAGGGAGTTTGTTCAATTAAAAGAAAAGAAAAGCGAAATTATTCTTCAACAATTGTAATAGTTCACTTTTATAAAATGTCATTCAATACATAAAAACTCAAGTAAATCACTAGTAAATTCATGTTAATGGTTGGTATTTTGACAAATTTACCCTTCAATAAATTAAATTAGAGTAAATACTTACAAAATTTTGAAATAAACTACGAGGTAAATTTTGAAAAGAATGTGTGCTTCTCTAAGTGAAGAAACACAAAGCCACGTAACTCGATTGAGATACACAAAGCCATTTAACTCACTTTAGAAGTCATTTGACAAGAGGTGTTCCCCAAAATGATAGAGATACAACGAAATTATTGAGATACAACATCTACTTGAAACATCTCCTCCAGACTAGTGTCAATTTGCAATATTTCAGACTAATTAATGTGAAATCGCTGGTTCTCCTCCATAAATTACTTTTCCAAATTAATTAAGGTAAAACTAATTCAGGGTCAAACTAACACTAGATTTTATTAAACACTGAAATATTTTATTAAACACTAGAAATATGTAGTTAAAAAAAAAATAGAATTATGTTTTTATTTAGTTTTATAACATGTATTTATTTTTATTTTATAAAAAGTATATATAGTTATTATATTAAATTGAATTAGAATTATGTTTTTATTTAGTTTTATAACATGTATTTATTTTTATTTTTTTTCTTTTATAAAAATTATATATAGTTATTATATATTTTATCATATTAAAGTATATAATAAATTTTGAATTCCAATTCATTGTTATAAACATTTTAACCAAAAAAATGTTTTTAAAAATTGATGAATTTACTAATGATTTAATTTATATAACTATTACAATTTATATTATAAATTAATCTTATTCTAGTTTAACTATAAATTAAGCATTGTTTACACTATCTTCTTCTAGTAAAATTTGTATATAAGAATTTAATATAAACGTTGTTTACATTATCCTCTCCTAGTCAAATTTGTATATATAATACAATTAGATTCATAATTATATCTAAGTGATCATTTGTTTTATATAAATATTCTAATTTATGTTATAAATTAATTTTATTCTAATTTAACTATAAATTAAAGATAATATAAAGTTTTAACATAAACATTGTTCACATCCTTTTCCACTAAAACTTATATAAAAATACAGACAGATTTATAATTATGTGTAATGGTCATGTTAAAGATTGAAAATTAGTTTTGCTTCCTAACTTTGTATGTTTTTGTATTACCAAGATTCTATTATCTTAAAATATTAATTATGAGTAATTTGATGAAACTCACATATATCCAAAAATGAATTTTATGATTTCTATTACATAGAAGGTGTACCTAGAATGAATGCTTATGATATTAACTAATATGCACATACATACAAGAAACACGATCTTAGACAATTGGTTTCCTCTTCAATTTCTAAAATTCACAAATGATCACATATCACAATGGTTTTTAATCTCATTTTGAGGAAAGCCCTCAATATAACAAAAATAAAAATAAACAAAGAAACAAACTTTCTAATAAATGGCCAATTGAAAAGGAAAATGAGAAGTAAATCTTATTAAAAGAAAAAATTATAACATTAGCAAGGTATCTTTAGTTGCCACAAAAACTGGACATAAGAAAGGTATCCTTAATTGTCTAAAAAATTGGAGCATAAGCGAGCCATCTCTTTTTACATCACAAATTAACTACAAAACCCTCTCAATTACAGTAGAAAACTATGATTGAAAGTTTATTTTTCCTTTTGAAATTACATAAATTTGAACTTAAAAGAAAAAATAATAATTAACCTATAAATTAAAAAGAATCAAACAAACATAAAAAAATACCAATGAAAATGAACAAATCTAATTTTGCTTCCCCAATAACCAAATTCTAAAGTGAAAAAGAAATTACATTAAAATATTAAGCAAAACACATTCTAAAATATAATATTATAATAAATTATATCACGTTATATAAGTCATCTTAAAAAACATGCTCCTTTTTTTTTCAGAAGGAAAAAAACTGTTTTATATATATATATATATATAACAGTACATCAAACTAGATATAACAGAGCTGTGGAACCAACTCCCCATAGAGAAAATCAAAGGGAGCAAAGCCTGTTTAATACTAAAAGAGTATGATCCCAACAGGATTGTCAAAAAGCCATAACATGTTCGTTTCAAAATGAAATGCTACTTCCAAAACAGAAAGAGGAAAATAAACCTGATAAAAAAAACATGGGCCTAGACACAAAACAAACGTGAGAATATACATCATAGCCCAAGACATGATAAGAGCATATCAAACGTATCCAATAGTGCCCCCATCAGATCAGAAGGGAAACCTGTCCCACAGATATAAACCGAATAGGCATGAAACCGACGAAAACGTGTATTGCCGAACCAACATAGACAGGCTTGCATGCAAAAAAGAAGAAAATATAAAAGGTACAGGCTTGCTTGAAACATTTGTCAGGCTCGCTTGAAGCATTGAAAAGATTGCTTGTAGAAAGGAGAAGGCGAAAATAGATATGACTTGCATGTAAGTGAATATACAACGTACCAGAAAACCGCCAAGTCACGGAATGGGAATATTGTTGGCCCAGATAATCTTGCCTTCCTTGAACTGTAAAACCTGCATAATACCAAATGGCATACCAATACCTTTTTTGGATAAACCATCTGCCCTTGTATTGTTTTCCCTGTAGATATGTAGTAACGGAGGAGAATTCATCAAAGTCCATAAATGTTTTGTTCCCGTGAGCCACCCTTGACATCTCATAGAGGAGAGGGAAGAATTCCCCACAATGGCATTAATAATAATTTTAGAATCGCCATATATGTGGACTCGGTCCAATCCCAAATTTCTCGCAGCCAACAATCCACACCAAAGAGCCATTAGTTCCGCCAAGTTGTTTGTACCCAAGCCCCCATTCCAGCAAATTTGGATTCTATCAGATTGTGATAATTTGATCCAAGCCCCACATCCCATCACCCCATCACCCCATCAAAACATGCACCATCAAAGAAAATTGTCGGGAGAGAGATGGGATAGGGATGAATCCTTCTAGAACCATCACTTACCAGGTCCATGACTGGCACCCTATCGTTGACCCATCTCATAATATTACAATAAATGTGTTTGATGTTAATAGGCTTACCTTCAAATATGGCCAGATTTCTAGCATGCCATACCTCCCAAATGAACAAGAAAGGCAAAGATTGGAACTTACCATTCACACGATCCCATCTGTTCGCAGCCTCCAGTAAGTCCACTGGGAACCATGGTGTTTTGAGATGAAAGGGGCCGAAACGATTCCATATATTAATAACCTTGGGGCAAGAAAAAAATATATGATCCGTTGTTTCATCATTTTGCAAACAGAAGACACACCTGCCAGGACCATTTTGACCCCTCCTAACAAGTCCTTCCCATGTAAGAATCTTCCTCTTCCACACCAGCCATCCAAAAATAAGGATCTTAGTAGGAATTTTCCTGTACCAAAAGGTTTCAAAACCGGAAGAAGTGTACTCAAATATGGCCGATATGTTAATGTTGAAATAAATGTTCTTCACCATTAGCGCCTCCCACTTAATTTTTCTGGCCCATATAATTTTGTCCCCTCCATTAGAAAGGCTTAAACCTGCTGCCTGAATCATCTCTCTAAATGTGGACCATTCCACAGCGTCCCGTCCCGAGAGGCCCATCTATAAGGCCGATTTTAAAATCAACGCACTGTGGTCCCAACAATGTATCACCTGAGAAAGGTTTATGATTCCTCTTTGATTTAATCGATGTAGCAACTGAATACTGAAGCGGTATACATCAGACATCCCGTGAATTTTATCCCCATTCAATAGGATCATGTGCCCATTCCCAAAACGCCAGGCCAATCCATCAACAAATATATGCATGATATTCTTAAAGCTGAGCCAAATGGCAGACATGGCTTGAGGGAAAATAAATTGTTGACAATAAATAAGCCGCATGGGATCACTCGAAATATATTTGCATGTGATAATTTCAGACCATATACCTATATGATTTATAGTGCGCCACAGGGATTTAGTGAGCAGGGCCGAATTGAAGGCCCTGGTGTTTAATATACCCCATCCACCCATGTTTTTCAGACAAAACAGTATTTCAAGTTTACATAGGTGATGTTTCTTTGCCAATTTAGGCTCACGCCACAGGAACTGTGCAATGATAGAGTTGATCTGCGCGATAATGTTCTTCGGCAGGTAGTAAAGATGACCCCAAAATACAATGAGTTGGGCCAGAACCGCTTGTATCATAATAAGTCGACCCCCCAGAGATAGCCACTTATGTGTCCACTTTGAAATTTTAAATTTGAATTTTTCAATCAACCATACCCAATCTTTCACCTTATATCGACATGGTTTAATCCTATTCCCAAGATAAAGAAAACCATCTGCATCCGATCTAATTTGTACACCCAGAAATCCAACAATAAAAGAGATTTCCCCCTCATCCCCATACTCAGATATAAGAAAAGATTTAGCCTTATTAATGCATAATCCAGTTGCATTGGAAAACTAGATGAGTATATAGTGGATATAGAACCAATGCTTCCTGATGAGGCTCCCAAAGATAAGAAAATCATCAAAAAATAAGGAATGAGATACACTTACAAAATTTGAAAAGGAAAACCCAGTAATGTAGCCCGCTCGAGAAGCCATCTTCATAAGGCAACTAAAACCATCCATCATCAGAATAAAGATCAGGGGCAACAATGCGCATCCCTGTCGTAGACCTCTTTTAGTGCCAAAGAATGAGGTTGGCATAACATTTATAATAATAGCATATCTCACCGAAGAAATACAACCCATAATCCATCTAATTGGTCCAATGGGAATTCCAATTTTCAGCAACAGCAGGCAAATATAAGACCAATCGGCCCTGTCGTAAGCCTTTAGGAGATCGATCTTTAAGATGAGTGCCTCCCTTTTTCCAACATGCATGGAATGCATCACCTCTTGTGCAATAGCAATAACATCATGAATAGAGTGACCATTTAAAAATCCATATTGTTCTTGAGATATAGTCTTTGACAGTGTCAGTCTGATCCGGTTGGCAAGATTTTAGATGAAATTTTATAGATAATATTACACAGGGCAATCGGTCTAAAATCCATGAAAGTAACAGGATCAGAGGTTTTGGGGATCAGAGTAAAAAAATTGGAGTTCATATTTGATGGAATGTGTCCGAGGATCCTTCCCTGTTCAACAATGGTTGTAATTTCATCAACCTGTTGTAGCCGCTACAACAGCACCCAAAATTTTTGGTATATTTAAATTTCGGGTCCCCCCCCCTCTCTCCTACTCGCCTAGCCGTTAGGGTTTTAACTCGGCCTATAATCAATGACATTCTCGTAACCTATTCCAAGCCTCGATCTAGCCTTCCCACCATCATGACGAGATGCTCTTACTGCAGCCGTGCCATGTGCGAAGGAATCACCATGCATGCATTCGAATGGAAACTTTGTATATTGACAATTAAAAACCCTCTCGCCATGGGTCATTAAGCATGTTGTTTGAATACTTCTCTTAAGCTCGTTGGTCTCATATAATTTATCTAGGGGCACCATTCTCAAAGAGTAACTGTGAACTAATTGGTGTTACAATGTTTCATACAGGTCAATCCCACGAGTGATAAACTCATCAATGTCGTCACAATACCGAGGGAAATAAAATTGAGCTCAAAAACAAGGACACAGCTGTGCAACAGGACATTTTCATCCACATGCCCCTGCCCAGGTGGGGATGAGACCTAAGACTACCATTGAAGACCATTGTTAAGGCAGATGAAAAGGATACGCCCACAAGTGAGAAGGAGGAGCAATTTAACATTATTTTCAGCTGGAGGATGGGGTGGTGTATGTTCATTCCGATGGAATATCAAGTAAGGAATTATTTGTGGGCGACCGATTGCAACAAAAGAATTCGTCACTAGTGTACACCAGATACTTAGAAACACTCCATTTGGAAATCTCCGTACCGGATGCCATCTCGCATAAACCAGAAGCATTTGCTATGATCTAAGCTTACGTAGGGACCAGATGAAGTATTTTCTAAGATGGCAGATATCTCACCTTAAAGGAAGTTTTGAAGATCCTGTACAATACCATCTTAATGTCAATGTGTGCACACAAAGGAACATATTTCACCACTTCGACAAGTCTAGCCTGAAGTATAGCTCGGGTGAACAAAGTGGACTCGGAAGATTTCCCTAAAGAATGACAATCTCATTCAAGGCGTTTTCGCGCCGAGCAGCAGTGCGAAAGCACACATGTTGGTGTTGGCAGGCCAATGGTCGAGTTTCGAATATCAACCACATCTTTGGGAAACAATATCTATTAACCCTAAGCTACATGGTGGGCGCAAATATGTGGACCAAGGTTGCAGTTTTAAGCATTATATAATTAAACCAAGGCACGAAAAAGATAAAAAAACAATATGGTTTCAAAGCCATATAAGATGGCGGAGCAAACTATATGAAAAACATTACAAATGGGCTCAAATACTTCTATGGCGGAATTTTATCCAGATATTTTGGATGAAGAAAAGAACGAAACCCTAGTCTTGAAACCACATATTTCGATCTCTTTCCTGCTTCGGACACCATTTCTTATATTATAAATTTGCCACCAAGAGAAATTGAAACAATCCGAATGAGGGAGCGAAAGCCAATAAAATTTCAATATCACAGGCAGAACCGACAACGTGCAAGCATTTTCGAGAAGCAAGTCACAACGACGTGAGAAAGCCCTGGGGTATTGACTTCAAAAGGTTCATTATAAGTTTACGCTTTTCTCACACGATACATTGTTATTCTTCGTTCAAACCATGAGATATGTATTACCCATGGTAAGACATTTGGAACGGATATATGTATAGCGATCGAAATTTTTATTTGAACACAGAGAGGAACATTCTAACAATCCTACAGTGGAAATGTATAATACCTATAGCGCAAGTACAGCCAAATGAAAGGCAGAATTATGAAATCATGATAATCCATAAACCATGTTGTAAACGGTGCAGAGTTATGACTTTGCTGGAGGAGGTTACGATATGCACGGTTGTAAAATCATTTTCTAATCAGAAAAAAGAAAATTTTATGGTGATTTTGTGGCATGGGCAACTTAAATAACGTGGCCATATGCCATAATCAGCGCCATTTAATCAATGCCATCTTCTAGCCATAACGATCTCCCACGTGTCTCATTCCCCATCAAAACTCTGGAAATTTGTTCACAGTGGCTAGTCAACAATTCCAACTGTCAGCAAAAATAACGATGATCGATGATGTTTTCGAAGAGTGTGATGGAGAAACACGACTCTTAATTAAATAATTGGCCATAGCGCACCTCGGTATTATGGAAAAAGCAACATATCTTTGGGAAAGGTCAGGATTTTTGGAGTTTCTCTGTTATACAAAGTAAAAAAGAAAATGAAAAGAAGCTTTTGCCTCCTGCCATTGTCGTTGTTACAGCTGAGATCCACGAAAGAGGCCGGTGCAATGTCGAAGATCCTTACGCATACACATGGCGTTTTCAGAAACTAGGCAATCGGTGAGCATATTTTCTAACCATGTTCGGGAGATTCGACACCAACGAAGTCCTGCAATATCAATGCATGCAACAACGTTACAGTGCCTGGAACAGAAAAAGAAGTTGGAGCGGCAGATCAAGCAAGACGCATTGGTTCTCTGTTCTGTGAACGGCAAGTCAGATCGGAAGCAGAGGCGTAGTTCAAATCCCTAAGAGTCACCCTCTGGTTACATGCCGATCACGTTTGCGTGGATTTGGTTACAGAATGTGGAAAGATCGATTTGGAATAGTTTATTTGTTCGATGGAGAGAGTAAGGCGTTTGTTGTTGTTTCACACGCATTGTAACTAAGCGCGGAAGAAATAGTCGCTAAGTCGCAACATTCCGAAACAAGCGATCAGTACGACTACCCGACCACGCGACCTCGTAGTGGGTCGCAGTTGCTCACCGGTCGCTGAGTCGCATAGCTGATAGAGCAAATGAAAATGCGACTTGCGACCCTGCGACCTTTGTAAGAGCAGTCGCATTAAATCCTCCAGGTCGCCGAGTCGCAAAACTCGTGAAGCGAAGGACTATGTGACCCAGATGGACTTGCGACCGTGCGACCTATATGAGGTCGAATCTCACATTTAAATACAGTCGCGCTACTGCTGAGGTCGCAAAGCCTCATCTCAAGAAGGAAGCTAGAGTTACGACCTTAAAGTTCGATAAACCTACGATCTGAGAATTCCATGGTTTGTGCACGTGAAAGAAAAGGACCCGCCGACGGTATCTAGAGAAAGGACATGACGAACAGCA
The DNA here is from genome assembly GCA_034641835.2 of Pinus albicaulis. Classification (NCBI taxonomy): domain Eukaryota; kingdom Viridiplantae; phylum Streptophyta; class Pinopsida; order Pinales; family Pinaceae; genus Pinus; species Pinus albicaulis. The sequence continues at coordinate 588,493 of JAXQQM020065678.1, forward strand.
ACACCATGGCTCCAAAGCAATTAGAAGTGTCAAGATGCAGCCTTGTGGGCAAAGGCAAACTAGAAGCTCTCGCTCAAAATGCCACTTGTCATTTGGCCAAAAGAAAACTTGCATGCCCCCATGCGTGTGACCAATGTGTGATTAATAATTACACATATATACAGGGTTCGATTGTCCATCCTTGAGATGTCCCTTGCATGGACCAGATAGATGTTGAGATTGCAATAAGATGATGAGCTTAGTGGAAAGGAGTCGCCTTCACTAAGTGGGCCCGCAAGCTATTTTTGGCGCAAAGTCTATTTTTAGACATATGGATCATGTTCTATAAGTTGCGGGATGCTATTTGTGGATGGTTGGTCAAGTTGTAAAAATAGATGGATTTCTATTTTTAGACATATTGGGTAGAATCTATTTTTAGATTGCGAGTCTAAAAATAGATATGTCGAATATTATTAGCTCTTAATAATATTTGGACTCTAAACATTATCTTATCCTCTTGGAGCACTTCAGTTAAGTGCACAGAAGTGGCACATGCAGCTGACAGAAGGAATTACGCTATTCCTGAGGGTCAAGTGGAGCTATTGCATGGAGACTTCAGTTAGAACTCATGTGACAGAGTTTGGTGGAGTTGATTGAGGAAGTTAGTGGAGTTGTATTCAGTTTAACTCAGTTAAACATAGTTGAGCTAGTTGTATCTAGTCTAGCTGATTGATACACTAGTGAGAGTGGTGTGAATTAATTATTAATTAATTCACTAATTATAAACTCATTAATCAACTAAAGAATACATCAGTTAACTTCAGTGCATGGATAGTTTCAGTGGAGACCAATGCAGAGATAGGTGAAAGGGCAAGTGTGACTATCATTTGTGACTATAAGTGATGCATGGTTTGCATCCATCACTCAGTAGAGATGCCTATAAAGACTGCGTGAGCAAGGCTGGGGTAATCCATTCTCATAAAGAGGCATTCTTCAGCAGGGATTGCATAGTAGAGGCAAGCTAAAGGCTGGGAAAGATCGGTGCATGGGATTTGCAAGATCAAGCTTGATTAGTGTGTAGCAAGTGGAGATTATACTGAGAGTTTGTGAGGAGCTTTGCTTGTATGCATTAGAAATTTTGAGGTCTAAAATGGGCCTCATAGGAAAAATGTACAACAAAAATAAACTTTATAACAACCAATAGGATTCAAGATGATGATGTCATCCATAATGGATGATTCACCATTTTTGGAGTAAAAAAGTAAAAATATTAAAAAATAATAAAATAATAAAACTACTTTTCAACTCGTATTTTAAACTTATCTCCCAAAATTTTTACTCAAATTTCGAGCGGGAGTACTAGTTGGATGCGGAATTTAATTCCTCATCCAAGGAGTACCCATGTTGCATACTTTCGATGAACTCTTCTACACGAAAAATGAGAAATACATAAAAAAATGTGATTGTAATCACGTTTTTTTATGTATTTCTCATTTTTCGTGTAGTAGGACCCATCGAAAGTATGCAACATGGGTACTTCTTGGATGGGGAATTAAATTTCGCATCCAACGAGTACTCCCACTCGAAATTTGAGTAAAAACTTTGGGAGATAAGTTGAAAATATGAGTTGAAAAAGTAGTTTTTTCATTTTTCCCTCTAAAATTTGATGATGTCATCAAATCTTATTTGATTTTTTCCACTATTATTTTATAATTTCCTTAGGAGGCCCATTTTAGACCTCAAAATTCCCCTAATGGATGATTGTTACATGATCTTTATGACATATATAATATACAGATAGTTGGGGGTTTTCAGCTTTAAGCTTTCCCATAAATTACTGTGTTCATATGTGTGAATTTTATAGTTTTAATGTGTGCATGCAATTGATTTTATTTCCGCATGTAATGATCAATGGTAGAAGAGATTTTGTATTGTGCATGAAGATAAAATAGTGTGTGATCAGGAGAATCTCGGTGGATAACATATCAGTTATTCAAATTTCTACAATAGAGCCCTAATTTTAAATGTGTTGCAACATAGTGATAGCTGAGTGCATTATCAACCTTAAGCCATTACGGTCATGGAAGAAGCGGTTTTGCATGAAATCACATAGTTGTCATATGGTTGGAATCCACGCAAATGTGCCTCCTTTATGTGGCCATTGAAGTTTTCCTTGTTGGTATTCAGACAACTCCAGTTGTGTCTAGAACTTCAAAGAGTCGCGGACGGGGAATGATCTCCCTCAAGTGAAGTATCTGCATGTTACACTCGGTCCACAACGATACCAATCTGCATTACAGTGATTAAAGAGAAAAGGACGTAAAGAGAAAGCTTACCTTATCCATTCTCTCCGATGATTTAGTAGCTCCACCCTTGACCACACAGGGGTCTAAGTTTATTATTTTCATTCTTGCAATTATTCAAACATGCTTTTAGTATCGATGTTAGATCATGAAGATGTGTAACCTAAGCTATGTGACTGCAGGTGGAAGCTATTGGTTTGCACGATGAGTTGGAGTTTTCCCAACAAGCAAGAGGGCCTATTTTCAAATCAAGGAATGGAAGATAAGGAATATTGCTATAAAATCCGAAGATCACCAAAAGAAGGCCACAAGTCGCAGATCTGCTTGAGGTCGCAGGTTGCAAATCTGCTTGAGGTCGCAGGTCGCAGATTTCTTGAGGTCGCAAGTCGCATATATGCCCGAGGTCGTGGGTCGCGAATGGTCCGAGGTCGCAGGTCGCGGATTGTTCAAGGTCACGGGTCGCAAGGAAACCCAACGGTTAGGAAGACGAAAAGTCAAGGAAGCCCAAAGGGCAAGTTTTGTCTTATAAATACTCCTTTTGGGAGTTGGGAAAAGGATCTTTTGTTTGAGACTCGAGCTGAGTACATTGTATTACCAGAGGATTATACATTTGAGCATGAATACAAGCATTTTGAAAAATCTCTTTGTGAATCTGGTGTTGACATATGTATGAGCGCTATTGAGTATTATATTTTCAGTTTCTGAACATCTTTAGATTAAGGGAATTGTATCTTCAATTCATATCACAATTGCATAACAGTTTGTTGAGTATGTTACTAGTGGTTGAGTTCATTTCACTTTTTTAACGAATTTTGATGACTTTGTTTATTAGCATTTGTGTTATCATTTAAAACTTTTAGGAAGTGAAGGATGTTCTTACCATAAGGAATTGTTTCTTTTGTGGTCAGAACAGTTTACAGGCATGACCCGAATGATGTGTTGTTAACAACACTTCCTTCGATACTTATGCTTTTTTATTTCCTCTTGCTGCTCATAGTGTTACATGCACATTTAATGCATCAATCATATGTCTTGTATCATTTGATTAAGTGTGAATCCAGTGGTTTATAGAGTTTAAGCGAGACCCAAAGAAAGGAGAAATCAGCGGTAGCCGGACCCACACCCCGGACGGGATCCCTATTCCAAACGGTTCAAGGTCTAATTGGGACTTTTGACCGGGGAGATCCCCTACTGTTGGCCGGACAGATTTTCCCGTCAACACAACCATAATATCACTGAAATGGATAAATAACTCCACCAGCCACCCATCAGGCCCTGGGCACTTATCCTTGGCAAATGATTTCAATGTCGAAATCACTTCCCCTTTAGTGACAGCAACCCATAATACGCTATTGGCCTCATCATCAAACATAATGGGGGAATGTTGAAGAACCCACTGCTGGCTATCTTGGTCAATTCCCCTGTCAGCTTTATAGAACGATGAAAAGTGATTGTAAGCCTCCACCAAAATCTCCTGTGTGGAAGATGCGACACTCCCATCCTCTCTCTGAATATGCCATATAGTATTTTTATTTCTTCTATCATTTGCACACTTGTGGAAAAATTTGGTATTCAAATCACCTTCCTTAATCCATTTTTTCCTGCTTTTCAATTTCCAAGTTAATTCTTCAATCCTCAAGATCTCTAATTTTCTGTTTTGTAGATCTCCAATTAATTTGTATGACTCCTGATCGGGTGCTTTTGTAGCCAAATCAGCATGTAGACAACCAATTTTCACATTTATGCTCTTTAGTTCTGAGCGTAGCCCCTCCTTATTTTTGATCTCCCATTCTTTTGTCAACCCCTTGATTTTTTGTAGCTTTGTATGGAAACACTCCCATCCAAATGAGTCCACAGAAGGAGAGTTTTCGTTCAACACTTCCAGACAAGCAAATCATATTCAGGATCAGTCAACCAGGCACGATTCAATTTAAAAGGGATCGCCCTTCTCGGCAATACCTCCCACCAAGTAAGTTATATGGGCATATGGTCAGAAATTTATGAGTTCAGTATCCCTGATCTAACCTGACCCAGCAGAGAAAAAATAGATTCACTCACCATAGCTCTATCAAGTCTTTTTCCAATGTACTCCCCATTTGCACGGTGATTAGTCCATGTTAGTGACAGGTGAGGGTCTGATATCCGTGAGCAAATCCTTTTCCAAAATCGATCCAATGTGGCTCGCCAATGGATCCCTCCTTGCTTTAACACCCCATGATTCATCCAAAAATAGAGTCGCATTAAAGTCACCTATGACCATAATATTGTCCAAATTTAGAATGCCTGATCTGTTTATACGATCCCAAAAAATTGTTCTACCATGGCACGGGGCATAAAGATTTATAAAATTGAAGATTCCCTGTTGCCCTCTTATACTTCCGGACAAGAGTATACCCTCGAAGAAACTGTACGCACGGATTTTGGCAAAAGATGGGTTCCAAATTGCCAGCAGCCCACCGGCATGTCCATCCGCATTGACAGTAGTTGCATTCCATCCCGGGCATATCGTCAAAATAGTAGTGATAGCCTTATACCTGTTACACAAAGTTTCCTGTAAAAGTACAATCTCCGGTTTCAATTCCCGGAACATTTCTCTTAGGCGCATATTTTTGGAGGGACCGCCTATACCCCTCATATTCAAGGATATGATGTGAGTCATTTTGAAGCCTCAGAAGGGTTGCTTGCTCTAAGTGCCCTGAGGTCCTCTGCATTTGATATTGGCACATTTGTAAGGTCTAGCATTTCATCACAGAAAAGAGATTTTGTCTTCATCCTACCTCTGAAGTGTCTAGACCCGGACTTAGATTTTTTCCTCACTGTGATATTATTCCTCGATATAGGTGAAATGACAACATTTGTATCATTAGGGATATTATCAAAGATAGTCAGAGCAACCAAATCAAGGATGGGATTGCCAAGGATAGAGTGTATGTCACTTCCAACAGTATTTTTTGGGGAGTTAGGGATGTCCAAATTCTCTGCCATTTTCGGAGAGGGAGGAGAGGGCAGGGGGGATGCCCACTCCAGGCGAGGCATGGATGGGGAGGTATACAAAGGTTCAGTCGGGGATCGAGATGGGGGTGGCTCATTGGGAGCTATAGACAGAGACGAGCGGGATGGGGGAGGATTGTTGGGAGACACAGACACAAAGGAAATCTTTTTGGTAGCCCCAAGCCCATGAGCGCCCCTATCATCATTATACAAAGATCCATAATTAAAAAATGAAGGCCCTGCCTCCACATGAGGCAATCCCACATCACAATGAGCAGACCCCACCGCATGATCAGTTGGTCCATGATTAGACAAGGAAATATTGTCAACCAAATCATCATTCTCATCCATTGGAGGATCCGTCGTAGGGAGAGGCACATACTCATTACCAGCGGGAATGGCTTTTTCACTGTGTACAGAAGCATAAACATATAAATCATCATCAGAAGCCAAAAAATTAGAATTACCTGACAGAGGGGCCTCCATTCGGCCGTTTTTAAACTTGTTTTTCCTTCCACCATTAGAAAATTGTTTCTCCATACGGCCGCTTCTAAGTCGCATCGGGCATCTTGCTTTTAAATGTCCAGTGCGATGGCATATCATACATCGGAAGGGGCTCCCCAGTAATCAACACACTGTCGATGTCTTCGAAGTCCCTACACCAGAGCAATGTCTCCTTGCAGACCACCCGAAAAACAAATCTCCACCAGAATCCATGCAATGCGTTTGTCACTGACCCCAAGAATACTAGGATCAATATACTTTGTGCTCCCAATGGAATTACCAATAGCTCTTAACGCCTTAAGTGGCCAGAATTCCAGAGGGAGGCCCGGTAGCTTATCCCACACCGTTTTATTCTTGGGCGCCTCCATGATTGGATTAAAACTGAGGTACCAAGGCAGAAGTTGCAAGAAGATCTTCCCTCTAACCAAAGTCTTGTTAACAATCAAGGAAACATCATTCTCATGCATAAAATGTACACTGAACCATTTGTTTAGAAGTAAGATCACCTTCGGTGTATATCCCACAACAGGGCACCATAATTTCTTAGCCCAATCCATCAAATCCACCTCAATACCCTCGGCAAGCATCCAACGGCCAATGAGAGCGCGTTTCTGAAGGCTAGTGACCCTACCCCATAAGTCCTCGTATTCCAGGACCACCTCTTTTACGTCCATATCAGGCAAACTGTGATTGCTTCAGTTTATTCCCTCTTTGACGAGCAACGCCATTTTGTCTAACACCAGCTGGGATATTCCTTCTATCACCGAACCCCGGGGGAGCGAAAGTTGACTGTGCGATCAAGCTGGCCTCCAGTTCAAATTCCTTTTGCCAACGGTGTTCCGCAGCCACTGCAGCAACAATCATGGCTTCCTGAGCTGACGTGTCTGAGGATAGAATATCCTCACCATCATCCATATTTATGAAAACCCCAGTTGCAGGCATTGTCAATCAGAGAATCAATAGTCAGATTGAGAATAGGACAAATCTCACCCCGTATTTAGCGCCTCAAGACACAAAGATGACGAGGGAAATAAGTTATTAGTACAAAATTAAAGAATGTTCACCATCAACGTTAAAAACTCCAACCACTCCCGGCCAATGCAATCAAGGATGTGAGCATTCTCTCTCTCTTTGTGCAATGACACATCCGTTTAGAATATAAAATCCCAGGTCTCACCCGTCCATAGTCCTTCCATAAATGGCAACCGTCGCCTGGATGTATCACCGCCGGGATAAAACCTACCGCATGAAAGAGCTACCTTGATGTACACAATCAGTCAGACCCAGGACAAAAAAAAACATACATCAATCAATAGGGATGAGATCCCAGATCTTGACACAATCTAGCAAAAAGTATTCCCGCAAAAATTTCGGTATTATCCCATCGGATTCAAACTTTCAGGCGAGAGGATGCCAGACGGAAAAAAGGTGGCGAGAATAGCACCCCAGAAAAACCAGTCCCGCCAAAGAAATTCAGATATGGCAACCGCAATAGCAAACCAGCCCAGCCAAAGATAATCAGGTATGGCAAGAGCAACAGCACAGGCATCCGGGGCACGTCCAACACCTTGAACAGATTCGAAAGCCAAAATTTTTATAGGGTCTGGAAAAAATAAAAGAATCCACCCACTTACGCCACAGAAGATACCATTTATACGGCCATAATCCAGTATGTAACACCGAATCAGACGATGGATCTTGTGGAAGTCCCCTATCTTCTTAGCTTAGTATTAGTCTTGTAGCCAGTGTTGTATATTGCCAATAATATCTTAACAGCAATGCACATTAATACCAGGATCATAAGCACTTCAGCCACATCTGATGGCCTCAAGAACAGTAAGGCAAACAGATCTCATAACCATCCAACCATAATATGGCATACATCCAAACCATACAAAATACACTCTGCATACAGAGGATAAACAGTCGTAGAATACTGTCATCGGACCATTATGCTTCAATCCCCGAAGTCGTCCATGTATCATAAACAATACCCTCCAATGCCAATATTCAAGACCCTCTCAGATACGTATAGATCTTACATATGGTTAATAAACCAGACCTCCATCTTCATAAATCCAAACGAACATCAAAACCCTTATTGCTACCAGCAAAGAGTGTTTGAGAGCCTACCTAGTAGCCACCTTCCGCAGCCATTGAAGCGTTTCCTCTGCTCCTTCCACAAATCGATCTCAACTTACTCTCAAATGGGCACCGGAATAACTGCGAAAGAAAACTCTAGTTCTGCGGGTATCAATGTTTGAATCGATCCTAAAGATAAAACAAAAAGTTATATAACCATGTTATTAAATAGCAACATAGTTTAAAATAAATCCTTCAATTATAAAAATAAAAAAAAATCCTTCTTAAATCCAGAATTCAATATAAATCATCTTAAATAAAAAATTCAACATAAATACCGTGAAATCAAGAATTCAATATAGTAACCTGAGTTTTTTAACATCAAGATCCAAAACTACACCAAAGCAACGTAAAGGAATCCTTTTAGTAAACTTGTTACGTACTGATAACCACTGATTGTTTGTGATATACTTGTTACGTACTGATTGTTTGTCAGTGTAAACAAATTACTGAGAATTTATTCAACCATATTTGTAAGAGGAAAAGCGGGCACCCAACCTCACCATTCGGCGTTAAACACACAAGTCAAACAAGTCTAGTGATGTTATAAGGGACGTAAACGATGTAGTCCGGTTATTAGGTTTTCTGAATACACATTATAGAATCTAATACATTTTTTATATGGATGGGCGGCCAAAGTTGTATTCATATTTTATGAAATATTATCTTTACTTTATTGTTAACTGTATTTTATGTGGATAATAATTATAAAGTATTTTTATTTTAATATTTATTATTAAATAATTATATTTTTAATATAAAATATAAATATTATTAATAATGTTTGGGATTTGGTTTTTGTGATCCATAAGATTGTGTATAAATTTTTTCGGCCAAAATCACATTCCAACAGATTTTGTCGACGCGTTTCGAACCAGCGATTGTGGTTCATCATCAGGACAAGATAAGAAATCTGATCTAGGACACACTTTAAATAGATAAGAAACTCTGACTAGCCGTTATCTCAAAACGGATAATTGGACTAAATCAGGAACTCCAAAGATAAAATAATATTAGAGTTATTATTACTCCATAACTGATAATTTTACTAAATAAAAATAAAATAGTTGAATTATTATTATTATTGTATTTTATTAATAATTAAAAGATTTAAATATAATAATTATTTATATAAAAAAATAAAATAAATAAATAAATAAATAATAAAAATAAAAATAAAAGAATAAATAAAAATAAAATAAAATAAAATAAAATGCACTAAGAAAAACTACATAAATAAATAAATAAGAAATAAGTAAAAATATAAATAATCAAATGAAAATGAAAATGAAAATAAAATATATAAATAAAGATAGATGAAAATGAAATCAAAATAAAATAACAATGAACGAAAAATAATAACAATCAAAGAAGAATTAATCCCTAACGGATAATTTGACTGAATATAGAAAAAATAATTGAAATATTATTAATGTATTCTATTAATAATTAAAATATTTTAACTATAATAAATATTTATAAATAATTAATTAAAAAATATAAAATAAAATAAACTCAAAATATAAATTAAAAATAAAAACCATTAAGATAAATTACATAAATAAATGAATAAAACTTTTATTAAAAATAAGAAAAACCAAAAGTAAGTAAATAAAATGAAATAAATAAATAAATTCAAAAAAAATGTATATACATATATATGAGTGAAAAATAATAATACTAAAAATAAATATTAATAAGTAATTAAATAAATAATAATAATAAATAAATAAAATAAAAATAAGATCAAGAACATAAAGAAAAAAAAATAGAGAAGAAAGGAACGTAGGAGAACAGAAAGGAAAGAAAACCAAAGACTAAGAGTGAAGGGTCGGGATCCAACATCTTCTCAGCCTCCACCCATCATCCCTGTTGAGGTTGACATGCCTCTTTTCGATCTCTAAGGCCTCCCTTAACTTTCTATGGTGGAAATGGTCAATCCTTGCAATAACCTCCGCATCTTCTACGCAAATGTGATGTTGTCTTTTAATTATTAATAAAATACAATAATAATAATTCAACTATTTTATTTTTATTTAGTAAAATTATGAGTTATGGAGTAATAATAACTCTAATATTATTTTATCTTTGGAGTTCCTGATTTAGTCCAATTATCCGTTTTGAGATAATGGCTAGTTAGAGTTTCTTATCTATTTAAACTGTGTCCTACATCAGATTTCTTATCTTGTCCTAATGATTTGAAACGCGTCCACAAAATCTGTTGGAATGTGATTTTCGCCTAAAGAATTTATACACAATTATTAATAATATTTATTTATTTTAATAAATATAAATTTATTAAAAATTATATATGTATTTAAAAATATTATTATTAATAATAAATTTATTTTAAAATTATATAAATATATATTGATTTTAATTTTATATTTATTAAATAAATATTTGAAAATTAATTTAACTTTTAAAACAAAAAGACTTATATGGAGGTAAAAACAAATCAAAGCCTTCTAAATTCTCCTAAAGAGAAGAAGAATGGTTGAATTCACCAAATTGATAACCCTTGGTCTTGGAAGAGCCTCCCACTTCTCAATGAGGTCACCTCTATCTTCATTGGGATGGTCACTAAATTAAATGGGGGAAGAATTTGTTCATTGGATGTAGCCTCCGTATGGCAGGAAAAGTGAGCTTATGTGACCGTACTGTGGGAGGAAAAGCCGATGAGACGGACCCGTACGGGGAAGTGGGAAATTAAAATAATGTGAATTGGTTTAATATTGAACTTTTTGTATTATAAGTTATAACTAGCATTTGCCCCTAAGGGTGCAAAGGTACACCGAAGGAGTAAACTTTGTATTAACTCTTGTGCGTATCAAAGAGTTCGGCCTAGTCGTGTGTGTTTTGATTGAAATTAACAATTGACATTTTCGAATAAATTAAATGTTAAGAATAATGAAATACTATTTATAGTTTAAATATATAAAGAATTATTTTATTTTTAATAATTATATGTTAGTTGATTCAAAACTCATAACATCAGTTACCGTATTTTATAAGTAATTTCATTTAAGCTTAATATATATATATATATATATATATATATATATATATATATATATATATATATAAGAAATAAAAATATAAAACATATAAAATATAAATATAAATAAAATAAATAAATAAATAAAAACAAAATAAATAAATAGATAAAAATAAAAATAAAAACGAATAAAATGAAAAATATAAAATCAACGAATAAAAATAAAATCAAAATCAAAATCAAATATATAATCGGTCCGTATCCATTATCCATATTTGATTTATGCTTTCATTAAATTCAAATATAAATCTTTGATTTTAAAATATAATCATTTTATAAAATATCTCCTCGGTCAATACACACATACACATGTTATGTCAACGGTTGCTGTGATTTGGAACACGGTCCATATAACAAGGTCAGACTATACTATTCTTTACTGATATCATTTACTCCATAAACCGTGACCATAACTGATGTCGGGCTACATATATAAAATCGTGTCAATGTGAACACGCGTCTCACCTTTGTCTAACCGCACCCTTAGCTACTATCAATATATATGCACGGCCCCAATGCCAACAAACCTTCCCATCGAAAGGCTAGAAGCACGTTGTATTTCTTCGAATGATCCGACGTGCATCGATGGATATCGCATGGTGTAGATGCGTGAACTTTAACTTGCGATGACGGAGGTTTTTTTCAAACTGCTCGGGGACACGCGTCCCTCAGTCTATGGGATCGCTCCAAATTGTAAAATACAGCTTACCGCCTTTGTCCCACGCGATATACTGCCGGTTTTAGCTTTGAACAATGGTCACTCTTCTCTTGGTTCCACGTCATTTCCTTCAGGGTTCCACTCCATTCCCCGAAGGTTATGGCCACTAGACTGAGAACAGACCCCACGAGCGACTTGTTGTACTTGTGTGCCGAATCAAAATGTTGTGACGAGGGGAGCCTATGCCGGAGGTCAGAGACGTCAGGAGCAAGTTTCAGGCAACACCCCACTTTGAGCGAACCCACGTCTACACAATCACATTTGATAACAGAAGAGGAAATTCAAAAACATTGAGTAACTTAATACATAACCAGAGATTTGTCATCTACAAAGAATTCCTCGCTCAATCGCCCAGATTGCAACTTCACCCACTACCAACAATGGCAGAGTGTCCAACTCTTATTCTTACCTTGATCAGATGTAATTTCAATGCGTTAGGCCTAACATTTAACTGTTGCAAATTTGAATCCCTAAAATAAACCAAATAAATAAATACACTAACATGAATCTACCTAGGCTTGACAGTGACCAGCATGCATGCAAATTACAATCAATACGGGGGGCTGAGTCCCCATTGACTCGACCATGATCCACCCTTCAGTCTCAGCCATTAGTACTAGGTTTGAGACCGAGAAGTGCCCATCTTAATGTACTACAGGATGGTCTTTCCCTGCAAAATACTCCACACCATTTTTGAATTCTTATCCAAGTTATTTTGCCAACTATAAACGGTGAATTCCAAAAAAAAGCCACAGGTACATAAAGCATTTTGTGAGCAATTCAATTGTAGTTCAATTACTGTTAAGAAAAATGGACACACCCAAAAGATCTCCTTCCAGGAATGAGATTAAGATGAGAATTTCTAGCACCAATACCAAATTCTCTGTTTTTTCACAAGCATCCATAGACCGAATTCTGGCTGATTTGAACGCTGTTTGTGGCTCTTGAGGAATTTTTCAATTAATTATGAAGATATTTTTCCAATGATAATGCCAGCTCATGGTGCTTCTTTTCGGGGAACACCATGTATCGTTGGAGTTAGCACTGCATCAATTACACATTTGACACCTCAACACACAAAAATATGCTAGGCAATTTCTGAAAGAAGATTATTGGACAATTATTTGACATATTTAGCAATGTTTGCATTTCGAATTTGTTGCGTATATTACTGAACAATATTGAATTCCCTCCTTGTTTGGATTGCTCAACCGTGGCTCGTTTTATACGATCAAATCAGTTGAATTGCTGCGAGCCCTGTTCAATGGAGGTCAGATGAATCACTACGACTCCGGTTGAATGGAGCCCTGTTGAGTTGAATCGTTGCGAGCCCTCTTCATATCAGTTGAATTGCTGCGAGCCCTACGCCAATTGTTTGGTGCTAGAGATCATGAAATGGAAAATTGAGGCGTCATGTTCTTATACGTAATGGGTCGCCACAACTAAACGCTTGCAAAGAACCAACTGATCACAAAGTGCGAACACTGTGATGCTAGTTGCTCTCATGGAATTCCATGATTTCGGATGTGTCTGCGATGGACATGTAAAAAAAGCCCTGGGGTTATTTGAAACTATTTAAGAGAATCGATGCTCAAGCTCGTATGTAAAACCTTCTATTCCAATTTCCAGATGACGGTTCAACTGTCCATCAGCATTCCTCATAGGCTTTTATCCGTCGATTCTCATTTCAGAAAAGTCCAATATGACTTCAATTCAGAACTTTGATTCAAGGGATTTCGCTCATTCAATGAACATCAGGACATCGACTCAGTCGATTTCTACAATGGCGCAGAATGCAAATTAAATCCCAATTACAGGGCAAATTCACACAGGAAATTAACCAACGAAATGCACAATTACGAAAGGTGCAAATTCACACAGGAAATTAACCAATGAAATGCACAATTACGAAAGGTACAGCGAATCATGACGTAGCATGACACTGTTCAGATTCTGTAAGTAACGACGAATCTCTACAGCGTCACTACGAAAAACCTCTACAGCGTCACTACGAAAAACCCCACAATAGATATTGTGTAATAAAAATATAAATAAAATTATATGTTTATTAAATAATTAGTTATATCAAAAGTTAGTTAATGGATAGATAAAAAAGAAGTGATTTAAAAATAGGTGAATAAATTAATATTTGAGTTTTTTTAATAATGGAAGAAATCTAATTTAAATTTAAATTTCATTTCAAGAGAATATAAATTTAAATTTAAAAAAAATAAAGTATATACTATTTCATAAAATTGAATATTATTATTAATTTACTACATTAAATAAATTATGATAATATAATATTATAATAAAAAATATTTAATATAAATTGAAATTTTAAATAATAAGCATATTAAAATAAAAAATAATATTAAATATTATATACTGATATTTATAATTATCTTAAATTATATTTATTAATTCATAATTTTTTAAATTAAATAATTATATAAAATATCAATAAATTAAAAATTATTTAAATTTCAATATACTAAATATTAGTTTTAATTTAAATTTTAAAATTGATATATTAATAAAATATGTATTCCATTCTCTTTTATATATATATATAAACAATATTAAAAAATTTAACACCTTCCTCTTATATTATATGTTTTATTTATATAAAATTAATAAAATAAAACATATATAAAATATATTAACTCAAATTTATACTTTTAAATTAATTAATCACACAATAATTTCAGGGAATTAAAAATAATATATATTTTTAGTTTATTTAAATCTAACCATACTCTAATTTAACCCTAACCTTAGTTTAATTGAACCATAACCGTACTTTAATTTCATGGTTTCCCATGAACCTAACGGTACTCCAATTGCACGGTTCCCCATAGCTACAGATTGTGTGGCTACCTAACCAAGGCAAGAACTCAGGAGAAGTGGGAGGAGTCTTTCGTTCGATGAATCGGGAGCTAATGTGACAGCTCCCGATCCCCCGGCTCCGGCGACCCCATATTTCTCAGCCGCGATGTGGACCCCACCTCTCCACCTCTCGACGGGAGCGAACGGAAGACGGAAATGGCTCTGAGCGCCTCCTCCACCACCCCTCCCCTTGGCGCCGCTCCTCCTCCCGCCCGCCACTCCCACCACCCCCCGACCACCTACCTCCATGCCTCCTTGCTGTAGAACCGAGTTCTGGTTTATTGCCGCAGTTTTTTAAATAATTAATTAATTCAAATTTAAGTGTCGCGCCCACACATGTCCACCGTCCAATTTTGGCTTCGAAGCGACGGTTGGGCTTGTGATCCTCCTCTCCTGTCACACGGATCAGGACATCTTGCGCTTTGTATTAAATGTAAAATGAAAACCCTTGCATGCAGAGAGATACCACTAATAGCGCAGAAATCAGTGGAAGTGGGAGCAGCGGCGGGCGAGGATATGTGAAGGAAGTAGTTACCTTCATAATCACAGATGACTTACAGATCTCTCCCTCCTCAACCATCACCAGCCTTAACTTGCTGAATAGGCTCAATGTCAAAGATTTATCCGATTTGGCGGAGCGAAACGCGAGTGTCGGTACCAATGAGGTAAGGAGCTGCTATAGTTGTTTATAGTTTGTGTTAATAATGCTGTTAATGGGAATACCATAATAATTTTATATTTTATTAGGCACTAGAGCTGCTATGGGCTGCTCTGGTTTCCACGACTCCTTTGAAAGACGTTTTTGGTGCTGCCCTCTCCAGAAGTAGACGAAAGTAATAGTGTTTAAAGACCTTAATTTACCGAAGGACTGTTATTTGCCATATAATGCTGGTCTTCAAGAGAATACTCTGAGGTTATGTTTTGGGTGTTGGAGGGTTGAGGGTGTATTTTTGAATTTTTGAATATGCTTTTTCAAAATGGTCATTACTCGAAATGCTATAGTTGCAAGTATTTCGTAGTGGAATTCATAGGTCGCATACCGAACAAGGTGTATCATATACTTTTGACTGAGGTTTAAAAGATGCAAGCTGTTTGCTTTTAACGGACGTTTAACAGATGCAAGTAGTATTAATTATATTTTAAATTTCCAGATCTGTGATCAGCGATTCTAGGCACCGTATACCTGCCAATATCACATCGTATTTTATGTTTTCTTTCGCAACGGTAATCTAACGTTTAAAATCCCTACCTTCGAAGTAATATACCTATTAACTTTATGCAGAAGTATTGGAGGATGGTAATTTAGTTTTATTATTGAAATATTCAATTTAAGCTAATTAAATATTTTAATTATATGTTATATAGAATGGGTATCGTTTTTTTATTTTTATAATTTTATAAAAATGAAATTCAATTTAGGATGATTAAATATTTCAATTATATATTATATCCATTCAGTATCGTTTTTTAATGTTATACTTTTATAAAAATGAAATTAAACAAAAAGAGGTTGATAATTTTGTAAATTTTTAATAACTAAATCTTATAAAATAAATTAAACAATCAAATTAAAAACAAAAACCTATTACAATTTCTTAATTTTAAAATTTTGGTTTTTTTTAAATTTATTTAATAGATGTAGAGTATTCATTGGAGTATAACTAGCATAAATTCATCTAAAGCATAGATCTCGTAATTGGTTGTTAAAAGTTTGTTTGAAATATTATTATGGTAATTTTGTTATTAACAACTCAATTCAATTAGATAAATGTAATTAAACATATGAATTCTATTTTATATTTTGTTATGAATATATCTTGGATAATTGAGACGGTTGCAGAGTTACAACTGCCTTTCCACATAATTATAGAAATCTGAAGAGAGGAAGGGGTTGGTTCTAATTTTTAGCAGTCACTCGAGTACCCTGATGTGATTCCTAGAGGTTGGAATGTTGTCCCATTGCCTTAGGAATTGAACTGTGAGGCAATTGTGGTCATTTTTCAAGGGCAAAAGCTTGGTGGGCAGAAGCGAACATGATCACCCTTCTCAAGGTTGGGAGGACTAAGTAAGTTTAAACATGATCGCCCTTCTCAAGGTCAGGAGGACTAACTAAGTTTAAGTGGTTTTCCAGTGGAGGAAGATAAATAATTTTATAAACCTTGTTACATTGCTGAATGGTTTCTAAATGAAAACTGAAATGAAACAATAGTTAAGTAGTTTTTTTTTATTAGCTTAGGCATGACTTCATTCAATAGGAAAACTTAAATATTGTTTGATAGAAATCCCAGCATAGGGAAGTTAGAAATCTCATGCCATGAACATACTGGATACTAGGTTTGTAGAATAATAAATTGTGATAGTTCTTTGTAACTAATTTTGTTAGTTAATGTCATTTGGTAAGGGTAAAAATACTTGAGAGGTTTGGAAGAATTCCAGAGGAATACTAGAGTCTGCATGTCCTCTCAAGAGTACAGTAGATGGGTAAGTGTCTAAATAAATAACTACAATGCACTGAAAATATATATATATAAAACATATCATTATGTTCGAAGCAAGAGAACGAAATTAACTGTAGTGGAAACCAATAGGTACAGACAAACTATTAGAGTAGGTACAAAGCGGACCTCTGAATCGAACAGCCAAAATAATTTACTATTTAATTGTTGCATCCTTGAGGAAAATGAAATTAACTCGCCGAATCACATAAAATGTCGAATGTGTATCTCTGAAATCAACTACCAACTTGTATGCTATTTAATTTTTGTGTTGTTGGGAAAATGAAAATTAAATGGCAAAACAACAAGAAAACACAGAATGTATATTCTGAGCCGAATAGTAAAAACCCAACTTATATTTGAATGATGAATGCATGGAAAGCTAAACATAAGTTACATGGGAGAATGAATTAATCCAACTGGTTTTCTACAAACTCGAGCCTCAAATTTAGTTCAATTGTTGAATCAAGTGAATAATGCAGTAAAGAAAACCCTTTTACAACTATAACAGTGCTAGAGAGGGACAGTCTCTGAACGCAAAGTATTCAGCATTCTGTCACCAAAACCCTCTATACATTATGGTGCATACAACTAAGAATCTGAGGCATAAAACCAAAACCCACATTCATTTTTATACAACAACATTAAAAGAAGAAATACAAACTTCTATTCATCACAATGCACTGAAATATCAAACTAATGGCGAACAGTGGGAATACATCAAACTAAAATTTACCCAACAAGGGGTTAAACAGTACAGGAGAATTACAGTAGTATTCTCTGAGCTATAAAAACTATGAATTAAAGATAACAGATTTGGGCAACCCTAATTTCCTTCATTACACACTGAAACCCTAGCTCCCTCACAAGATTTCGACCGGGAAGATATTTAGAAAAACATGAGAAATATTTGAAACCCAGTAGACTACATCCTCGAAAGAGTTCGAGTTGCTGGTAAATACCTATACATTTTGGCCTACAGTGAGCCGAGACAGAGGAGGTATCGCAATTGACGTGAAGTGGTGCTCGAAGGCCATATGTCTCCCCTGCACCATGGACAGGAAAAAAACATTAACTAGTGTGAACAATATCAAACATAAACCAAAACAAAATCTATTTAACACTTGCAACTAGAGTTACCTGTCAAGACTCGCAGGCGCTGTGATAAGAGTGGTCGAATGGGTAGCAGAAGGACATTTTTGGGACTTCAAGGTTTGGTGCCTCACATCAATGGGAAAACGAGACTAGTTTTCCTTAAGCTCCCGGTGGGTACCGCCATAGACAAGCTAAGAAATCATCACGTTTGTAAATAAAATATGAGGAAGCTCTGTCAACCACAGTTTCAAAAAAAGTGTAGATACAACACAAATCGATGAACCAAAGAATAGATTTGCTAACATACCTTCATGGGGTGACAAAAACGCAAGGGTTGACGCCTGTCATGACCTGCATAAGCTAGGATGGAGCTATTCGGCACACATAGAAAATCAGAAGATGAAGGAACGACGAAATGAATGCGACGGGAAGGGTTTGGGTGGGGTATGACCCTAATCACACTTCTAAGACTCCTCGTCGTTGGATCGCCCTGTTGATCAATGGAGAAGATGCTCCCTCCTGTCAAGCAAATAAAATTTCCAACTGGCCACCATGGAGTTGGGCAGGGAGAGATTCAATGAGTTAAATACCTTGGTGTTGGAAAATGGCAATAATAAGGTATGTGAAGTTAACACCAAGCGCGCAAACAGATGATAGGGTACGCCAATATAATACAAAACTGAATATGTTGTACTGCGGGGAAATTATTATAAGTAACTGGTACGTGTCATAAGTTAAACAACGAATATATACAATAAAGTCTAATTTCATATCAAGATTGTTTTTATGGCATGATAAGGGTGCCTTGAAATCTGGAAAACTAATATGAATTAATTAGAGATTAGTCATATTATAACCATTACATAGTAATTTCTATTGTTAATCAATTTGAGATTGGTCATATTAGGACCATTGCATAGTAATGACTATTGTGAATTATTTGCAGATTAATCATAATTAACCACTATATAATAATTATAAAAAAATGCACTATGTTTAGAGTTAATTGATGGGTGTTACAAGTGGTATCAGAGCCAAGTTCCAACATTGTGGCTTGAGGAAGACTGAAAATGTGATGATGTGATGCACAGAGAGGCAAAGTGATGCAAAGGGGGTCCAAGTCATTTGGGAGACAAGAAGCATCCTATGGAGGAACTAACCCAGAGATGTGAGTAAAGATGGACACAAATCGACAGTATCACATCAGTAGAATGATGGAAGACCGATAGCAACAAACCAAGAAACTGCTGGAAATTGTGCAACAATTAAAAAATGAGATGGCGCAAATGAGAAATGATAATGTCAGGAAAATTCAAGAACAAGAAAAAATATTGAAACATCTCTATGATAAGCAAATAATAGAGCCTATCAGCTGAATCCGGATCGTGAAAATCAGTACGAAAGAGAGCCACAACATACCAAAAATGATCAAGGGGAAAGTCATACTGAGAGAAGTTAGCGCCATGAAAGACATAGGTTTGAATATGAAGAAGAATCTGATATAGAAACCAAGGAATGACAAAGAAACAAAGAACGGAGCTGCAAGGAGAGTTTCAGAAAATTAAACCACCAACCTATGACGGAGAAAAAGAAGAGGCAGTTGAAGCTTGTATTATTGAAATGAATAAATACTTTCAAGTGCATCATTATAACCACAACCTTCAGGACAGGTTGGCTATTTACCAACTATGGGCAAAGGCCACTCTATGGTGGGAAGAAGTCAAATCTACGCAGAATATTGACGCACGAAGAATAAACTTGAAATATTTCCAGAGGGAATTCAAGAATAAATTCTTGACAGAGTGTTTTTACGATGAAACGTATTAAGAGTTCCATGATTTTAGATTGGGGAAACTAACCATGGACAAGTTCATAACTAATTTCATAGCTCTATTGAGGTATGTGCCATACCTCCATGAGGAAAAGGTGAAACGATTTCTGAGTAGCATACCTACTCATGAAATAAAAAATTGAGTTTAACAATCCTAAGAAAATGGACGAAGAAATTAAAAAGGCGCGTATGTGCTATAAAAAAACCAAGCAAAAATATTTTGGTAAAGGCTAGAAGCAGAAGAATACATAAATGAATTCACAAAATGCCAGGAACTCGAAACTTGCTCCTAAAAACTTTCAAATAAAATCAGCGAACAAAATGATGGATAAATCACCGTCAAAACCAAGGTGGCAGTCAGGGACACACACAATGGAAGCAACCAGCAAGACAGAGCCTAATTCAGTGCAAAAACCCACTTTATAGTGTTTGGGTTGCGATGAAGCCCGTTATTATCGAAATTTCCCAATTAGAGGAAGGATCGAGCAAGAAACCATTGTGCAGGAGGCCTCAACTGTGAGGGAAATAGCCAAAAACATACCTCGGATCAATGCCGCTTTGGAGGACCATCAGGCAGAGTACCAACCTTCAATTATAGAATGTGAAGGTAAAATAGATAATCAACCTGTTTCTATTTTGATTAACCCTGGTGCTAATTTAAGTTATGTCATCCCCAAAGTTATAGAATTGTGTCAATTGGAAAGTGTTAAATTTCAGAAACCTTGGCTAGTACAGTTGGCCATAGGAGCCAAGCGAAAAGTGACCGCAAAAACATAAAATTGTTCTATTGAGATATCAGGACAACACATTAAAGTGAATCTGAGCATGCTCCCTCTAGGTTCATATGATGTGTTGATAGGGATGGACTGGTTGGAAAGCCATTGGTTGGTAGTAGACTGTAAGGAGAAGAATTTCAACTTCCCCAATGATGAGGGAGTTAGGCAGGAATTGTAAGGCATAAGGAAAGGTTTTAAGTTACGACCTCTTACTACAAATCAATTAGGAAAATGCATCCGAAAGGGCTACCTTATTTATGTTGTTCGGGTAGGGTATACGAACTCCAAAGATAAGACTACCACTCTTGAAAGTCTGCGAATTGTTAAAGATTTTGTGGATGTGTTTCCAGAATCAATTCCCGGTCTATCGCCCAAACGGGATATATAATTTACTATAGAATTGATTCTAGGGGTAGCTCCTGTATCAAGTATTTATTATATCATGAGCATGCCAGAGTTGACAGAACTCAAGATGCAGCTACAAGAGCTGATTGATAAAGGATACATCTGCCCTAACGTATCTCCCTAGGCGGCTTCAGCGTTGTTCATGCACAAGAAGGATGGAACCATGCGCTTATGCATCGACTACTGACAATTGAACAAGTTAATTGTCAAAAATAGATAACCGCTGCCATGGATTGATGATTTGTTCGACTAAGTTTGTGGAGCTAGTATGTTCTCAAAATTTGATCTCAGATCCGACTACCATCAATTGAGAATCAAAGAAGAGGATATATGTAAGACAAATTTGTGAACTCGCTATGGTCATTATGAGTTCGTGGTGTTGCCATTAGGGCTCACCAATGCTCCTGCTACTTTCATGAGTTTGATGCATCTCATTTTTCAGCCATACATGGACAAGTTTGTAATGATTTTGATTGAAGATTTATTAATCTATTCTAAAAACGAGGCAGAGAATGAAAAACACCTCAAAATAGTGCTGCAAACACTAAGGGAAAATCATATGTATGCCAAGTATAGAAAGTGTTATTTTTTTAAGGGTGAGATCCAGTATTTGAGTCATGTGATATTGGCGGAGGGAATAGCTCTGGATCCTGAAAATATTCGAACAATTATGGAGTGTGTTGTACATAGAAGTGTTGCAGATATAAGATCATTCATGTTTTTAGCTGGCTACTATTGTCAATTTATTAAGAATTTTTCCAAAATTGCATACCCTATAACCTCTCTACAAAAGAAAGGAAGGGCATTCAAGTGGAAAAAAGTGTGCCAAGAAATATTTGAACAGCTAAAACAATTATTAACCTCAGGTCCAATTATAAAAGTGGAAAATACTGAGAAGGAATTTGTTGTTTGTGTAGACAGATATCAAGAAGGAGTGGGATGGGTTGTCATGCAAGAGTATAAAGTGGTGGCATATGAATCCTGCAAACTAAAAGAACATGAGCAGAGGTATTCTTCTTATGACAGAGAACTCACAACAGTAGTGCATGCTTTAAATATTTGGCACCATTATCTGTTGGGGAAGAAATTTTTGTTGTTGACAGATAACAACAACTTGACCAATTTCTTTAATTAGCCAATTCTGAATGCAATGTATCTTATATGGATTGCATTCTTGAGTGAGTTTGACTTCCAGATTAAGCATTTGAAGGGAAAAAAAATTGAGTAGCAGATTCCTTAAGTTCAAAATTTCATTGTCTATGAAGTTCAGTACCATTAAATCCAGTTTGATGTGTCTGGACCCCTTGCAGAAGCTACCCTTAAGGATCTTGAATATAAATACCTTTGCCAGCATACTAAAGAACAAAAAACAGTGGGTAAAGACACTTAATATGAAATTAATAGTCAGGACCAGTTGACTTTACGTGGGAGGATCTATGTACCCAATCAAAGGTCGATCAAGCAATTACTACTGGATGAACATCACCACAACCCATACTCAGCACATCTAGGATATCAAAAGTTATTTTCCATGTTAAAAAAAGAATACTTTTGGCTAGGAATGAGAAAGGACATTGCAAAATATCTGTCCAAATGTCTAGAATGTCAACAAGTAAAGGCTAAACATCAACATCCAGTAGATTTGTTCAGTCCCCTTCCTATTCAGGAATGGAAATGGGAAGTGATTACGTTGGATTTTATAACTGGGTTGCCTAAGACAAGAAAAGAACATGACTCTATTATGGTGGTCATGGATAAGTGTTACTCAGGTAAATCCCCTCTGCGGACAGAGGCGATCCCACTAGCCCTAGGTTGGGTCTAGAAACAAGGGATCATGCTAGAGTGTAGGTTCCTAGATACTTGAATGAAAGAGGATGTGATAAGATGGCCTACCTGTGGTCCAAAGTTATCGTCGACGCCTGTAGTGATGATGAAAGCCTCTTGCTTCTAATCGAAGACAAGTCACAACCCCTCCGCCTATCGCGTTTGGACACCTGCACAAAGATCAGAAGGTGATAACCACATACCACATACTAATTCCATCCAAAATACACTAGTAAGTCAGATAAGACTAGCATATTGCATTCGATAAAGACAATACACAAGACGGGAACCAGACAATAAAAGTCACTTATATTAATAGGTAGAAAGAAGAGATACAACCATGCTCTGACGTTGCAGTCTCCTTCAGCGGGGCTCGGGCGAAGCAAGATGCGTGCCAGATTTATCAACACAAGATGCATGCGCCACCTGTTCCTTTACACCTTGTCATTACCGTTGGTCCTTTTTCCAAATGGGTCATAGATTTTATGACGTGTAGCCCTCGTTTGGCCGGGGAGCATGCTTATATTATCGTCGTCCTTGATTATTTTACGAAATGGGTCGAAGCAATGCCTACACTGGCTGCGGATGGTAAGACAGCGGCACAATTCATATTCAATCATGTTATTGCTCAGTTTGGTGTCCCTCAAGCCATCATTACCGACCATGGTTCTCATATTCAGGATTATATGATGGCGAAGCTGACGTCTAAGTTGGGTCTGCATCATGACACTTAAATGCCTTATTATCCTCAAGCTAATGGCCAAGTTGAAGCTGTAAACAAAGTCCTTGTTACAATGCTTCAATGAACAATCGGGATCCATGAGATGCCAGTTTGATTTATGAACAAATTCCTTTCTCTAAGTTGCTTCCATTGTGTGTGTCCCTGACTGCCACCTTGGTTTTGACGGTGATTTATCCATCATTTTGTTCGCTGATTTTATTTGAAAGTTTTTAGGAGCAAGTTTCGAGTTCCTGACATTTTGTGAATTCATTTCTGTATTCTTCTGCTTCTAGCCTTTACCAAAATATTTTTGCTTGGTTTGTTGATAGCACATACGTGCCTTTTTAATTTCTTCGTCCATTTTCTTAGGACTGTTAAACTCAATTTTTTATTTCATGAGTAGGTAAGCTACTCAGAAATCATTGCACCTTTGCATTTTCCTCATGGAGGTATGGCACATACCTCAATAGAGCTGTGAAATTAGTTATGAACTTGTCCATGGTTTGTTTCCCCAATCTAAAATCATGGAACTCTTAATATGTTTCATCGTAAAAACGCTCTGTCAAGAATTTATTCTTGAATTTCCTCTGGAAATATTTCAAGTTTATTCTTTGTGCGTCAATATTCTGCGCAGCTTTGACTTCTTCCCACCATAGAGTGGCCTTTCCCCATAGTTGGTAAATAACCAACCTGTCCTGAAGGTTGTGGTTATAATGATGCACTTGAAAGTATTTATTCATTTCAATAATCCAAGCTTCAACTGCCTCTTATTTTTCTCCGTCATAGGTTGGTGGTTTAATTTTCTGAAACTCTCCTTGCAGCTCCATTCTTTGTTTCTTTGTCATTCCTTGGTTTCTTTATCAGATTCTTCTTCATATTCAAACCTATGTCTTTCATGGCATTGACTTCTCTAGGTATGACTTTCCCCTTTATCATTTTCGGTATGTTGTGGCTCTCTTTTGTACTGAGTTTCACGATCCAGATTTAGCTGATAGGCTCTATTATTTGCTTATCATAGAGACGTTTCAATATTTTTTCTTGTTCTTGAATTTGCCTGACATTATCATTTCTCATTTGCGCCATCTCATTTTTTAATTGTTGCACAGTTTCCAGCAGTTTCCTGGTTTGTTGCTATTGGTCTTCCATCATTCTACTGATGTGATACTGTCGTTTTGTGTCCATCTTTACTCACATCTCTGGGTTAGTTCCTCCATAGGATGCTTCTTGTCTCCCAAATGACTTGGACCCCTTCTGCATCACTTTGCCTCTCTGTGCATCACATCATCACACTTTTAGTCTTCCTCAAGCCACAGTGTTGGAACTTGGCTATGATACCACTTGTAACACCCATCAATTAACTCTAAACATAGTGCATTTTTTTTAACATTATTATATAGTGGTTAAATATGATTAATCTGCAAATAATTCACAATAGTCATTACTATGCAATGGTCCTAATATGACCAATCTCAAATTGATTAACAATAGACATTACTGTGTAATGGTTATAATATGACTAATCTCCAATTAATTCATATTAGTTTTCCAGATTTCAAGGCACCCCCATCATGCAATCCAAACAGTCTTGATATGAAATTAGACTTTATTGTATATATTCATTGTTTAACTTATGACACGTAACAATTACTTATAATAATTTCCCCGCAGTACAACATATTCAGTTTTGTGTTATATTGGCATACCCTATCATCTGTTTGCGCACTTGGTGTTAACTTCACATATCTTATTATTGCCATTTTCCAACCCCAAGGTATTTAACTCATTGAATCTCTCCCTTCCCAACTCCATGGTGGCCAGTTGTAAATTTTATTTGTTTGACAGGAGGGAGCATATTCTCCATTGATCAACATGGCGATCCGACGATGAGGAGTCTTGGAAGTGTGATTAGGGTTATACCCCACCCAAACCCTTCCCATCGCATTCATTTCGTCGTTCCTTCGTCTTCGGATTTGCTATGGGTGCCGAATAGCTCCATCCTAGCTTATGCAAGTCGTGACAGGCGTCAATCCTTGCGTTTTTGTAACCCCATGAAGGTATGTCAGCGAATCTATTCTTTGGTTCATAGAGTTGTGTTGTATCTACACTTTTTTTGAAACTGTCATTGACAGAGCTTCCTCATATTTTATTTACAAACGTGATGATTTCTTAGCTTGTCTATGGCAGTACCCATCGGGATCTTAAGGAAAACTAGTCTCGTTTTCCCATTGATGTGAGACACCAAACCTTGAAGTCCCAAAAATGTCCTTCTGCTACCCATTCGACCACTCTTATCACGGCGCCTGCGAGTCTTGACAGGTAACTCTAGTTGCAAGTGTTAAATAGATTTTGTTTTGGTTTATGTTTGATATTGTTCACACTAGTTAATGTTTTTTTCCTGTCCATGGTGCAGGAGAGACATATGGCCTTCAAGCACCGCTTCACATCAATTGCCATACCTCCTCTGTCCCGGCTCACTGCAGGCCAAACTGTATAGGTATTTATCAACAACTCGAACTCTTTCGAGGATGTAGTCTACTGGGTTTCAAATATTTCTCAGGTTTTTCTAAAGATATTCCCGGTCAAAATCTTGTGAGGGAGCTAGGGTTTCAGTGTGTAATGAAGGAAATTAGGGTTGCCCAAATCTGTTATCATTAATTCATAGTTTTTATAGCTCAGAGAATAATACTGTAATTCTCCTGTACCGTTTAGCCCCTTGTTGGGTAAATTTTAGTTTGATGTATTCCCACTGTTCGCCATTAGTTTAATATTTCAGTGCATTAAGATGAATAGAAGCTTGCATTTCTTCTTTTAATGTTGTTGTATAAAAATGAATGTGGGTTTTGGTTTTATGCCTCATATTCTTAGTTTTATGCACCATTATGTATAGAGGGTTTTGGTGACAGAATGCTGAATACTTTGCGTTCAGAGACTGTCCCTCTCTAGCACTGTTATAGTTGTAAAAGGGTTTTCTTTACTGCATTATTCACTTGATTCAACAGTTGAACTAAATTTGAGGCTCGAGTTTGTAGAAAACCAGTTGGATTAATTCATTTTCCCATATAACTTATGTTTAGCGTTCCATGCATTCATCATTCAAATATAAGTTGGGTTTTTACTATTCGGCTTAGAATATACATTCTGCGTTTTCTTGTTGTTCTGCCATTTAATTTTCATTTTCCCAACAACACAAAAATTAAATAACATACGAGTTGGTAGTTGATTTCAGAGATACACATTCTACATTTTATGTGATTCGGCGAGTTAATTTCATTTTCCTCAAGGATGCAACAATTAAATAGTAAATTATTTTGGTTGTTCGATTCATAGGTCCGCTTTGTACCTACTCTAATAGTTTGTCTGTACCCTATTGGTTTCCACGACAGTTAATTTCGTTCTCTTGCTTCGAACATAATGATATGTGTTATATATATATATATATATATATATATATATATATATATATATATATATATATTTAGTGCATTGTAGTTATTTATTTAGACACTTACCCATCTACTGTACTCTTGAGAGGACATGCAGACTTTGGTATTCCTCTGGAATTCTTCCAAACCTCTCAAGTATCTTTACCCTTACCAACTAACATTAACTAACAAAATTAGTTACAAAGAACTATCACAATTTATTATTCTACAAACCTAGTATCCAGTATGTTCATGGCATGAGATTTCTAACTTCCCTATGCTGGGATTTCTATCAAACAATATTTAAGTTTTCCTACTGAATGAAGTCATGCCTAAGCTAATAAAAAAAAACTACTTAACTATTGTTTCATTTCAGTTTTCATTTAGTAACCATTCATCAATGTAACAAGGTTTATAAAATTATTTATCTTCCTCCACTGGACAACCACTTAAACTTAGTTAGTCCTCCCGACCTTGAGAAGGGCGATCATGTTTAAACTTACTTAGTCCTCCCAACCTTGAGAAGGGCGATCATGTTCGCTTCTGCCCACCAAGCTTTTGCCCTTGAACAATGACCACAATTGCCTCACAGTTCAATTCCTAAGGCAATGGGACAACATTCCAACCTCTAGGAATCACATTAGGGTACTCGAGTGACTGCTAAAAATTAGAACCAACCCCTTCCTCTCTTCAGATTTCTATAATTATGTGGAAAGGCAGTTGTAACTCTACAACCATCTCAATTATCCAAGATATATTCATAACAAAATATAAAATAGAATTCATATGTTTACTTACAGTTATCTAATTGAATTGAGTTGTTAATAACAAAATTACCATAATAATATTTCAAACAAACTTTTAACAACCAATTAGGAGATCTATGCTTTAGATGAATATATGCTAGTTATACTCCAATGAATACTCTACATCTATTAAATAAATTAAAAAACCAAAAATTTAAAATTAAGAAATTGTAATAGGTTTTTGTTTTTAATTTGATTGTTTAATTTATTTTATAAGATTTAGTTATTAAAAATTTACAAAATTATCAACCTCTTTTTGTTTAATTTCATTTTTATAAAAGTTTAACATTAAAAAAACGATACCGAATGGATATAATATATAATTGAAATATTTAATCATCCTAAATTGAATTTCATTTTTATTAAATTATAAAAATAAAAAAATGATACCCATTCTATATAACATATAATTAAAATATTTAATTATCTTAAATTGAAGATTTCAAGAATAAAACTAAATTACCATCCTCCAATACTTCCGCATAAAGTTAATAGGTATATTACTTCGAAGGTAGGGATTTTAAACGTTAGATTACCATTGCGAAAGAAAACATAAAATACGATGTGATATTGGTAGGTAGACGGTGGCTATAATCGTTGATCACAGATCTGGAAATTTAAAATATAATTAATACTACCTTCATCTGTTAAACGTCCGTTAAAAGCAAACAGCGTGCATCTTTTAAACCTCTGTCAAAAGTAAAAGATACACCTCGTTCGGTATGCCACCTATGAATTCCACTATGAAATACTTGCGACTATAGCATTTCGACTAATGACCATTTTGAAAAAGCATATTCAAAAATTCAAAAAATACACCCTCGACCCTCCAACACCCAAAACATAACCTAAGAGTATTCTCTTGAAGACCAGCATTATATGGCAAATAACAGTCCTTCGGTAAATTAAGGCCTTTAAACCACTATTACTTTTGTTTACTTCTGGAGAGGACAGCACCAAAGACGTCTTTCAAAGGAGTCGTGGAAACCAGAGCAACCCATAGCAGCTCCAGTGCCTAATAAAATATAAAATTATTATGGTCTTCCCATTAACAGCGTTATTAACACAAACTATAAACAACTATAGCAGCTCCTTACCTCATTGGTACCGACACTCGCGTTTCGCTCCGCCAAATCGGATAAATCTTTGACATTGAGCCTATTCAGCAAGTTAAGGCTGGTGATGGTTGAGGAGGGAGAGATCTGTAAGTCATCCGTGATTATGAAGGTAACTGGTTCCTTCACATATCCTCGCCCGCTACTCCCACCTCCACTGATTTCTGCGCTATTAGTGGTATCTCTCTGCATGCAAGGGTTTTCATTTTACATTTAATACAAAGCGCAGGCTGTCGTGATCCGTGTGACAGGAGAGGAGGATCACAAGCCCAGCCGTCGTTTCGAAGCCAAAATTGGATGGTGGACATGTGTGGGGGCGACACTTAAATTTGAATTAATTAATTTTTTAAAAAACTGCGGCAATAAACCAGAACTCGGTTCTACGGCAAGGAGGCATGGAGGTAGGTCGCTGGGGGGTCGTGGGAGTGGCGGGCGGGAGGAGGAGCGGCGCCAAGGGGAAGGGGGGTGGATGAGGGGCTCGGAGCCATCGTCGTCTGTCGTTCGCTGCCGTCGAGAGGTGGAGAGGCGGGGTTCACATCGCGCCTGAGAAAGATGGAGTCGCCAGAGCCGGGGGATCGAGAGCTGTCACATCAGCTCCCGATTTGTCGAAACGAAAGACTCCTCCCTAAATAAAGATCAAAATAGCTGCTCTCTCACGCATTTAGAAAGATGAATATCATGATTTCATCTGATACCTCTTTATTTTTTCACATTTGGCAACAAAATAAATTGGTTGGACGAGCAATTCACAGAACACAAATAAACGAAAAAAAAATAAAAATAAAAAGCAAAAACAACAAATACACTCCACACAACCAAAAACACAAAGAAAAACGAACAGCATGGCCATGCTACTCAAGCACCACACATCAAAGAAAAAGCCAACCCAATACAAGAGATGCTGCAGCCGGCAAAGAAACCACATGAAACAAAAGGCAAGCCAATACAAAAGACGCTGCAATGAAATCACTGCGGTGTTTGCTTCAGGAAAGGGCATTAAATACGCTCCTGCTCCAACGGTCACCAACTCTTCTAAGGTTTAAATTAATTTAAAGTTTTCTTTTATTAGCAGCGTTTTTATAGGTCATAAATCCACATCAAATTATTTTATGAGATATTTAGTTTGAATCGGTTAGGGAAAACATTGAGGTCATGGTTCACATTTCACAAACTTTAAATCTTGTTGTTCTAGTTTACATTTTAATATTCGGAAGTTTTTATGGCTGTCCTCTAATCCTCAAAACCATCATCTAAACTATTAACCCCTGGGCCTTGCTCAGGCAACTCTCACCAGTTACCAATTGTCCTAGATCTTTAAAAAAAAAACAATGATCTAAACCATTAGAATCATTTTATGTTGGTTTAAGTTGCAAAGTTATCATGTGCAAATTTGGCATTTATCATTACATAATATATAAATGCTAAACATTCATACGCATCTATAAGAACATTTTTGTAATACTTTTAAATTATTATTATTATGTCGTAAATAAAATTTAAAATTGAATTATGTAGATAGAGAAGTGCTTTTGTCTTTGTTTATTTTAATAATGGTTAAATTTAATATTTATATATATAAAAGAATAAATAATATAAAAAGTAATGAAGTTCAAAGTAATTTGATTATTTTTGGTTTAATTAAAATAAATTATCAATATTTATTTATAATTAAAATTTATATAAAAAATACATTATTTAAAAATGATAACTGAAAAGTTAAAAGCATGTTTTATGTGAAAAATAAAATTGTTAAAGAAAAGGTAATTCATCAAGTTGCAAAAAATAAAAAAAAATTAAGGAAGATGATACATAGCCTAAATAAGTTGTTCTATAGAAGCATTTTTAACATTCAAAGTTATAAATAAATGTGTGGTGGTTGAGAGGCTGTAGAAACTAGTAGGGAGCAAACTCTAAGGTAGGAAAAAGGGACCCTCAAATTGTAAGAAAACTAGATTCTACTATACCTTAGGGGTAGAATGGACCCATCATTGCATTGAAGATACACAATATGGGTAGTGTTGGATTTTCTAAGAAAGCAGTTTTCTAGGCTAAAATAGTGTGGAGTGAAGGTGGGCTTTATATTTCTTAGTATGAATAACATTTATTATCTCACCCTTGGAGAGATCAAGAGCATGCACTAAAAGATCTGATACGCAAGAGTAGTTTATCATTGCCAAGGTTAATGAGGTGAAGCAACAAAGGGCCTTTCACATACCAACATGAATTGATCCCTTGTTCTCCTTGTTACATAGAGGATTGGAGAGCGAGATTTGATGTCTAAGAAGACCATGATAGGAAAAGACCATAGAAGTATTGAATGGGGTTGTGTCAAATTTGCATTAATAATATCATGATGCATTAATCTCTTAGCATGAAAATGTTCAAAAACATTCTAACAAACACTCTTTCTATCTTGTTTCAATTTACTCCTAGAAGATATATAGTTTCCAAACCCCATACCCATATAAGAGAGTAGTTGTGGCCGGTGATTGAAAGAGTTAAATATTCAATCAAATATCCCAAAACTAATGCTCAAAGAATTGATTTTCAATAGTGATGATAAATGCATATTATTTATTAGTATAATATGTGACTAAAATAAGGTCAAAGCATAATAAAAAAAAAAAAAAACTAGTGTGGATCCATCTTAATTAGGAACTATCATGTATTTACAGTTATCAAATTCCATGAGGTGCAAACCTTTCTTCAAATTTCTTAAATCAAAAAATCATTTGCACCTTGAGAAATTTGATCTCTCTATGCATGCCACTATGTTAAGCCTAGATTTACACTAGTGTACTATTTAAAGTACGACACTTTAAATGCAAGCATCGATTTTTGTCTTTTTTCTCAAGAACAAAAAATTCTAGAATTGACTCTATAATTTATTTTGTTTAAAACATTTTAATATTTTCATTTTTGCATATTCCAACTCTTTTTTATAAAACTCAAATAATTAACATATTAATATTTACATTTTTGTATGTATACTTCTTCATAAATATGAGTATTATATATCAACATCAATTTGAACGAATTGAATTCAATTCAATTTTGTAGTCTTTATCTCTTTAATATGAGTTGAGATTTCTCACATAAAGGGAAAATTGGCTTGAAAAGTTTTTTTCTTTTTCTTCTTTTTCATTTGTGTGTGTGTAGAGGAATCAACAACTCGGTCGGACTTGAACTTGCATGAGACATGATCGATTCTAATCACTAAAAATAAACCTCTAGGTAAACCCATGTGCGCCCCATGCTGGATCACAAAGCTTTCAAAGGATATTTGAATCTTGAACTACCCACTTCACAAATACTTCATATCATGGTAATCGCCAATTTAGCTACCTCCTTGAGAACTTTATTATTTATAAATTAAATAACAAACATTTTTGTATTTACAGTATATTTTCCATTTCTTTTCTCTTTAAATCTCAAAGGCAATTGAAACTCTCACATAAAAAGGCATTTGAGCAAAACATGCATACTTTATCCTTAATTAATACTCCACCATACTTTTCACTACAATCAAAACAAATGCTTTATCCTTAATCAGTATATCTCATGGTTTGAGTTATAGGTGAGTTATAGATTATTATAGAAAAAACAGTGTTCTTATGGATTGGTGTTAAATTTCTTTTATATTTTGCATGATGTATTAACATTTCATAATTTCTTTATTAAAACCACTCATGTACAAACATATAGGGTACAAAATTATTATTTTAATTTTTTTTTCTTTTGAAAATGTCATATGTCATTTTCATTTTGAATATGGAAAGAATTTAATTCAATTTTTCATTCTTTATCTCTTTAAATTTGAGTCTAGAGTTTTAACATAAAGGGAGAAAGGACTTGAAACCTCATTTACTCTTTATAAATTAAACAATAAACATTTTAATTTTTTCATTTTTTCATTTTTAAGATCTTCTTATAAATTAAACAACTTAACATATTGTATTTTTTGAATATCAAGTTTTTTGGTGAATATTATTTATTAATATTAATCCGAAGGAATTAAATTATTAATTTTGTTTTCCTCTTTAAATCTCAATCTCTATAAATGAATTATTTATCTTTAATTAATATTTCATCATACTTTTTATTATGACCTTATTACCACCTTAATTAAGACATCTAATTCTTTGAATTATAGATGGGTATAAAACAATACATCCATTCTCTAATTTACACCATATCATGGAACTAAGTAGCACAATTTTAAAAAAAAAGAAGAAAAAAGGAAAAAAAGTAAATGTAAACAAAGTTTCTAGCTAGATGCAAGGAATTTTCTTCATCATTTGTGATATTTCATCTTTAAGACTTATTAATATTATTGATTAAATCAATGAGTGAGATTCCCTCCCCCCACACACACATTGTGCAACATTGTACTTTTTTTTTTCTTTTTTTTAAAGTGTCATATGCCATTTCCATGCCAAATATGATAGGAATTGAATTGAATTGAATTTTGAGGGAATTGAATTCAATTCAATTTTGCAATTTTATCTCTCTAAATATGTGTCGGGATCTATGAATGTTATCTATTAATACCAATCTTAGAGAATTAAATTCAATTGAATTTTCCAATTTTTTCCTTTAAATATTAATCAGGATGAAGCTCTCACATAAATTGAGACAAAAATCCATACATTATACTTAACTATTACTCCCCAATCCTTTTCATTACAATCAAAACAAGTGTGATATCCTTAATTAATACATCTAATGCTTTTATTTATGCATGGGTATAACCAATACATCCATTCTCTAATTAAAACTATATCATGAAAGTAAATAACACCATTTAGAAGAAATTAAATGTAAACAAAGTTTCTATCTAGATGCTAGGAAATTTCTTCAACAAATGTAATATTTAATCTTTAAAACTTATTGATATTATTGTTCAAATCAATGAGTGAGATTTAATTATCTAAAATTTGCAGCTCATATTGGATTGGTATATTGTTATCAGTTTGATGCACATGTTGTCCTTTATGGCAACCCACTTATAATAGATCAAGTATATGGTAACTCTATGAGTTCATAGATCAATTCAGAGGTGACAGAGTGATGGAACAAAATGACAAAATGATGGGACATAGGTTTGCAGATTATAATCAAAAGTTTATTAAAGTGAATATTTGAAGATCTATACACAGGTTCGTCAAGTCAAAGGCATGTATACACATAGTTACAAAAATGTAAAGTCGCGTATATATTACCGCACTAATTTAACAATACCAAGGGTCCTTACCATGGCATTAGCCCACAATATTGAGTGCAATAATGGTTATTAGATCTCGTCCAAGAATACCATCGACACTTATGTGTTTTTGGCTCATGGTATTGGCTAAGGCTCTAAATATATAAGGAGGTGAAGATCAAAGTGCTAAGTGTGCATGCGTAAGGGTAATGAATGAATACTTAAATTTGAAGTATATTTGTATGGTATGGGCTATACTTGATTGATAGATCTGAAATAAAGATGCACTCATGAATACAATGATGGATCAAGATCTCTAGACCTGAATTCACTATGTATTTGCATGATCTATATATGAGATATTTAGATCTGTGGCCTGGCGCATGTTTGCTGCAGTGAAGGGTATGATCTAAGTAAGTTTGAAGTGCTGAAGTATTGCGTAGTCCTAAATTATTTACATATATATACACAGTTTTGACACGATGAAGGCGTGTATACACATGATTTTGTTCTACAGAGTAGCATATATGTTCAGTGATATGTTGAGATCTATACGCGAGTTGGTTTTAGGATAAGTGTGTACATACACGAATAAGTCTAATGGAAGTCGCAAATGTAAGCCAAGGTTTTCCTAAAGAATACTGAAGAAAATGTCTGATCAATTTGTTGTGTTTCTATTGTTTGTCAATGATGTCTTCATATAGATCTAGGTTGTTTGAGTATTGATTATGATTAAAAATCAGTGATTGGTTGGTTGATTGACGATTCAGTGAATGATTTGGTAGAGTTATATGTTTCAGTTTGATATTGGGCTTAAATGAGTGTAGTGGGTCCAGTCTGAAAAGATAATGAAAAGAGGCTTACAAACAGTGATGTATTGAAGTTGGTGGATACAATGTGAAAATTTGTGAAACATGGTCTACGGTGGTGCTGAGGGTTGGAGCTTTCAGTGAGGAAGTCAAAGCTTCCTGCCGGTAGGATATGGTGATAAGATCAAGGGGTTATAGCTCCCTTCCAGTAGTGGCTGGTAAACG
The DNA here is from genome assembly GCA_034641835.2 of Pinus albicaulis. Taxonomy (NCBI): domain Eukaryota; kingdom Viridiplantae; phylum Streptophyta; class Pinopsida; order Pinales; family Pinaceae; genus Pinus; species Pinus albicaulis. Next base: position 623,804 of record JAXQQM020065678.1, read on the forward strand.
AGAGTAGGGGGTCGAAGCTCCCATCCAATGGTGCCTGGTAAACGAGATCAGGGGGTTGGAGCTCACTTCTAGTAGCAGCTGGAGAACGAGTGAAGGTATCAACCTTATGCAAGTGGGTGCCTGTGTGTTGGTATGAGTCTGCGCTAGTACAAGATTGTAAGTAGTTTTCTATATAATAAATATTGAAGAGAAAGGAAACCACAACAATGGTTTTCTCCCACATTAGGTTTCCACCTTAAATCCTGGTGTTCATGTGTGTTTCTTGTGTGTTATGATTTATTCTATTCTTACTGCATATGATTACTTCTTAGTGAGTATTTAATGAATCATTAATGCACTAGCCTAAGTAAAGTTACTAAATATTTATCTGAATTATAAGTGCACTGGGCATACAGTAGTTTCCTAAATTCAAGTAGCGTACATATGCTAGTTAGCTAGTTAAATTCACCCACCCCACCCCTCAGTTTTTTTTCCCAACAATTGGAATTAGAGTAGGTCCTTGAGAAGAAGCTTGATTGCTTGAAGGAAGATCTACCAATATGAGAAATCAAGACGGAACAAAATCTATCAAACCACCACTCTTCAACGGAAATAATTTAATCTTATAGAAGAGCAAGATCCTATCTTTAGTCTCTTGGAGTAGATGTTTGGGAAATTGTTGAAGAAGGTTACCAATATCCAGTCACAGTTCCCATAGATGCAACAATAAAAAAGACATATGAAACCGTTGTGAAAGTTGTCAATGCATTATTGGGAAACCTGACCAAATCAAAATCTGTCAAATTTATGCAGTTAAATACAAGAAATGAAATATGGGACAAAATCATCCTAAGCTATGAAGGCGATAACAAGGTAAAAAGTGATAAATTCCAAACATAAGAATTCAATATGAAAATCTCAGAAGGCGTAATGATGAAAGTATTGCTAGTTTCTTTCTACATCTAGATGAGATTGTAAATCGTATGAGAAATATGGGTGAAGACATAAAAGGCACAACTTTAGTAGAGAAAATATTAAGATCTCTAAATCCTAAATTCAATTCAAAAGTTTCTGCCATTGAAGAAAAGAAGGATCTGCAGAATTTTACTGTTGTTCAACTTCATGGGATCCTGACTGATTTAGAAATGAGAAAAGGAGGTCCCTCGGAAGTCAGAGAAGTTTCATTTAAACAAAATGAAAAAGGAAAGGAAAAGGAAGAACACAGGGAATCAGGGTATGAATCATAATAAGATGAGGTAAATTTTGTAAAGAAACTTAAACTTGGCACCGGAAGGTTCAGACGTAAGCTTCACTTCAAATGTTTTGCTTGTGGTATAGTTGGTCATTATGTTGCTTAATGTCATCATAAAGATAATGATGATTAGGGTAAGCATATTAAAAAAGGTAACAGGAGACGATCTGACAATAGGAAAAGTTATTATACTCATGAAGATAGCGATGGCTTGTCAAATAATGAAGAAAGAGAATCTGATCAAGATCTTAAATTACTCATGGCATTTGAGAAAAAACACTAATGAGTCTATTGATAACTTTATGGATGCTTTAGAAGAAAAAGATTTCTTTGAATAAATTACTCAACTCAAAATGTGCTTGGAAGAAAACAAAGTAGCCATAGATACTCTGAAGAATCAACCCATAGAAAAGGAGAAGCATAATGAGAAGTTAGAATGTGAAATAGTAAGTCTAAGAAAGAAACTTGAGAAAATAAAAACTATAAATCTTAGATTTTCTAAAGGATCTCGAACTTTAGATGAAATTATCAAGGCTCAATGATATCCTCTTATGAAGATAGGTCTTGGATACATTGGTGAATCATCACAGACAAAAAATCCTCAGCCACAACCGGAGGCTATCTAAATGCATCAAAATCCAGTTAACAAAGTTTAAACCTTCAGCGCAAGAATAATGACACTTCACAGGTAAATAATTTTCACTCTAATTCAAGGATGAAAAATAATAGAAGCATCAATCAAAAGGTAAAAAACACTATAAGATTCTATGATCACATAAATTTCTTCTTTAATGGTCAATGTTTCTCATGTCATAATTTTGGTCACAAAGCTGCTCAATGTGTTGCATATAAAACCATCATGACTAGAGAAGAAAGAAAACAAAGGAATGAGACAAGAATAAAGAAGAATACTTAGAACAAATTTAATGCTCATTTTGCAATAAAATTGGACATGAGGAATCTGAATGCAGGAGTAATCTGAATAGGAAAGACTGGTTTTGTTGTGCTAGCTTCCTCATCAGTATAAAATAAAAGTGCTTAAGGATTGTGTCAAATATCAAGTTTATGAGAGAGCTTATCTCTCAAATTTGTGTGTCTTTTATGAGAATTTCATAAAGTAAATTAGCTTTAAAAACACATAAACAACAAGTAAATTGTAGAGAATATAATACACAACAAGCACATTACGTAGTAGTGATGAAGGAGTTCACCCCTAGGCTACATCTCCTTGGACCAACTTCAATGGCTTGGATCTCTTTCATTAACTGATAAAAAATTTGAATACAGTCATTTCCTGAGCTCTAATGGCTCTCAAACATGCTTCAATGGCTCTAGGACACCCCTAATACCCCTTTTTGGTTCTGAATGAGTCAAATTCTTACTCTCTCGGAAAAAATTATGCCTCTTTAAGTTTCACCTAGAAAACCTCTGCTAAATTTGGCAAACTGAGCTAACTGCAGTTAAAACTAGCACTTATGCCAATTTCAGAGATCTGCCAATTAACTGCCAAGTGGAGTTTAGCGGTAATTAAGTGAAGTTAACGGGATATTCCAGCGCTTAAGTTAATTCGCATTAAAATTTAGATTAGCGCATTTTAAACATGGTTAAGGGTTAATAAATCCATGTTGAGTGCTTAATATCCGTGCATTTGTTGGAGCTCCGCTAGCGTTCACAACGGGTGGTCCCATGGACTGGGGGCTAGCCCCTACTTATCCCCGTCATAAACCATAGTTAAAAAAAAAAAAAAAATTCGGTGCCCATATATTTTAAGACTTAATGTGTAGTGGAGTTGGTAGAGCTTGGCGCTAATAGTGGGGAGGTCATAGGGTTGAACCCCGACGCCTCCATAAAATTTTGACCAGCAGATTTGAGCTTGGAAATTTTGCACTAAGTTTACCAGTGTGTTGTTCTGTGGTGGTGGATTTTGTCCAGGGAAAGGGGAATATTGGTTTCCCTATCCATGGTTGGTGTAAGGTTGCTAGGGGGGATCTCTTTCATCAATTTTCCTAGCTGATTACTGGGTCCCCTGCAAGGGAGGTTACAAGCCTCCCTACTATTGGTGATATGATGACACCCTATTCGCCATATTCTGCAAAGATGCAAAATTACTTTGACGGTATCCAGGTTGCGTCATGTTCTGGGTAGAATCATACGAATATCCCGAGTACTGGATACTGTTGCCTAGGTGACCTTGAGTTAAAGACCCAATCAAGCCATCTGCAAGTTTCGACGCACCTGGAAATTCTCTATAAGTTTGCAGGCGTAGGGTGTTTGGAAGGACATTGTAGATATATCCTGAATGGGTGTAGATGAGTTCAAGGTGCTGGGCTTTTCAAATGGCATCCTCCTCGGAGGTAGGTCCTTATGTCACCACATCTTTTCAGATCTCTTCTGTAAGAGTTTTCAAAAACAAGTCCAGCAAAACTCTATCGTCGAGTTTGGCTTTGCACAAACTATAATGTCGCCACCATTCATGGAGATGGTCTGATATATGGACAACTGGTGTCTGCCTAAAATGAGTCAACGAATCCATCCCCGAATCATGGTTGATGGGTAGCTAAAAATAAGTGAGGAATGTGATAGCAAGGGCACTAAAGGTTCCATGCGAACCAGAAGGCTACTCAAGATACCATTTTGCAACAGGCCCAGTTAGGGTGTGTTGAAACAATATCAGTCGAATAATATCGTCAATAACATTATTGGACAAACACCATAGGTGGAAAGTCATAATATGATTTCTAGGGTCTTCCACTTGCTTCCCTTCGAATTTTGGTATATCTGAGGGGGGCTTCGTGGACATGGGAGGCTAATTAAGGCTATATGCAATGGGTTCATTAGTTAAATTTGATAGATCTGGAAGGTTTAGTGATGCTAAAAAGGGCAACTGAGTATTCACTGCTATTGTGTACTGTGGAAAACAAGTGTCTAAGTGTAATGGTTTATGGGGGGTGCCTGAGGAATATTACCCTGTGATGTACCCTGTTGTATGTTATGCTAAGTCCCTGGAGGGGTAGAGCTCCTCTGCCCTCTAGGGGTTGTGGGAGGAGTTGAGTGTGGTGACCCTGCTAGGGTTTCCACTGGTGTGGTGTTGGGTAACCCTTGGGGGTTTCCAACCAAAGATGCCTCGATAAAGGACGAAGTGATAATGGTGGCAGTGTGACGTCTTTGATGCTTAAATGGTGAAAGACTTGGCAGTCCTCCCTCTAATGGGGGGAGGTCCAAAAAAAACTTAGATCAACGAGGTCCCGTCGGGTCCGTTATGGTGTCAACTAGCTTAATCTTGGCAATATTTTTTGGTTTACTGAGAGAAGGAAGATTATTATTAAAGAAAATATGATCACATGCATAAAATAAAATGAAAAAATAAGAGGTAATTTTTCCTTTAGATTATTGCTATGTGATCAAGCAAGCAAAAAATATGGTTTGGTTTTTTTGCGTATGATACTCAAAAGCATAAATAGACCTAATCGTCCTTACACTCTAAAATGTAACTGGACCTTGCGAAGATGTCTTCTCATGGGTACTCGGGCTAACATCCTAAAATAACTGGCAGCGGCTTCGAGCAGTCGAAGAATCGGCCAAGGTAATGGTAAGAGGATCTAGTGTTGCTTGCACTGTCACCTATAGGGAAGGATGCCCTAGTTTTGGCCACTAAAGTATTTTCGTCCCACGTAAGTGTTCGAGTCTTGAGCTTCTTGGTATTCGGCTACTAGTACCAAGCACTAGATGGGTTAGGTAGCCCCAAAAAGTACCGCACGCACTGGGCCTAAGCTTAACCCCCTCGGAAATAGGTCTCTGGTAACGCTCGAATATTTGTTCCGTGGGCAGATAAATGGATTTGAAGCTCCCTAAAAAGTCAAAATATATGTTTCAAAATGTAGAATGACCACGACGACTTATTGGATGCCTAAACCCAATGGTCCTAAGTTGAACTATAATTTCTTTTGTGGCCCCTGTGGGGAGAATTTAGTGAGTTCAATTAGTGATTATTTTTAGAGAGTCTCAATTTTCTTAGGGTGTGCCTTGGTGAACTAACTATAAGAAGAGGACAAAGGTCCCAACACACTGGATGCCTTTTGGTCCAATGCTTACCAATGCTTCGTGTGTGATTTGGAGTGTATAATCAAAAGTGTTATGAGATGTGGATATGCGTTGATCCTTTACAATCCTTTCCTAATTATGCTATGTCTTATTGTTCCTTGCAAAAATAAACTATGTGTGGATTATGGGACGCTTACACCTTGCCTAGTTAGACTAAGTTTTGCATTATAAGGAGATGGAAAATTGTCTTAATAAAGCATTCATATGCATACCCAGGCTCATCGTGAGGTCCAAGGGTGGTAGAGATTACTTGCTTTCTTTTCGATAGTTTCTTCCTCGTCTCGATTGCTAATGCAAAAATTGAACTAATCTAATGCAAAAATTGAAAAACGAGAATTAGCTAAAGATGTGTGGATGTATGGACCACTTACTTTTCCGCTAATTACTCTATGTGTTATGTATCTTTTACCAGCAAATCGTTTTTTTGGACGTCATATGTGAATTGAAGGCCACTTACGTTACCCTACTTAAACTATGTGTGATTTGCAATAATAAAAAACTAAAATTAAAACTACTTAGTTGCTAGGGTAAAATCTAGTAAATAAGTGCCCTAACCAGTCATGAAATACCATAGCATAGTGATGGGAAATTTCTTATGGGTTTCTTACACCTTACAACTACAAAACACTGAGAAAAACAAGTGAAAATTGGGCTTACTGCCTGTCGCGCAACTTATCTTCCCATAGGCGCAAAGACCGCGTGTTTGTCTAAAAAGAATGCGCACGCATGGTAGAGAATGAAAAAATATGCCTTCTCTGAGCCAAATTTCTCACCGAGGGTTACTTAAAAGTGTTGAGATGAAGCAAGAGTGGTATTGCAGCAAGTCTGAGCAGGAGAGAGGACCTGCATCAACAACCATTTAACTCAAAAGAAATAATCTAGTGGAGTGACCTTCCTATTGTAGTGTATTTGGTGCATGGGCGGACGAAATACATTGTGATTAATATGGAGGCTTCTTTACTATAAGCAAGTCACAGGTCAAATTGGTTTGTCAAACATTAGTGGAACAATTTCAACATGTAATAAGCTAGGTTAAATGAAAACATAGCATGTTACATCAACAAAGAAACAAAAAACAAAACAACATGCACAAGAAACACGCTCAAAAGAGAAAACACACTAATTACTCAACAATGGAGAGCTCTCTCTTCCTTTATTAGGTGCTGGTGGTAGTAGAAGATAGAATGTTAAATCTCTTGTAGTGGATCCTTCGAGCTACAGAGCTCCAATATCCAAGACAAGGGGGTCTCTTCCCCTCAAGGTTTTAGGAAACCTCTCTTCCCTCTCAAAGGATGGTAGATCGGCCAACACACGATGAACTATTCTCTCTTGGATTGAGGTGTTGGATGGCAAACAACTAAATTCTTCCAATCCCTTGATGCTGGACAACACAAGCCAGTTTGCTAAGGAGAAATTTGGCCAGAATAACAATGTGTTTCCAATTTTTCTTCCCATGGCTGGTTTTTATAAACAAATTTCAAATTTTCCCTCCCTCTCTTAGTACAAGATGGATGTTGACACTAGAGTGGGGGTATGATTCCTTTGTGTGTTGCACTAAAGCCTCAAGGTGGCTCCAAGGCGACTGTACTTGGTTAGATTGAGTGAGAATCTTTTTCTCCAAGTGTGCCAAGTGGTCCCGAATGGTGACTTTCTACATCTTGAGGACCGTGCGGCTATTCGAGGGATAGCTGCAATGTTCTTTGTGGCTATCGAAGAAAAAGCCACAATGATCACCTAGGGTCAGTGCTTCCTGTGCACGGTCCAAAAAATTTCCTGCTGACCTTAGGAAAAGTTAAAATTTTAAGCTCCTATAATGTATTTCTTCACTGTAAATCTTTATTTGTACCTTTTTCTTGATATCTTCTAATGTCTTTTGCTGTATAATTTTCCGGTGTTAACAATATCCCTCCTCCATATCTACATGTGCTTCATCCCATCGTGTTGCTAGTCCGTTCAAATATGAAATAACCAAAAAAATCTCTTTCATGAATAAATCAAGATCAACCATGCCACCATCTTAATTAGAATCATCTGCATTCTCAAACATGCTAAGTGGCACACCAACCAACCCCATATGTGTCTCATCATATCCCTCCTCCATATCTACATGTGCATCACCTCAAATATGAAATAACCAAAAAATCTCTTTCCACCCCCCATCGATCCATAGTATATTTATAATATTTTATAAAACATTTTAGGGAATTGACCTTTTTTGATGACTTGACCTCAATTTTATTTTGGAAATCCAGGAAACATCCCCCCTTTGAGTTTCCTCGGGTTTCCGTTTTATGAGGATGTGGGGAAACGTCCCCAGACTTCCCCATGTCCAGTGCAAGGAAGTGTGGGGATGTGTTTCCCAGGGGAAGGGCGTGTCCCCGTGGTACAATTGTTATATATAATACAACTAGATTCATAATTATATGTACTTTGAATGTTAAAGATGACAAATTATTTTTACTTCCTAACGTTGTTTGTTTTTCTATTACCAAGATTCTATTGTATTAAAATATTAATTATGTGCAATTTGATGAAAATAACATATATCAAAAAATACATGTTATGATTTCCATATAATTACATAAACGGTGTACCTACCTAACAAAAAATATGGTGAATGCTTATGAGAACTGAAATATTTTTCATAAATGTGAATTCATATACACATACATACAATAAACACCAAATATATGGTGAATGCTTATAAGAACTGAAAATATCATAAATGTGAAGTCATATACACCTACATACAATAAACACCCACACCCAAAGCGATCTTGATCTTAGAGAATTGGTCCCCTCTTCAATATCTATAAATTACACAAAATCACAATGGGTTTTAATCTGGTTTTGACAAAGTCCTCAATATACCAAAAAAAAACAAAAACAAATAAACAAACTTTCTAATAAGCACTCAATTGAAGAGGAAAATGGGAAGTAAATCTTACTGAAAGCAACAATTGGAGCATAGGCAGAGCTGCTGCAAAATTTGGAGGCATTCATTGCCTTCTAGATTCCTCTACAAAACAAATCAACCACAAAAACTGTCTCAATTATAGTGAAAAAGTCTAATTGGATGTTTCCTTTTAAGTTACATCTAGTTTTTGAAATTAAAAAAAAAATTAATAAACCTGTAAATGAAAAAAATTAGACAAAAATGAAAGATACTAGTGAAAATAAACACCATCTGATGTTGCTTTTCCAATCACCAAATTCTAAATTGAAGCTTAAATTAAAATATTATACAAACACTTTCCAAAATGCAATAAAGATAATAGATTGTATTGTAATCAACAATTCAATATAAATTACATATATATACCTAATTCTAACATCTAACAATTCAATATAAACAACCTTTTTCAACTTTAACATTATGTATCAAACTAAACTAAAAATACATACAGAGTAAAAAGGTCTTTTTACTCTCTATGTATTTATAGTTCAGTTTGATGCATAATGTTAAAGTTGAAAAAGGTTGTTTCCATTGAATTGTTAGATGTTAGAATTAGGTATATATATATATATAATAAAATTTACATACTTGTATATAATAAACAATGTGGAGAGCTTGAGATGTTGTTGGCAACATTTTGACTTCAACCTATTTTATAGTTATCGCTGTAAACAAATTGATCTATAAGCGGGCACCCACCGTCACCTTCATTCGGTTCTTCCCGCGCTAAATATAAGAGTCTAGTGACGCAATAAGGACGTAAATATAGTACGGTCATTATGTTCTCCGAAAAAGAGGTTCTAGAATCTAATACAATTTATATGGACGGGTGGTTAAAGTTGTATGCATATTTTATGAAATATTATTTATTTTATTGTCAATTATATTTTTTTGGTTGATAATAATTATTAATTAATTTTAGTTTATTATTTATTAAATAAATATATATTTAATATAAAATTTAAATATTAATAATAATGTATTTATTTTTATTTTTATTAAAATTTATATATTTAATTGAAAATATAGTTATTAATTATATATTTATTTTAAAGTTATATAAATATATAGTTATTTTTATTTTAAATTTATATGTGAAAAACAAATTAGCAAAGAAACTAATATCCAATCACATAATAGAAAGTACACACAAATCAAAGCGTTCTGAGATCTCCAAAAAGAGTGGAAGAAGGCCGTTTAGGATTTCATGATTTCTTGTATCTAGGGGCGCCAGAATATATAACAAAAAAATCGTTGAATTCGCCAAATTTATAGTTCTCTATATTGCACGGGCTTCCCACTCGTCAATTAGGTCAGCGCAGTCTTCAGTAGCACGGCCACTGGCATAAAATGGGGCAGAATTTATTCATTCGATCTACCCTCCGTTTAGCAGAATAGGAGGAGTATGTGTACCTTCATAATAGCTAAATAAGAAAAGGCTAAATGTATTTTTTCTTCTCAATGCAACCTCATCTACTCATTCATTGGGGAAGAATGTGTACCTTCATAATAGCTAAATAAGAAAAGGCTAAATGTATTTTTTCTTCTCAATGCAACCTCATCTACTCAATAATTTAATTGCAAACCATCCCAAAACTACCTCCAAAAACCACCTTAATATAAGAATGATAGAGACATACACTGAAGAAGATAAATTTTTTCAAAAAGGAAAAACCTAAATTAATACACGAAGAAAGATAAAAACAAAAAAACATGCATTTTCCTCTACCACAGGGGTTCATTCTAGCAACCTAATTCTCCATTCTAGTTTTTAAAATAAAAGAAAAGAAAAGAAGAACATATCTCAAAAATTATAAATATCAAAAACATACCTGGTAATCCACCAGAAAGACCATTCCAAGAGACTTGCTCCTCCATTCCAAGATTGTATTTTTACAGGATTCAAATAAAATCCTATTCTATGTATCCATATCTACAATATTATACACACTCTGTCTTTTTCCTAAGAAATATTTCGATATAAATGAATAAACTAAATTTAAAATTATTTAGGCCATAGCATTTGAAAATTTCAATTAAAGAAATGTCAATCACATTGGAGAAATTTGTGTTAATATATCTGTCTCCTCCGCTTCGAATAAATCTATTGTTAATCTTTCTAGTTTTTCTTTTAATCGACCCGTTTACAGTGTGTTGGAGAAAGGTCTCAATTATGCTCTTGCTCCTAGAAGAATCCCTTTTCAGGGCATTATTTGTGATATTGAATACGGGATTAGATATCTTCCTGACACTAATTAAGATACTATTAGGCAAGATTGTGCCATGATTCTCAGAAAAGCGAAACCCCCGAAGAGCAACATTAGCAAATTGAAGTTTGAGGCTTTAAAATCTTTAAACAATAACAAAGACATTGTTGTTCTTAAGGCGGATAAGGGAGGTGCTATAATTATTTTAAACAGAGAGGATTACCGTAATAAGATGTTGGATCATCTTCTTAATAGCGGTAGCTACAAGAAGTTGGAAAAGAATCCCATTAAAAAAGTCTCTAAAGTGGTTGCTTTGGCTATAAAATCAAGTAGCACTTTGGGCTCCCTTAGTAAAAATCTCATTGAAAGTAACCCCCGCACCCCTAGAATTTATGGTCTTCCTAAGATTCATAAGGATGGGGCCCCCCTTCGACCTATTGTCGACACTATAGGTGGTCCGACTTATCTGCTCGCTAAATTTTTAGCAAGTAAGCTTAAGCCTCTTGTGGGGCGCACCGACTCCTGTATCAAAGACTCATCCTCTTTTATTAATGAATTGAAAGGCATCATATTGGGCCCTGATGATAAGTTTGTTAGTTTTGATGTTGTCTTGTTATACACTTACATCCCCATTAGGGAGGCTATTGATGTCGTTTCTCGGGTCACAGGTCATGATATTGCTCATCTAGTTGAGATCTGTCTTACCTCGAATTTCTTCAGTTTTGAGGGTGAATTCTTTGAACAAAATTGTGGTGTGGCCATGGGTTCCCCCCTATCCCCGGTTGTGGCTAATATTTTCATGGAAGACTTTGAATCTAGAGCCCTCTCCTCCTCCCTTTTCAACCTAAGCTTTGGAAACGGTTTGTGGATGACACCTGTGTGGTGTGGCCACATGGAAAAGAGAAATTGGACCTTTTCTTTCATCATCTCAATGATCAGTCTGATTCCATTAAGTTTACCATGGAATTCGAAGTGGATGGTAGTATTCCCTTTCTTGATGTCCTTATTACTAGGAATGAAGAAGGCTCTTTATTTCATCAAGTCTTTAGAAAGAAGATGCATACTGAGCAGTATTTACATGCGGACTCTCATCATTTCCCTGCTCAGAAGTTAGGGGTTCTCAGCACCTTAGCCACTCATGCCTTAAGAATTGCTGATGAGCACCACCTTGAAGGTGAGAAATCTCATCTTTTTAATGTTTTCCTTAAAAATGGTTATAGCAAGGTTCAATGTCGTAGAGCTTTCCAAAAAGAGAAAAAAGGTCCTAGGGTTAAAAGTGATAATTGTGACAGGTCTGCTGGTGTTCAACTCCCTTTTATCCAGGGAACGACTGATAAGATCGCTAGGATAATAAGGAGACATAGTGTTCCTTCAACCTTCAAGCCCCTCCGCACAATTCGGATTTCGCTCAGATCGGTTAAGGACCCGATATGCTCAAAGGAGGGTAAGGGTGTTTACTTGATTTTGTGCTCTTGTGAAACACCTTATATTGGTGAAACTAGTCGATCCATCAGTCAAAGAATTCATGAACATGTCGCTGACCTAAAGCATAATAGATCTCGCTCCTCTGCCTTAGTAGAGCATGCTGAAAAGACAAAGCATCACATTTGCATTGAAGATGCTGAGGTCATTACGAGGGTGGACCATTTCCACCACCAAAAGTTTAGGGAGGCCCTTGAGATTGAAAAGAGGCCGATTAACCTTAACAGAGATGATGGGTGGAGTGTGAGCAGGTGCTCGATCCCTACCCTTCATTCTTAGTTTTTGGGTTTCTTCCCTTCTGTTTGTCCTAGGTTCGTCTTTTCCTCTCTTCTCGTCTTGTTTTACTTTTCTCATTTTTGTTATTCTTTATTATGTAATTACTTATTATTTATTTAGCATGATTATGTTTATTATTTGTTTTTAATTTCATTTTTATTTATGTATATTTAATCAATTAATTAATTATCTATTTAAATTAAAAAATAAAAATAAATGAATTAATTAGTGTAGTTTCAAATAATATATTGAATTGCGTTCAAGTAATTTATATTTATATATATTGTTTTTTTTATGTTTTTATATTTATATTTATGTTCATATTTATATTTATATTTTTAATTTTAATTTTAATTAATTTATTTATTTATTCATATTTTATATTTTGTTTTATTTTGTTTTATTTTATTTATTTATTTATTCTTTTCTTTTCTTTTTCCTTTCTTACCACACTGGCTTGTTCGAAATGCATCTTTTTTGACACAAATTTCTCCAATATGATTTTCATCGAAAGATTTGTTACATAATTTATGGATCACAGAAGTCAAATTCCTAATAAAGAAATGTCAATTAAGATTAATTTGAATGATTGAAAAAAATGTTAATATAGATGATTGAAAAAAATTGTTTAATTTGAATGATTAGAAAAAATGTAATGACTAAGATAAATGTTGAATGGGTGAGAAAAATGTTGATTTTTTTCAGAAAGAAAAAAACGCTGATTTATATTATGAATATAAACAGTACATAGTCCAATAATCTCAGCTGTGAGTGACTCTCAGCGAGAAGACCGCCATCAAATGCCCAGATGAAATCTGCTCTTTTAGCAAGTTGTAGCAAATATGGATTAGTTGGGCATCCACATAACCGGGTCAGATCATACCCGTGCTTATAAAATCATCAAAAAATA